>CAJZCY010000001.1:44127500-44842500 GCA_914969975.1 Anopheles atroparvus | reverse complement strand
AAAATCATAAGGAAACCACTGAAACCGTTTGCTCGATCATTTGCTGTCGCGTCAACGCCGCACTCCCAACACGGAATCGCCGTTGCTCGGGGTTAGCTATCCTAGAAAACACACGGTTAGTGGAACTTATCAGGCGGCCACTTCGAATCTAGGGAAGCATTAGGCGAACGTGTCCTAAATGGTTGCTGGTACAACCGACGCGCGTACAGTGCTATGAAACATTTCGAACGGGGAGGACATCCGGAAACATTTGCGGTGGAGATGATGGATTGCTGCACACTGCAAATGGTTTCTCACGAGCGTTTCAAGCGCGAGGCACGGAAGCTTTCACATTTGTATGAGCTTTTGTGTGTCATCTTCCCAGCTGCCTCGAAGATCGATCAATGTGGATGAATCTTAACCGACCGATCATATTGCAGACGATTTTTGTCCCTTTTTTGACGAAACATCCGATATTCTATGTACAGAAATGAGGCAAATGAAAGCTGGACCGTAGGCCAACTTCAAATGCAATTTTAACGACGAGGAGATTGCGACCTTTCCGAATAAGGTACTACTATTTGCACATTTTCTATTAACTTTTACATAAAAAAAAAAAAAAAAATGCAACACGCCAAAGTGGCAATCTCGCTCTCGCGTGGGTGCTTCTGTTTCGATTATGTTCATAAAAAAAAGCAAAAACTTGGCTGAGGTGGAACAGGGGAAAAAACCAAAAATAATCTAAAAGAAAAACTGAGTACTCAAAAATATAGTCTATTTAATATTTAAGAAAAAAAGATAAATAAAAGAGCTGGAAAATGTTTACCGACAAAAATATGGTCCTCGGTTCGGGCTTCGGAAGTGGCATCTCTGGAGGTGAGTTGCGCCACCCCCTAGAAACCCCTGCGGTATACGCTACGCACGCACCCCCACCTACGCACCCACACACGTCGCCCACACACACACACACGCGCGAAACGCACTCGAAGGGTGGACATAAGTCACGACGATCGACTACGACACCCTCAAGATAATGATGGGGTTTTTCCACCAGCGCGAACGTCGTGCCAACCCCCTTCCTTGTTTCATGGTGAGAGGGTGTGTGTGTGTGTGCCATTTCTTTTTTTAGTTCGCACTAAACTATCCTGAAAACCAGTTATTTGCTAGCCGTTTCTAGTTGCATTGTTGTTACTGTTTCGGAAGCAACACGACCGAGGGGTGTGGTGGTGGTGGTGGTGGTGATGTTGGTGGTGGTAGATAGGATAGCAACAGTAATGGGAAACGTTCTGAACAGGGTAAACTAGCTAAACTAGAAAGTCGTGGACTTACTTCCTGGAAATAGAGAGAAAATTCTACATTTAGAACTTTTCTACATCATCGACGGGTGGAGGATTTGGCAACTGAGGGGCGCAATTGAGGAGCAGAAGTAAACTAGGCGGCAAGTAGTTGTGGGGAGGTAGGCGAGATGGTTGGTTTGTGGGGTTGAAAGTTTTGTTTTGGAAAGATTGCAAAGCAGTACCATGTGCTCAAAGTACATTGCGAAGTGCAGAAGAAAACAGTGCACAGTTGCGTTGCTTCGCTCGCAGATTGTGGTGCTTCGCTTGCGCTAGGTAAATCGGGCTGCTGCCCGATAGTATTGTAGTTAATCGGAACAAGTGGCAGGAGCTGAAGATAGATGGCAAGAGATGCGGAAGCAAACCGCAACGGCTCAGCTCGGCAGCGGTTTTGCGGAAACGCTTGAGGCACATTGGCGTTCTTTTACCACGGAAGAAAGCGGGCCAATTAAGGATTTCCAATTGTTTCATTGATCGATCGTAGGGCATTACTTTTCTTCGATCCCAAATCATTTTGAATTTCCAGTTTGTTGTAGCATTGTTTGAAGATCGCGATAAAAGAACGATTATCGATTAGACGAATCGTATTGCAGAGAAAAAATAACCAAATCTCCAACCGCCTACAGGCGTGTTTGTGTTGGTGGGAAACATAGCGTTTGTTGATGGAAAACATAGCGGAAGAAAAATAAATCGAACTAGTTTGATCATTGAGTTTTGTAAGGCTCGATAAAACGCTTAAAAGCGACCGTGCTTTTTTCCGGTGGACGTGGAAAGCAGGTGCAAGACAATTTGATAAGGTTCACAGAAATTTTTGCGAACACCGCAATGTTGCTGGTCGGGTGAAATTATACTTTTATTTCTTTCGATGCTTGGCATATCGCTGTGAATTCTAGTGACTTCTCTGGTTGTTGTGTAGCATTTTACGTGCTTAATGCTGCTGGTTAAGATTGTTAGCGTTGTTTGCGTCGAATTAGAGCTGAATCTACTCTCTAGCATGTTCGATAAAATCTAGAAAGAGGCGTGCAACGAGCTAAATGGCGAGCTATTATTGAGCTTTCTAGCTGATCTATAACATTGAAATAATAAAAATAGGTTTATGGTAAGAACACCATGTGTTAAAGCTTGCCTTTGTCTAACCTGATGGTCAACATCATCATCGAAAAGCAAAATTCTTGGACAAAGTATATTACAATTGCATCCCACAAAAGCGGGCTGCAAACGATGGAAAACTCAATTAGCGATGTATTCACTGTTGCAAATTGCATTCTCAGCCAAATGGCAGGCGCAAAAAGAGACGCGGATAAACAGGGAAAAACATTCTGGTAGAGAGATATTGAGACAGAGCGCGAATGAAGAAAGAGAGAGAGAGAGAGAGAGCGAGAGAGAAAGAGAGACGAGTTGATAGAGATTTTAACGACAACTGAGCCTCAATGTGCCTTTTTCTTTGTGTGGCGCGGTCGGCCGAACTTACTGTTCTTCTCTGGTTTCCTCGACGACCTCCTCCTCCGAGCTAAAAGAAATATGTGGGTTGAGAAATGGGATTGAATTAAAAGAAAAAAAAACATACTCGTTGGAGTAAGTAAATTTTGATACGATCCGATCGCTAGACCGTTTTCCCGAATGCCGAAAAAGAAAATTTAGAAGACAGGATAGACTGACCGAAATAAAAATTAAAAATAAACTCAAATATCCCCTAAACTGAGCACCTGTTGCTCGTTGCAGTACGAGAGGAAAAAGACTCAAACCTAAACGAACAAAAACCCCCTGGGTATCTCAAAAATTGACCACTAGTTCACCTGCAACGAATTTGCTTTCCTACCATTGCATTAAATGCGTTGTAATAGGTTTTTTTAAAATATAGCCTTCCCATAGGAGTCAGCATTAATCTAAGATGAGACCTCGCAAAATACAGATACTCGTTTTAACAAACATACAAAAGATGGATGTGTAACGTACGCAAAAGCCCAAAAGATCATACGCGATGGAACACAGCGGTTCAAAACAACAATCGTTGGCAATGTGTATCGGTAAAGCTACGTAGGGAAAAGATGTAAAACGAAAAGCTAACAATAAAAAACTCGTGTAAATAGAAACCATAAAACAGTAAGGGAAAACTACTCGTAAAAATAACGGCTGTAAAGGAAATAAAGGCTGTAAAATGCTGCAGCATGAGAAAGAGAAACCAAATGTAAGAAAAATGAATCAATTTTCTACGAGAGCATGTGAAAAGTGTCCATCACTTTTTGCTGCATCGTGGGCTGGCTGGTGGATTGGCAAGGCTAGGAGGAGCATTTTTAAAAAATTAACGAAAAAGATAGGTTGAAGGAGATGAACAAGAAAAGAGCGAAAGTGTAAAACGGTAAGGAATAAACGGCAATTAACAAAACTCAAACTGGAAAAACTTGTTCGAACACGATAGTTGTGGACATTGGCTTGATGGAGAGAAACGTAACGTGAACTAAAACGAACTGCAGAGGAGCGACAGAGTGTGACGCATTGTTTAGGATGTGACAAAAACAGATAACATAAAAATACGTAAAAAGAATAAGGCAAAATCCAACGTTAACTAACACGTGTGGAGGATGGGAATAAAATAGTCAACAAGTAACAAGTAACAAGAAACAAGGAAAAAATGTGGTAAAACTACGTAAAAGAAGGAACGAAAAATAACAGAAAAAAAAGAACACGGAAGAGCACAAAATTGGCAACAAATCGGAGTGGGGTGGATCAAAAATACGGTCAACACAAAAAGAAAGAAAGAAAGTAAAAAAAAAATAAACCAAAGTAACTACGGATGGGGCGAGTGGCTTCGAACGGCCCACGGCAGTACTGTGCGTTTCGGTTCGGCTTGTTTGGCATGGGTGCGATCGTTAAATCTTGGCCTGCGAATACTTACGAATACTCTTCATCGTCAGACATGGTGGCAGGGGTACGCTAAGACCTGTGGGGGCGAAAAGGGACAAAGAAAACAAATGGGGGAAATCAAACGGATGGTGTAAGAAGAGGTTGGGTATTTAAATAAAAGTCCAATCGACGGTAGGTTTCGCTAGCGAATACTTAGTCTAATCCTTGCGATGCATTTTATGTTTGTGCTTTTTCAAATGAAGGATAACACTGACAAAAAAAAAACCCATTGCAGTAAAAAGCCATTTGTAAAAACTGTATCTTGCTTTACTCAAGTACCAGAATCTGAAATGTTCGTCTGTAAATTCATCGTGAAGTAAATCGCCTGTTGCGTGAAATGAAACAAATTTTCGCTTGGTGCTTTTCAGGCACACGCAATAAATGGCACAGTTTCTAAATATAGCTGCAACACCTTTTGCTCCGCCAAGGGTTGGGCGCTTCCGAGCGAAAGCAGAAAAAAACCTTGTGCGAGCAGCAATGAAACGTTTTATAACCCGTTGGTCCAGCGGAAAATTGTCCTTCGGCAACGGAAAAATGTTCGTTTTTACAGATCCCGTCTGCGCGTAATTGTAAATGAGTGAGGAAAAAAATAATCATATGAAAAACCCGCGCCAACTGTTACCAAATACATCCCACGTACGACATTGCTGATCGGGCTCATTCAGAAAACGAGGGAGAGGAAAAAGAACACCGTCACCGTCCGCATAAGCTAGCCCCTCCTCACCCCCACCGCTTCTCCCACTGCTTTGCGCCGAACGGAAAAGAAGTCAACAGGCCGTCGCAGGCTAGGAAAAATGTCTAAATTTAAACGCAACCCCCTTCCCCGCGCGTGTGGAAAGTGTGCCCATTTTTCCGAGTTTTCCTCATCGGTTCGGGCGTTCGGTTGCTTTGCTCGATTTTGGCGATGTTTTCGATGTGTCCGTGCGTGTGTGATTTTCCTTCACCCACTCGCGTTAGGGCGCAGGCGCATTCAATGTGCGCACATGGCAATCGAGGGCGCAAAAGCCGAAAGAAAAATACGATGAGCTATTTTGGGAATCAAGAAAACAATTGTCAGCATAAGCAGCGGCCAACCGGCTCGTGCTATGCTGTGCGATCGAGTTGGCTAACCATATCTGGGCCGGAGGATCGGAGCGCTGCAAAAGCATTCCGTACATCCGCAATGTCGACCTGCGCTTGCGTCCTGCGAACGAACCGATCTTTAACTGGAATGCTCCACCATCGGAACCGTTTTCTACAGTTTCCAAGGTTATTTTAAATGAATCGAGCTCACCCTGATGGGGCAACCATATTCCTACGTTAAGGGACTTGTCCCACAAAAATTAAAAAGCCTAAAACCAATGGTGCCGTTGTACTATAGGGGGTCTATTGAATAAGACCGTGTATGACTTTTGGGTCATTTAAAAAAAAGAACTTCTATCAACAGCGAAAACGTAATCAATAATTTCACATATTCCATTAAAGTGTGTGTTTTTTTCGGGAACAACCGAAGGCAATTCCTAGGAACCCTCCAACATTATGTTCACCCCATTTCGAAGCGGTTCACAGTGCAACTTCAAAGTCGGACACTCAGAATAATATTCGGCGTCTGCGCATGGGACCCCGGCTTTCGGTCGCTACCGTTTGCGTTGGGGCTGGCTGCAAAAATATAAGGAGAAGAAAACAGGGCCCGGTGGTGGTAAATATAGCTCAACATCTCTAGCTCGTCCCTAGCGCTAGTGCACCACACTCCACAACGGATGAATGTACTAAAGTGTGCCCGACTGCACTGTGGTAACGTTACGTTACGAGGGCTTCGAATACTGCTTCACACTTTAATGGTCAACATGGGAAGGCTGGCTGTAGCCTGTCGAGTAGTATCCATTCTCAAACCATTCCATTCTCTAGCCAGCACTCGATTCATCGCTGTGCACTCATTGTCTCGGTCTCACGGTGCGGAAATAATAGTGCCTCCTGCCAGCGCCAGAGGACGAAATAGACAAATCTCAAGCCCCGATGAACGTTGCAACAGGTGGTGCCGCTGGTGTATGCCGTGTAGCAGGATCTGTGGCGCCCTGCAGCTCCCAGTTGCGTAACTGCTTGTGCAGCTTGAGTCCTGTCTTTGTTTTTCACCACGGTGTGCAGCGTCAATCAACAGGACTTGCCCATCAGGTTTCACAGTTCGAACACTTAGCAGCCAGGACAGTTTATAGGCTGAGGAACAAATTCGCTCACACACATCGCCGCCATTGGATTTCTAACACAGTTTTTGAGCTCATTCTTCGTCAGTGCACCAAACACGAGGATCGAAATGGACACTTGACGCAACGGGTGACGTAAACCTACGGACGCTCTCCGGCAAAGGAACGAGGAATTCGTGGTAGGAGCTGTAAGTCCCCCCCCCACCCCTTATCGCCGAACGGTAACAGTTGGAAGGACAAACACCAGATACAAGAAAAAGTTGGAGAATCAAATTGGCCGAACCCCGAACGGAACGGCCACGCAGAAAGCCAGCGAAACCAGTACCAACCGGGGGTTTGTGGAAAACAAGGGGGTTGAACAAAGTCTTGGTGCCTGGGTGGGCGACACTTACTGCTTCTACAAGAAAATGAAAGTACGCACTGATCCGGCGGCCGTCGTCGAACTCAGTGTCACTGCAAGCGATGACTGAATCGAGCAGCACCGGGACCCGTTGGATCGGACTAAAAATGCTCGCCCGCTCGCCATTCGGCGCTACGGTGGTGTTCGTGTGCGATCGTGCGGCTCCGGGGCACACAGACACGCACACACATATCTGGTGCGGCTCACGATCCCACCGACGGGCCGGGTGTTCTATTTTCGTTGGTGTTTAGTGCGAGACGGCCCAGCAAATGGAAACCAGTCCGCACGGTTCGCGCAGGCAATAGGGGGAGTTCCTTCTTCTTGAACGGTGGTTTGCTGTTTTTCCCTCTGCCTCATTGGCATGTTTTTTGCTCTTTCTCTTCTCATTTAAACCCTCCCCCCCCTCCGCATTTCCCTCGTTTTCTTTCATTTCCATCGTTTGAAGCAGCCAACCGACTAAAGCGTGGGCAAACCTATCCTTTCTATGAGTTTTTTGGCAAATATTTTTGTGTGTGCTCCGATCGAGTCTAGCTGGCGTATATTAGATGATCATCAGCATTCATACCCACCCTCACACACACAGGAGGGGTTTTTTTTAATAATGTGGGTGTGCTAAAGTGCCAGATAGCAATGGAATCGGATAAAACGATATTCGGAATCACAAAACTATTGCTTCGTCTTTGGCATGCGTGTAGGTTGGAAGATTTATTTAGAAAAAAAAACACACACAAACACCTATACACAGAGTGAAAATATGATCCTGTGCCTCCTTTTAATCGATGAAAATTCCTCACCAATCGATGAAAATTCAGCCAATGGGATGAACCGTGTGTGGGACTTTTGCACATCAGCAGCAAAAGACCTCACTAACAATCAGCGGTCATAAGAAAACCGATCGGGTGGAGGGGGGGGGGGGGGGGTCAGACAGGTAGACCGACGACTGTGCGACCAGGACGAGCAGAACCGATCACCGCCCGAACGATTGCCCAATAGGTAGGAACATTTCAACCGGTGCGGTACGGAAGCTGTGATGAAAAATGCACACACAACTCGCACCCATCGTCCGAAGCTGCCAACTAGGGGGGATGTTGGATGGAGCGAGGGGAGGGAAAATTGAAAAACTAAATCATACGCCTACGTTGCGGTTTGCTTGAGCGCACGCGGAGAGCGCGAGTCAAGCGGGTGCAGCAAACCTTACGGCGCGGCTCAACATGACACTGCTTTCGGACGCAGCGAATCGGTTTGGTTCGACCGTTGGCTGCGTATAGTTGGCACCGTATTACAACATGGTGCCATTGTGCAGACAGATGCGGAATTAATAATAGCAATCCGAATATGATTGGCAGCTTCGGGTAACGAACTGGTGCCAAATTCAAGCGAAGTCTCATTTCGTTGCACCTCG
Organism: Anopheles atroparvus; assembly: GCA_914969975.1. Classification (NCBI taxonomy): domain Eukaryota; kingdom Metazoa; phylum Arthropoda; class Insecta; order Diptera; family Culicidae; genus Anopheles; species Anopheles atroparvus. Next base: position 44,834,301 of record CAJZCY010000001.1, on the reverse strand, counting down.
GGGCAAGTGTTAGACATATGCAAAGGATGCAGGTACAGTCTTTAACTATAAAAACATAATGGTTTACTTAAAACAATCATTTGTTAATAATTAGAAACCAAGTTACAAAGCACCATGCGACTCCATTATTGGCGCTCGGAAGAAGTTTTATTTTAAATATCATCTTCTGTCTCTGTCCATACGGCTATTTGAGTATGGAATGCGTGTCCGTTTTTTGAGAATTTTGAATGCCCTGTATGCCTTGTAAAGTTCTTAAAGGTTTTTTGTATTGTGTGGCGTTCTGCTATCCAAAGTAAACATCCAAATTTTATGATTGTTCTTTTGATTTTGTTATTCATCGAATGCAGTTATAATTCGCTACATTTAAATATGGCCAAATTTCGTTATTTTACATTGTTAGGAAAGAGTTTGATTGGAAGTTAAAGAAGAAAGAAGAAAAATTATAATTATTAAATTATAATTATTAAATTATAATTATAAAACAAAATTGTCGTTCGAAAGTATAACATAATAAGAATACAAATGTCGTTGAGGCAAACTGTATGATCCATCTCAGTCAAATGCAGCGTGACAGGCCGACGCCGGTGAACTTTACGCAGCAACCTCATGGGAGTGCTGATGGTGGCAAATTTCATGCCCCACCAGGCAGACGACGTCACATGTGTCAGATAAATATAATTTCTTAATTTCCACCCGTCCTACGCGTGCGGCTGTATTCCTAAAATCCACCAGGCTCTTCGCCGGCTGGTGGTAGTGTGTTGAATGATGCGGTTTTTTTTCTTCCTTCTCGGTTTCTAATGTTTTCCTTTGCAGGCTGCTGTTCCTGTTGACCCGGCCGGCCAGGCCGAACTGGGTCGCGCTCCGACGGGCTCCAACACCTTTGATTGTACGGCAGGCGCTCGATGTGCATTTTGTTTTATCTGGCAGCACCCTCGGGGACACGATCCCATTTTTATTTATATCGAAAGACAGATTCCTTACATTGCGAAGTAGCAATGGGTAATTTGAAAAAAAGATTCACTCACACAAACACACACGTTTCGGGGATGATTTTTTGTGCATCCCTGGTGATGGTGCTGCAGGTAGGCCATTAAGCACATAAGTACCCTGCGATTCAACGATCCGTAGGCAGCTCCGTCAGGTGGTTTATCATTCATACCAGAGTGACGATTGAAACTGGTGGACCATTTTTCATGCTCAATGGGGGGTTGAACAGGGAGGAAAAAAACGATTCGTTGAATGATATAAGCAAAAGGTCAACTGTTTTTTTGAAAGACTTTTACAACCTGTTACGATTGCAACCAGAACGAATGCCATCAACGGAGGTAGAAATAAGAAAAAGTCATTGATGCTTATCTATGGTGTATGGAATAAATTTTGCCCTGGTAGACGTTCGTTCCCAGGTGCAGCATTTTCTTCTCTTCTAGACAATAGATTTGCATGTCATTCGTTGTGGTTGCTTGCAGGGCTCCTTAAATTTCCCCATTTGTTTAGGTGTGAACACGATTTATTCGACCTATTTTTAGGACTTCATGTGATCGGGGCTTAAAACACCCACACCTTTACCAGCAACAGCAAAAAAAAGCACGCACACGTCCTATCCGTTACTAGCAACAGGCGGTGGCAAATGAACGGTAGGAATGAGGGCATACTAGAATGGAACACACCGCCGCTTTGGTCAGGCTCGTCCCAAGATCCTCGCAACAAGTAGTGATTGCTCAATGGCGATCGCTTGCACTGGTCAGTTTGTCAAAATGTGTCAATCGTTTTGTAAATGACCCACAAAGCTAACACGAGATGTGAAAAACAACTTGCTTGCGTTAGGCAGAACATATAAGACCCCTATTATGGTTTTAGCTTCTGTGAACTTTTGTTGCTTGTCATAGAGGTGCGTATCCTCAACAGAACTTAATCAACCAACGAGATATACAGCAGAGTACATGGTGTACTTTTGGGATATTGAATGTACGGCTGTACCGAACAATTCCTAGTTGAAAGCAAATATTTTACATGTTTCTATAAAACCACAAATCACTTTTACTGATAATTTGTATTATCATACTTTTAATATTCATAAACACAATTGAAGACTACAACATAGTATATCTAAGCAATCGACAGGGATAAGACGTCGAGTAGCGGAGCGTGCAAGGTGGTTTACTCAAGTGGACACTTTGCTGTCTACGCGGTTGGCGTGCTGCAACCATGGAATGGCATTACTCGAGGCAGCTTCTTCGAACAGCAGAGAATTAATTTTGTATCTAAATCAAGATTTGTCTTGTTAAAATTTTTATTTCTAAAATAGTATAAGTAAAAATAACAAGTGGAAACGTTCTTATCCATGCAAGGATTAACAAATATTTATAAAGGATTTTTTAAATTTCGGAACCAAAATTTATTTAGAATTCGGATTATAATTTTTAATTCGAAAACCTGCCTTCAAGAAAACATACTTCCACACAGTTCACGCCATATACAAAGGGAGTAATGTTATGGAAATTTCCCAAAGATCACATGCTTTCTATTAAGAACGAAACGTACATGAAACACAATATCCGGTCGTTTTCCAGACCGTTCGCCGATGATAAACGTGTTTCACACCAACGCATTGTGGCAGCCTGCGGCGAACTGTAACATTGGTTCGCCGTTTCGAGGAAATTTTGGTTTTTTTTCTTTTTTGTTCGTGGTAGTCTGTTACGTCCAGGGAGTTGTACGATCGTTATGTCTGCCCACACGCATGATTTAAATCTGTTCGAAGAAGATAGTTTTTTTCTTGTGCGCCGGATACTGTCGTACGAATCTTTTTTTTTCTTTCTTTTTGCTCATGGCTATGTTTTTGGACTGTTGTTGTTCAAAATGATCGCTTATTTATTTTTGTTTTACTTTTCTCATGGTAAATTTACTCCGCACTATTTAGGCGCTCATTTTCATGAATGTAGCTTCGAAACAAAGTACAAAACAGAGAATCGATTTTAAAGAAGAAAATCTACGTCTGCAACCAGCAAAAACCAATACAGATGATGGCTTTAAAGTTTTTTTTTAAATCTAGTTTTCGGATAAGAAGGCCATTCTTTCATTTAAAAAAACGCAATAGGTGTTTGCAGCCTGTAGGAATTATTAATGTATTTTTAGCTTGGACAAATTTCACCCTAAAACCATCCTTCCATTGTGTTGTATTATGCGAACGTACGCGTGAGCAACGTAAAACACCGACACTGTTTTGATTAGCGATGACATCACGAAGCACCAGGCGCCTCCATGTCGGGCTCGGAAAAATCCACACCGTTTAGAGACAGTGAAACGTGCGGAGTTAATAAGTATTGTGTCGATTCAGAATGCTACATATGAGTTAACGAAGTACGTTTGTTCCATCTGTAAACTATACCAATGCATGTCAAACAATGTATCCCTACTTAATTCGACGCTTCCGTCAGATGAAGCTCAATGCATAAACACTATCATTGTCAAAAGACCTATGAATAGACAACATTCAAAATTCTCAATAATCGTTGCAGTACCAATTCATTCGTAAATGGAAATGTTTGTCTGAATGCGTAAGAAATACTAATATTCGAAACCGCCATCAGCTGCTATCGCAGTGCCATTTTCTCCCAATTCCAAGTGTTCGAGGTCGAGTTGGAGCCCGTGCACCTAAACGATGCAAAGATCGACCTTCGGGTTGGATTTGGTGTGGTAACGGAGCATCTGTTGGAGGCTGGGTGGATCGTTCGCCATCCAAAATAGCTTTTTCTCTCTCACTTCGCTCGTTGGGTTCCACTCTTGGGTGCGATCCACTGTGCCGCTTTTCGCTCCTTGCGCACAGCGAAGCGTTAGGTTTATTTTCGTACATCGATCTTTCGCACCGCACTCACACTGGGGCCCCCACGAATCTGTCCCCTTTCCGGCACTCACGGACGGAACACCGTGGCGTACGTGTGTATTATTTAATTTTATAAATATAGAACCTGCACGAACGCGTGGTGTTAGTCACCGAACAGGAATGAAGCGGAGCCAAAACGCTTGCGCGGCTATTGCGCATGAGCGGGCTTTCGGTGCTTCTGCGATCGCGATTTCGGTGTTGACCGGTGTGCAGACACTTGTTCTTTTTTTTTATTCAACAGTTTTGTGTTTTGCTTTTGGTAGCACTGAGGAAATCGAACGGGTACGCAGCTAGAGATCGGCTGCCGCCTTTCTGCCGTTGTCGTGAGGGGTTGCAGGAAAATCAACAAGAAAACTCCTAGCAGATAATGGGGCACACAGCCGCAGTCACGAATTCGGTGTGTTTACATTTTGGAAGGGAAGGTTAGAGATTCGAATCGATTTGGAGCATGCAGCTTCTAATAACGAAAAAAACAAAGTGACAGCGGAGGAGCACGAGGGGAAGAATTAGCAGATTCTTTCTTACCCAGTATGTCGCATGCACGGACCGGGCATGAATTGTGAAAAAAGGAGATTGACGAAAACAGAGGACGTGCATTTTACTGGAAAAAAGTTCTTTCGTTGATATTTGAAGAAAGAAATACGATTTTATGATCCACCATTAAGAAACATCGACTCAAGTCACAGACAATTGCATCTTTTTATATTTTCTAGAGTTTTTTTTTTTAATTTAACCTTCGGTACAAAAATTTAGGTGTATGTTTTACAATATATCCATTAGTAAATGTAACGAATCACGATGTGACCGTTAGGTTGATGTGTACTACATATGTGTATGAACAAATTCGTCTACTGATTTTCTAGAAATCATCAATCTTACCACTAAAGGTAGACACTAGTTTGGATTATCCTACTTGGCTAACACAAGAAACTGCGATGAAGAAAAGAGCAAACATTATTTCTCTCAATGGGACGTACGTATTTGGTTAGTTGAGAACTACATCTTCAATTTTCTGTAATTTTAAAGTTCTTTCTGCTTTTCCAAAATCGATATTTAAACCTAGAACAGTGTAAAATTTTTTTGTTATTGAATTGAGGCTGGTTTTCACATAAATTATTGTATTGTATTATTGAAGGATGTTCGATAGTCTGAACGTCGTTATCATATATTATAGAATGAACAGAAATATATATTTTTTTAATTCCACTGAACTCCACTCCCCATCATGGATCATTGAATTTAGTAAATTTGATGAAATATTAATGTAGTTCAAATTTTACAGTTTAAAAAATAAGCGAAAAAATACGAGAAAGGCAAGCGTCATATTTTGTCGTGACGTTTTTACCCGACTGAAACCGTCTTGTCGATCATAAATTCTTAGTATGTTTTCTACCCTACTCCTCAGGCCGCGGCCATCGTCTGAGTGCGGGAGCAATCTTTTACAGCCGAAAATAAAGTCTTTTTTACTTTCCATGTTGCCCTTGCCTTGGCCACTTGATTGGCCATCCCTTACGGTTATTTGTTTCAGTACTTTCCAACTAGCTTTCACCATGGCCTACTGTGCACGGCAACAGGTGCTGGAAATATTGAAAGAGGACATTTCAAAATAAGCATGTTCCCACTATCAATTTCAAATTGATTCATTACAGTGACACATCAATAAGACAACGTGAAAAAAAAACAGATTCCGAGTTTCAGCCGGTTTTGTTCCATGTTTACGATGTTGGTCCAAGTTTACCGATTCCGTTGCGGAGGCGGTATTTTTTGGACCAAAATCGGTAAACTTGGACCAACACCGGTTCGTGGGGTTTTCACGTGTGAACCGGTTAAGGGTTGTGCTATACTTATTCTGCGGGGTGTATGCGTCACAACATGTCAGCTGTCAAAACCGTGCCAGTCGAAAGAGTTTGCTCAAAAAGAAAACAAAGATTCTTTTGTACGAAGCAGACGGAAAACATACGAAAACAAACTTAGTCTAGTGCTTGCTGCAGATTTGGGTTCACTGCTGATTTTGCACCACTGTTTTGTGTTTTGCATCAGGATGTACCAGTCGCTGCTCCAGCAGTCTATCAACTCGCTTCAGACGCTTAGTTCAGACGAGCTGAGAGATTTATTAGGCGACGATGAAAAGCTAGACGAACGGGTCGATGAAGTGGTAAGCGCAAGTGTTGATCCGGTGTGACTCATCTCAATTAAAATTCAACGCATTACTCGTAGATCAAATCACTGGAATCTTCGAAGGATGTGACGATTGGTGAGAATCGAAGGATGGCCGAGGCCAATTTGGCATTTGAACCAAAGATGATCGAGCTTCGCTCGCGGGTGCTGGAGCTAACGACCGAAGGTCAGCGGATTGGAGAAGTCGTAAAAGAAAAAGCAGATGAGCTTAGTAAGTTAACATTCCATTAAATATTCGAATCATCTTATGCCTTATACGTACTATTTTCTTATTTGGCTTGTTAGAATCCAAGGCGGACTCATCAAATTCAGAAACAGTGCTTGCACTGCTTCAGACTGCAGCTGCGGAGAGCGAGGAGGAATCGGAAAGAATCGTAAAACAGTTCTTAGATAGTGAGCTGTCCACTGAGGCGTATTTGGAACAATTCATGGGAATCCGTAAACTAATGCATACAAGAAAGCTGAAGGCCGAAAAAATGGCTGAATTGCTTCGAAATCAAACCCTGGACTCTAGCTCTGCTGCAGGATTTGGTCTACTTTCATTGGGTCCTTACGCACCGCCAATAACACCAGCTGGTTTTTACCGTCCCCCAGCATCGTTTGGTCCTCCAGGGGCCGTGCCATATCCGACGGGACAAAATCCAATGCCGATGCCAATGCCAATGTATCAACCTCCACATTTCTGAGTGATCAAGTTAGAATGCCTTCGAGTTTGATTGGGCAGATTGAATGTTTTTTGAGATTGTGAGATTTTTCACACAGCCCATGGAAGTGAAATGTTATGCCTAGCAAGCAGGATGAACAAATGTATGTTGAAATGTTCAGCAAACTCAATATAAAATAGGTTTGAACAATGTTCTAAGAGTGTGGCTCACTGCACTGCTGCACAGTGTGGGGCAGTTGAGCAAATATATTGAAGAATTTTATTTGTTAAGTTAGCATGGAACGTGACGGATTTGCAAACAAAAGAATATAGCTAAAATGTAAGGAAAAACCAGGCATGCACAATATAAAGGTTTTTTTTCTTGTTCGAAACTATTGTGGATTATTGCTGAGTACGGACTTATTGCAGATGACATCAAATTCTTTACATCGTTAAAACACTGTGTGAGCAAAATTTTTTTTTGATAAGGTTCAAAGAGATTGGCGTAAGAATTGAAGAGAGATTTTTAAGACAACTTCCCTATTTTTCGGATAAACACCGGTTCCAGACCGGAGGTTATATCGTTTCCAGCTGTGATATATCGTTTGGGAACACTGGAACTACCGTTCCATTTAACCTAGTAAACAGGATTGAAAGCACACCCTCTTCAGCTACAACGCGCTCGCTGTCAAACGTCGTCTGTTTTGAAACCGGAACGGACGTAAACAAACGCACGTTTCAGTGATGTGCAGTAGTAATTTGCGCCGGATTTCGTAAAAATGAGCTCGAAAAGAGGAGACACGCGTCGTACGCGACCCCAGAAGCACCAGAATACGTTCGCCTTCAAGAACGATCTGCACGATAAGCACACGCCCCTGATAAAGCTTATGAAAAACTTGAACGTGAGTGAAGTGTGCGACCATTGCAAGAGCATCATCGACTGGAAGATCAAATACCGCAAGTACAAACCGCTAACGCAGCCGAAAGCGTGCAGCAAATGCGGTGAACGAAAGGTAAAGCGTGCGTATCATGTGCTCTGCCGTGATTGTGCCCTTGGTAGCCGTTGCTGCGCGAAATGTCGCAAGTCCGCGGACGAGGTGAACGTCATTCCACCGGAACCGACCCCACAGGAACAGGTGAAGTTGAAGGCGGAGATGGATCAACTGATCAAGTCGCTTCCCGAGCGAAAGCGGCGGACGTTTTTGCGCTTCATGAACCGAGGCAAAAAGAAGAAGCAGAAGGACCCTGGCTCGGATCTGGATGGGTCGGATGAAGACGAAACCGGCGCGGACGGCAAGAAAGCGATTGCAGCGGTACCGCGCACGAGGGAGGAGCTATTGGAGAAGTTTGAACAGCTGAAACAGGCCGCCGGGAAGGACGGCAACGATGATGAGTTCAGCAGTGAAGATGAAGACTACGAAGACTTCAGTGATTATGATTTCTCAGATGCATCTGATACGAAATAAACCCAATGGCGAAGAATTGGTGTGTAACGAGTTAGACTTTTTTAGTTACCACCCCAAGCTTGATAAGAAATATGTGTTGATTTATTTACATTATAAAAATGTTAAACAATGAATACGGACAGGATCGTAAAAATCGTATAGGTACAATATAAAAGCCCACCAAGCAGTGTATGGAAAATCCATTCCCCAGTTTGTAATAGTTTGGCTCGACCAGGTGGAATGACTTTGCATAGTCTATCTACTATCACATTAATTTACAAGATGGAGGTACAGCGCAGCAACATTCGGTTAGTCTATCGACAGCGATCTTAGCATTTTTTCCGTCGACTCCTCAACGACAGTCCCATTGCGCTGGCGTTCCTCGGCAAGAAAATAGTCCCTCTGTCTCTCGAACTCCTTCAGGTGGTCCTGGTGAAGCTCATCAATTGATTTCAGCTCTCCGCCAAGGTCCGACGGAAGACAACTTTTGGGTATCCATTCTTCGTAGAACTTCTCAAAATTTGCATTAGAAGTGTGCAGGTACAGCTGTTGCATAAAAAAATCGAACGTTGAGATTATGATCCGATATTAAAATTAAAACGTAAAATTACTGACCATGTTTAAGATTTCTGCATGAATGAACGGTTTGATGATGTACATAATTTTGTCAAAAAACGATACCACGTTCACCACGTGGATCGCTTTCAGCTTTGCCGGCAAACCATCTTGTAGATAGCTGAAGAACTTTCGTACCGAACTCATGTTGATCCTGGTCAAATGCATGAGACCGACGTTTTTCATGTCGAACAGGAAAATGATTCCCGGACGCGGCCCCTGCGTGTACAGGCAGGAATCGATGGTCATGAAGTACGTCTTGATTGCCTCGTCAAAGTGATAGTTGGAAGCCCTCGAGTTTTTCAAGCGATGGAATACCACCGAATATCCGCTGGGCGTCGTTGGAAGTGGAAAGTAATCTCTGAAAATTGTGGAAGTAAGAGGGAATTTTATGATTTCATTGACAAGAAATCTTAACGCCCCTAAAATCACTCACTGGTTCTGGAGACACTGCTGGATCGGCGCACCGAGTGGATCGCGGTTGCTGAACAGCTCCGGGCCATTCTTGCGGACTTCGTAGTAGATTTTCAGCACCTTCCTCGTTTCGTCGATGTTCTTGTCGCACGCGTCCAGAAAACAGGCGAGCTGCTTGTCAGTGATGGTGGACGGCACTCCCTCGATCGGAGGGCTTCGGAGGGCCTTCAAGTCGTCCCGAGAAAGCCCTTCGCGCTCCAGCGCCTCCTCTAGGTCGTACCCCATGTCGTGCTCCATTTTGCTCGTAATTATTAATTAGGAACCTTAAGGGAAGCAAATCAAAACCGGATGTTGTAATATGTAATGGATCAGTTCATAGCTCAATTGAATCGTTACGCCAAACGATATGGCTCTCAAAAGCGCCAAGGCAACCGTGTATAGCTATCACATAATCATTATCTAAACCAACTTTCGAATCAACTTGGAAAAAAGGGTAGAAACCGGATCCATAAAACATGACCAAAGTGCAAGACAAGTAGAAAATATGCTTTAGAGCGATGGCAACCCTTAAAATGTAAAGAAAATTGAATGCAGAAGTTGTTTTTACCACCATGCCTATAGAAGCTACTGACTTCAGCTACTATGTAGCCGTCTCTCAAGGGCCGTATTGAGTGTTGTTTGGTGCAATATTGACACATGCAATACTACCGTGCCAATTAGCATAGTCGTCAGAGCGTTCTCAGAACGTGTAGTGGTTAGCTAGTGGCTGTCGTAACCGTCTCCTACAGGCCCGACTACTAACTTTGCTGAAAGTTCAAAACGATGCGCCTTCAAACAATCACCTTCGTGGCTCGAACGTCACCAAGTATCCTATGGTTGGCCGTAATTGTCCGACTCAGGGCGTAATCAACTTCCTTCCTGCAACGCCACACCTGATGACCACGGTGGAGCTCTATTATCAGCGCAAAATAATTACAAATTCAAATGCACACCCCATTTTCCCACCCTTTCCGATCGTAGCAAACAATCGAGCGATCAAGTTCAGGTCACCGGCGGTACCTTGCGGATCGAGCTAAGACAACGGGCGTTTGTTGCTATGAAAACGCGACAACGTACGTACGTATCAACGGAACGGCGTGGCGACGCGTGATCCATCGAAGCATGCATTCGTCTTCGCGCCAACGTGCGTCAAAAAAAAAAAAAAATCAAACAAATGACCACCGATGAGCCGTACCGCATTTCGCGCGGCTATAAATCCAGTCTCGCACTAAGGTCAAACATGTGTGGCGTCGTCGTGGTTCGGAGGAAGTTTGGAAATGGTTGAATGATTGTTTAGCGGTTTGAAGCGTTTAGCACTGTCTAATCGTAATAAAATTACAAATGGAAATGAGCAAAACTAAACACCTAGTTTTGCAAACAAACCGCAAAGGAAGTGGATCATTGGCAAAATGAACCGTTAACTAAATCTTGGTGAGATCTAGGCTTCTTTCCAGCGCAAAATCATAAAAAGGAAACATACCAATATTGAGAAATTACTTTTTCTTTCTATCGCAGATGATCGAAACAATTTGTCAAGTATAATTTGAATAATGATAAAATCAATTCGGGTATACTCAACATAGTGTTCCGAAGCTCGTTTGTGAATGGTCGATTTGAATAGGCAAATCCCCATTTTACGTTTGTCGTCAAACCCTGTCCGCGTTACCGACGAAGTCGTGATTGAATGGGGGAAATGGTATAACCATTCCTTAAAAAAAAAGAAGCTGGCATTTCAAATAGCTTTCAAACTCGTATGCCCACTCGGTATTTATCTCTAATCCATTTGAAAAAGAGTGAAATTGATGAACGCAAACCGTTGTCGCACTCTGGCTCTGATTTTCCGCAACGAAATCTATACACACTCCACAGTCAGCTCGATAGTCGGTGTGGTATGCACGACTCTTTCGCCTCGTCATTGCGGTTCATTTTGCAGAACATGCTCGACTGTAAGACACGACCGGCCCTTGCCGGTTAGTGCGGAAATTATGCAATACTGAATTATGCTGACCGCTGAAACCGGTCGGAGGCTTGGCCAGATCACCCCAGTGCCGGACTCCCGCGTTAACCCTCTCGTCCATCGAATATTGGCGCATTCGCCTAACGTCTCGATGACGAAGATGGTGCAAAGTGGCCCTAGAAGATGCGAAGCTGGACGGCCTACACCATCAACATTCCTTGAGCTGCCTTGAGGACGGGGTTTTATGCTTATTTAACAATTCTCACCCGTCCTTCCAGGCAGCATTTCGCCACAAACGTTATCTACCGACGACGAGAAAAGAGTGACGAAGGTTTTTTTTTGTTTCTTCAAACGAACGATCGGTTACGTTTGGAAGGAGAAATGGATGCTCAAGGGGCTCTACATATCGCTTCTTCGCACTGGAGACTGGAAAGGGGACAACGTTTTAGCAGCAGCGAGTTGAAAGCAACTGTCGCTTTCTGTTGGCCCACTTTTACCCGGGTGGATTGGCGAACGTGTTAGTCAAATGGTAACTGTAGGAACTTGCTACTTATCATGTTTGCATGACGAAGGCACATTTGTATTACTTCACCCTCAGGATGTAATTACCAGATTTCTTGTTGCCTGTTAACCATACATACATCTTGCATGCAGTTTTATAACAAAAAAACTATATGTCTGCAATTTGTTTTAGGTGCAGTTTCACCAACTGAACGAATTTCTCATCTCAAATCCTTTTTAGTACGAGACAGATTGTGCGTTTAAATTTAACGGGTTCGTTGATGTATGATTCAAATAAACATTTGATTTCTCATGAACCTCGCCATTCTTATATCGCTCAAAAACGGTTCTTTAGTCACACCAAGAGCATGGTGAATTTAGAATCAATATTAGGATTCCGCATACGCGCGTTCTACGGTTCAATTTTTCAGGTGTGGAAAATGGTTCAAACTGTCTGTTTTCGAATATTTATGACCTGCCGAAATATAAACCAATCTCAGGCTTCCAAATGGCTCCCATTCGCGATCGAAGAAGAGTAAACATGCAACATCTCAATGCGCAGACCCGCTCTGGTTGGCAAGGGAGCTGGCCCAACATTGCACCCACATAAACAATCGCAACTCTCACTTTCGCACCACCGATGGTACGCACTACACCTTTCCTCCGAGAACATGGTCCATCGTTTTCCGCCTGACCGGTAGACCTTTATCCGAACGTTGAAAACCAAACTCGCAAACCATGTTTTTCCCTGCACACGGACTGTGGACACGGTGATGCATGCTGCGAACAGGGGGGAACGGCCGTCTGGCCTCGTGGGGGTTTTAACGATATTTTTAGCATCAAACACTGCAAGTCACACTGCTGCTCTCGTACTTTGCCCAACGTTAGAAATTGGCGGCAATGGAATCAAGGGGGACAAAGGAGGGTTTTCCAAACGTTTCTCTCTGTTTCCTTGCTGTGCTTGGAAAACTTCGGTGCAGATTGTGTACGCTATCCCCAGCAGAGCAGCCTGCCGCCTTCTTAAGAAGAGTTCGCGTGTCCAACATACCGCACCAGTGACATAATACTCAAGCTGCACAAAGCTGCACATACCGTGAGAACTAGACGTTGGGTGGGAAGAAGGGAGCGAAGCGGACGATTCAACCTGAAACCACTGCGGCACTGACGCGGAAAGTGTAGCAAAACGCCACCGAACTGGCTTGGCTTTGGACGACTGTGCGGAGCGACTGTTGGAACCAAACTGCGAGGAACACGCCGATCGATGCCGGAGTGCACGTCCGTCGTCCATGTGCACGAATGGATGGATGAATCAGAAAAGTAACGTCACGTTCGTCACGGCCATTGCCGACGGCGATGTTAGGTGTGAGTTGTTCCGATGCTGTAGCCACAGATTCCCCGTTTCTTCGTCGACGGCTTCTCGCTGAAGGTTGTTCTTCTTTAGCCGTTCCACACACCCACGCCACACAAAGGTCACAAGACACACACACACACACACACTGCTCCCTTGTCAAGGATGTCAGCAAGGATGCGGGAATTCTGGAACAAGGAAAATGCTTTGTTTCCTCCAACCGAGGGGGTCTATTCGTGTCCTCACGACTTCCCGATTCGTTGTCCTACTTTCCTCACCACGCAGGACTCCAAGGATGACGGAGGACATCTTTTAATTTCCCTACAATAACCTGTAGCGTACCGTGCCTCAACAATCAGCGCGAATGAAAAATGTATGCAAAATGTTTCGGTTCGTTTCTCGCAACATGCCTCAAGAGTGGAGCAGACCGGTGGGGACTAGGTAAAATTTTATGACCACTTTATCGCGATTGCTGCCAGCTCGGGTTGCACATAGAGCGAACTTGGCATACGAGACCGTTTCCATCAGGTCTGGTCGGTTGCAAGCATAAAGGGTTGCCAAAGTGGCGTAGAGGCCGTTCAGCTGGATAGTGTACGGTTACTACCGGTTGCGCGGTTTATTTCGTCGCCCGACGTGCGGTTGATGCAGTACCGACTTCTCGTCATCGTCCATCGGTTTATGCTGTATGTTGGCTGTGAAGATAATGAGCGAAAACGCTGTCCTTTTCGTTGCATCACAGCAAATAAAGCATTGCAAAAATATGAAAATGAATTTCATGCAGTGGTTTTAGTGATAAACGTCAAGGTATACGATCAATCCCCTAAGCGAATGTGTCGTAAAGCCTGAAGCGTCTTGAATATGCCATGCATCATTCCGATTTCGATGGTGCTTAGAATAGAAGTTCACACTGATGGCAAGCTCAATACAGGAAAAGGAAAAAAAAAAGAAAACAAACTTTAATAAATATGTTTGTCACGCACTCTTTAAGTATCACGTACGAGTTGCAAAATAGGGAAGCGATTGGGCGGAAATCTAGTAAATCAAACCGATCATAAGCAAAGTTTTGTCTAGACGTGCCTGTTGATTTCTATGTCTTTGTTAAAAACTTACGACAATGCTTCAATTCGTCTCCAGTCGCATTAAGGTCGCCGTCCTTGAAATTAAATTAATAAAAGTTGAAATTGAAATTTCACATGCATCTGCTGAGCGGAAAAACTGGAAACAGGAACACGTCTGGAACATGAATGCTTCCGAAAAGGCATGTTGCTCCCATGCAGTACATGATGCTTAACAGGTTATTCATTCAGAGTGGTTCTTTCCGTTGACCTTCACCTTGCGGGGAAAACTGCGCCACTTTTTGTGACTTTTTTTGTACTTTTTTCTTTTTGTTACTGTTTGTTTCATTAGCAAACCAATCGATGACAATCAAACCAGCTTATCAATTGCAATCCCGCAAATGGCCAAAAAACGTTTATCGTTTCTATCTGTCGGTGCTGCACTGAAAAAAACTTCGGCACAGTTGGGACCAACCCTCTATTTTACGTTAAATTCAGTTCAAGAGAATTCTAAGCTAAAGGGACCAAGCATTTAAAAAGATGAACCCCTTGTAGCTGGCTCCTTGAGACCGTTACTCTACCAAACGAACCCAGTTACGCAATTACACCACTAGTTGTCTCTGGAAGCTTTCTTGGGTTGCCGTTGTTAAAAAAGACATGCATTTTGCATACATTTAGGCGTTTCTTTCGGAAGCTTTGAAGCGTTCTTGGTCGATTGCGGTACAGGGTGTCACGTGTGTCAGTATGTATTTCATAATCAAGTTACAAACGGTTTTAATTTATATCACAAATTTACACAAGTTTTTTTATGGTGTTTTACAATAAGTAACAATTTGATAAGATGGAGTTGCATACCAAGGCTTTTGAGATCAACCATTTTATATCCACAAAAAAGAGATTTTTTTGAACATTTTTAAACAAAAATGTTTGCAAATTTAGCACAGAAGAAACGAGTAAGGACTAAAAATGAACGCAACAAAGAAACACTACACCCATCGGTTGCTTGGCAAAAATAACACAAAATATCTCGCTATATGACTGCAATTGCTTCAGTCAGAAGTAGAACAAAGCAAAGCAGCGTATTGATGGTACAAACATCGATAAGGGGTTGTTTTCTTGTCTTCTTTTTCTCATTTACGACCCTTGTAGCATTCCGTCATTGGTTAAACTTTGGAGTACGGTGCAAGCTTTCTCAACCCTCCATCTGTTTTGTCCTGAAATACCCGAGAAAGGAAGCGTAACCCAATGGCGAAGGTCAATTAGAAATGTTAATTGAAGTTAATTGTTCGACAAACATTAGTCGGTAGACGATAAACTTTTTACTGCTTGCCCGACGCATGGCAGGCTGCCACAATTGGTGGCTTAGTTGCGGTTCAGGCAAACCTATAGGAACCACGGTTCGACTGCATTGGAGGGGCTGAAGGGTCTAGGGGTTGTTCACTGGAATGGATGCTCAATCAATGCAGTCGTACTAATCGTTCCGTAGTGTTAACATTTATCAACAGTGATAAAAGAGACAAAGATTTTTATGGAAGCCGGTAATGTTAGAAAGCGATACGGTGAATGTAATGAAAACGGATGAACAAACCGATTAGGTTTTATCAGCCAAATTATTGAATTTTATAATTCCAAGCAACGGTGGGTACCTTTTTTTCTTTCGCATTTGATTCACAATTGTTTCTATTTAACAAAAGAAGTAAAGCTTACTATTGCTCTCTAATGACTTCAACGCCTGGGGAAGAGCAGCAAATGTTTAAACTTTATAAATATTTGCACGAACAACTCCGAAACCATTTTCTAGGTTCGTGATGTGCGGTGTCGTGTTTGCGATTTGATACTATGCGATGACACCATGGCTCGTGCAGTATAACTTGGTGTGAGTGTTAGTTGGAATGGTAATAACAAGCAGCAACTTACCACCGTTTAAAAGCACCATTACACCTCTCACCAGTATCTTGCCCATTTTCGGTCGGCGCTGAATTCGTGCATCATAAAACGAGGATGGAATGCAGAAAACTGCAATCGGAACGTAATGCTGTCTAGCGGGCTCGAGGGAAACTGAAAGCAATGGCGCAGCCAAAACCTGATGTTTACCGGACACTGTAGTCCGGTTCGTCGTTCACGTGGGGATGGTTTAAAGAAAACGAAGTCATAATTCATTTATAAGAATTTGTAAGAATTCTTGGAAGTTTTATACAAAACTGAAATCTCATCAAAATAGATGAGCAAAAAAAATGGCGCACCAACCTGGGTTGAAATGTGGTTGTACGACGCGGGGTTCGTTGCTTGCGTCCCCTCAAAGCTTCACGAGGTATCATTTCCTAGAAGCTGTCGCGTGAGGAAGACAACATTAAAACATGATCAATTGCATACACACACACACACACAAACGCTTGAGTCTCACCGCAACCCTCGTTAGATTCCCTACCGGTGTTGGTACACGGTGAAGTCTTCGCGGTGGAGCCCCACGGGGAGTTTTCGCTTCTTCGCGCCCTTCACACCCGCCGCATTCATTCGGCGTTCGTCTTGGCTCGCCCTTCTCCATTGCCACAGAGAGCCAGCCAACGGCGCACATGGAAACTGCACAAGCGTTTGCGTGCGCCGCTCGGGCCCGCAGTTTGGTCGCGTCCAGCAGCGAAGCAACAGCGCGTCGGTTTTTGCCCATCAAGTGCCCAGAAGCTGTGGCGTCTTGCGCTGCCCTGCGGTCGATGCAGTGTGCTCGGTTGGAAGCCTGTAAGTTGAGCACGGGGTGGCTTCGGCTCGAGGCACCGAACCGTGGAGAAAATCCGCGCGACAGTGAAAAGTGCAGCGGGAAAGCGAAGAGTGTAGCAAAAGCGACCACAACTGACTGGCAAAAATGCATCAGCCCGATCGTGCCCGTTTACTTTCTCCGTGCGATGCACTCGCGGGCTGGGTTGGTGCAATAGGCTGAATAGTGTGGCTGATCTGCTAAACTGATGGGTGTGCCAAGAGTGTGCAGTGCAAAACAATGGAATGTGAACGGTTTTCAATCGCCACAGTGGAACAGTGTGCACGAAACGTTGCAAAAAACAAAATGTGTTGCTATTTGTAAAACAAAAAGGAACACCTTCGCCAAATATCCATAAAGTGCAATTTAATCCGTTTTTCAATTACAACAGACAAACATCTTCTGAATACAATGATACGCTGCAAGCGACTACAAGCATCAAACTATCATAGCTTATAGAAGAAGATCAGGTTATTGTGAATTGGCAAATCTCCGAGCAAAAATGCAGACATGCTGCAGAGAAGGCTTCATCGCAAGTGAATGTACACGCTATAAACTGATCGTAAATGCAGCTTTCGAATGGTTGCTAACTTTAGGAAAAGAAATGCCCTAGAGAAAGAGAAAGAGAATTATCGGAATCACACATCTCTCGTCCTGTTCCGAAACGAGTATTTTTTTTTTTTTTCAATGTATGCAATGTAATGCAAAGCATGTTTAAAGGGCAATATTGGAAATTGGAATTGAAAACGAATTGCAATTGTTTGTGTTTCAAATGATCATCTCAAAGATGTAGAAATTCCAACATGAAATAATCTCCCAATTCTTCGTTGCAACATGCTGAAAAAGGAATTGCTAATCAACGAACTCTCATTGTCACATTTGCACAAGCGAACTAGATGTTTTTCAATTCAAATGCATTATTTCGATGGCGACCTCTGTCTTTCTCAGGCAATACTGTTTCGCAATGATGTTAATGCACATCTTTGTATGCATAGTGCATCTGGCACAACAATGTGATTTCGTCTTGGATCCAATTATCCAAAAAAGGTCAATCTTTAATTGTTTTGGTCCAGATAGCCTTCTCATCGTTGGAATGTAACGAACTCACTGATGCCATGGGTTATTAGATTGCCACATTCGCGCAGCATCCAATCGGGTGGCTGCTAATTATCACTTGACGGGTGTGAGATGGTTCTTTCTCTACAATGTTCCAATCACCTTTTCTGCGATGTAACGATCGTTATTTCGTGTCGTTAGTGCTAATTGGCATGATAACAGTTTAACGGTGGATTACTTTTCTTAATGATTATAAGGGGAGGTTTCTTTCAGATTATCCCACACGTTGCAGTACAGTGCTCTTCATGAGCCGAGGGTTTATATTGTTGATTATGTTTATCACGCTTTTCGGTGCACAATTAACAGCACAAACGTGGAATAGAACAAGCTATAAAAGTTATTCAATCTGTAACCCAGTAGAAAAGATCCCCTCGCAAGACTCAGAAGTATTGCTCACGCTTACGGAACAATGTTTGATTGTCTTTAAAAAAAAATCTTTACACACCTCTTTGCTCAATCCTCCTACACGGCTCTTCCGCTGAAAACGAAACACGCGAACTGCAATGGAACAAGACACAAGAGCACGAAAAAAGAAAACGAACCGAACGGACGTAACGGATCGCGTCCGACCTGAAAACCTTGATGGGACGAATAATAAGAGGCTCCGCAGGGCGAACCCTTTATCAGGGCGACCTTGTCGATCATGACCAGTAAACAAAAAGTGCGTGCTCGCACGATTATGCAGCCAGGGATCGATCGCGATGCAACTGGTGGGCTTCTGCAATGTAACGGCGCCGAGGCGCAGTTGCTAACCTTGTTCTTGGTTTTGTTTACGTCGAAAGTCTTCGTCGGTACACCCGTTCGTTCGGGCGTTCCAAGATGTTGCATGTGGAGTTGTTTTTTTTTGGTTTTTGATTTCAATTATGCCTTGCAATGCAATTTCCCTTGCACATCCGTGCAAAAGAACCGGTGCACTTGCAATTTCTGTTGCCCGCGATAGCAGGCTTCGAAATGTGGGTCAATGCTGAACAGGTCCATGCGAAATTGTTGATGTTTATTTGTTGCGTTCGATGATGTCAGATGATGTTTCCGAACTTGAAAGGAAACGGTAACGTCAAGACTTTCAACGAACAAAGAGCAATGGGTTACGCATGCATCAAGCACAATAGTAATAATTGTTTGAACTTACCGGGAGTTAAAGCTAGCTGGAAATTAAATATTTCACTGCTGTCTAATTCGATATAGTGACTATTTATTCCTCTCATTAGCCTTTAACGAATTTATAACATTTAAAAAAAAAACGTTTTTACATAGGTCACGGTGACCTTGGCTCTCTGCATCTGCACCTAAGTATTAGCGTTACATGATTTTCTTTCTCGACACCTTTAGCCGATCGCTCACGTGTGCTGTCTCTTATCAAGTTCAACAGGTACTGCTTCCCGTAACCTTACATTCTATGGGCTGCTCAAAAGTGACCACTTCCTGTCATTACGATCAACCAGCTATTACGCGAACCTGTTTGGCGTACTCGATTAACCAATGTGTCGCAGGTACATTAGGTTAGAACATCGGGTTCCAATCTAATGCCGGAACGGAATGGCGGAGTGTGGTTAGAACGTTGCAAACACTCCCCCGTCCCCGTTTGCATGTGCGACCTCAAATCAAGGTTGTAATTTGACTTGTGCGTGAGTTTGTGTACCCATTACCGGCCGTAGGTCCCATGAGAAGGATATCGGCTTGCAAACAACGTCCAATTTGAAGCCGATTTGCGTCAATCGAGAGTGAGACGCAGTGCTTCGGCAGCAAGTTCAGAATTGATGATGACCGCTTGCTTGGGCGCGCCATTGTTGTTTGTGAAGATGCTTGATGGCGGCTTCACTGAATAAAAAATCTTGAATATAGTCAGGCCGTACTGGAAGGAAAACATTAATGCTACTTGAGTGTTCGATTGCGTAATAATATAGACACAGAGAAGGGCGTTGAAATGATCTGTACAAAACATTACGGTTGATCTTATCCTCAAGAAAACTTCAAACAAATCGGTTATAAATTGGTTTATAAACTATGCGACTAAAATATCGTATAATCAGTCAATTTATCTGCGTCCGCGATACGGGCACCTTTGCGTCATTTTGATCTCGCAGGAAGACGACGCACTTACCAAGGTGGAAAATAACAGACGAGACTCCACAAATCACTTCGAGTTGACCCGCTGCGGCTTTGTGCCGGACGCCTTGCCCAACACTTGCGTGCGGAGGGAATGCTGGCATGGAAAGCAGCACATCGCGCGTTGTGTAAGCTCGTTAACACCTTTTTCCCGCCGGTGAATTCGTCTAATGGTTCGGGGCCGCGGGGAGTCACGGGGCGGCCGGTAAGAAGTAAGAAAAATGAACCGAACAATTTTCGTTACCAGAGTGGGCCAAATCTTGCGGCTACGGACAAACATAATCCGCCGCGGTGGCCGAAGTAACAGTAATTTTTGGTCCAGTAACGGGTGTGCAGTTTCACTCTCGCTCTCGCTCCTCCTGTACCTTCTCACTTTCTTTGTCCGGATGGAAATGATGGGGATGAACACGGTCACATAACCTCGTACAGTGGGGAAAAACATCGCCATCAGCTTGTCTCCGTTGAACGCTGTACCGACGCCGATGCCGGAGTACTTCACCCGTCGTTACATGAGCGGATTTTGTTGTGGCGGTTTGGAGGAATGATTTTACGTACATTGTAAGGCGCACTTTGTTGCTCGTTGGGGTAACTTACATAAACCCAAAACTGGATACTGTTGTCAAACAAACTTCGTTACGAAGGTTCGAAGATCGAAGAACACATAAGTCAGTGTTTCAATAAGTTTTATTTGCACCAACTCATCATCAGCGACACCTTCACCGTTGAACTCTCCTCGTCAGAGACAGTCGTTGGTACTGGCGGTATTATCGACGGACCTATTTGACTTCTTAGGACCGTGCATGTCGGGTT
This sequence comes from Anopheles atroparvus, assembly GCA_914969975.1. NCBI lineage: Eukaryota > Metazoa > Arthropoda > Insecta > Diptera > Culicidae > Anopheles > Anopheles atroparvus. Next base: position 44,813,445 of record CAJZCY010000001.1, on the reverse strand, counting down.
TTTCTATCAAATGTATGACCACAGGGTCTCGTGAATCATGGTGATGTGGGCAAGTAGGAATGTTCCCTCATTGCACCACCTCGCAGATGGTTGACGGTACGTGCAACTACATCTGTGTGTTTCTGCTGTACCGGGAAGGCTCGAGGCTACGCTGTCAGCCTCCGCGAGAGCCGTCTCTTTCGAACTATCTTGCCTACCGTCACGCGTACGGGCGGCCCATAAACGTGAAGTACGCAAAATGTATGGGTTAGTGCTGAAGTTTTTACCCCACACGCTCCGTCAGTTGTGTGTGGGCCAAGCAGTCTGTCGAGATTCGTCTCCACTCGCTCCGGCAGTGCTGCTACCGGGCGGGATGGAAAGAAATGGAAAGTTTAAGTCCCAGCCGTCGTGCAATGAAAGTAACGCTCATGAAAATTATGCAAAAGACTCACCTGCTCGATTGCTTCCCCCCGGCCCCATCGGGCGCTGCGAGCAGGTTGCTGCATAGCGGTACTCTGGCGTGAGGCCATCACGCGCGTGCCAGTTTGTCTGCAGTCTCGCGAGTCCAAAAACCGACGACGACCTTCGCGGGGAATTGTGATAATTTTTCGTGTGTGTGCTGTGAACAAACAAGAAGAATGTTTCTTTTCCGTTTGGATCGAAGTGATACAATCGGATGGATGTCATAATTATGCACAACTATTAGCCAACTGTGCTGATTCGTCAAGTTTTTTTTTTTGTAAGGTTGATTTCCAAATCCGGTCGTTCATCTCGAGACCGTTGTGCGATACGTATGAAAACGAGGAATAAAATTTATTCATGATAAATTCAAAATGGCTGGAAAGGCAGAAAACAAGTGCCTGCCCATAAACACTGTGGGATATTCGAACAAACATTTCTGTGGAATATGTTTCAACATTCTACCGCTACATAGCCACAGAGAGGTTGCAGGGTTGTTCCGAGAAAAAAAACTACCATTTTTGGACCGCAACAACCGGTTTAAATGTCGTGCGGTACCTTAAGTCTTTTGATGGTTTCTTCGAAGGTTTCAGGGACAAACTTACGGGCGCCAACCACCGCTCAACGCTGCTGACACATGCTTGATGTGAGACGATATAGACATGCCCAACGTAAGGTCAAACAGACATGCCCAACCTAAGGTCAAACATGAGCAACATCATATGTTTTTCTACAGATATGTTTATTTTATAAATATCTCTTCCCACATTGCTTAACGTTCGTTATTACATGGAATGGAAAATGCTCTTTTTTTTGGAAATGCTGTCAGTTTTACAAAGCATTATAATGTCCTTTGAACTTCAAAGTACGCAAGAGATTTCAGAAGGACTCGAGTCTTTCGAACAGGTCTCTAGTGTTCCGTTCGACGATTCGAAAAAATTAATATTCAACCTTCGCGTAAACCTGTTCGTCACTGGCCACTCTTGACGTTCTTCAGGCGAATCACGCTGCTACCTCAGGTGCCTTGAAGCACGGCCTGCCCAGCGGTGAAATCAAGCAGCATGATGTATGCAGATCGCATGCACTCCAAAAAAAAAGAAGATAAATAACGAATTAACCCCATCGTTGTGCGCGTCTTCGGCAAAAAAACCCGGCAACCGCGCCTTCTCATGGGAACGCATTGGAATGACGTCGCCCGGCGGCGTTTGCATACGACGCCAGAGACCCTCCACTCGGGCACGCCTGCGTGAGCTTTCGATGGTCAAGGTTGCCGTGCGGACGCGCCGAGTGTTTTATTGTTTTCTCGTTCACCAAATGGTCCCCCGAATGGGCATTGGTATTGGACGACAAATAAATGCCCGCAACGAAAGAAGGAAGGCTTTTGGTGGTTTCATTTGTCCTCCTTTGTCGGGCGCCTATGTTGATTCGCCTGGTCAATGGCCTCGCGTGGAGCGTGCGAAGATTGGGCTTTATCAAGCCGTGGCGTAATAGCACGGGCCAGTAATAAACACAAAACAGTGAAATTGGAGTGCCAAATGGATCTTGATAGCAGTTATGATTTATGCTTCATAAACGATGGAGACAGCGAGTCATGAAGCATATTACAAAAGTTGCGCCGTGACAATAAATTGTAGTTACTACTTTATGTAATGCCTGTTATTTTTCATTCCTACTTAGCTTAACACATTCCTCACTAGCGAAGATACACGTTGACTCCACATTTCTTTGCAGAAATTGCTACACTTTGCACAAACGGGGCCGAATGCAACAAAGTACTGTTAGAATTTGTCCTTGTTAAGCGCACTCTTGGTTGCTTATGCAATTGAAAAGTTCTTATTCGATTAGTAACCAATTTAGACGCCCTTGTCCTCGGTTGATCCGTGTGAGTTGTGTGATGAAAGCGCGATTGATTTAATGAAGGTTAAAGGATACGGCAGGGTATAATTAAGTGAAACACAACGACGCGCATCACTTATGGATTATTCAAACAATTTTGTACGCCACAACTGGCGAAGGAGGTTCATAATCAGAACTGAGTTGCTTTTCAGCTTGCGCTTAGATTTTGAGAAAAAAAACCAAATGAATTCCAGACACTTCCGGCAGTGGTGTGATAATTTGTAATATTCTTTTCCTCTTTCGTTCTCCAACTTCTATCGGCAGTGGAAGTTAATCGTAGGCATTGACTGTCGCCTTTCCCGCACACGAGTTCAAGTGTCGTCTAAGTGTCGGAAGCGAGTGATTGCGAGTCGGGTCGCCAGCGTCGCCGGAGCTGAGGAGCCGCAGGCAGTGAGTAGCGGTGTGGAACGCGAAACCCCCAGTGCCAACAGTAATGACCGCCCTGTCGCACCCGTTCAAAGACAGTCCGGAGCCGCTGGAAGTGCCCAAGGAGCATGCGGCCAACGTGAACGCCCTGTACGACTGGTAAGAATTGTCCTGTCTCCGCTGGATGACTTCATTTGCTTGATTAAATACGGAATACGTAAGCAGATTGCGCCCATTCCCTGCCGCCGGCCGGTTAGCGCAGCGAATCGCTTATTTTTGGGATTTGAATTTCGAACTCGAACAGATCGATAAACGGGGTGGCCGATTTGCAATGGAATGCTCGCGAGACTCTGAACCCCGTTCGTACGGCGTTGAGGGTTGAATTATTCAAATGGCGAAGCAGACAGAATTTAATACGAATGTGTACTTTGTGGATTTCGAATGACCTTGTTTCGGGGATCAACGACGGCCATTCTTTCGAGCAGTGGACATGTTTTTCATAAACCATAAGTGTAGGGACTAGTACGAAGAAGTGAAGCACAACGAATACGTCCAGAAACAAAAATAAAGTGTCTGCAAAACTATTAGTCAGCAAAAAAAAAAACTGCCTCCCTTGGTATCAGAAGTGACTCGAATGTAATCTAGAACCAGTTTTGGCAATGACAGTAAAACAGCACCGTGCAAACAGCACCTCAGTAATAATGACGGACATGCATGGCTAGATGGCAGCATTCTGATGGCGTGAAGCCTCTTTAGCAAGCTAGAAAAAAAAGGTTGTATTTGAAACCCTAACAAAACATAAGTAATGAGTAGCATCACAAAAATTTGGCGACACAATATTAGTATGTCAACTTCTACAAAATCTGTTTTTGTTTTCCCGCAGGATCAAAGAACAGCCCCGGTTCCCGGCGTTCTCAAAGAACCATGCCCACCTGTTTCTTCACGCGTGCTTGTGGAACGTGGATGACGCGAAGAAGGCGCTCCAAAAGTACGCCCAGATCCACGCCAACTCTCCGGAGATTTTCGAGAACCGAGACATCATGAGCGCCGGCGTGCAGATGACGCTGAATGCCACGTAGGTGGTGGAACCAGCGGCTAGTGGTGGTTTAGATCAGTTTTAACGATGCGTTCCCATCCCCATAGGCACATGGTGGCGCTTCCGCGGACGACACCGGAAGGCTACCGGCTGCTGTACTACCGGCTGTCCGACACCGACCCGTCCAAGATGAACTTCGCCGAGGCCGTCAAGTCGTTCTGCATGTTCAACGACGCGCAGATCAGCGTGGACGGTATCATGGAGGGTTACATCGTCATCTTCGACATGAAGGGCGTCCGGCTGGGGCACCTGGCACGTGTCCAGTTCGGACCGCTGCGCGTCTTCATGAACTACATCCAGGATGCGCACCCGGTGCGGCTGAAGAAGATCTACATCGTCCACACCGCCTCGTTCATCAACCAGGTGATGGCGCTGGTGAAACCGCTCATCAAGTCCGAGCTGCTCGGGCTGCTGCAGTTCACCACCACCGGGCCGGAGGAGATCGTGGGCGTGGAGTACCTACCGAAGGTGAGATCGAAGCTCTTCGCGCGAGGCCTAACCCTTGGCACCTCATCGCTGGCACCGCTTCTTCTCTTGCAGGACTTTGGCGGCCCGTTCGAGGAGGTGGCCACGATGCACGCGGACCAGAAGAAGCGCCTAGAGACGGAGTACCGCGAGTGGCTGGTGGACTCTGGTGCGCTGAAGGAAGCGCCCAAGCAGAAAAATGGCAGCTCCAGCACCAGCTCCGTCAAGCCACCGGTGAAGGCGTTTCGGGGGTTAGAGATCGACTAGTCGATCGGGACTTGAGGCTTGGCGTGGACCTGCAGATCAGTGATATTATTGGGGTTTGGTGGGCTTACAATTAAAACGATGGTGAGTTGAGCGGTAGCGGCCCGGTGGGCTTTAAATACCTGAGGCCTAAGCCTATCTGCCGGACGGAATTGTCAGAGACAACACTATATTTTTGGTTTTCTACTTTGGTTTGCAGTGGTTTGCAAGACGTGTATGGCTTTGTATCAGTTTGCTATTTTAATCGCTAGCAATAAGGAAGGTTTGTCATATTTTAACAATTGTGTTGATTTGTTTTTGAATTTTTGCTCAAATGTGTCTCTGAGCTGTACCGCGTATTGGAACCACGTTCTAGTTGGAATTGTAAATAAAGACAACGAGGCAAGAACATCTTAACTATCTCAGGTCGGGCTAAAAGCGTCCATTTTTGACAAGATTTCCTGCATTGAGAAAACTACGATTGCCAATAAAAACCTATAAACATGACAAATTTCATTAGCTTCTTTTTACTCTAGGCCTGTTTTGTGTGGTTCTGATGTTGTATCCAATTTCATGGGCTTTCCTGGGATTGTTTTACACACAAGCTACAAGAGGTGTCTATGTAGAGCATGTTCACACCGTTGGTAGGAAGCCAATTTCTGGTTCAGCGTACTCTGAGCGTTCACCGCACAAATTGGGGACTTTTCTCTTCATGTACTGGTGCATTTTAAAGCACCTAAAACATATCCCTTCAAAATCAAACTAATTACACACATTACAAACCGGACGAGCTTCGTCGTTATGCACGGATTATCAGCGCACACCTTCACCGTGCACGTACCTGTGGTTGTATGCTGTGCTGTCGGAATTACTTACCGACTTGCAATCATTTGTTTTTATCACCATTCTTTCCGAGCCAACTGCCTCCAGTTGTCAGAACCCGAAACCGTTTTAATCGGTAGCAAACGCGGGCTGAGGATGCTGTTGATTAAAAGTCTAATCATGTTTTTCTGGAACCGGTCTCAGCCTGACCGCCCCATCGTTTGCGCCGGCATAATTTCCTCAAATTTTCGCGCTCCACATCAATCCACGGAGAGCGGAGCGGTTGGCAGGGGAAGCGGTGGAAAAAAAGGTGCACGATGAAACACCGGTAGAGCCAAGCAACGAGCGCAGGGAGGAAGTGAGGGGCAATTTGTTGCTTAAACTAAAATCCCGACCCGCTTTGCTACGGCCGGCGGATGTGAACTTTTCCTCTGCTCTGCTTGTGTATGCGTGCAGCATGGATGTTTTTAACGTTTTCTCTGGTATGCTTTTTTTTCTCGTTAAAATTTGTTTCCGAAACCCAAAGCTAAACGAACTGGACTTTGCCCCGCACCCCCGCTTTGGTAAAGCTCTGACCTGAAAAACCCTCCGGATAGGATGTGGTCCGAATGAAAAATGTTCTTTTTTGTGCGTTCCAAAACACATAATTAATAATGAATTAACATTTAAGGTAACGGCTAAATCCATGAACCCGGTTTATTTAATACTCTTCACGGCAATACGTACAAAAACTTGTAACAGCATCTTCGATTTAATTTTCCACAGTAACAACTTTCCACAGTAACACGGAAGACATGTTGTAGGCTAATCTACGTGGGTTGAAGTATTCCACATCCCCAATGTTCTTAATCATTACTCACTGATCCATTTACGGATTTAAATTTAAATTACCTGTAAATATGACAACGGTAATGGTCCAGGATAGCGGAGCGCGTACGCCGGCTTGAACAACGCCCACGATGGTGAGGGATTGAATCCGAACTTCGAAGCTCGATTTTTATTGTTTGGGATTCAGATGAAGATTGACTTCAAAAAGTCAAAAACAGTTTTTTATTCAAAACAGTTGTTTACCATCAACAGGAAAGGCTAGGAGAATGAAACAAAATGAGAATTGAATATTTAATAAAACAAACACCCTGTTGTGGAAAGCTTACGGAGAAGGTAGTTCATTTGATGAGTTACGGCAGCTGGTCTTTCGGGACCAGGATCTCTTTGGAAGCTTTCCTCGAAAGGGTACGACTATGTTTGGCATCTATTTGGCTTACTGAATGGGTTGGCTCCACTACTGTTCTGTTCAACGCGCTATGATCTTGATGGCTTCTCTCTTTCCCTTGAGCAGCCTTCGAAGCTGGCCGAAATGCGTGCAAGTGCGCCGGCGCACGCGTCGTCCATAGCAGCATCGGGAACGCACGGTCTTAGTCCCAATAGGGAGTAGGACAAACATAGCATGGGAAGGAGATGGGGCAAATTTTGGTGAACAAATAAAGAAAGAGAGGTTAGGGTGAGAAAGAAGGCACGACGAAGGCTTAGACGGCCGTGCTTTCACTCCTCCATCCCGCTGTAGGGTTGCATAACACACTGTGACGTACAGCAGTCTGGCCGTTCTGACCTCCTCGCGCTAGCCTGTCCCTTTGCGTGCTCCGGTCACTCCCCTTTCCCCCGGGCTGGGTTGCCTGGCTCTCAACGCTAGATGTCGCCCCGGTTCGGATATGGCGCTTGACGCGGCGATACAACAAAAGCGCCGATGCAAATCCGCGGACGTACAGGCGTCGCGAAAGGACGGACGGCATCGATCGGCGGCGCTCACGCCAGCACACGGAGCCACTCACCACGGATGGCACGGACGGAAACGGAACCGACCACAGCCGAACCGACTCGCGAACGGTTCAGAAAGAGTTGTACAGCGACGGCGGCCAGTGGTGCGTAGAGTGTGACCCAAATTGCGCTCCAAGTCCTGGTGTCGCCACTCCAGGCTGTTCCGGGTAGCCCCAGGTAGAGGGTGGACGAGCGTGGCGGTGGCGGTTTGTGACATTGTTCCCCCCCTCCCTTTGGTTTTCTCTGGCAGTGCGGAAAAAGGGAAAACCTCGCATCGGAGTTTGTTAAATCAATCAATGGCTCGCGTCGCCAACACGGCGCTCGGTGAAAAGCTTGCCCACGCTGAACCGTCGGTTGATTGGGCTGCATTGTTGAAAGTTTTCCAACGCGAGGCTGGCTGCTCCATGCGGTACACGCGGCTGCCAAGCTGCGGAAAATTGAATCCCAGTGAGAAGGAAAAAGTTTACCTACGGTCCGTGGGCAGCGCACTGTCCTGTGCTCGTGCCCGAGTTTGTGTGTGTGTGTGTGTGCGATTGAGTTAGGGCCATTTTTCCAGCCAGGCAGTGTCAGTGCACCGCTTTTTCAGTGAGACGAAGGATTGGTGAAAGGCGAGGAGGAAAGAAAATCAGTCATACCGAGGCTTCAACAATTCGCGCTCTCGATTGTGTGCCCTTGTGCTTCGTTTGTTTGCCCTGTGTTCCCCACTGGAAAAAAAAGTATCCGCACACAAGCACAAACACACGCACATAGACACGAACACACACACACGGGCCGATTTGACAGACGTGTCATTCTGATAAGCGCATCCATGGGCGAGATTATTACTTGAACGTTTTCGCAACCCCTCCCGGTCTGCTACATTCAGTGGGAAAGGGGTCAACCAAGATAGGAATGTACCTCTTCACCATCCTCCCTCCCCCACTACGGCACTTTTCCACCCCTCAATCTCACTAGGCTTTTCCGCGACACACTTCCAACAGGGACCAAACGGCGAACTGGATGGTTGTGTGAGTGAGATGATAAACGGAGCGCACGCGTCTTTACGAGCAGATATGTGTGGGTGTGTGTGGGTGCAATTGTATGTGTGATTGGGGGGGGGGGATGGGTAATTTTGGGAAAGCTCGTGGTACGCGCATTGGAGGCGAAGGGCGGCAGACCGTGGCTGGCAGTGGGACCGATCGGGCCAGTGTATGTGTGCCCTTCTGCGTGTGGCCGTGTGGGTGCAGTGCGGATGCGTAACAACTGCGTGACTACACGCTGGCGGTGTCAGCCTGCCGCGAGCGAGTGTGTGTTGGTGTGCTTCGGAAAGAATGGCCTACCAGGCTAGCAGCAGAAAAGCAGGAAAAATCCGCCGCCAACTTCTAGTAGACGATAAGCCAGCCTTGCTCGAGAGCTCGAGATGTTGGTGAGGGGAAGCTGATGAAAGAACCCAGAAGAAAAGTTACACCAGAGTGGACAGCAAAAAAACAAAAAAGAAACAAAAAAGGCGGGTAGTGCTTTGTACGTCGAGGTCGGTTTATAGCAGCATCAAGCAACCGTTCAAGGGGAAAGCAACAGCAAACCGTGGAAGTAATTTCCCTACGCCAGCAACCAGAGCGTCCGGACTGCGGTGACGTAAAGCTGCAACCCGACCAGCCAGTGGCAAATCTGTGTGCGAACCGAGCTGTCAGTAAAAAAAAAGGATACTAACCCACGGTGTCTGTCTGAATGTTCGTGCACACAATCACAACCAAATCGAATGCTGCGCCTCGAGCCGTCCCGAACAACCACTACATAAATTCCGGGAAAACGTCCGTGCCTGGTGGGTTAAAGTTTTTCCACGCTACCGGATGGAACATAAAGGGAAAAAAGGGATTCCCGAATTTGGCCCGAGTTTGCTGCCGTGTTCAAACGTTTATCGTCACTTCACCCGGCCAGTGAACATTTTTCGGGTGCGCAGTGCATCGGGAAAACTCATCCTTCATCCCCTTAACGGTGGCTGCTGCACGTGTGGTGACAACGGAAAAGCGAAAGGGTTGGCCAGCGCTTCAGCTCTCCCCCTCACTCCACTGCAAACCGGAAGAAATAAATCTTGCTGCGAATGGCGACGGTGGACGGACACACGGAACGAAAAGGATAGTCACGAAACGAGTTAAACGATTCGAACGAAGCGGAAGGGCATTAAACAGAAATGGAGAGCGTACGGATGCGGAGAAAGGCACACGATTTAATAGCGCCAAGCCACTTGAATGGTCGAAATAAAAGTTAATTAAAAGTTTGCCATCCACCACTGATTTGTTGCACTGCTGCATTTCCCGTGCGAATGGACGAGCGGTTTTTGCTTTTAGTTTTCCTTCCACGTTCGACGAATCAGGATAAGAACTATCCGGCGTTAAATGATACCTTACTCTGCACTGAGCATTGTATTGTAGGGTTATTCAAGTTTATATGAAAAAAATGATGAAATTTAACGAAAGTTTCCTACAAAATCTAAAGGTATCTCTAAAGCAAGTAAGGATTAAATGCAAGTGGAACAGGATTTGTTTGATAATGTTAATGCTTGAACTGAAAATGTTACCGATGTTTAAGATTTTCACTAATCTTCAATTGGTTTACGTTATCGGAAAGACGAAAATGTTACTCTCAAAAACACAAAAGACAAAAACTAAGAGGCAAACAAAAGGATCCAAGAATACATAGCAATCCCTTCTTTTCTATACGCTCCAAGTTTCTAATCCACGCAGTTCCAATCATGTGATACATAGAGTGTTGATTTTTGAAGCTCTCATGCTAGGTTCCTCCCTAGCCTCTAACCGCCGAGCTCCTTCGAAGTGCTTGCTGCCCGAGTAGTACCACTTCTTCAGTAGAACAGCATTATCCTCGTTCATCTCCTCTCGGTATAGTTTATGTTTCATTTGTGTGCTTTATTGCAGAGAACGATAACGACATTTTTTTTTATACTGTCGGTACGCGACGGTGCGAGTGTGCGAGCGGAGAGAAAAAGGGGGTGTGAGTGAAAATAAAATTTAAGAAAAGACAGAAAGAAAAATAAACCCCCGAAACAAAGTGCATGTACGTGCACCATCGGTGACTGCTGGTGGAAGGCAGCGCGAAGGGCGAATTTTGGCGTTCTTCAGGGGGAAGTTCTAGTGTCACGAGACGGCGGGAAACGGTGAAAGTGCGGAAAGAAGCTAGTTATAGCGTTCTTTCGCCAGCTCCACAGCCACGGTGCCACGGACGACGGATGCCGGGCTGCAACCGAGCGCGACAGAGAGGCGAACGCAAGAGCGAGAACGAGCGCTCCTAAGACCGAGAGGTGTTGCTCCCTGGCGAGAATCTGCTTGTGTGTGAGAAGTGTATGTGTGTGTATGAGAGTGTTTTCCCATCGGTCTTTATGTGTGTGTGTGTGTGTGTGTACGCGTTGGGTGAGTACAGTGAGGAAAAACAAAACAAGTGCCACACAGAAAGAAGCTTAGCGCTAGACCGTGCAGTACGCGTCTGGAAGCTGCTCGTGGCCGGATACTGCTTTGCTGGTCGGGAAACTCTTTATCAAACGTCAGCGGAAGAGGCGTAAAGAGGGTTGAAGCGTGTGCCTTCTGCGTGAGCGAAGCTACAGCTGCGCGTCAGTGTTCCCCGCGTCGCTCCTCCGAGCGCTGCATCCTGGACCTCGGCGAAGGGCTAGTGCCACTCCGGAAAATGGTCTCCGGAAAGCACTCTCACTAAACTCGGAGCATTTTGGGACGCCGTGCAAATCAATCAGGTTAGTAGTGTTAACGTGATGCGTGTGACTTTCGGGCTAGAAGAACCTGCGAGTCACGTGATGCACGTTCGCGAGGTGATTAATTTCAGAAGACGCACCGATGAGACAGTGGAATCCTGTGCGGTGTTGGTTGCATTCCACGAGCTTACGTTATCGATACGCATTACAGTCGTACCCTTTCCTTTGTGTGTGAGGACGCCCGACGACCGCATTCGCAGGGTGCATCTGCAAGCACCCCATTAATTTGCACACTATCACCCAAAACTTGTCACAATGACGAGGGGCCTTTCCCGGGGTTGGCTTCGTTTCGTGACCATTACGCGTGTAATTTATGTGGCTGATGAAATTTATGTCCAGCTCGCTGTAAATTAAACTCGGAACGCTGGAAGAGACTGGGTGAGATATGAAGGGGGGGCTGTCATTGCGTGCACGTGTGCTGGATTGGTCGCATGCGAGGAGAAACCAATGATCCTTATCGGAAAAAAGGAGGGAGCATAGACTGGTATATGTTTTTTTAATTTATCCGCAGACGAATGGTCTGGGTTCTTTTTGTTTTTTGCTTTTCCGTTGATTTACTTTTGATGTTCGTAACGGGGACGAACAGGAAATCGCAATTTTCGAGCAACATTAATAGCAGGGTGCTGTACTCCATAAATCAATTATTTTAATTGCACCACAATAAACAGGCAATTTGAATTTCCATCACGTGCAACAATGTTTAATTCAATAGCCGCCACCGGCAGAAAAAAAAAATCCGATCCCCTTCGTGATTGGCGTATTATCCTTCGTTCAGTGTGCTCGGTTGGATGCAGTTTTTGCTGCTCAAGATAGCATCAAACGTTTGACTTTCCGGGGGAACAAAAGGTCCGTTTTCAAATGATGATCTAGGTAACTTCATCTATTATTTCACCATGGCTGAATCTTCGTTCGCTAGTTTGCGACGGTGGTGGTTCGAGGAGTTCGTCGGATTAAGGATTCCCTCAGCGTCGGACGGTGGATCCCCGGGAGGCACTTAGGGCGATGTTCATTCAATTTTACCGCATTCAAACTTCCACTTCGGCAGACGGTGCCGGAGTTTGGAAAAGTTCGCGCATCCCCCCCCGGTGGGCTCACGTGCTCGAAACGGCGGATGGAGGCGCCCGGTGCTTACTCGTGGTGCGGAGTTCGTGAGGAGTTTCGCTAATCGCTGGCTGGCTGCTCGCTGCTCGTATACAGAACCATCTGTCAAAAAGTTGTGTCATCAATCTCGCATCGGGCCTCCGGTGCGTCCGTCCGGAAGGGCACGGTGGCACACGTATTAGTGCGGCATGGTGTGATGGCGCGTGTCGACGGTAAGTGGCCGCTTTCTCCGCTCAATGTCTTGTGCTGAAGGAAGGAGTCACTGCAGGTGAAGGGGGGAAACGGGGGGGGGGGGGGAACAGTCGACGGTTGTGGAAAATCAATTAAATCTGTTCGTATCCCACTCGTCGTCGAGGACAAAGACGCACTCTCTTGCTCCTGCGAATCTGATCTTCCGGGGTTTTCTGTTTTTTTAAAGCCGAGGATGATCGGGTTCGGGTTGTCCCCCACGGGATGGACTGCTTGACCCAAGGGAGGGAAGCGAAGGAAAAGCTTCAGCAGTCAGGGCCATCATGCTGTCCAGTGTGAAAGTTGAATGAAAAGCTCTCGATTTGACAATACACACGAAGGAGCGGATACGTGCATAGTAGGACATCGGGAAGGCAAAAAGGCAGAGCAGAGTTCAAGTGGTCGGACGGTATTTGTAGTTAGCACTATATAGTATGGTGCGCCTCCACCTCGGGCGTGAGTGCCTGCTCCGGATCTCACTGGCTAGCTTTTCCGTCAGGCACCGAACTCAAAACTTTCTTTTTGTTCATTCAACCGTTGCCTCTCTCGCTTTGTCACTTGCGTTAAGGAAGAACGCTTGCGTTCCCTTTTCTTCGGCCTCGCTCGAAGCGTGATGGTTTGCGTGTGTAGAGCCTTCAGAATCGTATCCCCCCCACTGCTGGCGCTGGTGTGCGTTCGTTCGGCGGTGCCCGAGGTGACCGTAGCCCGTGTGCTGTGGTTAGTTACTATCTGCTGCTGGAGTTCTGCCCATACTCAGTCCAGAGTACACGGTCGACTTTTCGCACCGGGAAATCAAGCGCCCTCCGGGTTTGGTCGATGGTTTCACCGCACGGGAAGGCCTGCGAGCCGTCTACAACCGTTTCCAGTTGACCGGAAGGTGTAATGTGCGCGCCCCAGCCGTTCGGTTCGGTGTCATAGGTGTCGGATTGTGCCACTGGGCAGCGTGTAGTCGCCCAGTCGATGTCATTCGTTCGCCTGTTCTTCTACCGTCCTGTAGTTTCGGTAGGCTCGAGACGTGTGTGGTGCGTGCTGACTCCTCGCTAAACCGTTACTGTGATAAATCTGATCGATGGCTTTCCGTCCACACGGTTTCACCGTTTGACTCAATCCCTGCAGCGGGCACAGTGGAGCACCGTCTGGCAAAGGTTCACGAGGACGTTCTCGTCCACATCATAATCGCACCATCGTAGCCGTATAGGCAAGTTTCCATTTTCCACCGGAGTCGTAGACCGCAGTGCTGGAAGAAAATTAAATGAAAGCCAGATAAGCCTGCAGCAGTAGCAGCAGTAGCAGCATCAGCAGCAGCAGGTGACCATTGTACTTCGTGCGCCATCTTGAATTTTCCATACGTCACACTTCACGTGCAAGAAGGAAAGAGAGGAGCGCGTGCTTGCAAAGGATAGCAAGGGAAGGAGAAGGAAGATAGAGCGAGTTGAAGCGTGCGAACAGAACGGAGTCGAAGGGTCGGGTGGGCTGATTCCATGGCAAAGCATAAGCGCTCACGTGAGAGCTTTCACCCGAGAGCGAGCGTGACGTGAAGAAGCGAGCAAGCGAGACGGACCAAGCAACCAGCAAAGAAAAGCCTACAAAACGTCGCACCGTACAACCGTTCGCGAGGTGAACAGTTCAGTTTTCCCCCTGCAGACGGGACGCGTAGTGTGAGTATGCACGGAATGGAGCTCGGTGCAGACGGGAAATTCACGTGAAATGCTTGAGGAAAACCCGTACGAGATAAATATTAGAGCGCAGCGGAAGACGCAAACCGCGAGACAATGGTGCTACACTCGGCAACAGAGTGAGTGCGAGAGCGGGACAGCGAGCTAGATCCAGCTATGTGAATCGGGTCGGTTGGATGTGTGTGTGTTTGTGTGTGGTTCAGTTTTTACAACTCCAACACTTTCGAATCCAGAATACAATACAACGACCGAGCTTATTTAGTGCGAGAGCACCACAATAAAGGAGAGGAGAAAGGAAAAGCGAGAGCGAGAGTGTTTACGAGAGCCAGTGTTCGTGAGGACGTTTTTCCCCGAAGCCCGAGACCGACTCGACGAGGGTTTATCGAGAAAAAAAAAGGCGAAGGCGAGTGGTGAGGGAGTGAAAAAACAACAAGCGGAAAATAAAAGTAAAATACGTTGGTTCAGGTGAGTTGGTTCGTGGCTCGAGGCGTTTCGAGGCGCCCTGATGAATAGAGGTCCTTTGGTGCGCTCTCGAAGGCTTTGCGGTTTCTCCCTAGCGGGCCCTCATTTAACCGCCCGATCTACCCGTTCCCCCCGGGCCCATACTTTTTAAGCTACAGCCGGGCTCTGGGCAGTTGGGAAATCGAAACACAGTAAAGTAAACAAATATTATTAGGCAAAGCATTTCTTGCTGGGTCGTGGATGGTGCAAAGGCAAACTCCTTGCACATTGGTTAGAGGGAGCCCAATGGTGTAGGTTTCTTTTCTTTTCTTTTTTTTCACTAGCGTTCACTAGGATATTTGCTGGACTGTGGTTAACTTTTGGCCTTTCCTCTGGCCGTGCTGGGAGGATAATGGAAATGTAAGCTGAAAGTAAACAAGGGAAAACACGATGAAGTACGTACACGGTCAGCTTCTGGTTCTGGAATTTCATAACGACCGCACACACTGATGCACAGCGAGAAACAGCGAACGGCTCATAATGGGCACAAACTGGAACGCTGCTGCACGTACATAATTTGGTTTGCAAAACATTACAACTGTGCAAAGCGCAAACGATTTTGGTTTCTGTTGGGAATCTGGGAGAGTTTCATGAGGCACTAGGGGAATGAGGAGAACGAGGAGGAGACACAGGGACTCCACAAGTATGAACAAATCCACCGTAGCTTAATTTTTGCTGAATGCAACCGGTCGCAAAGCCTGAGCCTAAGGTTTATGAACTGACACGATGGTGGTCAGTGTGGCGCAAAATGGAGAGGCTTTTCCCCGCTTTTACGGCATGAGGGTATAATTTTGGCACACTATCATTTCCAGGCAGCCAGTAGGATCCTTGTGTTGCGTTGGATCATCCTGGATTGTGGTCTGTTAGCTTCGTGTGCTCTTTTTTATATTTTGCGTTTCAATGAAGCTTTCAACTGCACCATAATCACTTTCAACAAAGTCTCATTACAATTGACAGAAGAAATCATCGATTGCTTGTTTTTTAAATATTTGGAAATTGACTACCAAGTAACAGGAACTTTTATATTCAATATAGACAGCTCTTTTAAATAAAGTTATTTCTGTTAAGTAGCCCCGCGCTGGTTATCAACTACTTTCTAGTTCGTCTTCAGATCATCTCAGCGTTTACATTTACAAGCGACGAACATCGAGTTAGGAAAACGGATTTGCAACACGTTTTCGGGCGGTGTGATCGTCCCAGTTAAGGGGTGTTGCAAGAAAAACCGTAATTAGTGGAGAAATGGGCAAACCTCTTTTCATTGGGTGGCCAAACCGCCATCTCCCAGCGGTCCACTGTAACCTACTTGTCGTACAAGTGTTCTTCCTGCTGCTGCTGATGCTGTTTCTTTGGTAGCACGGAAAATCGATGACACGAGAGAAGCAGAAGTAGCGCATGCAGCCGCTCGGCTGCCTGGAACGTCCACTTTAGGACTGCAATTAAATCTACTGTTAACCACTTTTCCATTTCCGCACTGCAGCAAGAGGCAGCAAAATCAGTTGTTCGAGGGGGTGGGCTACTCGGGTGAGCAACTGGGGCACACTTTCCACCATAGTTTTCGTAATCGGGGCCTGGATACTCGGGGACGGGGATCGTTTTCGGGAAAAACCCCTACGTCAGCCCCGCCGGGCAAAAACGAACCGTTACCGATAAATCCGACCTGCCGGAAATGCTGCGTTAGGCCAAAAATGTTCATCTCTTCCATGCACGTAGGCGCACAGCAGCGTGACGGCTGCAGAGATTGATAAAACGAGCGTGTGCATGTGTATGGGAGCCAAAGGGAAAGGAAGGCAAAACAGGAGGGGTGGAAAACATTATGGTACGAGCACATGGTCCTGACCGAAGTGGGCCATTTCACGCCTGATTACATTAGCAAAGTGCAACACCCATTTGCGACTTTCCGGAGTTCCGACGATATTTGCGGTTCGCACGCGTTAGAAATAGTCTCGATGTTAACGACCAGCGGAAAACTTACTTCAGCCTCCACACGGCCACAGGCGGGATCTAAAATCGTTAGTAGTTTGCAAAATCATGTAAAGGATCTCGTTTACCCTTTTCAAACGCCCCAGTTTAAGTTACTCTATTTCGGGAGCTTAAACAGCAGGTTTAAGATGTTGAATCTATTCAATTCGGTCAATGGAAATGCAAAGCAAACAAATTCATCTCAGCAATAATTAGTTGGATTGAAAAACTCGGTAGAATTCGGTCCCTGAAATACCCTCTAAATAAAGAATTCTCAAATTTAGAATTCCCTAATTAGAGTAGCTGAAGTGGCCTAGCTGAAGTGTTTTATTTGAAGAGGAACTTTCTCACAAACTAAACATAACTTTGAGCCACCGAAACAATGCGCCTCCATCGACGCCTCGAGGCTCGCTGGACCGAGTGCAAGGAACCATAATAAGCTTGTTTTCCACGTAGTCCACAAGTGAGCCCACTGCTGTGGTTTCCTTCCGAGGCGGGCGAGGGTTTTCCTATTAACGCACACTCAATCTATGCTGCAGTACAATGACGGTTGCCACTGCACGAAGCGAGGCGAGTTCTATTATTTTCATTACTCAATGGGAAATCTAAACCCAAGGATCCTAAGGCTAAATAGAAGAGCTCTGAGGGAGAGAGAGAGAGAGAGAGAGGGCGACCGAGTGGAGGCATACCGTCACGCATCCCCTATATTGGCACGCTGGTGGCACTGTCGGGAAGGGAATCCCTGTCCACACGGCTCGTAGTACCGACTAGACCGAGGTGGGAAAAGGCGAAAGGAAAACGAAACGGAAGAAGAGGGAAAACACAAAAGACACGCAAGACCCATCCTCGACTCGCGACATGCTTCTGGAAGGGTGTTAATTGATGCTTACCGCAGTGCGCGTCCGCGTTCGTGTCCACGGGCTTTGTCGTATGTTTTATGGTCCGGTGTTTCACCCCCCCACCTCCCCCACTCTACGCATCGTCCGTCAAACGGATGGGGACAGTGCTATTTTTAAGACCGAACCCCAACCTGATAGGTGTTGGATGTTTGTTCAGCGACTGTGGACCGTGGAGAGAGCGCACATCGTGGAAAAGCGCATCGTTCTCGAACGCTTTCTTTGCCGGTTGGTTTTTCCACCCCACCATTCCCCCGCCGGCGCGAAAGAGGAAAATTCACCATGTTGCGAGATGTAGCTGCATCCGCATCGAATCGGTGATACGTTGGATTTCCCGTTTTCCACCGATCAAACACTCATACCAGCTTAATCCCGGACATTTTCCACTTTCTATCAACATTCCGGTTGCAATATTTTTGTTTCTTTCTGGCTCTGTCACTTGAAACACCGTCTCACTCCACCCGTATGTTCTTGACGCATCGGAACGGAATAGTTGACCGAGTGAAAAGGGGGAAAGATATCCTTCGCGTCATTGGAAAAAAGGAACTTTCCACCGTACCGGAACTAATGATCCTCCCCCCCGTTCACAGCCACTGCGAACTGGTTCCGTTAACTGGAGCGGAGTGATTTTTTTTTCGTCTTCGTCTACACCGTCGCTTCAAAGAAAAACCAATCCTGCCAATCGACCTCGTACGGTCAACACTCCAGCTTTTCCCTAGGGGTGAAGGGGGGGGGAGGAGTTGTGGACCCGTGGATGACTGAAATCGATGTGTGTGGTGAATATTTCATTCGCCTCGGTGACGATTGCGCTCCGGAGTAAACCGAGCCCGTCCTTTTTTCTTTTTTTTCGCCAGCCGGGTTCGTTCGCTCGGATAAATTGCAAACGAAGCTTACTCATAAGCTCGAATTGGTTTGAGTTCGCCCTTTTTTTTTCTCGTTTTTTTTCAGCTCAGGGATTCGAAGGCTCCCCCTTTTCGAAAAGGGTGGTCTTGTACCCTTTTTTGTTTCCTTATTGTGCCCTTTCGCATCAATCCAGGCCAACCTCAAAATGAGTCCGGTTGGTTGGAAGAACCGAGCCGGTTCGGTTTACGCTCTAATTAAAAGCTCTGGAAATAGCACCTCAAATACAATTGAATTGTAGTGGCTGTTAGATCAGCACGCAGGATGTCAATTTTCGATTTGAGCTACAAAACTGTTGGAACGATCAGTGGGGATGATGATCATGTCTACCGACCTACCGACAACCAATACCCAAGCATGAAATGCAGAATTGGGAGTGAATTCCTTAAGTGAGCCGTTTGCTGTGACCGGTATGTTGGTTCCCTTGGGCCAACCTTGCGGTGCCCTTCATTTTCACCCGGGTCTGATTGCCATTTTTTAATTAAACCCGCTCACGAGCTTGCACGGTATGAAAGGATTCTGTTTTTTGTGTGTATGTTGCTCCTGTGCTCTGTTATTTCCATAAGCACTTCGATCGGCTGATGCCGTACGTTGTCGATATAATATTTCTTTGGCCCTTGCGTCGCTTGCGCTACGGTTTTATTCATGTATAAATAATTAACCTCAATTTAGCGTATCGATTAAATCCTCCACGGGGTGGCACCGTAGTTTCGGTGTTTTTGTTTGCAGCACGGGCGAACTTCAATGGAACGTAAATTAACTGTGGAAAGGAAGAAGGGGGCAGCATGCAAAAAAAAAAAAACAAAAACCATCAAGCCAAACCACCCAACCGACACTACACGAGCGCTGAAGGCAGCAACGTTAATATGCTGATGATTTATTAAAATCAGTGTTTAATATGCGGCAATCGATGTGATAAAAATCGCACCAGTGTTTGTCGCAGGCGAACGGAGGCGAACATTATTTGCCAACGCGAAATAAGGATGGAGTGGAGTGAAGGTATTTAAGTTTTTGTGGATTTCCCAATGGCAAACGGAACAGCATGGAAACGAACGTGAAAATTCCATGTTGGGCTTCGGAATTTGATTTTCATGTTTGTTTTTCATCTACTATTCCATGTCCGCATAGCAGTAATTCTTTTTCGCATTAATGCAAAGAGTAATTGGGTCTTAATATGTTTTCGTGGATTGCTCTAAACTTTTCGCATTGAAAGTCTGAACAAATTGTATCTAATTTGAAAATTCATCTTCATCACCTGCACAAAGTGTGCTTTACCAAACGTTCCTTGGCTATAAGCGTTTATGAAAAATATATTTCTTCCATTTTCATCAACAGCATCGATCAATAATCGTGCCAGCGGCGTACCGCAAGGACGCAAAAAAAAAAAAGGCATTCTCATTCAAGTTCATCAATTACGTAGAACGTGAAATGATGCCCCATCTTATCCATCTCCACGGGCAACTCGAGCGCCACGCTTCTCCGCTTTTGCCCGAATGCATCTCATCGATCATCGATTTCGGCCTATTTTATGGTGTCTCGTTTGGAGCCGTTCCAGGAATGATTATCTTCGCCTGGCAGCTCACCGTTTGCTGCCACCTACCGGAATGGGGTGGGGGTAGTTTATAGCCCCCAGGTGGAGATTAGAGAAGACGAGAGCGGAGAGAACTAACAGGACAACCAAGCGGATATTAGATACTTATCGCGTTCTTTTTCACCGATTATGAGAAGGTTTTATTCCCCCTTTCCTTTCGCTTTAGAGAGGAGAAACAGTATGTGTAAGCATGTGATTCAACAATCCGCACATAAACCATCGTTCCAATCCGAAAAAAGGCAGGGGCGATGCGTTTTACATAACGGTGCACAGAGCGGGTCGAAAAGAAAAACCCCTTGTCTAAACAGCAGTGAAGTACCGGCTTCCGAATGATATAAAAACTTTACCCTAGCCTCGTTTTCATCGACTCAAGTGCTAGCAGTTTAGGTTAATTCGTGCAACTATAAATTCATGCCTTAAATGCCGCAAATTTCTCGACCCGTTTCCCACGGAAAAACTGGCCCCAAAACTGGCCTGCCCACCGTTCGAGGTTCGCTCGGGAAACGGGAGTAAAATAAAACGAAAACATCCTCACACGGCAAGCTGCTAAGGACTGCCGGGGAAAGGATTCCGATGGATTTTCGGTGAAACCCAGATTCTTCACCAATGGCAGTGGGGTTTATGTTTCC
The DNA here is from genome assembly GCA_914969975.1 of Anopheles atroparvus. Classification (NCBI taxonomy): domain Eukaryota; kingdom Metazoa; phylum Arthropoda; class Insecta; order Diptera; family Culicidae; genus Anopheles; species Anopheles atroparvus. The sequence goes on along the minus strand of CAJZCY010000001.1, from coordinate 44,793,066 downwards.
GCATGTTCTCTCCGTGCCCACCCCCTGTCGGTATGCTCTCCCCTTCTCGCCTGCACGTGCAACCGCTTAGCGTACACGGAACGTCATCGCGGCGAGCTTACGTTTCATCCTTCCGGTTCGTGTTTCGTGGCCCGGTGGAAGAAATATTGTATCACGGCTACATTTATTCTCGTTCTTTATGATGCTGTCCACCACCCCCTCGTGCGTCCCACGCGCATACCCAATCGGTCGTTGGAAAAGCGAACGAGAAGAAGACCCCCTTCCGAACGACGTGCGCCATCGATTTTCAATTCTGCCGACGCGTGGAGGGAAAGGAGAGAGGTGAACGGAGGCCGATGGTGGTTTCGGATCTATATTTAGTCAATTTGAGTTGTGTCTTCCCTGTGGAAACAAAAACACACAAAAAAAAAAAAGGGCAAATCATATCTGCGACCGTAAAGCTGGGCTTTCTTCTGGTGCGCGTTAGATCGACCCTAAATGTCGTTGTCCTACACTCGTAATGGACCGTTTTCGTCGGCCCAACGACGTCCTTTCGGAGAGATGGACAGTGAGAAGAAGGCGAGAGAAAAGAAAGCTATTTGGTGTTTGCGAGAGAGCGAGAGAGTGCGACGATAAATAAATGAAACATTGGGAACACACTGAACAAAGGTAAGGAAGGTGACGACGAAGCAAACAAAAACTTTTAGTATAGAAAAAAGCTCAGGACGACGGTGGGTTTTCCTCGACGGCTTTGCTGCTTCATTTTCCTCCTCGCTTCTCGGGACATAACCACATCCTTCCCGTTCGTTTCATCGACAGACGGAGCGGTTTCGGTGCAAAACTGGTCAAATCTCTTGCCCGTCGAGAGGAGCTGCTCGAAACGCTTGCTGCCTTGTCTGCGCTGTGGAAATATTCCACCATCATCCGAAACTCGCTGCCCACCCGGAAAAGCACCGAAGCAGCCCGACCGAAGGGCAGTGGCATGGAAATGATAAATTTCTGATATATTACCAAACGTGAGCAAAATGTCTTATGCCGATCGCGGTGGACCGGTCTCGAAAAGATGCCTTGGGGCCGAGGCGAGGCTTTCGATTAAGCGGAGGCGCTTTTGTACGACGGTCAGCTAGCAAAAGAGGAAAAGGCGGTCGCGTGGAGCACGGCAACGGGCAGGAGTGGGCGGAAAGGATGTGGAATTTATTCAGCAAATGTCTTGTCTTGTGATATTTTGTTCCTCTTCTTTCTTTTTTTGCGAAAGTCCATTTCCATTCCCGGTTGTCCGCCCTTGGGATGCGCCCGGGTTTTCGCCGGACCGCACACATAATCTACAAAGGAAAATCATTCCGGAAGACGCTTTCGCTGCAGGCCGTACCAGGCTACGGTAGACGTCCCTGCGAACATTCACAAGTAAAAATGAACCGCAGAACAATGCGCCCCCACGGGCCGGCGAAAGCTCAAACGGAGGCCGAACTAGGCCGACCCGCGTCCCGGGGGAGCAGTAGACAGGCTTTTGCGGATGAACTCACAGTTCAAGGAGGTGGGGGGGGGGGTGGATGATGAAGGGGGACCAAGAAGCTGCGTGTTGCTATGTTGCCTCGCCCCGGGGCAGCCATGGAAATGGCGGATGCGACCGAACAACGGAGCGATGATTTCATCCACAACATTATGGTACTTTTAATGGTTTTGACGGCAATGGTAGAATCATCACCCCGAGCCACCCCCTCCCGGGAGAACGTGGGCGAGTGTGTGCGTGTGTGGCAGCGAGCCAAATCCATTTTCGTTTTTGCTCAATGCTGCCCCGCTTTCCGACCATGAGCATAATGAAAATTATGGAAGACATAAACAATTCAATAAACCCACCTATTTTTACAACAGCTGTGCCAAATGTGGCGCAAAAACTCCTCATCCGTAAAAAGGAAGGGAAGGCCATTGTCGGAAGCGTAGATTGAAAGGCTTGGCAAAGGGTTTTGTGGGCACCTTGTTGATCATGTGATGTTGCACAATAACACACGGATGGTGTTTAGCTTAATCGCCTTTAAGATATGAAGGTGGATCATTGGATTTTTGGGGGTAAATATTACATTTCTGTACAACTGTATGGCAGTTAAGAGCAGCTCCCTGAGCAACTATATCGTAAAATCTGCGTCGTCAAAGCACACGAAACTCAGCAATTATGTTTGTAATACTTTAGCGGGGAATCGCTTAACTTCCCTCTAATCCCCATCGACATCCTTTGATTGCTGGCCGGCTTCAATTGCACGATTTTGATGGATTACCCACGTAATTGCATATATACCATGCACTACTTCAACCCGCAGCGAAGCAAATGCTCAACACGGACAGCCGCCCGGGGTTTTGCATCGAGATTCTAAATGCAGCTGCGAATGGACATGGCACGCCATTTTCCGGCTGGGCGGCAAAGCTATCGAACAAATTGCATGACTACTAAGCCACACTTGAGCGTCGCGATAAATGCAGGGACGGCCGCAAGCTGGCAAAGCCCCTCCAGCGTGTGTGTTGGCGCTGTATGCAGAGTGGGGCAGCTAAAGTGTTGCATTGGAAGATACCGTAAACGATAGGAAAGCTGGCGCGGCCTGTCGATAAAACTGGCCAGCAAACGGAATGCACGAACAGTGTCATGCTGCTCTACGCCTCCACCACGGCGACCAAAATCCTTTAATCGGATCGGTTCTACGACGTGCACGCTACTTCGCAGCTCAACACCCACAGCCGGCAGGTTCCGGCTGGATGGCGGGAGGAAAACATGGAATATGTGCCACAAACTCTTGCACGATTCTTGCTCCGTCAATTCGCGATCGATAGCGGTGGGGGGGCAAAATACTGAGCGTTATGATAAGTTAAATCCATTTCGTTATGATAAGCTCGATAGCTTATCGCGAAACGGAATAATATGGGGCATGTGTTAGATCTTATTGGAGTTGCTTAGTTTCTACCGTTTTATTTTGTTGTACTTTATTCGGAGAAAGAATGAGTAACATTTTCTTTCGAAATAAAATAAATTCATTAGTAGCAATGTTCAATAAATCTTATTTGTTTGAACGTAAACTTATTAAACTCAAACCTACAAATGGCAGAAAATTTTGAAGCTAAAGAAACAGACGAAGAAGAGAAGAAGAAGTCGGCAAACAATTCCAGTTTGGAAATCGATGCAGGATGTTAATGGATTCACTATGCAAATGGTCTGTAATTTTATTCGGAATTAATGCAGGTTTAAACTACTTCTGTTTAAGCTACATTTTGTAGCAAATAATATTATATTATTTAAAACAAAATTTTACAAAAGACACTGCCATTTCAAACCCAACAGTAGGGGATCTTTCTTTGACCAAGGGTAACATAACGAATGTAGCGAATCGACCCGACGATAAATATTTGTGAAATGTCTCCTATGATCTGTTGGGTAAAGATGCGCCACCGATGTAGGGAAACATTTGTTCGTTGTTGGTCTTAAATTCGATCGAATTGTTGCGCATGCTTAAGATGAAAAGAAAACAATTCTACCGCGGAACAAACAACTGAGCCCTGGTCTTGTCGTTTTGCGTTGTGCAGTAGAAGAAAGCAAAGTAAAAAAGGAACATCCATCCACCAGCAACACTCGAAAATTAAACCCTCATTGGGTGGACCGGGCCACTTAAAGTGGACAATGGTCATAAAAGAGAACCGAATTTTCTGACGGGTACAAGGATAATCAAGAAAGACATTGCGCGCAGGACAACGGCAGAGGAATCACTCACGAAACCAAGTGGCTGGGGCGCAAATGGAAATATATCTCCTGCCGCAACGTAATGGCTCTAATTGAAGGCTACCCAAATAGGTTAGGGCCCGCAATCAAATGCACTTCGTTTCGTTTTTTCGTCTCATTGCGCAACGACACTTGCGTTGATTGGTGTAAAAGAAAGCGTGACTTTCGGTGGAGCACTTAAATAAGTTTAACATTCGCTCCGGCAAAGGTTTTTTTTTTATGTGGAGGCCCAGGAACGGGATACTGGTTTATCAAGGAAGAGTGACAAGAAACGGGAAAACTATACACTAGCAGACGACGCATGGTGTGCGTTGCAATAGAATCAACATATACCGCCAAAAAGAAGGGAGGCAGACGATTTTTCGGTTAATTGCACCCTTAGCAACTTTCCATAAACAGAATCAACTTTCCATAAACCATAAACCGAGCAACTTTCCATAAAAACAAATCTGACGTGCTGTCAATCGATTCAATTTTAGTTCATTTGAATAAAGCTAGTGCACTTCAGAAGGGCAATTCAGACGGAAGGAAAAGAAGTGATTCCGTTGCATTCCCGACCGTGGTAAAGCTTCTCCAATCTCTCTAATTGAGTGTAGAAAAACGCCTCTGTTTTTCCTCTGAGAAACGGCAACAATAATAAAATAGAAACCTCCTCGCACCGAAATGCTATGAAACTTCTCCCGCTCCACTGTCAGCTGCCGCCTATGGGAAAAAGGAAAATCTAACAAGTTTGTTGCCAATCGAAGCTCGCCTGGCCTAGGCTGATGTGAGCACAGCGTGCTATATGATACGTGAACACTCGTAACATATGGTACCGCTTCTCGGCAACACCTCCACCACACATCGCCCACCATTGAGCTCATCGGGAAAACTGTGCGACGGTCGTTCAGTGTTTTTCTCGAAGGGACGAGAGAGGAGTTGCGATACTACGACACGAGGGGACACGAACGGGCAAAGAAAACCTACACCGATAGCAACGTTTGTTGCACCGAGGCAATGAAACATTATGTTTGGACAAGCGGCATCATACTTAACGTCAGTATCGATTTAGTGCCTTCGCTCAGCAGCGGAAGCGCATGATGAATAATGCTTTTTTCCGGATAGATTTATTAGTTGTTTTTTATCGTCCCCACTCACAGTTACCCCAATGCAGGCATACAAGAGAAAGACAGGATGGAAACACTGCTATACTTTTCATAATATTCTGCTTCAATCGTGTTCGCTTCGTTATTGGAGAGAAGCATGGACGCAGAAAATCGCCGGTGGATTCATTTTATTGCGAAAATTATTCCACGCCATTCACGCTAGTAGATCTTGTACAATCTCGTTAGAAACTTTGTCTACTATTTGCGTACACAGCATTATGGCCAAGTGTGTCAACAATTATGAAAGCAATTAAGCAAAGAAACGAAAATCGAATGATGGTGGGCGAATATCTGTGGAATAGGAGCTATATTTTATTGGTTTTTTTGTGTGGATCATCAACTGAAACCTTATTTATCAGTTTGTGCAAAGACTAACACGGAGTAAAAAAAAAAGAAGAGGAACACCCTTGAAGAAACCGACCTGTCTTGCCCAGATGGTTCGATTTTGTGGAACAGACAAAGGTAGGAAGGCCGTCTATTATAAGGTTACGGTAGTGGACGGCCTGCAATGGTATGGCCTTTTTCCGCCGGCCTATTGTCATCAAACACCTATCCGAGAGTGATGAGCTAATCAATCTTATCACTTTCACTACATAAATATCATCCATTGAGACCCGGTAATTGAGACGTCACGCCCTCGCACCGGCACCGAAGGCGGAAAGAAAATGTGCCCATGCCACAAGGGCACGCAGGCAATTGGCAGGGAGGCCTTCGAAACCGAATTCATCACTTCCTTTTTCACGCTTTGGGGCTTCCCTAGGGCAACGAAAGCGACCAGAAATCTTCACAATCCTGCCGCCGTTGGTCGACGAGGCCATGCGTGTGGGTTTCTTCCATTTGGTTACCCACACCGTTACCGATGGGAAATATTCAAATGTTTTGCCTACTTTTTGGTTCCATTCAGGCGAAAGATGATGGTTTCAAGAAGAAGAAATGGTAGTGGAAATGGAAGAAAATGCCCACACATTCGATTTACTAGTAAAATTAATCGCAAAGGTCTTTCATTTATAAACCTACGAAAAGAAGTATAAGTGAAGAAATATATAGTTAATAATTTATGTGTAGATCTAATAGAAACAATAGTTTGGAAACTATGATGCAAAACCGCTTGGCTATAATACTAATAAATATGATTGAAAAAAACACGCTCCCGTCGATCCTATTGCATGCTTCGCAAATGAAAGGTAGGATATTACCACGGCTCATACCCATAATGTAGGCAATCCTCTCAAACACGTTTTCACATGAGCACCAAACCGGCCGGAAATGATTGGCATTCATGGGTCCGCAACTATTTTGCTCCCCACTTGCTCCCCTCGAGAAAAAGAACCAGCCAATGTCGACTCGGCCACGGTTCATGTCGTGCCCATTTTCTCGTAACTCGCAGCGAAGCTATTAGTTATCGAACCTTTCGAGCCCGATTGGTCCGTTATCCCTGATGCGAGGGATACTAGCGATTCATCGCACGTCACGTGTACCGTCCGTTTCCCATCCTTTGCCCTGGCAGTCGCTTTTCACCTCTTGAAGATAACCCATATCGGACCGTTATCACGGCTTTTTATCCAGGAGCGGGAGACGGTATTGCGTCGCAATTCGTAATCGTGTCGGAAAAAAAAAATGTGAACGTGTGCTTTGTTATTCCACCGGTGTTTGGCGCCCGTCGTAAGAATTGTTCCGTCCGAGGCTGCAAAGCACCAACACGGTGAGAAGGTTGACTTTTGAAATCACCTCTGCCACTACACAGTGGCCTTTTCCGTCCCTTTTCCAGGAAAGGACAAGCCCAGGCCGAGAACTTCAGTCTAATTGGAGGGTGTAATTTCCGTTGGTTGAAGAACCGATGGTGGAGATTATGGTGGAATATTTTCCAAATGACACAGCGAGTCCCCGAACGTGCGTTGCCGTTTAATTACGTATCATGCTTAAACATCTTTTAAATTATTTTAATGATTTCTTATGAATTACAAGACAAGCATATACTAGCTAGATTTTACAAGTTTCAACGGCTTAGGATAGCCGAACGCGTACGCCGGCTAGTAAACACGGCGACGAGGGTTCGAAACCAGATTGAACATAACTCGGTAGAAAGGAATCACAATCCACATGCGTTAAAGGGGAAAAAAAGATTTTCCTAACATCATTGGTGTCTGTCTGTAGGGTAAACGTTGTCTACGAGAGTGCTAGCGTGGGACACGATATATGTATTTGTGTTTTCGGTAAACTACCACTCATTTATCCTATCGTCACTCAAGACTTAACTTCTTCAACGATTAAATTTTACTGCCAGATGCATTCGCCTCGTTGCACAGGTAAAATAAGCCGCAAAACCACGAACGCCAACAGCGCTTTGGTTCGTTTGAAAGTTCTCCCCACCGAAATGTCAACCAGCCCACACGCTGGTGTCCCACACGGATCCATTAGCGTCAGTGTCGCACACGGCGGCCCTTTCTTGGGCTGGCATGAGGACGCCGCTTGGAAGTGCTGCCCGCTGCCGAATAATAAAAATAACTCCAGCCATCAGCGGGGCAGCTACGATGTTGATGGCCGTCGGGCCAGTACCGGAAAACAAGCCCCCTTTCCTGCTCCCTTCATCCTCCTTTCCTCACACAGACGCCAGAGAATGTAAAGCGAACTCATCGAGCAGTGGGAGGGCATGCACTTTGTACAACATTTACTTTTCAACCTGTTTGTCCTTTCCGGTCCGCGTGTGGGTCGTTCGACGGGGTGGGAAAAGCTGATTGTGTCGGTGTACGTTTGCACGTGTGGTCTGCAACTGGGCGGAAGTCGTTGGAAAACATGCTGTTTTTTTTGTCGTTGCTGAAGTTGAAGCACATCCCACATCAGCTGAGCGTTGCCGAGGTTTGAGGTTATGGTTGGACGTTCATCAGTTATGGGCTTTTGCGAAAGGGTAAAAGCTCCGGGCGTCCAGCCGAGGCTTCTTGGTCGGCTTTTTTTCTTCTCCCAGACTGCGCCCGGAGCATTCCATGGAAAATCCATTCGCTCAATTGTCTATAAATTTGTGATGATGTAGGCGGAAGTTGATGAACCCACACGCCGAGCGGTCCTGGGCGTGGGTAGAACGTCGCTTTAAATTCCAGACGATCGTTTACAGTAGAGAACGAGATAGGCATTGGTAATGGAGAGAAACAGGAAGCAGAAGGGTGAAAGAGAGGGAACGTGCAACGTGTCCTTCTGGAAGCAATGAAAATGTTCTAAACCGAATGGAATTGTGTTTTCATGAAGTGACTCTGTTTTTGGCAACCTGTTATGCAACTGGTATACTACTTATGTAACGCAATAAGGTTTTATTTTATATTTATAATGATAGGCTCTAACACAACTCTTTTGGATAGCTCTTTTTAATCAGTATTATTAAACAGTCTTCCTCCTGAAGGTTCCTTCCTTTACTTAGTGAAATACTGGAACTATTCGATATCTTTTTATCGTCCTTAGAAAAATTAAACTACATCCAGCCAGAACTAAGTACAATTTTTCCACTAAATATAAATAAAAAACTGGATTTAAAATGTCCTTCAATGCTGCCTGCATTGGGATATGTTTGATCGCAAAGTGCCGCACGGGAAACCGCACGACGGTAATTCCCTAATCAATCTTCTTCCGCCGGAAGATCTCATTTATCATTCCATCATCGGCAGAAGCAACGGGAGCAGTGGGTGTAGAAGGAGCGTAGGAGTAGATGGGGCCTGCTGAAGAGCCACACTTGGGATGGGAGTTGTTGTTGGGTTTTGCGCCAGGAAAAAGCTTGAGCCACACAAAATCCCTCCAAAACAAACTGCCCTGGACGGTAGCCTCCGACGAAGCGCGACGAAGTGTCGGTCCCGGACCAGCTTAACTTGTCACTGCACAACCCTGGAGACTCCAGAAGTTGACCAGCAGCACCAACAACAACAACAACAACCCTCGTGCACGTTTTCGATTGTGCAACCGTCCGTTGCAAGGCAGGCGGCTGGTGGAGGAGGTTTTAGTTTCTAGGTTAATGAGTAATAATTTATAACCTAATTCAATTTAGTTCCGATCCTGGCGGTCGCTGGTTCCGTCGGTGATGGTTGGTCCTGCCGTCCGGTCGGCGTCATTCTGCGCCAGAATTGAAGAACCCCTGGTGAGGCACTTTCCGTATGCATCGTGCGCGTGGGTAGCCGTAATTGAATGCAATTATTATCCTTAATTTCGAGTCGCTAGCGTCGCCGACCCGCGTGACTGCTGGCCCCAACGTGCTCGGCATTTCGCGGAAGGAAAACGATGAGAAAGTAATCAATTAATGCTGCCACTGCGATTCTCAGCTGACAGTTAACTTCATTAAAAGAAATCTTAGTAAAACATCATAAAGTGGTAATATTTAAACTCGCCTTTCAAAATACGTTCGATTGAAACTAGTTCTGAGTTGTTGTACACATTTCAACACCTTCAAAACAACACAATTTGTCTATTGAATAGTACTTATGATGGCTCCTGCTGAAATACACCTTTAGATGTTTTGAAGCTTTGTTCGACTGCCAAAGGTACACGAGATTTTTTGTCACGAATAAATTCATTCACCGCTCGAAGTGGTACAGGCAAGAGATATGATCAGTCTATAGTGTGATGAATATATAACGACAAGTACAACACCATTATTGCGACTAATGCACGAGCCTACATTTATCTCCACCAGGGAGGGACCGATGTAAATAGTGCCACCTCTGTAGGGCGTTTGGAAAGCTATAAAAATTTCATACATTCATGCACGATGCAATTACTGCTGCCGGACCAAGAAAGCGCGGGGCAACAGACAAAGCAGCAAAGCCATCAGGTACTCCCTTCGATTTCAAACATAAATAATATTTCTGTGGAAAAAAAAAACACAATTCGTCGGAAGCTCTGCAAAGGATGATCGAGGTGGTTCATGTGCCAACGGTATTGCGTCAGTCTGTAGAGGCATGCGGGGGTGGGCAATCCCCGGGCTCGATCGGGGATGGAGATGAATAAAACATCATCCTTAATTTGAATATAGCCAGTCCGTGTGGCAGCGAAAGTGAGGTACTGGCAGCAACAACGGTCACTTCGCACGAACAACAACGAAGCGACCAATCGAAATTTGATTACACTCGATGGTAGATAATTTCAGGCTCGAGAAAGGCTCGTCCTTGGACCGTCGATTAAGTGCGCCTCGGATATAAAGCTCGAAGGGGAGAGAACTACAACAACAACTGGGAGAGAAATATTGAGTCAGCAGGGCACAATAACATCGGGCTAGGCACGCGTTCGAATAAATTCCACCGTTTCAAAGCGCTTTGCGTTGGTTTATGTTGATGTCATTTAAAAAATTAATTTTGAAAACATGTGCGGCAGCACAGCGAATTTCATTTCAACTCCTCCCACTCAGATCCACCCTCTGACTGTTATTTGCTGTCCATCGTTTTCAGTTAATGTTGCCTAAGCTCGCATCCGCGTGACAAATTTCGAGGCTTGTCTCATTCACGCCCTTTTTCACGCGCGGCACCCTGTAGCGTAAGCGTATCTTGGATTTTCCACCGAGCAAGATCCGTGGGCCGCTTCGCACGTCTGCTTAGACGCAAACCGACCGTGTCTAATTAACATTTTCCACACAAAGCTCACCGGGGAGGTTGGCGGGAACGTTGAAAAAATGGGGAAACGGTGCACGTTTTTGAAAACTAGGACAGCAGACTGTTTTGGCGTTGCTTTTACGGGCAGAAACATTTATTTCCATCCCACAATCATCTTCCCTTCCGCTTGGCCTGAGCACCCTTCTACTTTCACACGCAGAAGGGCTCTTCGACATCTCTGCCGGAAACAGTTTCCGGTTCCTCCCACGGTTGAACGGTGAATCCGTGGCTTTGAATCCCTAGATTTGCTGCCGCTTGCCGTGCGCGAATCCCGGGTATTTTATTCGTGCAGGCTTATGGAACTTTTTCATCTACATTCAGAATGAGCCAACCTGCTCACGTTGGGTTTTCCATTTTCATGTTGCTATCATTTATCAGCAACCGGGCGTCTCCATTTCGGGGGGTTGGAACGTTAGGCTTTTTCCCGCGTAAAACACTATGCCCGCCAAAGGTACCGTCCTTGTGCGAACAAAATGAGCTGTTCGTAATACGGCAAATTTTAAGTCATTTGAAATAAGTTAAATTTCTTTTGCATGTTGTCGCAGGTTGTGTTCTCCAACAAGCACGCTCGTTTTCCTGGAACCAAACTGTATGATCACCGCATAATTATGGTTTTCAACTTCTTACGATTTGTTTAACGTTCTCCCTTTCTCGCTTTCGCTCTTGCAGACGATGTCCAACGACGCACTGTGGGTGTCTGACGCCATGTTGGACTCACTCAGTATGCAACTTCGGGACGCCGAAGCTCGCCGAGCGGAAGCAGAACGTGCGCACCAGGTAAGTCATGCCTGCCATGATGGGAAATTTATTTATTTAGGTGATTATGTGTTAGACAATCTGTTTTACGAACTTGAACCTTCCATGTGCTCAGGAGAGATTTTCAAAAGAGGCGAAAATGTTGACCATACTTTCTTCATGCTTCATACTACTCTACACGCATCACTTCTTCGTTTCCCTGTTGACATTTCTTGCTTTCTTTCAGCATTTGTAAACAAGTTTGAACATTACTCTGTATTCTTGTGTTACAAAGTTATAGATATGTGATTACGATAAAATATGTTGTTGGCTGCAGCATAAGAAAATCAGAACAAACGATTATGCTATGCTTTCACGAAAATTCAATGATCCGATGAAAAACAAATGCAATGTGGTGGATTTTTTACCATTTTTACCAGTGAAATTGAAAAACGAAAGGAAAGGAGGCAAATAAAATAAAATTTATCAAGTTCAATGATCCGCCCCCAGAACCCTACGTCGGGCGAAGACTCATTAACCGCTGCCAACATTGCGCAAAACAAAGAAAAAAGGAAAGGGGTTCTTCGCCAATTTACTTCGCGGACTTAGAGAAGGTGAAAGGTGCACAGTATTACCATAGGAATCTCGTTAACCTTGGCAATCGGTGTTTGGTTCATCAAGTGGACGCTGGTCTTCCATTTGTTGAAGTTGAGCGTATATTTTTACGGTGGGTCGAAGGTGGTTAACATAATTAACCCGTTTCTCCGCTTCACTACGCTTCAAAATTAGGAGCATAAAAATAAATGAGAGATTTAAATGACCCGATACGTTACATAGCGCTGTACATTTTCGTTTCGCTGTACGTTCTTCTTCCCGAAAAGAGCATTGAATGTATTTGATGGCTCAGTACGCAAAGGGCCATCATCTGCAAACATTTCTGTTATACATGCGATGTATAATGTCAACAAACGTTGACCAAACGTTATCAAATTCTGCACAGAAATTTGGAGTTCAGTTGTGTGTTTTTGAAAGATTAAAAAATCCTTCTCCGAATGCATACATATTTTAAAAACAACAAACAACGAAGAATGTATTTTAAATAACTGTGAGTACACATCCTTTAAAATGGCCTAGGTATCGAAATTTATGCTATCCTGCTATGCTCATACGCTCTTTAAATCCCAGTGCACTATTATAGCGTGGGAGCTAAAAGCTTAAAAGCTTTTAATTAAATTTACAACCGACCGTTGTTGCTCCACCATCAACCGATGTGGTCGGAACAATCGAAACCACTCTCCCACGTTTACTCTGCAAAACCGAGGTAGCAAACAGACGTTACTTCAAGCGAACGTAGGATGGATAAATCACCCTCTCTCCCGGTCCACCACGCAATTCCCAATACACATCCTACCTGCGTTGGCACATGTGCCAATTATTAACCCGTGTTGAATTATTTTGTCCCACCAAAACCGTGCTGGAACTGGTCCACCTCCCTCCTGGTCGTACGTCCGGACAGTCCACATTCATTGGAGCCATGCGAAAATGGAAAGTTAATTATAGCAAATGTATGCACGGGGAAGGAAACTGTTGGACACTGCTAGCCAAAATCGAGCGCAGTAAAACAAAAAATCAATTCTTCGTCGCAGCTATTTGGACACCAACCAAACTTCGGTGTATTCGTGCCAAAATGGATAGCCAGTGGCAAGCCGTACGCAGGGTGCAGGGAGTGTGCGCGTTTAATACAGTTTCAGAAGTGGTTGATTAAATGTAAACGACCGCTTCGTCCGTTTTCCCCGCGGTTCAACCCATTCCCGCCGGCGAGATTAAAACACGATGCCGAGGAACATAATGTCCTTTCAGCAAAAATTATGAACGTCGGTTTCGAAACGCCAGCAGGGAGTTGCTGACCGTAAGCAACCTCTGACGAATGTTTTTAGACAGGCAAAGGAGCGTAAACTGTAATCGATTTGTTTGCGAATCGTCTACATTCACGACAGGTAAACAGAAAAAAAAAACTAAAACCCGAAACATATATAAAACCGTTCTAAGTCAGTGGAGAATCGGTCCTTTAAGGACACGCTGAACCGGGCACAGTTCAAGCAACTATAGCAATTGATTCGGTAACAACAGAAACCCGAAACGATATGGATGAAAAAGGAGCGAAACATTAAGATATGAGACGATCCATAACGTTAGCTCGTTTTCACTAATTATTACGTTCCGTCCCGTGAAGGTCGAGCGGTTTTCTTTTACAATTCGATCCGGGCACCTTGAACGATAATTTGCGTGCCTTGTGGCTCGCGTCTGACCTCGTTAGATTCCTTGGGTTGGCAAGCCGGGCGTTCGTCTTCTCCGTAACTCACATCGTGGTTTGCTGATAAAAGATAATACAATTGCCCGATGGCACGCATTCCAATTTCGATCCGGTGTCGATCCGTTAGTGTACACTGAAATCTCCAGCAGTTCGTGGCGGGTTCGTCAAGCAAAAAAAAAAAAATACCAACATTAAAAGCATACCGATTCCGAATCGATAGCCATTTTGTCGCCATAAGGTGTAAATATATACACATGATTTGGAAGAACGGCAACAACGTGCAATTTACATTGTTTTAGTAAGTAAACTAATGGGTTTCATTCCGTACTTGGTGTTTGATTGATTCCGTGCCATGCCTTCAATGTAAGAGGTTTGTTCAAATAATAAAACGAATTGTTCTTATTTCTAGGATTATTTTACTCAGATTTGTAACACTGATAGGCTACACGAATTTATTAATACATTTCATAGGTTTTGGATTTGGACGGTTAAGGCTTTTGAACAACACTAGGCGAATGCCAAAAACGATGATGAAATACTAGCACGAGTCACACTAGGTTAGAAACATTGTCCCACTTTATTCGCAGACTTATACAACCCGCAAAATGACAAAATTCTCGTTACTTTCCTAACACACCTTGTATCATATTTCATCAAACGAAATCAGAAGCTATCTTTTTTCGAAAAGCATCCCAAAGATGGTTTGTTGGCTGGTGGAAAACAAAACATCACCTGTAATTGACTCGGATCATCTATGATTCCGTGTTCTCATCGCTGAGCTCGTCCGACTCAGGGCTGGACCCTGTCTAAGCTACCCAACAGCACATCCCACGGACTTCATCCATTCTCCACCCCAAGCAACCTTTGCATCGGGTTTTTGGCTGCGGTGAAAGCAGCTGTTTGTTTTTGCTTTCCATTTTCCGGCCCTCGTCGTGCCGGCCAATGAAAACCCGATGCCAGCCGGGCTAAGGATCCATTTGGCAATCATTTTCCCAAAACACCAAGCACCGTCGTCCAATTAGTTGGCTCCTCTCGGGTCGTTCGCTTGGAGGGAGCGTGTTTGTCAGTGTTGGAAAAAAAGGAAATCCTTCCAATCCGGTGGGAACGTGGGTGGGTGAGGCAAACCGAAGGGGAGGAAAAAGAACATCATTCTTTGGCACGCGGAGGTGGGACGCCGTTGCGGAGTTTCACGGTGGCCTTGTACCGGGCCGAGTGCGCTACGGATCACCGGGCAGCCCCTTTTCCCAGCAATTTCGTGCCGCTCGTCGTTCGGTAGGCCTCTTGTGCCCCCCCCGAATCAATCTGGTCGTCTTCGTACGGGGCTGAAAGCATAACACGGGTTGGCGGGAGAGAATCTCCAAGACGCAGGGTTAGCCAGTTTCCAAAGTACCGTTGCTTACTTTCGCAGGAAATGGCTGAAAATTGAACATTCTCCATGCTCTAAGCCTCACAAATACCGGATACTGGTTCATGGCTCGTTCACCCCCCCAACTTTGTCGAAGGTACGCTGCCAACACCAAATTGTGTGCGTATATACGTGCGCTTGTGTGTGTGTGTGTGTGTGTGTGCTTGTGCCTGTGCCGTTTTCATGATCGTAGAGGTTCCAAACTCCAAAACTCCGGATGCGGACTCCGGCATTTCGTTCGGCTTGTAGCGGTCAACCGTTCCAACTCAGAGAGTTACCCTAGCGCGGGGAACCGGTTGAAGCGGTCAACCCGTTCCCAGTCACTGAGTTACCTTAGCGTGGGTAACCGGTAGTAAATCGGGTAACCGGTTGAAGCAGTCAACCGGGTTATAAATAAGCCGGTCAGTAGCGAAGCAACATGATTCCGCGTTGACAAATCTAACCGATCACACGTCTACAATAAAATAATCCTACAAACCCATAGTGATTATAGTGGTGACCCCGACGTGATCGAATACCCCACGCGAAGAAGTGTTGAGAAGGTACACTCAACAATTGTATTATACCGGGAACTGGCAACACACCAAAAGTGCTAGAAGAGTTAAAAGTGCTAGTGGAAAATTGTGCTCACAATTGGTGCAAAATCGGTGAACACCAGCAAGCCAGCCTCACGCACGCACGCTAGTACCCCGTGTTGCGCACACCTGCCCTGGAGCTAGCCTCACGCACGCCAGTACCCCGCGTTGCGCACACCTGTCCAGCAAGCTAGCATCAAGCACTTCAGGGAACCCGCATTGTGCACACCGATCCAGCAAGTGCCACGAATAAGTGCCGTTCGCCGTTTCCCCCATCGATCGTCAGCCAGACGTTTTTCCCGGAACGAAGTGGGCCCCATATTCAAAACAGTCGACGCCCAGACAATTTTCCCGCGAACGACGAGTTCTCCGGATCGTCATCGAGTGCCAGTCGTTTCAACGAACAACTCGGCGAAGGGGACTTCGATCGCCAGACGATTTCCAACGAACAACTCGTCGAGGGAGACTTCGCCAGACAATTTTCCTGCGAAGAACGGAATCGCCTTCGACATCCAGACGATTTCCGACGAACAACGTGCATTGATACACCAGTCGCTACTTCGAGCCCAGGTTTTCTTCACAACCCCACCACATCTGCTTCACGAATCCAGATTTTCTGTCCCAAATTTCGGTAAGCTACTCATATAACAGTAACAATGACCGAACCAACCGGAACCCCTCCATCGCCGTCGCCGTCGCCCTCTTGCAGTGTTGCTGAAATAGGTACATCAATGCGTCTGCCATCGTTTTGGGCAAACTCGCCAAACAGTTGGTTTATACAGGCCGAAGCATTATTCGAAAATGCCCTAATCCGGAGCGAGCGAACAAAATACACCCACTTATTGTCCTCGATGCCGCCAGAAACATTAGAGAAGGTTATAGATATTATCCAAAATCCTCCAGCAGACAATAGGTACAGCCACTTAAAAGGCATTTTGCTTGAGCG
Organism: Anopheles atroparvus; assembly: GCA_914969975.1. Classification (NCBI taxonomy): domain Eukaryota; kingdom Metazoa; phylum Arthropoda; class Insecta; order Diptera; family Culicidae; genus Anopheles; species Anopheles atroparvus. Next base: position 44,776,586 of record CAJZCY010000001.1, on the reverse strand, counting down.
CTTATCCGCTAGTGAAGAAAAGCGTATTTCAAAATTGTTATACAACACCGAGATGGGAGACAATAGCCCTTCGGAATTTCATAGGCGATTAACGCAATTGGCAGGAACATCCACAGATATTAGTGCTAGGCTAGTTAAGCGTCTCTGGTTAGGTCGATTGCCAAAAGCAATTGAAATAGCGGTGATTTCCCATTCCGATCGGGACTTAGGCGAACTGTTACCCCTCGCGGACAAAATTTGGGAAGCCACGAAAGGTGTTTCGATTAACGAGTGTGCCAGCAACCAAGAACAAAACGAAATAAGCGTAATGCGTGGCGAGATCCAGGAGCTACGATCGATGCTGAGTCGTATGCAGGTGTCTGGCCGCCGTGAACGTTCGCGCCCGCGCTCGCGTCCATTTTCGCGCTCGCGTCCACCTTCGCGCACACGTCAACGTTCGAAATCACAACGCGGTCGGTCGGAGGTTTGTTGGTTCCATGCAAAGTACGGTGCATCAGCCATCAAGTGCACTCAACCCTGTAATTTTGCAGTAGATTATCAACAAAAAAACGAGTAGAATCCGCAGATGAGGCAGGATCTGCGATGTACAATACCAAAACCTGCCGACTTTTTGTGTGTGATGATCTGACGCGTCTCACGTTTCTTATTGATACCGGTGCGGACGTGTCAGTCATCCCAAATTCCACTTTTGGAGCCTTATCTAAAACTAACGACACGTTAGTGGCAGCTAATGGCACATCAATAGCCACATACGGTGTAAAACTTATTCATGTTTCACTAGGCTTGCGCAGAACTTTTGCGCATACCTTCATACTTGCTGCTGTGAGCCATCCCATCATAGGTGCTGATTTTTTAAACCGATATGGTTTACTTCTGGATGTTCGCAACAAACGACTTATCGATCCAGTTACCAGCATCGCCATAAAAGCAAATGTAGCTAGTGTAGACATAGTTTCTCCAAAGCTTTTTGCGTTCAACAACAACAGCTTTGCAAATCTTTTGAAAGAGTTTCCGTCATTAATGGAAGCTCCCGACTTTAAGAAACCAATTAAACACGATGTAGTACACCGCATTCATACAAAAGGCCCTCTACCGGTATCAAAACCCAGACGATTAGACCCAGTTAAGCACAAAACTGCTCAAATGGAGTTCCAACACATGTTGGATTTGGGCATTTGTCGACCGTCATCGTCTTCTGTCGCATCACCATTACATTTGGTTCACAAGCAAGACAGTGATTGGCGCCCATGCGGAGATTACCGTCGGTTGAACGCCATCACCGTTCCCGACAGATATCCAATCCCGCACATTCAAAACTTTACAATGCGATTACGCAATTGCAAGTACTTTTCCAAAATAGACGTTATCAAAGCGTATCACATGATACCTGTGGCTCCAGAGGACATTCACAAAACGTCTATAACAACTCCTTTTGGATTATTTGAATTCCTCAGGATGCCTTTCGGCTTACGCAACGCTGGTGCGACTTTTCAAAGGTTTATGGACAGCATTTTTCACGACCTTGAATTTGTCTATTGTTACATAGACGACATCCTCATTAGCAGTCAAACCCAGGAAGAACACATGGATCATTTAAGACAAGTTTTCCAGCGACTTTCCCAATACGACATCAAGCTTAAACCATCCAAGTGTGTTTTTGGGGAAAGTAAAATACAGTTTTTGGGTCACGAGATCACCGAACAGGGTATCTTACCAGCCCTTCATAGAGTAGAAGCCATCAATTCATTTCCTCAGCCAAAATCCTTAAAACAATTGCAGAGATTCGTAGGGATGGTAAATTATTACCGAAGATTCATCCCTCACATCGCAGACAAAATTGGCCCACTACAGACACAAATAACAAAGTACTCCAAAGTTAAAAAACAACAATGGGTTTGGTCAGAAGAATGCAATTCTGCATTCGAACAGCTTAAACACGAAGTGGCTCAAGCAGTTTTACTACGTCATCCTTTAAATGACACAATATATAACATCACTACTGATGCATCGAACGTAGCAGTAGGAGCCGTTCTTCACCAACGGAACAACAACATTTGGGAGCCACTTGCGTTTTTCTCCAAGCAACTTTCCGACACGGAACAACGTTATTCAACGTTCGATCGGGAGTTGCTTGCTATATACTTAGCCATAAAACATTTTCGATATTTTGTAGAAGGTAGAGAATTCTTTGTGTGCACGGATCACAAACCTTTGACCACCGCAATTTCGTCCAAAACCGAAAAAACACCACGCCAGTCCAGACACCTGGATTATATCGCGCAATTCACCAGTGATATAAGACATATCAGGGGAGACAGCAACGTAGTCGCTGACGCATTGTCACGCATTGGTGACACCAGCACTATTTCTCTCGTAGATTACAACGTTTTGGCAACTAGACAAAATTCCGACGAAGAGTTAAAACAGTTGTTGGAAAAGCAGCCAAAAAGTTCATCATATAAACTAGAAAAAGCTGCCCATTAATAATCAAAACATCTATTTTGAATCATCGACAGGGACAAATCGCCCGTATGTTCCAAAAGAACTTCGCTTATGTTTATTCCAACAACTGCATAATCTTTCTCACCCCGGTATTCGCGCGACACGGAAATTGGTTACACAAAAATATTTTTGGCCATCAATGTCAAAGGACGTCGGTTTGTGGACTCGCTCATGCAATAATTGTCAAAAATCTAAAACGCAACGCCACACACGTTCACCATTCGAGACATTCAAGGTTCCCAAAGGTCGATTCGACCACGTCCACATGGACATAGTAGGTCCGTTACCACTATCTGACAACAGCACATACATTCTCACAATAGTCGATAGATATACACGGTGGCCAGAAGCTTTTCCAATGTCAGATATTACAGCAGAAACCGTAGCGAAAACATTCGTATCAAACTACATAGCTCGTTTTGGTTGTCCACTTATAATAACAACGGATAGAGGAACGCAGTTCCAATCAAATTTATTTAAAGAATTGTCCAAGATGTTAGGTAGCAATCATATAAAAACCACAGCTTACCATCCACAAGCTAACGGCTTAGTAGAAAGATTCCACCGGCAATTGAAAAGTTCAATAATGGCAAGTGACATGTCAGACAGATGGACTGAAAAACTACCAATAGTTATGTTAGGAATTCGCGCATGTTACAAAGAGGACATAAAAGCCTCTCCAGCAGAATTAGTTTACGGTCAAAATTTGAGACTCCCATCCGATTTCTTCGAGTCTAGTCAGGATCCATTAGCAAACACAACCGAATTTGTAACACGCTTGAAACACATATTTAGCAAAATCAGTCCTACAGCCCCAAGGCAACAAGAAAACAAATCATATGTTCATACAGATCTATCAACGTGTAAAAAAGTATATTTAAGAACAGATAAAGTTAGAACCAGCCTACAACCTCCATATGAAGGACCGTACGAAGTTGTTAAACGGTTAAGGAAATATTTTGTTATCAACATAAATACCAAACATGTATCGGTATCAATAGACAGGCTTAAACCGGCTTACAGTTTAGAAACAGTTAACCAGTCAGGAAAACAAGTAAGAGTTAGGTTCACCATCTCCGATACTTAAAGGGGGGGTGATGTAGCGGTCAACCGTTCCAACTCAGAGAGTTACCCTAGCGCGGGGAACCGGTTGAAGCGGTCAACCCGTTCCCAGTCACTGAGTTACCTTAGCGTGGGTAACCGGTAGTAAATCGGGTAACCGGTTGAAGCAGTCAACCGGGTTATAAATAAGCCGGTCAGTAGCGAAGCAACATGATTCCGCGTTGACAAATCTAACCGATCACACGTCTACAATAAAATAATCCTACAAACCCATAGTGATTATAGGCTCCTGTCTACGCGGAGCCGCATATGTAGCGCGTGTGATGCATCCCGCTCCACCAGCCTCAGGAACCAACTCGTCCTCCTCCCCCATCGCCTACCCACCGAACCTTGAAACGGGGTCGCTTTTCCACGGAACGACCGCTCGAGACGTCGACGGTGAGTCTGTGTCGGTTTCGGCTTCGGTGAGCAGTTCGTCGACAAAGATTATGTGAGCTGATGTTTAATGCAAAGGCTTCCTATGCTTCTTATTTTCCCCCGTTTCCCACCCGCTTCTTCAGCTCCTGCCTGATGGTTACGCTTCCCTTTTTGGCCTGGGCCAGACCCTCGAGGCATCCTTTCGCGCGGGAGGCAGATCCAACATTTTGGGAAAGCTGCTGAAAGGTAGTTTGGGTGTGAGTGATTTTTTTTGGGTGGCAGTCTTCTTTTCCTTTTCCTTCCGACATGCGACGGCAGAACTAGCGCCCGCAAGCACTTATGCCCGCTGGCCCGGAACCGGAAGCGCCCGAGTCCCCGGAGAGAACGATGAAGCGCCCGGGAAGCGGATCCTTCGGCTTTGGCCTTCGCCGTGAGTGTGGGTAGATTTTCCAGCGGTTTGAGGTTGTTTGAGGTTCACGTGAATTCGTTTAGCGCCTGCTACTCGCTCAATCTCCTCCACCAAACGTTGCCGGTCCCTGCCGCTGCTTCATTCTCCTCACGTTCGTGTTCCCCTGTCTCTGTCTCTAGCCCATTCCTTTTTTCTACTCTCGCAATCAGTGTACTTCACGTTTTCGGAAGCTTTCGAGGCTGCTCTGCTCTCCGCCATCGGATCGTGCCCTGCAAAACTACGTCCCACGCCGTCCCTGTTTGCCTCAGCCTGCCTCAGCCCAACCGCGGCACATGGAATGCCCTTTTTCGGAGCGCCAGAAATGCGCCGGTGGCTTTCGTGGAGCGAAATGTTTAGCTTCCAAATTTGTCAGGTTTGAATTTTAACGACCAGCCGCTCTCACAGGGACAGCCAAATCCTTTTCCGTGCGCGAGTGTGCCGTGTCCCGCACGGAACGGGTGCACTTTTGCACTGATTATATGGTACAGTGCCGGCTATACGACGGCCATAAACTTCAAGAGGGATGAGGATGATGATCTCTGTTTGAGTGAGGGATGGTTTTAAACTGTCGATTAAAGTTCCTTTTTCTTGGTGAGAAGAACTTGTGCAAAGCATACGCTTAGAGTGCGGCAATCAATGGGAAGGATTTCGTTTGGAATTACTTTTCAATTACATTTGCGCGTCCCTTACACAGCTTGCTTCAATGGTTTAGTCTTTCGCAGACTCTCGCCGGGTTTTGCACCCATACGATTAACGATAAAACAGTAACGTTGCACTTCGGATCGTGGAATCGCGGAATAGTGCTTTTTAGGGAGAGCATTTTCCATACTTTTGATTATGCAATCGAATCGTTTGAACAAAACCGATCGCTCCGAAACGACTCGAACCTGATACGATCCTGTAATGTGCACAAATTGCAGAATGTCTCTCAACATTCGCAGTAATGATTCTCCATCATAATTATGCAAATCGGTCCTGCGGTTTCCAAGGCAAGGATTCACTAAACAACCTATGGTGGAACGCTGAAGCAATGTACGATTACCGCGGACAAGACAACCGACCTGGCTCGAACAAGCCCAAAGCGGAGGAACCTGGTGCGTAAAGGTCCTCCACGGTGGGGACCAAGCAGACAAGCAGACAGACAGGCAGACAAGCAGACAGGCTGCCTTTACGTCAAAGCAAATGCGTCAGGAAAAATAGGAATTCAGCCCTCTTGTTCGAAAAAAAAGGTCCGTTCGTTCGAAGGACCGTCGTGAAGCGTTAGCGTTTGTAAATGCGTACCCTACTTGTGTCAATCTTCGTTCCACGTTTTTTCATTCCTTCCATTCCTCTACTCCTGCATCAGTCGTCGCTTGTCGTACGTGTACGTAGACCAATGTTGTAAACGGCTTGTACAGTTGAGAAAAGAAACTCCCGGCATGGATTTAAGCAATCGTTGAACAATTTGTTTAGATTTCAAGGAAAAGGGCCGCCATTTTTTTTTTGCTTTCTTTTTGCAGAAATATACCTACATGAGCATCATAAAAGTTACAATCTTGTCAGTCTGGCTACGAAGGGGAACAAAATGCTAAATGCAAGCAGGCCACTTTCGTCCCCTCTGCTCTGTTTGGCAGGGGATCATAATTTATCCCTCTAATCATGACAAGACAATTGAAAAACGGTTTACACTGCAGGAATCCTAACCAATCGATGGCGCTGGAGTTGGCAGGGATGGCGACAGGGAAGAAGCATATTTTTAGACTTCCAACAACCGTGCAGGATTGAGCCATAGGAGGTTAGACGCCCGCCCGATGTGGTCTTAGAAGGTTTTCGTTATGATTGTTCGCTACCGTAGCACTTTTCGTGTGCATTTTTTGGGTTTGCCGCAGCCGTTTGATACAATAAGAGACAGAGAGGAGAAAAAAAGCTTAACTGCGATTATTTATGAGACGTCGGCCGTAACTCATAACTTCAGCTGGGCCGTGCACCTTTTACCTTCCGATGCTTCGCACAATCGAACGAAAGCTGCCACGCGTCTGGCGCCAGCCAACCTTTCGACCCTAAGTCAACATAGATGTACTGTTGGCCATGTTTTGGCTGCCTGTGCGGGTTGCTGTTTTGCTCCACTTCCACAGAAGCTAACTAGGCAAAGCACGCCAGGTGGCGAGGTGAGGGAAAAAAATCAACACGAAGAAAAAGCTACCCCAATGTTTGGACAGTAAATTTGGACTCGGCAACCGGGCTCGGCAAGGCTTCATGTTTGCGCAGCAGCAGCTCGGGCGATGGAAAAGTTGTGGCCATGGGGGAAATCTTCGTCGGCAAACGCGCCCCCTTGTGAGGAAAGTATCAATAATTTATGCGATTTCGACACCGCAAGCCGATACGGGTTTCGATTGGCGGTTGAGAAGTGTTTCGCCCCGCCATGTGAAACGTTTTATCTAATACTACTCATGTTTGATTTATCGTCAATAGCACTGCGCTGCACTGAAACCATTCAACTCGATATTTTACGTATTATTCCGGCAGAACATGAGTTAAAACACGTTACAAAAACAAAGTTATGCAACCATAGGAATAGTTTCATAATTGGTTGATCTAATTCAAAAATATTATTTACCTATACAGAATACATAGATAAACTTTTTATCTTTCTTAAAGTTCCTTAATGGTTATGATTTTATAAAGAAAATCATCAATAAACTTCAAATTCAAAAGATTCCTTTTTGGTGCAGAAATTAAATCGATGAGATCATCATTAAGATGAAATTCGGTTACGTAAACAATCCACGAAAAGGCTTTAAAAAATAACCTCCCCACCTTTTAACGCCTTTTTCACGCCCTCGGGGCACAAAAACGGGAAATCACACACTTCTTAAAAACCATCTGCACGATACGAACCGTAAGTATCGATTTCCATCATCATCGGCTCGCAGACAACACTTTGCAATCAGCAACCATTTGTGTCCCTTTCCTCGTTTCCGTTGCGGAAAAGCTGGAAGAAGGGCAAGAATCAAAACTCCGTTGAATATCCCGAATATTTCAACAGAATTCGGATCGTCAACCGGCACGGACGTCATGAGCCGGTAACAAGTGATGGCTTAATAGATTACCATAAAGAGCGTTTAACGATTATCGTTTCCCAGGAAAGAAAAATGAGGCGCACCACCGTTAATCGTGCCAAAGGTTGACTGGTCGATGCGGGAAAATCCTTTGGCATCGTTTCATCCCAGCGTAGCGAGGCGTAGATAAAATAAATTTCCCAATGTCAGCAAGATCAACCACTTTCGGCAGCATTACCATTAGTGATCAATTCCGGTGAACTTTTCGAGCCAGGTTCCTACCACAATTTGGCCGGTAAAATGTCCATGCTTCTCACCATTTGCGAGCAACCAGTTATCTTTCATCATGTGAATTGTTTGTTTGCAACATTCTTTAGCCACTGCATATTCCTGCCACACAGCCTGATAAAAATTGAAACTATAATTCGCGTGTTGTTGGATGCATTGTGACGAGACTGCAACATCGGCAGAAGGGTAACTTAGTTTGTAATAATAGATCAACTGAAAGCACTTGGGCGTACACGGACGCCACTGTCAAATCAATTAAACATGGCCAACTTTTCATCAAGTTTTTCTTCCGTCCAACGCAGCTCACGGCAAGAGCAACAGAACGAGCAGAAAAAATAACGACACTAAAACATGATTTCAAACAAACTTCTCCACTGCAAGCCTGCAGTCGGGCACGAAAAGTTTCATCCACCGACAGCGAACACCAACGTGACGCAAAAAGGAGCACCGTTGAGATGAGAAAAATCTGCTCCGAAACTGGCGCTCGTAATATCGACCGTCCGGTGGGAAAAGCAAGTGCAAGTGCAGATGATTGAAGCAAGCGAACGGGAAAATTGGATCAAACCAGCAGGCAGCCAAGCCTTCCCTGGAACGCCAAGATGCTGCGAGTTGACGGGCGTCCGATCTAAAAGCGTCCCTCAAAAGACTCCATTCGGGGGGGCGAGAAGGAAAATGTCAGCGGTTGGAGGATAATCGATACGCCAGAGTCCAGTTTCCGGGACCAATTAAGTGTGTCTCACTTCCGGGACGGGTTGCGCGAGGCGTTGCGGGTGCAAAATAGTTACGTCTTGTTTATCCTCCATTCGAACTATCTTTGGTTGCGGCACGAGGGTTTAGCAACAGTTCAGATTGTTTCGCGTTTCGTCGCCTCGGATGAGAGCAGCAGCTAGCAACGAAAGAATGTTCGCTTCCTGTTCACGTTCGTTCCCAAAAGCGACCCTCCTGTAACTCGCACTCGCCAGTTTGTAGTGCCATTCGCAGCCTCGGCAATCGACCGGATGCTTGTGTGACATTAGACCGGCTGCGTCGTGGCCTTGTTGTCGATCATCCATCGCTGACAGTGTCCCTAAATAGCACTGCTATTATTAAATTGGTCGCTAGCGAAAACAGGACTCTACGTACCGCACGCTCGCCCAACCCTTCCCGTCCCCCAGACAGATAACGTTAGTGTAGAAACGGTGTAGGAAGGGGGATTTCTGCGAAGCTTCATGCTGGAAACGTCGTTGGTGTGCAGAGTGCAACCGGCGTTATCTGGTTACCATATTGCGTCGTATCGTTTTATCTTCGTACACACGTGTCGTTCTCGATATTTAACGCAGACTAGACGTGTGCACTTGTGCTTGCGGAGATAGTGCTTTCCAGTACAGTACGAGACGAAATAAAAAATACTCGATAGTCATAAAAGCTGCAGATAAAAACATTGTCTAAAGGTCGGTGAATCCTTTTCGAAATAATTCCGATTAATCTTGCAACAAAAAATCATCTGCAACACCGAAATATATTGCGCTTATTGAAAGTCTAATGACTCCCAAATGTGCTCCAGCAATGCACTTGTACATGGCATGAAAAATAATTCCAACAGAGTGCCTTCCACTAAACACTGCAGGCGAACAGTGACATTGCCGAAAGGGTGCTCTCACTGATGGAACATACTTTATCCATTATTACATACAAATAGACACGGACCGACATGCTCAGACATTTTCATGAGCCAAACACCCCCTCCCTTCGCTGCAGAAAGGGATGGTCGGTGCTGAAGGATCGCTTATGACATAAGCGATATTACTTTTGCCACTCGGTTATAATACCTTCATGCACGGGAAAGCACGCGCGCGGAAGAGGTGCCCCGACTTTCTCCACCTCCACAAACACCAGACAAGGGCTTGTCTTGGTATAGTACGAGGGCTAGACAAAGCGTCCAAGTGTTAAAATGGTCGAATGGCAACGACAGCGACGCTTTGAAGGTTCGTTTCAGGTCTTTGACCAACACGGAATGTTCTCAAGCGATAGCTACTAATGGTGTTTGAAACTACATTCATACATGTTTGTGAAATATTTAAATCGTATTTGTAGGAACTCTATAAGCTTAATATTACTTGCTTTACACTGTGCCTGGCAGAAACTCTACAGTAAATCGACTGATATAAGTTCTACTACAACATCAATTCCAAAAGAAGAATTCAGTTATTCAAACATGACAATTTACAGCAACAAAATAATTGAGTTTGGGATGAATGGAACGAATATTGAATTGCGGTAAACAATAATTCTATTAGTTTGACAAGATATGCCAGAATTTAAACGTCCAACAGGCAACGGTTGAAGAGTTATAAAAGTTCTAGTAAGTATACACTTTATCCGTTAAACTAGTTGCCCCAATTTACTAGTTTACTAGAAAAAAATTAACATAATGCACGGTTTGATCAGAAAGTTTTTCGATAAAAGTTTATTCTTCTTTCAATATTCCCCCTTTCAATTCCTTACTTTTACATGCATGCATTCGCTAGTTGTAAATTCAGATTTTTCTGACCAAAAATGTGCTGAGCTGCTCATACCCTGGAGCCGATAGTTGACCTTAGCCCAGCCATCAACCATGAAACAAACCCCATTCACTTCCAGATAAGTCGAAACGTAAGAGAACTATCTCAAATAATCGCTTCATTCATGGTTGGGTTTTATCGAATGGCAAGCATCGAATTTCTTGGGTTGCTTTTATTACTTTATTCCATTTTCCATCCATTCTATCACGAAGAAGGCGAATGTAGCACGGGGCGTCGCGTTGAACCTCTAAAAAAAAAGCTCCAATCGCCGAAGAGTATCATGATTTCCGAACGCCACACTCATCGACACGTCCGAAGACTCTATCGCCATCATCCTGCAATCGTGACCGGTACGCGCCGCTTCACTATAAGCAAAGAGCGTCTTGTTGTGTCATCGACGCCATTTTGCGTCGAATAAGGATTTACACTCAAGACACGCGCCTGCAGACGGCGGCGTGAAGGATGTTGAAAAACACAAATTTCAGATGATCATCCTAGTCTAGAAAATAGCGTCGGAACCAAAACACGAAACAAAGATGCAAAATTTTGGCCTTCGATGTGCTTCGATTTCCACCGTGATAGGTTGGGACACAAAGGCATCATTTTGGGGGGTTTTTTTCTTTGTATCTCTCGTGTCATAATTGATCGTTTGTTTTGAAAGTGGCCCAGCGCGTTAATGTGTTACGGTGGTTGCTCGAAGCAACTTTATTATTAATCTTCGTGACGTGGGCAAAGAAAACTCGTCGTAGATTAATTTTTTTTTTTAGATGATTTTCCTGCATCATCCCATTGGATCAAGAAAAAAGATTCTCGCAATCAAAAGATTCAAGAAGGGTACAAAGCTGCTTCATTATCCGGCGTACAAGTCAGAATGAAGCTGATTTTTCCTTTGGCCATTTTGTTCACGTCCATTAGTATATCAGCTAACAATTCTCTCTTCCCGCACACTACGCCATTTAATCGTACAATCATCATTTTCGTTTCCCTTGTCGGCTTGTCCGTCTGTCATTCTCTCTCGATCTTTGGCTCTCCCTATCTTTTGTCTGTTTTCACTCACTTTTTTGCAGCCAGGCTGAGCCTCAAGGACCGGTCGAATCTAACCGGGGACAGGCGGCGTTTGATTGATTATTGCCATTGTCGAACTGGAGTGTTTTTGGTGTTAGATTGATCCGCCGGTTTGGCTTTTCCTTTTCTTTCTGTTATCCATTCTCAGACTATTTTCCTTGCACTCGGTACTCCGTACCTCGCACTGAGGTTCGTGCATCTTTTTCATCTCTCATCTTTTTAATTTGTTCGTTTCCGTGCACTTTTCTCTGGCGAAAGTGGCTGTAATAAGTGAACTTTCAGCCTGCAGGCGATTTGCTTTCCTATGACCTAAAGGTTCCTTCGCAAGGGTGGCCCTGTGTTCCATTTGAATGCGATCGTCAGACGTAACGAAGAAAAACACGCTTTCTAAAGTGGCACCGAGCGCACTTGGCCTTTCCATAGACGACAGAATGAAAGAATTGGTATAATTGTAGATCCTAATTGCTTTTTCATCGTCTTTAATTATCTGCCAAGAAGTGCTGCTGGTGGAATGGTATGAAAATTTGAAAGAATAATAATGCTCCGCACAAAGAAACCATAGAATTGCTTCATCACAAAGGTTATTTGATTTGGAACCATGAAAATGAATTGCTATTTGAAATCAAACTCTTTCGACGATTTATCCGTAAACGCTTCCTTCGTTCGTGAGATTGCATGAGTTAATATATATTTTGAACGACCGTTGAGCGCAGATAGGCAAACGAACCGAACACTTAACTGTCCCTGCATGATGATAATTGATGGCAACTCTTGCTCCAAAACTAATTGCCGAGTGAAAAAGAAAAATCATCGCACAAATTTAAGTCAGCCCGCGCCGGCTGCTGCAATCAATCGTTTTTCTTTTCGTTTTATTTCCATTTTCTCTCCAGAAGGCTTTCAAACCCTTGGACCGGAAACTCATTTCCGTTCCGTACCAAGTTGATTAGATTTGTGTGCCCTCGAAGAAGCGAAAAGGGGCAGAGTGCAAACGTTTTTTTAGGGCATCGGCATTTTCGAGGTCACCTCATCGGATCATTGAATTTTCATTTCATGGTATTTCGAGATTTCCGTGCTCTTATCGAAAACAATAGAGAAAATTGCATGCCGTCCGGGATGTGGTCCCATTGCCATTCATTTATGTAATCGAACCGTTCTAGCACCGTCGGATGGCGAAGGGATGGGGCTTACGTGGGAACGTTTAATATCGGCGTGACTGATTTCCCAAAAACTGTTGTCGCTAGTCTTCTCGCCGAAACATGTTTGGAACGAGCACATCTGGCCGGTCGGCAATCGGTGGTTCCTCCTACAGACAGCTACAATCAACCACATCTTCATCAACTCACACTGTTCTCATTGATTCTCTCTTCACACGGTCCATTTACAGGAAGCTCTGGCACAGCTTAGAGGTATGTCGTCCGGCATGGGTAGGATAGGTGAACCGATAGAAACGTTGCAGTCCAGAGCACGCGAATTGGAAAAGAAGGTCTGTGTTAACATTTTTTCTTCATTACACCCCCTCTCCTCAAAACCTCATCCATGATCCATCGCACACACGCTAATCACACACTAGTCAATATACATGCAAACATTCCTGTCGAAATCGTATATATTTATATCCTAAGAATCGTCCTTCAACTAGCACACGTATGTTCCTAGCTGTATACATTCAGTTTAAGACTAAACATCCTCGAATAATCGTTGCGCTAAACACTACAAAAGGTATATTTTCTTATACCAGAGCTCTCAAACTATCACATTCACCAGCAAGTTTCAGAAACAACAGCCACATGCTTGCATACTCCCATACAAACCTACCGTGTGTTACCAATGCAGTATTGAAGTAGTAGAACTTTCCTTAAAATCTTATACATTTCTCGGCCGTCCTCAGCGCTATTAGATATCTTAACGCTTAAATTTCATTCTTTGATATTTTTTCTCTTCTCTTCATCTGTTTCGTTCTTTGTCAGTATTTTTCTACTAAATGATAGTTAATGTTTTTCTTGTCTTCACTTTTAGAATGTTTTATTGTTTCTATCTTGTTGTTAAATATGTGTTGCTGTTTTTTTTAAACTCATTTGAATGAAAATATAAGAGCAAGCAATCTTATCTTCTCCCTCAGAAGAATCCAAAAGATCGTAGGTATTGCTCTTCTGCTTTTTCGGTACAATACTTTTCCTTTGTGTAGTAGTAAGTGTAACGTTCACACGAATGTCATTTTCGGTGCGGTCGGGTCATTAGATTCAGTGAAATGAAAATAGTTTATAGAGCAAACCCGCAACCGTTGTGTCTTTACTGTGATAGTTAAATATTTTAGCCTAGAGGATGTCGTGCTTTGGACGTTCGCTGTGGCTTTTTGGATTCCACGCAACAGAAAATTGGGCTGGCAATAAAAGCAGGTTTTTCCCCCCTCATCGGAGGGAACCGAAAGCCATTTCCTCGCCACCTCAAGGGAGCCCTTGCATTACGCACACATTTTCTCTTGCTCATTGCGTAGGTAGAAAGCAAAGCCAAGCTTAACATCGATTGGGGGAGAGTCTATGGTGGTGTTGGCAAAACTTCTGTCGTCATGGGATGCTCATGAATGCGACTGTGTCTAGACTTGTTTGGAGGCCGGTGTGTCTGTGACTGAGTTTCTGGGCATTTGTGTATTGCGCGGTAGGAAATAAAGAAAACTTGTCAACGCGAAGCTCACCCGTCTCGTTCACAACGAACGCTTCGTTTGCTACCGTGCTCCGATAAGCGTGCGCTTTATCGACTTCTGGTAGACCTGAGGCAGAAGGTAATCACCATTATCACCATGGGCTTCTGGTCGTGCAACGCGCCATTGCGAAGGAGACACGGTTCGCTACGATGTGGCGATACGGACCGAGCGGAAGTTGACAACTTTCTTATCCAAGCCCTAACCGGAAGCGCGCACCACGTGAATCAACGAGCCCCGAACGAGGCAAGGCAGTCAACAGAAGAATGAAACAACATCACCACCATGAGCACCGGTCCCCCAGCAAACCCACCCTTTTTCCTCGGCAACGACACCGAACACCGCGATGGCTTCGCGAGCCGGTCATTTTTCATTACACAAAAATGACGAAGTAATTAGCGGGCCCAGGCTCGGACAGCCGGTCGGTCGTAAGGGGATAGGGCGGGTGCTGGGTAGACCTCTCGCTGAGCTAATCGGCGCATTATGGGACGAGCAAGCCACGCCCGCTTTATCAGCAGCTTGTTATGCAATTAAAAGTGATAAATTGCAGAAAATCCTTACCGATCTCGTCCTTCTCTGTTTCCTTCTGCTCTCGCTCCCTCTGTCTTGCGACGTGGTCGACGGATCCAAGGTCAAAGTGAATCAGAGAATACTATCTTGCGAAGTAGAGCACAAGAAACATATGAAATACAGTGGTTCCCTTTGGACTTTGGATTTCTGCTGTGGCTTATTTTTCGGCGCATGGCTTTCGTTTAAGGTTTTAGGACGGGAAAAATCCCATTGAACCGAGGACAGTTTCCCAGACAGACGGCAAGCAAACAGGATAGACAAGGTGATGTTTTAGTAACTAGAACAACAGCCTGAAACAACACCACCGTTACGATGGACGAACATTAACTACTACACCGCCATATTGGCATCGAAGTATCGTCATTTCCAAAAACGCAAAACTAAGAAATTACCTGGTGGTCAGTTCTTTCCTTTTTCAAAATGCCGAACATTTCTTCAGATGCTGCAAACATATTGAAAACAATTAAATTTGTGATCCAAATCCGTGGATTGATGTTGAATTAATTTTAGTATCTTGGCTTACTAAATGGCAAATGGTAGCCTTCTTCACTTTTTTGGCTGTAGCTTTAAACTACAAAATCTTCAACTACGAAGGAGGTTCAGCAATGTTCAGTACGCTTTGCCGTTCAGCGTCGGCGAATCATAATTAAATTGCAAAAGTTTTGACCTTTCGAGCACCGGTAGCACCGTTGCACAGCGTCCCAACCTCCACGGCTTGCTCACAACATTTTCCGCTCCATCTTGTTGACGAAGCAGCACGTGTGTAAGCACCGTTGGTGCTCTTAAAAGTGCTGAAAAATTTATGATTTCAGCGGTCGTTTCCGGGGGGATGTTGAAGCCGTTTGAAGCCGCGTGTTTGGGGGACCGGGCTTCGGAACGGAGAATCGATGCTCACCGTAAAACTTGTGACATAACAAAAAATTTATGCATTAAAAAAGTCCTCTTATTGGGTGATAAAGCTGTTTGCCTTTCTTTGTGTACCACTAACCTTGCGGGTGAAGTAAATTAGGTTTGATGCATTACTGGACGCATGATGGTGGTTTAGCTAGGGACGACCGGGTCCTTCTGGACTGGATATTTTCAATCAAAACCCCACCCAACGCTGTCGTCTTGAATGGTTTTCTTACGAAGATGCAAACATTGTTTGATCGCCTTTTTTCTCTTAGAGAAACACGTCACATCGACAGTTTACGATGTTGGCTGGCCCGGTGTTGGCCCCCATGGAGACGCCTGGTCGGCGTGTGTCTTAACCATTTAATATTCAGCGATCGAAGCCATTTCGGTTGACCATGCGGGTCAATGGTAGATTTCTGAACATCGCATAGCTTACCCTCAGTTCTGTGATGCCTACGTTGCTGCGCATTTACGATGACACACAAATTCATAACATTCCACTCGATAAAATGAGTCCTGGAATGTTCAATTTTGGCTCGCTTCTGCTTTCTGGGGGTTTCTTCTGTAGTTCTGTTTTTGATTTTCCTTTCATAACCACAACCATTTGAAAGCACTAAGAAATTGGAAAATATTAACGGTATCTCGTATGCGTCACTTGTCTCCTTTTTGTTCGCCGGAATGAGCATTCAAGTCTGCATATCTGAATTATTTGGTTCTCCTTTGGAATATTTTCCTCTCAAGCTTTTTGTAAATGTTATACTTGAAAGCTTCGTAAGAACAAAGGTCATAGCCAAGTATTATTTATTTACAATTCAAAATCTTGTATCCCCTGTGTTTGGACTTAAAACCTGCGAAACCATTTCGTGCCAATGCTCATTATGTAAATGCAATATTTAGAGATTTCTTAAACAATTTTCTTTGCATGTGGCTTATAATCATAATCAACAAATATCTCTTGTTAGTCCATAAAATCAACCAGCGCTCCGCCTCTCAGTACTTGTTTGTTTTGTAGCAATCAACTGAAAAAAGGGCTTCCGGGTCTCGCCGTTTTCAATGCTTAGGGTACCCCCAAATCGAACCTCACTAACGTCGTCCATCGGTCCGGATATTTGCCTCCCGACGTGCTCTAGGCACAACGGTGCGAGATTTATGACAAGTATGCCAGTGAGGTTATGTGGACATATCCGTTTTATTACCCCCAAAGAGGCTATTCAATTATGGAAGCCAAAGAAAGTCCTTCGGCGAAAGGAGGAAGAAAATACATCAATTTTACTTTGACGAGCGTTCGGTGGAGCGCCACCCGGTTCACTGTTTCCTCATTCACAAGCTTACTAGACTGCCTCGGGGTGTCGTTTGGGGTGCCGCGTTGGGGCACGAGCAGATGAAGGCTTTTTTGCTGGCCCCTCCGCCCAGGAAACCTTTTTTTTGCCACCTCACAGCAGAACTTTGGTTCGTAATTGGAAGGAGAGTGAATGAGAACCAGTGCCAAGCAGGAGGCACGCATGGAACGAAAGGCACCGAAAGGGCCAACGACGGCAAAGATTTGTGATGTCACGCAAACAGGACCTTTGCCCCGCACACATTAGTCTGGGCGTTCAACAGCGGTGCTGCAACATTGCCGATTGCGATTTGGCAGCATCCAGGGCCATAATGTGTAGCCTTCTGCCGGCTGGACGCTGCGTCACTCGGTCCGGTTCGCTGCCCTCGGAAGAGGCGACAAAGCAAGCGGAACACAAAAGCCAATCAACACAAACTTCTATCTGCGGACCAGCATCTCTCCGTCGGGAGTCATCAGCCGGACCCCGTTGGCTCCGAATCGCGCCATCTAATGACATAAAGTAGCCTTCCAAACGAGACACGTTAAGCGATTCCTGCAACACTTGCGAATGATCTTTGGCGAGGTTGTTTTTTTCCGTTGGCTTCTTGTCTTTCTTCCTATCTATACTTCGGTATACCTTTTCGTGCTTCGACGTTACTTTTCGTAGCACTGATTCTCAGCCATTAGATTAAAGCGAGCGCAGATCGTGTTTGGACAGAAGAATCGTTTAATTAATTATTTCTCTCCACGATCAACGTGGCTTGGCAGATCGTCCATTGCGATAATAGTCATTTCTTGAACGTCTTTTGGCAATTCGTTGAAACGTTCTCAAAGGGAAGCATTGCAACTAGCACAATGGGTTGAAATCGCGGAAATGAAATATAACGCAAAGAAATCCGGTTTCAAAACTTTGTAGCTGAATAGTACTGTTTAGGTTTAAGCCCATTGATTGATTGATTAATTGTTCACCCATACAGAATTGTTAAAACATTGTCTTATAGTAACATAACTGTTTTTCCGAAAATTGTATCTCATAAGCTTGTTTTTCAATGTGCATCATCGTTGGCCGTCGTGTTTTGTTTGGTGTTCAATGCAGGTCCATGACGGAAATTTGATAATTTTACATTACTACATGCGCCAATTCGTTTATTCTTGCTTTGTAGCTTCTCTTTATTACTTCCTAATCTTTGCTCTCGTAGATGCCAGGGTCAACCTTTCCCTAAAGAACGTCAACTATCTCGCTGCTCTTTCAAAACACTCGTAGTAAATGTAGTAGTTGTAGCGTTGTCTTCATTCTGGCTTCAGAAAGCTATGCATCCATATTTGTGCAGGTTGCATTTGATGTGGTTCTTGATCTTATTAAAAAGTCATTGGATGTATCCATGCTCCATTGCTTTGTCACTGTTACATACTTTCTGATTTGAATTACCTTTAAGTAATATCTGCTTCCTACTGCCTTTTTTGTTACCTAGTTTCTTTCTATCATTGTATAGTTGTTATCCTCGCTTGCATTGGGTTGGATTGCAAACAACCCTTGCTTTCCCTGAAACCTGCTCCATGTTTTGCTGACTGGATGTTGTAGTGATTATGGATATTTTTAGCGGTGTGCCTTGACAACTGAGCGTGCGCACGCCCTTCTCAATTCGATTAAATATTACCTCAAAACGAACAGCATCATCATGCAGCCACTAACACCACGATCCCCATGTACAAACGCACAAAAAAAACAGTACACGTAACGTAAACAGGAGCAGGTAATGCAGCTGCGTATGTGAGATCCTTAGGAGGGCAGCACATATAGAGCTTTGATGTTGCGAGTGTAAATTGAAACATAACACACCTTCCACCCCACAGCTAGGAACCTTAATAGAAAAAAAAGAAGTTTTTAATAACCACACCACTCGCAGCAGTAACCCGTTGGAACACAGTTTGTACCATCCGAGATCGAGAGTAACCACGCATCTACAAAAGCAACACACACCCACACACTCCCATTCCAACCTCTGCCTGGCCGTTGGTGCGAACCATAAGCAAACACACGTGCAACATGTCGAAGATAAAACAAAAACAAAAAACAAGAATCATCCTTGATTGTGTTCTATTTCTTTGCCCCGCGGCCTCTGCTCAAACTTGGCGGTATCGTGCGACGAATTGGCCTCCTTCTTCTCCCTCAAACTCGAACGGATTCTTTCGCGTGCACCCTACGACAACCTGCAGGCCGCACTCGAGACGGTCCGGTGCGAAGAGCTGCAGCTCGAACTGTCGGCCGCCCTTAAGTCCAGGCCGGGCCGTAGCGGGACCGCCGGTCCCGGGTCTTCGAGCGGCACGATGCTCGGCGGTCTCAGCAGTGCCCTCACCGGTGGCACGATGACAGGCGGCAGCATGGGCAACAGCTGCTC
This sequence comes from Anopheles atroparvus, assembly GCA_914969975.1. NCBI lineage: Eukaryota > Metazoa > Arthropoda > Insecta > Diptera > Culicidae > Anopheles > Anopheles atroparvus. The sequence continues at coordinate 44,757,347 of CAJZCY010000001.1, read as the reverse complement.
GGCCACGCACACCTCCGGCACCACGTCAACCTTCAACAGCATCGGCGGAAGCGCGTACGGTCACACGAGCTCCGCCGGGGGTAACAGTGGCGCCCTCGAGCGGTCGCTAGCGGGATACGGCGCATCGACGGGAGCAAGCGGTGGCATGTGCGGTGGCGGTGCCGGCAATCGGGGCATCAGTGGAACCGGCGGTATGGATGGCATGGGCGGCATGGGCGGCATGGGACACAACGTGAGCCTCGGACTGAGCAGTAGCAGTGGCATCGGAACCGGCAGCACTGGCAACACTGGCAGCACCGTCACCTGGGCGCCGACGCCCACCGGAGGGCACCAGCAGGGCACGGAGATTGACAGAATAATGGCAAAGATCGAACAGGCACGTTTATCCATTGCTAATGTATGTGTGTTAAACTAGCGAACTTCAAACTCAAAACTGCATTCACGTGTTCTTTGTCTTTCCGTTCTGATTGCTTTCGGTTTGTTCATATTTTCAATTTCGGTTTAGAGCTCCGGTTCCGACCCGATCCGGTTCGGAGCTGATTGTTTTTCAATGTTCTTTTCTTTCTTCCTCATAACCTTTTATTTCATCTCTTCCTTCTATTACCTGTTTTTGAGCCGTTAAACTTTCGAAAACAATCCCCAGGAACGCCACCGTCCCCTTGGCCAACCCGGGGTGCTAGATGTCGCAACGAGTTGGATCACGGGCCCTGGCCTTTTGTCCGTTCGCTCATTCCTACACCTCTGGTGTCCTCTGTTTGCAGATATGGTTCCATTTTTACTCTTTATCGCTGATTCACCTGCAGCCGGGTCATCCAGGACGAGTGATTCCCCGGGAACGGCCAAGGGGAAGCCAATTCGCTTCGGCGTTCTGCGGGAGACGCGAACGAAGAGTGGCGAAATACTTTCCAAATTCCAAATAGAATAGTTAAGGAATAGAATAGCGAATAGAACAATAGTGAGCGTTTGTCAAGTTCGACCATTCACGAGCCAATAGTTTATAGAGGATGAATGGTTTTGCCAGTTTCTATAGTTTGATTTACACTTCCCGTTTTGCTCAAGTAACGTGAACGGAATGAATGGAATAGAGTTGAGTTTTGTTTTCCGTAGACTGTACAGTTGGCGTGCTGGTAAATAACTATGGCATGCCATAAAGTCATTCAAAAGTTGTTCAACTTCCTTTGCATGTATTTCAATTAACATTGAAATGGAAAAGTAGGAAAAAAAAGAAAGATAATTTAACAAACATTTTTTTAAACCTTAAATCATGATTGTCGCAAAGAATATCAAATGCCTTAATTACAACCAAACATCGCAAAAAAATAGTTGTCGTTTGTACAGTCAGATTTATTCTTCCGTTAAATGTTTTCTTAGAGTAGTTACAACGGCAAAGTAATCCATTTTCAGTCAAACGCAGTTCATCGGTAAAATGGACTGTTTTTTTCTCAAGCTGTTTTTCAGTGTTTTGATGTGCAGTTTACTGTTCTGTTCGTTTCTTCATACCATTTTCATTTCTCATGTTTAACATAAACAAAGTCCGGTTTGCTCGTTCGTTAAAATGGTACTGAAGACAGGGCAGCATGGAGAAAAAAAAAATCACACACATTTCTTCGTTTTGTTTTCTGTCCCGCGTTGCCCCACGCTGGGAGACCCAGAAGCTTCGAATGGTTTAGCTCCAGCCCACGCACGGCTTGAAGACGAGTTCGAGCTAGCGTATTCGAGCGTGTCCAGCAGGCCATAAAATGAAACCAAGAACCACGAGCTGCCCACCCGTACCATGTGGCAGAGCGAAGTGCAAAACCGAACCAGTCCACACACGAACGCACGCGAACGGACCGCGACCGCGAACCTGACAACTGATACCCTGTCCTGATCGCTCGTTGCAGGACAATCGCATACTGGCGGAGCTCGAGCATCCGCGCACGACCGGCCCGATCATGTCATCCGGGCTGGGCACCAGTGGCCTGACCAGCGTGTCGGCCAGCCTCGGCCTGTCCTCGCACCAGTCGCACCTGCACCACCAGGCCGCCCCCTCGAGCCTCGCATCGCAGATGTCAACCTCCGCCATGCTGGGCGGACTGTCCGGGCTGACGGGTGCAACCGTGCCGACGGGCATGAATTCGCTCACCATGAACTCGCTCGGGGGAGGAGCGAGCTCCGTCGGGGTTAGCTCGGCCATGGCCGCCGGCATCAGCTCGATCACGGCCGGCGTTGGCTCGATGGGAGTGACGTCGAGCGCTAGCAGCCACGCGCTCACCGACGGGCAGTATAGCGGACTCACGTCGTCCACCGGCGGCAGCAGTACGAACCACTACTCGACCAACGCCAACGTTTCGCCACTGCCAAGCCGGGCGAACCCACTGAGCACCACCATGCCACCCCTCTGCCAGGTGCCTCACTATTTCTTTTCTCTTTATCTCATCCATATTACCGATAATCATCCAAGTAGTCCTGTGAGAGGAGCATCAACACCTTTTCACCTGCCATCATTCTTACACTTTTTTACCATTATTATACCATCTTTTGTTGATTTCCTATATCAATTCCATTTGCTCACTGGAACGAGGCTCAATTCTGCAGTGAGATTTTAATGGTAGTTAATTCAATTTACTGTCAAACACCAGGCGTCTCCTTCGAGTTTTTTTAAAGAATAACCAAGCGTCTCCTTCGAGTTTTCTGTAGCTTAACCAGGCGTCTCAATAGTCTACTTGCAAAAACCAACATTCAGTTTCATGTTATTTTTGAGTATTTTAAAATTTACACTTAAAGCAACCATAATGGATCACTTTTTATTAAATCATTTACATGATCATGGATTACGTATTTGGTTTGTGGGTAATGTCATGTTTCGTGTTGAATTATGGAAAGGAAATTGAAAACAAAAAATCTTTGGGAATACATCTACGCACAAAACACAAATACACAAAATCATTTCTTTTATCTATTTCATGAATCAACAATAATTTCTAATGTTAAAACATGAAAAATAAAAAAAGCTGCTTATTGTTGTGCAGCTTCAAACAATGTTGCAGGATGATTTGATTGGCAAGTTGCTCTAATATCTGAAAAGTGAAAATAAATTGCTGTTCACAACCATCCAAATGCACACAGTGCTGTTCGCGCTCTCAAATCAGGCGCAGTAGAAAGTTCCTTTGGTTGGCTGTCGAAACTTGTACTCCCCGCTAGGAAGTACCGAACATGTAACATTCCGTAGTTTAGCTTACTCTTCCCCTAGATTAGCGTTACTTGCCTATACTATTGCATGACTCAGTAGCTCACCAAGCAGTCTGTAGTTTGAATTCGAGAACCACGTAGCCTGAGAACACCTAACCTGATGAACATGTCCAGTGAGTTCTTCTTAAGTCGTAATTGTATTCTCTTTAACTGAATATGTTCATGATAATCAAGAGCAGAAGCAAATAACTTCATGTAAAAGACATGTAAAGACTCGCATACCGTTCTATTTTCAAACATATGTATCTTAAACTGGTCGGATAATTACTTACTCACAGAGCGTTCCGATCAGCAAACTTCTACGAATGATTTGGTTAAATAACTATCAACAACAAGTTTGATTTCTTAAATTTTGTTTGAAACGGATAAATGTAGCACAATGCTCAACATAGTATGGTTAATTCTTTTGGATGACTTTTCTGTCCCACTCGGCCCAACATAAAGGCATTGGTCCGGGAAAAAAGCAACATAAGCTACTCGTTTCTTCTATTGCGACCCAAATCTAATAAAATTGATTATTGAACGAGCTTTCGACTTCACTACTCTGCTTCTCACGGTACGGCGTGCTGCGTGCCGTCACCGACGGAAAAAATGTCTGGCTATTAACCCTAGGCAACGCACCGTTGAAAATTTTCTTTTTAGCTCAGTTTTCGTCAAAAAGAATCTGACTCACTCTGCTTCTATTCGTCTCAATTAGGGCCCGAGATTAACGAAGCAACTGAACACATACGGGAAGGCAAAGAAGTGGCTTCTGCGCAACGACAGGGTCAAGCAATACACTCGATGGCCTTCCAATGGCGCGTAGTTCCGCTCCCAAAGCGAGTTTCCGGTTTCGAATTGACGGACCAGAAAATTGCCCTCATATTACATCGAGGACACCCAAGACAGCTCATACGCTTAAAATGATCAATAATGGTGGTCGGTGGGACTCTGAGATCCCTGTATTTATGTAAACCATCTAAATTATGCAATTGTGCAATATTATATTAGTCTATAATATTCTAATCATTCATCAATACTTTTAAAAGAAACAAATTACATAAAAGCCGAGCATGTTTGCCATGGAACGATAGGGTTTCAAACCGAAACTTTTCCAATTAAACAAAGATACGGCCATGAACCGCAATCTTAGTTCATTAGTATTGACTGGAAGTAATTTGAGCGGAGACCCCTCCCTTTTTCTTGCCCCGCTTTTCCAATTGTCCTTGAAGTGTCCTTATAGCGTGACTAAGTAAGTATGATATAAGAGTACGCTGCGATGATGTAACTTCATCCTCGGCACCCATTTCCCATCGAACCGGGTAATGCAATACTTTGTAACGTATTGTCGAGCCATCCACAATGTATGGTCTCGGTTAAATGCCGCCGGAACAATCGAACCGAACGATACGCCCGGGGGCATCATTTTTCATTTCGCCTCTGGCTCGGACTCGCGCATAACCCTTTTCGGCAATGGCTGGTCCCAACCTACCCACGTGAAGCTGGCAGAGCACTGGAAAGGGCAGAGGGAGGACCGATAAAAGTTGTTTGTTGTTGTGAGCCAACGCTAGTGGAGAGGGTCTGTGATTTATCTATCCTCCAACTGGCGGCAAATATCGTCCGCCATCGACGGTACGGACTGTCTCTTCAAAAGTGAACCACTTGAAACCCACACCGCGCCCAACATGTGGATGGATGGCGCCGGACCCTGTTCGCCTACGGTATGCTGCCCTGTATCCTTGGCCCTTCTTTGGCGCAAACGAGCGCCAGCGGTGTCCGCTTGTCCCTCTGCAAGCCCACCGCCTGTGCTGCTATTTCAGCAAAATTGTTCGAAAAATCGATTAGGCAACATTGAGTTTCAATTTTGTTTCTTCCTCCGAATGTCCCGCTAGCTCACGGGGAACTTGTCCTTCGGGATCTGGAGCATGTTCTTCCGTGGATAGACGGACACTAACCGGCAGCTGTTGACGCCAACACATTCGCTCCGAATTGATATAGATCCACACGTAACGTGTAACTGTCCACCATCGGCGTACGTTGGATTTCTATTGACGGTTTGGATCGCCACCATCAGACAATGCTTACGAAATGGAATAAGATACTAAAAGGACATCTCAGGCCTTCCCTATCCTGTCCTCGTTCGTCCAACCGATGAGGATGTATCCAGAACCATTCCAGAACGTCGGACTTGGGATTCGGATTCGCCACATAATGGGACGTTTTCAGTCAGCCAGCCAAAACGAACACTGTCCTTCGATCACTTTCGAGCTTTTGTCGATCCAGCTCCATATGAAAATGTTATTTCATAAATTATTTTATTGTTTATTTTACCGAGCATCCAAAATCCCAAGAAAGACATCGACCCATCTGTGTAGTCACGTAACTGTTAAACCTCATCCTACCAATTGGATGTTAAAGGCTACGGACCTACCGACTTTAAACAAACATCACTCCGGTGAACATTGAGTCACTGGGCTCGGCATTTTGTGCTGATTCAACACACTTTCCAACGCAAAAAGGAAAGGGTTCAGGGACGGTGAACCGGTTCTGGAGCTGTAAAATGCCATCTAGCCCACAAACATGCCAGAAGCTTGGATGTGTTGGATGGGGTTTGTGACGCACGCCGGGCGATTAAAAGGCCCTTCAACTGTTAATGAGCCGCTGATTGCTATTAAGATTTCGCACCGTGAGCGAATGTTGCGCCCAGTTTTTAATGGATGCTGCTTATTATTTTGACAAGCCATTTGAGGCCAGCTATTAATCTCTCGACAGTCAACGGAGGACAAAAACTAGTGGCAGGGAGGGGGTTTAGGTTGCCGTTCTAGAATTAAGTAAAAGAAGCTAGTCGTCGATAATATAACACATACAAAGTGTTTGAGAGCGAAGTAAAGCTTGTAGTTCTATTCACACAAGAATTTCTATTGTATAAAAATATGAATATAACTGCTACTAGAATTGTGTTGAGCAAAAATACACTTATGGTATTCATTTCTGATTCCATTCTGTTTCAATAAGTAACAGTTGCTTTAGTGAACAATCTTGTAAGGATATGCGATGAAGGAGTAAATGATTGAACTTCCATGTCTTTCTCCAAGTCTTTTTCGGTACGAAAGGATTGCATAGCCTCGAACTTTAAAAGGGGAAGTCTTTATAAGCTTCAAAATAACTTGTTTTTAATGTCGAAACTAGATTCTATCGATAACGATTTGACAATTTGATTAATCATAACATTATTGAAGAAACAAAATTGTTTCGTTTCATTTTCATCAAAGAATAGCCGATTAGACTAATGCTTTTTATTAGTGAAACATTATATGAAAAACGAGAAGCTGCTAGCGTCTTCAACGAGAGATTTAGAATGATTCAAGTAGGTTTTATTTTCTCTTCATTCGCTTTTTGTTTCAATTACCAGCTCTCAATGCGTCTCAGAACGTACAACTCTTTGCTCTTGGTGGTCATGTTTTTTTTCGCATACGTGTCGCTGTGTCTATGTCTCGCTTTCGCTTAAAGTTGCTACCATCTAATTTTCATTCAGTGGTGACACGTCGCTGGCTACACGTCGGTGCGAAGGGTTGGAAAATGCCCAAACACCATGGAGCTGTCGCCACACACCATGGCCAGTGACGCACTACGCTAACGTTCCGCATAAAGACGAGGTCTCGCCTGCAGGACGCCTCCGTTTGCCAGAAGAGCAGATGCAGTCAATCTCCTACTCTTTTTCGCTTCTCCAGCACGGGGCCAGCCCAATGTCACGATCACTAAACGGAGCCCAAACGTGCCCAAACTGGCCGGAGTGGAGTGCGAGCGAGGTCTAAGGCAAACGCCGAAAAGTTCGCAGCGGCCCAGTCACCGAAAGGCCTCCGTACGGCTAGTTGCGTCCGCCCGTGTGACCTGACCTGAAGCTTGAGCGACGAGAAAAATCCTAACCGCGTAAATAAAAACGCAATACGATTATTCGTCCCTCTTCGCCTCTTCGTGCTGCCTTACCTTTACCGAGTGGTTTTCGTCGGCGGGCAACATTTAATTAAGCGTCATTCTCGTCCCGTCTACATCCCGGTACCTTGGGATCGTTAAGGAAACCCCGACAGGCGAACGGGAAACGCATTCGCTGCCACAACGTATTTGCGAAGGTGTTAGTGCGCGTTGTGTACCGTGTACCGAGCGTGACGAGACGGCAGCTGCGTACAGTGCGTGCGAAGGTGGTTCCGTTTGATGAGTTTTCCACCGGTTGGAGGCCGGTTTCCGGTTCCAACGAGCATTAGAGCGCACCCGTTTACGACGGGCCCTGTGTGCCGTGAATTGGATCAAATATTTGCGTAACAAATATTTTTACCCTTCCCCGGCTGCACGGGCAAGCATACAGTAAGTAAGCATGTCTGCCACAAAACGAAAAGCAGACAAACGAAAAAAGGGAAACTACCATCAACTGCTTGATGATTTTGATTCGTCTGCTACAATTTTTCCTTCCCTGGGGGGAAAAGTGTTCAACCTTGTCCGAAGGTTTTCTTACCAACGTTGTGTTTGCTTGTTGATGTACATCGCATCCTTAATCCACTGGGCAAATATATCAAGCGTATAGATCATTTCCGGATCACGTCAATCTGCGGAAAAGTGAAGCCTGTGATTATTTTAATGTGAAGCAAAAATTGGATTACGTGCTAGTTAGTAAGTCTCCAGGATCCAAATAGTTTCAAACCGGTTATTCCTCATGAAGCTGTGAAATGTGCTTCTCAAATTTAGTGAATCGAAAATGTTCTCACACATGTTCTCTCATCGGAATGTTTAATCTCGTAGCGTACGATGCCGAGCCCATCCCGAGCCTATTAGCGAGAAGCGGTTTCGGTCCAATTCAGAGCTTCATCCTTTTCTCGTTTCCCCAAAAATCAGCTCTCCTTGCAAGCCAAGGGAAGGATTTAGCTGAAGAGTGTATGACCACCCGCAAAATGACTGCAGCTCTGTCGCTGCGTACATCGGTGACCATTTCGGAGAGCCCGGTGCCTTCGTGTCGTGCGTTTGTCTGGAATGGCGAATTGGTTTCTTTTTACTTTATTTTCTTTCCGTTCTAACGCTGCACACACTTCACCATACATATGACATTTTTGTTTTTATTTTTCGTGACGGTTTCATGCTCATTTGAATTCAGCCCAAGCTTCCCGGGCCGGGTCGGTTGAAACCCCGGTTGCAGTGGGGTTCCCACAGCCCGTCGGCTTGAAAGTCGGTCAACCGTAAGCTATTGCTTCCAGCCTGCGAAGCCAACGTATTCCCCCGATGTCGCGATAGCTTTTCGGTTTGCTGTTAAACCCATTTCGTTCGCTTCATCGCACAATCCACCTATCATCCAGCCATAACATCATGCTCATCATCAGCTTGCCGCAGCAGACGCCGGGAGATTGTGCCCGAGATCCCATGTGCACATTCTGCGTTCCGGAACCGTGTGTGTGTGTCCTACATGTACTATTTGTTCTTTCTCTTTCTTTTTTCTGTTTCCCACTTTGACTTCCCTCCGTGGCACGCTCAGAGCTCGACCATGCCCGTCCTGTCGCTACACAACACCCACTCGATACCATCGGGCTCGGCGAGCTACACGCTCGGGCTGAGCGTGGCCCCGGTGGCGTCCTCGTACACCTTCCCGACGCACTCGGCGACGACCGGCGGGCTGGCGAGCGTCCTCGGCACGTCCGGCGGCGTCACCGGCCACTCGGGGCTGAGCGGGCTCGGAGGCGGACTCGGGACCGGCACCGGCCTCAACCTTACCTCGACCAATCCGCTCTCCAGCACGCTCGGCACAAACCTGAACAACTACAACACCAGCTCGTCCTACTCGACCTACACCAATCCGCTGCTCAGTGGCACGGGCGGCATCAGCTCGAAGCTCAACATGAAACCGCTCGACGAGCTAGAGCTGCTGGCTCGGTACGGCCAGCGCGGTGGCACCCCTTGCTCGCCCATCCCGCCCTCCAACTGGGGCCTAGATAGCTATACCGGAATCGACGGAGTTAATCCCGCCTTCATGCACACGCAGAACCGCTCGCTGATCGGGATGGAGCTGGACGGTAGGTAACCGACGGGGCGTCGCTTTTCTGCAAACCCGGCCTTGCTAATCATTCGTCCGTTTTTTCACGCACATAGCACGATCGCACGGCTTGACGCTCAACGGGACCGGTGAACCTCAGGTCGACATGCTGGACATTCCGGGCAAGGGGAGATGCTGCGTGTTCATCGCCCGCTTCTCCTACGATCCACCAGAGTAAGTATAGAGGAGATTGCGGCACTAGTGAAAGATGGGCGTAGGCTGGTGGACGCCTCCTCCAGGATTGAATCCTGGAACTCGCACTATACCACGGGCAGGTAGATAATTCCATCGTACTGTTGTGTTTCTTCCATTTTCTCGCGCCGGTTCCGCAGCGTGGAAGGCTCGGAGGGTGAATTGGCGCTGTGCGCCGGTGATTACTTGTTAGTGTGGGGCAACGGGGAGCCTCAGGGTGGGTACTTTGATGCGGAGCTGCTGGACGGTAGGCGCGGCCTTGTGCCGGCGTCATTCGTGCAAAGACTAGTCGGTAAGTACGCGCCAGAGCCTTCCGTGCCTATCCGCATGACACCTAACTAACCATTCCTTCGGTTCCATGCTTTCCCTGCAGGTGACGACTTGCTAGAATTCCATCAGGCCGTTGTGTCCACACTGCGCGACGCCGACGACGCACCGATCCCGCTCGATCCGGCGCCGCGACCCTCGAGCAATCCCCTCATACCGCACACATCGGAGGACCTGGCACGGATCAGCGAAACCCACACCGACCTTGGGCAGGATCTGGACGACGAGGCCGACTCAGGTAAGCTCCTGCTTGGTTCGTTCGATCGGGAAATCCTCCACTTCTACCTTCTTCCTCTGCTCGTGCTGTCTCTGTCCTCTGCTCGTGCTCTTCTATCTTCCGTACCCTGTGTTTTGTTTCTTGTGACTCATCGCACACCTCCCGCTGTCCCACTACTTTGTTCCTACTATCTGTTCACATGTAAGACCTCGAAAAGCGAAAGGTGAAACCTTCAAACTCAAACGGAACAGTTCGGCAAAACATGCAAGATGTATTCAATCCAAAAATGTACAAAGTCCCACGTTCGAGAAAAAAAGCCTTTGGATTCACATTTTCTCCTCTCCAATAGTGCTGCCTCGGTCAGCAAAGGTTTTTATTTCATCTTTTTTCTACGGTGTTCCCAAAAAACCCAAAAAGAATTGAAAAATAAATAAAAAGAAGAAACAGCAAATACGCACGCACACAGAAACACGGCTTCCCGGAAAGCTTTTCGGCACAAAACTGCGGAACGTGACCAGATAAGTAAGGGGCATACCGAACCGTGCAAACAAATACCATCGTAAGGCAGGGAAAATAAGGAGCAAAAATGCAACAACAACAGCAGCAAGATGTCGCTCGAAGCTTCTTCCTGTGTGACTATTCGGAAGAGTATGGAATTTGGCTGTGGACATGTGAGGAATTTTCTGCGAAAAATTCTTCCCCGTGGGTTAGACTTTCCAGCTTTTCCAGTTTGCACAAATATGCTCGAATCTGGATGGTTGGTGTTATAATTTGTGTGACTTTTGCAATGAGCTAAAAGTTAGCTGCTCCATAAAGTGTTTTTAGCGAGGTATGATAATTTCCTCTTTTCTTGAGTGAAAACCACAGTTTCGTTAAGGTCCTTTTTCTCTTTCGGGACCAATGATGATACGTGCTTTATTCCGAACTTTAACTATGTTAAAGTGATATTAGCATGTGACATTTCAAGCCTTTTAACATCCGTTGGTGAGGAGATCCTGACTGAATATCTGGAAGCTGTAACTGGTTTTACAGGAAATCATAACCTATGTCCCACATGAACATTATCTCCGAAACATTTCCTTGTGCAACATTTTGCAACCAAGTGCATTTCAATTGCAGTAAAAACCCCTACTATTCCGAATCGTTTTTATTTTTTCACTTCCTAACTGCTACCAACGTGTCTGAAGAGTATTGCATTGCTGCGTACCATTTTTAGCACATCCCCTTCTTTACACTTCGTATGTATTTAGATCCCCTCACTCCCAACGTTCAACGGAGCAAACGGCACGCAGCGCTAGAGATTAAAGTTAAGCGAATACTGTTTGTTGCATGGCTGCGAAAAAACAATCAGTACCACTCAAGTCCTTGGGCCATAAAAACGTCCTCTAACAATGTGTCACCCTGAACCTCACTCTATTAGTGTGCCGGTTGACTCGTCAGGTTCAGGCTCCCCTTTTGCCATTCGAAATAAACCAATAAATCAATATTCAGGTCAGTAAAGTTATGGGTGTGAGGTGCGTTACACCCTACAATTCCCCTTACATCCGTAGATACCGTTGAGTGTCAGGTTTAAAACCATACTCGACTCGCTTTTCAAAAACTTAAAAGTTTAATCTTTACATACCACATATGCGAAACGCACCGATCCCACCCACCCCACTACAGCCTGCCGTGCCTGCCTTCAACTGCAAAAGGCTTTTGCTAAAGAGCCCAGAATTGAGCCTAAAAATACACCAGACACAGCCGCGCTCGCACCACTCCTCAGCGTGAACCCAGAGCAATGGTGAAAAACTGAAATTTCAGCTTTCATTCCACCAGCACGCGATCCGATTTGATGTCCGACCCACATCTCAACCTATTTGGTTTACCATGGCGCGTACGAAGGGGTGAGACCAGGGCTCACATTGACATACTTGCCTGCAAACAGCGCAAATGCCACCGAAAAGTAAATAACGCCCTGGATTATGATGTTAGCATAAAAGCGTTTCATCTTAAGATAAACATAACGACCTCCATTTTCTCGTTGGCGGGACGAAGCACCATTAGCGTTTCGCGCTCATCCGTGCCGTGGGCAGACGTCCTGTTCGGGACGGCGCTTTTGATGCGAGCGTGAGATCTTGGTGCGATATTAACTATTAATTTTAATGAAGTTTCAAGCTAATTTGGTAAACCGACAAAAAGATGAAACTCATCCGCTTGCTCGAGAAGCGTGATTGCGGGTTTTTCCTCTTTGCACGAAAAGGAAGAAAAAACCGAAAGGCTTAACGGGCAGCACAGAGACAACCAGACTCATTTGAAGCCATCCACGTTGTGGGAGTTGGAGTCAGCATTTCAGGCGGTGAATGTGAACCGCGCAAACAGTGCGTGCCCGTTCTCAAGAGTATGACGTTGAATCTTCCAGTGCAGGTTTCAAATTTCACGTCAAATTAAAAAGCCGCTCAGCAGAGCATATTTTCGTCATTCTGTATTACTATATCCACGTTGAAATTTATTACAATTATGAACCGACGAGTCCATCGGGAGAGCTTATGATATACGAGCATGTTATTCCTTTCGAGTACAATTTTCATCATTCTAATGAGACTCATGGTATACCCTTTAAGATAAAGGATTCCTACAACCACCGGAGAACGTTTAACACCTTTTTTTGTTATACAAAGAGCGTTGAACGCTTAACACCTGATGAGTGAAATGTCGTTTTCGATAGGAAATACTCATATGCTAGCTTGGGTTGCGATTAGATTCCCTTGTGTTCTGCAGGAAATGCATTCGTCTTTCGTCCTTCTTACCATAGTGAGTTGCTATAGGAAAAAGCGTTCATTTCGCTGCTGAATGCCAGCAGCAAGGCACATTCGGGTGCAAAGTTTCGCGTGCCGCGCATTCATTAAGGGCCTCAGGGTCTGCAGTAGGTTGGCCAGTGTCGATTACAATCAACAATTTCGTCACATCCAGAAACCTGCATTCTTACATAGCTGAAGGAAAATATGCTGATAAGACCAACAATTGGTGAACAATTTTAAAGTATGCCATCAAACAAAACGAGAAATTACTAATGATTGAGATACATGAAAACAATTCGTTTTTATCATGGCACAACGGAAACGAACGCCATTGAATTACATTTCCATGAATAAAATCCCTTTCATGCATTCAATCATATTTAGACTCACGACTAAACAAGTTTAGACAAGTTACGACTAAACTTGTAAAGCCAAAACTACAAACTTTGAAAGGAACTCGATCACATTGTGAGTGTAGTCGAAAAAATGAAGGATAGAAAATATTACAACGATTTCTTCTCGTCTGCCTTTAAATGTTACACGATTCTTTTTCCCTTTTAATATCTCACCAAAGCAATCCGTCGACGTTGCAACGTGGGACGATTCATTTCTGCCCACGCCTGTCTCTTGAAGGGAACGGGCGGTTGCACCTTTGCAAACATGTTTTCCGTACAGAACATAGGATGCATGTTCGAAAACTTTCCAAATATGGGACGGCACTTTGTGCAATTATTGTTTAACTAGATCGGTTCCAGGAACAAACAAAAAACTACCAACTCAACTCGATCCTCCCAACTCGTAGCCACAGGGGAAAACAGGAAAAGTTTTGGTTACGTTTGTTGTTTGGTGGCTGGCCAAGTTCTGCACAGTTTTTTGCTCTCCGTCTCGAGAAAAAGTTATCCGTGGCTCCGTGCGAGTGCAACCACAAAATGTTACTTCACATTTGGCCATCGATAGCTTCGTAGCTTGTATGGAGCGTGTTGGTCGTCCCCGAGATTTGTAACACTCTGACCGCACTCGTTTCTTTTTCCTATCGGTGACTTTATTTTTATGCCAATTTTTGTGTAAGGCTACGCCACACTTTCTTTTACATTTTCGAAATCCTACTCCTGCCAAGAAGCTACACTATCAAACTATCCTTTTATCATCGATAATGCAAGCATCGTGTAGCGTATGTAAAGGATTCTTCCATAAAAGTTAAATATAAAACCTGATGCCTTGCTGAAACAGTCTGCTGGTGAGACACGTGTCCTTCCCGATGACGAGCTGCCTGCTTCTACACATTCCTGCCAGCTCTCGACGGCAGACCGACAAATCCCAATCCCACGGCCAAATGTACCAGAGGTACAAAAATGCGGCAGAAACCACTCGCTTCAACCACCCATAAGGAAGTGTTCTTATTAATTTAAATCCCATGTGACAGGACCCGGCATTCAACCTCGAGGCCATCTCCCGTCGGAACAAAAAGGATCCCTCCGCTAGCGGCAAAAAGAAAGAAACAAGCTCCAAACGATCCCACCGCGTACAAGCTCAGAAAAACCTCATCTCGAGACTGGAGATGTAGCGTCGGAAGTTGCGGGACAAATCGTGAAAATGGTTCTTTTTCATAGTTTCATGAAGTCGTTCCATTTCGTGTCCCGGCTCCCCATGTGCCTCGGTGGGAAGTTGTACGAAGCAATAGTTGGGCTCCCCATGTTTCTTCCCCTCTCTTGCCTTCGTTCTATTTGTCGTTTGCTTTTTTCCTATTCTTTTTTTTTTTGTTCGTGCACGCCTTTGCCGAGTACTTTTGCCACACTCCCGGGCGTGCGGATGGATGTTGTGCAATTGAGTGTAACAAAAGAAAACCCGCTTTCACAACTGCACGGTGGAAATGTGAACGGGCGAACAAGGACTAGATTCGTCACCGTGTCATCTTTCCACTCCCCCACCGGCCCAACGGTACGTCCACGTTCGTCTGGCATGACCTTCAGTGCCAGATGCAGAACAGTTTTACAAATTAGTGGCAGGACACGGCACAATGTCGGGCGCGCGTCGTTGAACCGTATCCGTCTCGGTTCATCGCTTGGCTTTTGCATCGCACAATGGACCCCGTGATGAAGGGCAGAGAATTATTTCCCTTTTGTGTTTACCTCTCGCTCGCCTGCGCAGGGAGTGACCGGGGGAGGGAATGCACTAGAGACAATTCCGACAAGTGTGGAAACGAACGCAACCATATCTGCGGCGCCCGTGTAGCGTCATGGCCGCTACTTGAGGAGCGTGAGCGTGAGGTCCCAAATTTCCCTGCGATTGGAGTCCCACGATGGTCTCGTACCAACTCTAGACGGGTGTTCTTCGCGAGTCACTTCCACTGTTGCCGATGTTGCCCTATCACCAATGGTGGCGTCGAGCTTCTAACGGAACGAATCCTTCCGGCCTGTATCGGAGGTAACATGTCCTTCCCCTTCAAAACTAGGAGTTGCAGCAGGACGACAGACGAAGGGAGCTAAAACAGCTCGCAGCGATTCATCGGTCACTCCTTATGTGGACTTGTTTTTTAAACTTCAAACCTTCTCAACCATCCTCCCACGTTCCATCTGGACAGCAGCAAAGACAAGGTGTTGAATACGACATATAAATAATTGGAATTTTTACACTCATCCTACCCTTCAGCGGCAGCAAGCACTCGCCGCTTGAGGGGTTTCTTCTTCTTTTTTACAATCTCAATCTCCATCCGAGCACCCGCGATGAAGATTCCTTTTCTTCCTGCTCCTCCTTCTCCTCCTCACCGCCGGCCCATCATCGCTGGCGAGGTTGAGTTTTTCAGTAGTCTTCGGGGAGCTTCGACTTGGCATTGCTTTTGTCATTGACTTACACCTACCTTTCATCCCTTTCCATACGAACACCTCCTACACCCGTTCAGGATTGCGTGTTCGTTGTCAGTGCATGTTTCCCGTCAGTTCCAGTTCGGATGGCACACGCAAGCAAACTTTCCTTCTCCTATCTCCACAATCTCCGCGAACATGTGAAGCTTTCGAGGTGAATTTGTGTGTGTGTGTTTATTTGAGTAATCGCAACGTCGTGCAATGTTACACCGCGCCAGGAAGTGCTTTGTGCCGCATTAGCCGTGGAATGGAATGGCGTGTTTCGTGTTTTTTTTTACCCATCCTCTTTTGGCTCGTTATCTTCCGACCGAATGTTACGCGCAACTTCAACGGAACATGTCGTGGGCGAAGAAAACTGTCAGCGGTACAAATCCAACTCGTAGCTGCGTTTTTGCCGTAAAGCGAAACCGTGGGATGATTTACCGCTTGTGGTTCCTACAATCAATTTTGCAATCCGAGCCATCGTGCCATCACAAAACTCTTCCACTCGAAATCGAAAACAATCACGGCGTTGTAAACGAGGGGCCATTGCAAACAAATCGCCAGACAATCGGCCGTGCGATTCAACGCCGATGCGAACATCTAAGACGCGCCATTTGCAAAGGCGCGTTTTAGACACTTCCGATGGGCGTTGGAATCCGTGGCTACCGTGTCGGAAGAAGGACCATTTGTCATGCGCCACACCATACGGCAGCCCGCTCCGACGTTAGGGCCATTAAGCGTGAGCACCCGGTTTGAAATGTGGTCCATTTTTCTTTTCTTTCCACCACGAACGACGCGACCACGAAAGGCATTTGAATTGGGGGTGGGTAACGCTGGCGAACATAGGCAGGGGATGTCGTTAGAGTTGGAAAATGTGAGATTTGTCACCCGGCGATCGTTTACTTTTCATTCCGACCAGCTAAAATCGATTGCCCACCCCACAATGCTCCTCCGATCGGCGATACATCATTCGGCCCGGCGAGTGGGTTTGATTTGCGGAGCATGCATGGAGCATCAGTAAATCGTTAAGCGCCTCAAACCATTCAATTTTATGTACCGTGAGCATTTGCCTACATTTAAATCTATTTCGCTGCTTTCGAATTTGCAATCCTCTTGTTGGTTTCACGCAAAATCTTTCATACCTTGTTTAGATTAATAGTTTGGGTTGGGTTCTAAAGGTTTGGAACTTAAGGAACTGAAGGTAAATCTCGTTGTCAGTTTTTGTCTCTTGATAAAATGGATATTTTGAAGATTTCTACTTTTTACTCCACTGTCTACCATGCGTGCTGGTACTATCTTCCTCTGTGTGAATGTGTATGTATCAACTCTTTCGCGTGCACCAACCCTTACCGAGTTCGATTTTTCTGAGATTAAAACGGGATGTCTTGCACTGTCGTCCTGCCGGTCTACAAAACCCCCCCTCCCCCTTCCCGCGCTCTTCCTTCACGGTATAGCCGCAGCCGGCGTCGCACTAATGTTCTCCGTGTTAGTTCCCGCACCGAAGCATCTCACCCTGGAGCGGCAGCTGAACAAGAGTGTCCTGATCGGCTGGTCGCAGCCGGATCCGCCGATGTGCCATCAGATTGAGAGCTACCACGTCTACGTGGACGGTGTGCTTAAGGTGACGGTGAAGGCGACCGAGCGCACCCGCGCCCTGGTGGAAGGAGTCGACTCCAACCGAGTACGTATGCAAGTAGTCCGCGTGCTTCATCAACGAGCGTTCACTAAACTTAGATTTCCAACAGCCACATAGGATTAGTGTACGCAGCGTAACGCAGCATCGGCGGACGTCACGCGATGCGGCTTGCACAATGATCATCGGACGCGACACGGCACACCTGGGACCGTCGGCCGTGCGGGCAACGAACATCACCTGCTCCAGTGCGATCATATCGTGGCTGCCGGCGAACTCCAACCACCAGCACGTGGTCTGCGTGAACAACGTGGAGGTCCGGACGGTCAAACCGGGCGTCTACAGGCACACGATCACTGGTAAGTGCTGGGGAGGGAGCCCCCTAACCATTCCATCCTTTTCGATCTCTCATGAGATTTTACATTTGTCAATGGAGTCATTCAACCATTCAACTGTTTTGGGTGTGTTCCGTTTGGGATTCAAACGAACGACCTTCATTGCACGTCAGGTATTTGTGTGGTGACTTCACTCGCACTACTATTGAACTAGCCGCTTCTTGAATCTACAGTAATAAAAAAGGCGTCATAATTCTATGCCTGAACTCTGGCCCAGCGTTTATGTGGCGCACTTAGCAATGTGAAGGGTTCTCTTCCAACAAGTTTCTAATGTGTTTATTCTTCCCGGCGACCAACAGGTCTAGCGCCCAGCACACAGTACCGCGTGACGGTACGTGCCAAACATTTGCGGGCACCAGGGCCAGGACAGCAGCAACAGCAGCAGCAAGCACCCCCAGCTGGGCCCCCACCCGAAGAAGCCCCCGGAGCGTACACCGACTTCCGCACCCTCGCCAAAGGACTGCCAGATCCACCGCAGGTAATGCTGGTTCTCCCCTCCCGCTAGGCATTCCTTGCATTGACCTTTGATTTTCTTTGTCCACCAACGCCACCGGAACCTCGCCCCCGTGCACACTTGTGAACGCTCAACTTCCACTCAGGAGATTCAAGTCGAAGCTGGACCCCAGGACGGCACGCTGCTCGTCACCTGGCAGCCGGTGACGCGCCCGCCCTCTTCCGGCCCGGTCACCGGATATGCCGTGTATGCCGACGGCAAGAAGGTCACCGATGTGGACTCGCCGACCGGAGACCACGCCCTCATAGACATCGGCAAGCTTGTTGGGCTGAATCCGCGCGCCGTCACGGTGCGGACCAAGTCGCGTGACTCACAATCGGCGGACAGCAACCCGACGATGATACCAAGTAAATATTCTGTGCGGCTTCTTCAGGTTCGCTGAAGTGCGCTTTTCCTCATTTCGCTCCGCGTTCAGCCTCACCAGCATTGCACACGTCGCTAAAAAGAGGATACTTCCTCTGTGGGATTGTGCATTCCAGGTGGCTGGACGTGACCAGTTTTGCTTTGTTTCTTATAGTTTAGTGTGTGTGAAATGAATGAGTGTTGCTTGCCCGGTAGTATACGGTTTGTAGCGCCTATCTAACTACTCCTCCTGAGCGCACCTGCATCGACACTCCGATCCCGAGACCCGAATGCCCAAAAGCAAGCCCCAAACCCTTGCTGTGCACTCAAATGGAACCACCGCTTGCCTGCACGAGGCGAGAAACAAGTACGCTGCCTTCAATCATACCGACTGAACGCGGCGTAGAATTGCAGGTCCATTCGGTTCTCGACCGGAACATGAGCATCTGCGTCTCACCGCATCCTATCGCTATTTCCTTTTCTCCTCTTCACTTTTTTCTGCTTCCTCTCAACCATTCGCTCGCCGTGACAGTGTCATCAAAACCCATCCCACGTCCACGGTGTGTGCAATTCCTACATGTACACCTTCCCAATCAGTTATCGTTTCGCCATCAGTTGCCCACCGTGAAGCCGGTTTCGGTTTGACTGTACATAATAATATTTTAGAATTGTGTTTTTTTTTACATTACTTTTCTTGCTCAATGTAAACAATATGTTTGTGGTCGTTAAAACAAATAACAGAATACTCCCATAGTAGCACCATGATACCTCATTACTCCGATGCCGAACGGTTCAGGTACTACCGTACCCAAGTAATGCCAAGCATAACTATAAGAGGATAAACAATTCAGTCCATCTTACTATGTTTTTTGGAATGTTATTCTCGTGCTTTGATCGTGCTGTCCTCTCAGCAATCTAATTTTCATCTGCTCCCTGCGAACCCTTGAGAATCGCTGGTGGCTGAAAGCGACACCACTACTCAGCGGAAAAAAACGACTTCAAGGCGAGCCAGACATCATCCGACAAACCGCGAGAAAGCAAAGCACTGAGTCGCTTCGCGTGGCGGCGCCTGTTGAAAGCGTTTCGCGATGTTGCCGTTTGATTAAGACGACTCTCGCCATTCGCCTAACGTCTCTCTATCGCTCGCTGGCTCACTTGCTACCTCTTTATTTGTCTCCTTCTCTCTTTCTTTATCTGTCTCCATCCAACTTCTCGCACTCACAAACTCCTACGTCACCGTCTACGTGGTTAATCACTCTCCACATCGACTCTCTGTCTCGCTGGATGTCGTTATAACTGTCTGTCCTGTGTTCGTTAGTCGCCGTGCGAATCTTGTGCATAGCAGTAGGTCAATTTTGTCTAGTTTAGTGTGCTCCAACAAACTTGCGGTTCACGGCCAGATCCTCCGGCTTTCGGCCAACAGATCCAAACCGTCATCAAGGTCTGTAAGTGTTCGGTAACAGGGTGCTACCCGTTTCAGCTTGCAGCACCCCCATAGTAAACAGTGTTGTGTTCCACCCGGTGGCCGATGGTCTGTGGATGCGGTTCGTAAAAAAAAATGCACCAGGGCGAGCAATTTTTTGGTTAGACGGTGATAATGTATTCGTTTTCTGCCCGCCGGTCGCAAATTGGGACAGATGACGCATCGGTGGTTATCGATTCCTCTATCGCGGGCGGATCGCGGTAGAACCGTAGAAAGTGAACGTAGCCAGCTTTGGGTTCGGTTTTTATTTGGAACATGTTTTTCCCCGTCACACTGTAAGCAACGGACGTGCATTTCATGGTTAGAGCCACTAAAGTGTCATGAATGGTCAACATTTTTACCATCATAATAGACGTGAATGAAATCAACTAACTTGCCTCTACACGCCAGTTGCCAGCAATTTGTCAGAACCGAGCATACACTAAAATCGTCTCGCACGATAGCGCATACAAGTATCACCTTCTAACAAAAATAAGCAGCTAAAGGCCAACGAACCGTTTCTATAAACTATCTGCTCGGATCCACAAACGCTCCCCATTTGATTTCTAAGTGTCACCTGCACTGCAAAAAGATTCAACCGGTTGCAACCCTCTGTAAAATATCAAATAGCAACCAAGGAAAAGCGCCTAACATGATGGAGATTCTGTGCAAACGATTTCGTCGCCGGATTACATACCTTAATTTACAGAATTGTTCGTTTGTTTCGTTTATTTTCTTTTTCCTTTTCTCAACCGCTCCTTCAAACCCCGAATCCTTGAAAACTACCCTACCCCTCCTGTCCCCCCTTTCCGTCTACCAATCCGTTCATCGTTATCCCGAATACCCTGCAAACACCTCGCTCCCCGCAAAATAAACTGCTTCGCCAATCATCAAACCCCGTCCCTGCCGCCGAAACCGATTCGTCAACATCGCTGCAATGGTTGACGCTCATCGTTTCGCAACGCCAAACGTCCCTTTGATGCCAAAAAAAAAAAAAAAAAAACCATACTTTCATGAAACAACCTACCAACCAACCAACTAACCAACCAACTAACCACTCAACTACCAAAAAACCACTGCCAAAACCAAAAAAAAAAAACCAAACCAAATCCAAAATCTACCTTGTGTGCCGCTTCCGCGTGTGTCACGTGTGCGATGATTTTGCAAAATTTAAAAAATATTGGCTTCGGATACCCTGAACCAAATACTGAAAATGGACTAAACTATTCATCATCATCACTACATCAACAACAACAACCACCACCACCACCGTTACTTTCGACACCACCACAACAACAACAACAACAACAACAACAACAACAACAACATCATCATGAACAACAACAACAACAACAACAACAACGCCAACAACAACAATCGCAACACAATCAAGACCAAGTGCGTGCCGCCGCTAGGAACCGGAACCCGGGTGGTGCGATGCAACCGCAGCCGGGCGGCCTTATGCGCAACCAGCGGATGATGAACAACCAGATGGTGGGCGGCATGAACAATCAGATGCAGCAGATGAACCCGAACCAGGTCATCGATCACGACGAGAACCTCAGCGACAAGGAGATCTACCCGGGCTCGATGCACCAGCAGGTGAGTTGAGGGCGCGGGGAAAAAAGTGGGGAGCTTTCATTCATTCGATGCATTTCCGGTCGCCGTGAGGCGCAGGGGGTTAGTGGCGAAATCGGGATGGAAAAGCCATCCGTTGATGGATCCGAAGGTTAAATTCTTTTCAACCCGTACGACTGCTGTCAGCTGTCAGCTCTGCCGAAGTGGCAGAGGTCAGTTTTTGTTGAAAAATTGCTGTTTCCGTTGTTCCCAAACCAAAATGGCCCCTCTGGCATTTTTCAGTGTTGTTTTTTTTTTTTTAATTTTTTGGGTTAAATGTACCCTTCATGAAAATCCCTTCGAACCCAACATCGTGTCCTCAACTGAGATGGTTTGTGGTGGTGAACAACTGCACTGCACTTAACAAAACAAAAAAACAATCCGCATCAAGCGTCACCCACACCCACCCGATCCGAAAAAAAAAGGACAACCGAACCATAAATTCACACTCCCCATACGCGTACACACAGGAACGATCGCAGCGCGATTCGAATAGCAGCAGCATTCCGGCGATCGAAATCACGAAAGATGCGGCCGGCGATACATACGTTAGTGATGATAGCGAATACCAAGATGGCGCCAGCAGTGGCGGCGGAAGTAGCCGTCGCCGCAGTGGCTCCCAGGCTCATGGGCCACCGCAGCAGCAACAGGTTAGCGCAAACCCAGCAGCCTCTCTATCACTCTCTCTCTCTCTCTCTGTATCTGTATCTCTGCTACCTCCACATGTCTCAGTATCTTTGTCTTTCACACTGTACCCTCTGCTCGTTCTGTCTGCCTTTCTATCTATCACTCTGTATCTCTCCCTTGTTCTCTGTCTTTCTTTTTCTGTACCTTTTACTACACTCCCAGACACGCAAAGTTGTACCATCGGGCTGACTGTTCGCCCATATTTCTATTGTATGCCTTCTGTATTAAAAACATCTCAAACTACCCGATTTTTATGGAACTCCTTAAAGTCCGTTCAACATTTGAGCATCCTGTAAGATAGTACTACGAATACGGACAGACCTAAACTTCTTAGAAAGATTCATGTCAGGGCTGCAAATCAAGTTTTCAAGTTACATCAACTTCTTAAGTCTCGCATTCGGTGAAGTGATGGTAACTGTCACTACATCAGGTGTGTGGGAATACTGGAGCGATACCAAACACTCTCTATGTGGTAATCCACACTCCACTGTCATTCTTGGTTCCAAATTTATTTCCATCTTACTATCTTCTCCTTCCTTTTATCTTTGCATTGTGTTTTTCTTCCGTTTCTCGGCAAATCCCTGCCCATTGAAAATGTTTGCAATGATCTGCAGCTTTTGAGTTCTTGCCCGATAGTATGTCATGCCAGTTTACATTGTACCGTCAGCCATCATTTAAAGCCCAGCTCATCTGTATATAACTCCTTATAAATGTTCCTAATAAAGGAATATCCAGAATAAAGGTGTTGTCACCGGTTGCAAAATGAGCTGTAACGTCCCGAACTGATCAGCCCCTCGTACTTTCCACTTCAACCTCTCGCAGTCCCTTCTGCAACTGTGTGTCTGTGTGTCTGTGTGTTTGTGTGAGTTTCCTCCATCGTATCCATCGTATGTGCGTATCCTTTCCATCCAACCTCGGAGAGATATCTTTGCTATCGCATGGCTAAGTAGTAGAGTTGTGACCGCTTGGACACAGGGACCGCAGGACGCTTAGGGTGTATCGCTGTCGTTTCACCGTTGTAACATTGCGGCTGCCTTGGGCAGTCGGTCACCGTATCCGTGTGCCAGTAGCTGTACAGATCTGCCAACACCTACCACAAACCGCGATCTTCCACCAATGCACACTTTCATGGAATAAAAAGGAACAACAACAAAAATTAGTCCACTTATAGTTCAGCCTCTGTATACTTTCCCTTCTGCTGCTGTGCCATAGTGCCTTCACTTCCCCTCAGTCCTGCGCAGTATGTGCCGTATCTATCACCTTGTCAAATACATTACTTAGTTAGTGATCCTGCTTGATCGCTCGGAAATCGCCCACCGTCTCCGTTTGTAAATACTCTTCTACACCCATTACATCGATCCACGACCACGAAGCAGGCTATATGCTGAACGTCTAGTCTAAAACTAACCTAAACAACAACCTATCTGGTACTCGTCTTTTTGCCAACTAATTCCGGTAGTCTTTCATTCTGTGGAGGATTGGCTGATGCCCTTTACTTTCCGGAACCAAGAAGGCACAATCTCGGTTTACTTTAAACTAGCAGTATATCTTCAGATTGTATTACGTTTTGTTTTAGTTATGTTAAACACATTCTAGCGTCGTATGCGCGTAATTTCACGTAAATTTACCCACACGTTCTCTTGACATTATAGTGTGGCACAGTTTATGCTGGTGCTTCTTCAATCTCATTGGTTAACTTTCGTTCGCGCGGTTTCTTGTTTTGATCGGTGTATTTGTATATGATTTGAGTTGAGTTTTTGTTTAATTTTTTTCCATTGGATAGTGTGTGTTTTTGTCTGTAAAAGCTTGCCACGATGCAGCCAGTCGATGTTGTGTGCAGCCCGTTGAGGGAACCCGTTCAGCTTGAGTATGCAGTTCGCGCTCGCTCGCTCGGTCGTCACTCTCGGTCGTTCCTTTTTTTTGTCCGGCAAGCATTGGTCTGGGCTGGCGGAGCCGACGAGAAATACTATAGCGAAGCTTTGCTCTTCCTCTCGTTCACGCACCGGCCGGCATGCTGGCGCACTACAGGGCTACCGCAACCAGAACATGGCCGGGAACGCGACCGGACGCCAGCAGAACCAGCAAGGACCAAACCAGCAGTACTACGGCAACCAGGGCCCGGGCCAGTCGCAGCCGGGAATGGCTGGGCAGCAACAGCAGCAGCAACAGCAGCAGCAGCAACAGCAGCAGCAACAGCAGCAGCAGCAGGGTCCCCAGCAGTCCGGTATGAACCGCAATCCCAACCAGCAGCGGCCCATGAACCCCAACCAGCCGATGCCGTCCCAGGCCCAGCAGCAGCAACAGCAGCAGCGAATGGCGCAGGGGGGCATGGGGCCGGGTCAGCAGATGACGCCGCAGAACATGCAACCGTATCCGCCGCACCTGATCGGGGCGTCCAAGAAGCCGCGCTACTTTCTCGCCCTGTTCGACTACGATCCTGCCACGATGAGTCCGAACCCGGACGCGTGCGAGGAGGAGTTGCCGTTCAACGAGGGTGACACCATCAAGGTATGACCTCTGCTGTAGTCTGCAGCATCCAGCACGTTCGCCTATCATACACACGCTTATATCTCTCCTCTCTCTCCCTCGCAGGTGTACGGAGAGAAGGATCCGGATGGTTTCTACTGGGGCGAGCTGCGCGGGCGCCGCGGTTTCGTGCCGCACAACATGGTCCAGGAGATCGAGGACGGTGCGCAGGGTGGCGGAGTTGGGCCGTCCGTGCGTGGCATCAGTCGCGACCGCTGGGGCGACATCTACGCCAACATGCCGGTAAAGCGGATGATCGCCCTGTACGACTACGATCCACAGGAGCTGAGTCCGAACGTGGACGCCGAGGTGAGGCCCTAGACTAGCGCGTTCCCCTCCCCTCCTAGAGGTACTGTCACAGTCTCTCGACCTCCACAACCTATCCATCGCTCATACCCAAGCAGAACACACGCAGGTGTCATGTGTCCACACGTGTACCAAAGCAACCGTCACGTACCAGTGACTCGGTGCTCGTCTACCGACACTTTCACACCACTGCTAGCCAGAAGAGAGGACCAGAGGTCTTCGGGCAAAGAACACAAGAATAACCGTTTAGATAACACGTTTTGTATTGACGCGGGTTTTACCATTTCCGCTGCATGCTGCATGTTCGCTTTCCGACATTTCGATCACAATAGTTCGTTATTTAGTTCACATCAGCCCAAGAGCAAACTTCTAGCGTTCCACTTAGTCTGACCTAGCCGTCAGGTACTCGAACAGAAAGCTGGGGTTAGCCAAAAGCCAAAAACGCGTCTAAAAAGCCAAGCCAACAGACCAACTCGCGCTTATCAAATACTCTAATCACACAGCCTAGACAAATTCACAGCCTACCGTCAGGATCCGCACCCGGTCCGGCGTCGATTACGCGGCACAGAACAGAACAGAAGAAAAAAATCGACAATCAGAAACCAGAATCATCCCCGTAGTGGCATTCGTAATTGACTTATGTGGCTCTACCCCAATTTCTTTCCCACTCCTCCAACCCCAACTGCAGGTGGAATTAAGTTTCCAAACCGGCGCCGTCATACTCGTGTACGGCGACATGGACGAGGACGGCTTCTACATGGGTGAGCTGGACGGGGTGCGCGGCCTGGTGCCGTCCAACTTCCTCACGGAAGCACCGGACCAGTACAGCCAGCAGGGCCCGGCCGGTAGCAACCTCGCCCAGCGCACGCTCAACAGCAGCACCAACCGCGGCCGAGGGATCGGCCCGGGGGCTCGGGGGCCCCCGCCGCCACCGCGGGACGCCATGATGGGCGGCATGGGTGGTATGGGCCAGCGGGGTCCGCAACGCAAAGGTACGTTCGCTCTAGCTCTAGTTCTGGCTCCCGTTCTTTTCGGTAGAGTTCTTACCTTACCTTACCACCTTCTGTTCGACTGCGTTTTCCACCCCGTTTTTCCAACCTTGGTTCCTTCTTTCCGAACGCCTTTTACTACTTCGCGTCTACAACTCTCTCTCTCTCTTTACTTTTCTATCAATCTTTTTCTTACTCTTCGTGTTCGATTTTTCGAGTGGTTTTCGTTCAAACTAACCCCTTTTCTCCTTCTAATGTTCTGTTCTATCCAACGTGGTTGTTTGGTATTTTTATTTCAATCGTCCCTTTTTTTCTACGAAACTCCGTTCAAAAGGTTTATCGTATAATTTTTCATTTTATTTCTACGCTATCTTCATCCATATCTTCATCCCTTGTCTTTGGCTTCCTTTTTTTTTCTTTATACTGCATTCTGACTTCGTTTTTCGCAAACCAGCTAGTTTCATTTTAAAGCCAATCAATGCTGCGCAACTCACTGTCCTACACAATCATTTCGCTTCGGGTAGCGATAAAAGACTCTACTTACTCTCGCATACCCATTCGGCCGATCGTAATCTGCTGGTCCACTACTTTTCCTGGCCCATCTTTCATGTCATGGTTCGTCTTCCGGCAAGTGCCTTGTATGCTACGGTTTACCATTTCCTCGTTCCACATGACTCCAACACTGCGGAAGCAATGTATAACCACTCTTCCCTTTCCCTTTCCCCTTCTTATGGTTTGTACTCCAAACCCTCTTGCTTCAACCTGTCCTCACATTAGGCACGAGCAAATTGTCACTGCAAAGTGCAAGCGAATGCAACAATGCCCAACACTGAAAGTCCGGCGCCAAACGTTTCAAGGTGTCCACCATCATTTGTTTGTGTTCATGTCTCTCCGTCACCTCTTTAGTACAACATCCTTACTAACGTAATTTTCATATGAAAATAAATAATAAAATCGCTCATATTTACCACCAACGTTCAATCCCATCCATCCGCGAGGATCGAAAGCGACAAGTGTTTTAAGGAAAATTTCTCTAGAAACACTGAACATTTTCAGCCTTTTACAATACGAATCCCTACGAAATTTCAGAAGGTAGAAATAAAACTAAACCTTAGAAAACGTACAGATTTTCCACAGAATGAAAAATCGATGGTACACATTTTGCGCCGAATGATTTCAACAAGATTGTTGTGCCTTCCGATTGGTTCCTTCTGATAGTTTTTCTTCTTTCTTTTGCGACATCAGTTTAGTGATTTGTATTTCAATTTGTTCAAAACCGTTTTCTTTTTTCATTTCTTTTTTCTTATAAGTTAACATTAAGAGCACTTTGCTTAAGTCCATTATTCCGTACACACACATACACACACACACGCCCAAAAATGCTCAGCAAATCGAAAGTAGCGAAATTCGTGAATCTGCGGCTAACAAACAATTGGAAGTAGTGAATTTCTACTCAAAGCGTTAATTGTCGGCAAAAATCGTCTCATTTCTGCTTGCTTTCTACCGCGCCAAAGTTCGCCAAGTGTCAAAAGATTCGATTCAATGTATCACCAAGGACCGCAATAGAATACATGTGCCATGATGCACACAAAAAATGGGCCTACGAAAAGAATTAGAGACATTCCTTTTATTCTACCCTCACACGATGGCAAGCAGAAACTCTTTCCCTGAAACGGAAACACCACAGTTGATTGACACGCCATCTACAGTATTCGACCATAGTTTACACTTAGTTGCTCTTTTAGTCAACTCTACCTGTACCGTTGTCACAGTTGTCCAAAACCAAGAAACTCTTCGGTTCTCTCACCAGTACACCATTGCTTCATTTGCTTACATTCAGTTTCCGCTTTTCAGGCGTGTTTTGTATTCTCCTGCCAAGCAATGATGTGTTGCATAAATATTGAAAAGCAATTGCAGCATATTGCGACGGACTTTTGAAGAAAAAAAACATTATGAAGCACAATAGTGCGCTCCTCGAACCATCTTACCTTTGAAAGACTCTTTTGATTGATAGAAAGCAAACAGCAAAACGTAAATGATATTGTCCAGGAGGAAAGTATTCCTTATACTACCAAAAACTCTTCCGTTGAATTTCTGAACTGCAGAAATCACGCCGTGAAAATATGCATCGAAACCATGTCTCGCCGGTACACCGATAAATGGCAAGAAAACCTATCTAAGAAGCTTTAAATGTTCAGTGTGCGCACCATTTTCAAACTAATACCTTCATCCTACCTCTCTTACATTGCTTCTAAAATATACCTTTCTATATAAATTTCAAACTTCTATCTTGTCACCTCAATCCATGTGAGTTCCCTGTATCTGTTCAATCCAATCTCGCATTTTTATTGTGCAACTGGTTCGTGTAAATTCCGCTCTCATCCTGCCAACGTCTCACATTAAATGCAATCGACATTGGTCTAACAATTTGGTTTCCGGTCCCCTTAACTTCATAACATCTTTCTCCTATAGTTGCCCATGTTTTGTTCGTCATAAACCATATGGTGTTGTATTTGCCATGTTTCCGAAATTAAATTTTACTGTACCCCCAGACTGTAACGACACCTTTATTTTCCGTGTGTTATGATAATATAAACCGTCCTAGTTGATTGATTTTCTTTCCTGATTCCTTTTTCGAACATTTTAACTCATATCTGCATTGTTTTCTTTTACTTCTTTTCATAATGTTTACCTTCTTCAATACCAAATTTTTCTTCGAAATATTGTATAAGCCCATCTTTTGAAACAGTTTGCTTAAACGATATTCCGGCAAGATGCTTTCAAACATAGCTTAGATACGCTTGATTAAGCATGTCAACATATTCACAAATTTCAGACTCTAAAAAAAACTCTAAGATGTGTAAACGTCAAATTTCCTTCTCGAGCGATGATGTTTTATGTGTGGTTACTTAAGCCTTCGCTGTATGCGAGTAGGTGTGAGCGTGTGCGAGTGTATATGAGTGTGTTTGTGTATTCGCTTAATTGTTCCTTCTCTCTATTGTTTGTCCTGCGGACTACAGCTAACGTGTGTTCCAAGTTCCAAGAACAATGTTTAAAGCAAAAGCCATACGTCTCTCATCATACGCGCACACACAAACACACACACAACGTCGCACACTTCAACACATGTGCACACGTGCGCCCGCGCACACTTGCCTGGACATCCTTTAAGCCAAAGCTGTGTTTATTATTAGTACTTTTTTATTACGATTTCTCTGCTCTGCTGTGGTAAATGTCAAGTCTTAATGTTGTTTGTTGCTAGATGCTCGCCCTTCTTCCCCTACACTGTTAGACAACACGGGCCACCCTGCCCTCGATCACCAAACGCAGGTAACTACTCAAGCGTGAAGAAGCTAACAAAAAAAAAAAACAAACTTAAAGGTTCTGAAATACAATGTTCGAGCCCTACTCAAGAAAACTTTCTTGCGATCCTAATGTGGGCTAGTGGACTGGTACGATGGGAACTAAGTGCAGGCTCGCTTGCCATTTAATACTGAACAATAATCCAGAAAAAAAAACAAACGAAACGCATCCTCGCCGGATGACTGGTGGTGGAAGGAAAATGAACGTCAATTATGAATTTCATACTTGAGCATTACCTATTGTGAATTTTTTTAAACCTACAACCGTTCAATGCGACCAAACGTCACTCATTTGCACCGAAGGATAACCGTTTAAGGCCTGAGAGAATAAAATTTCCAAGCTACCGGGAAATTAATTATTGGTCGTTCCTTTTTCTGAACACCCCGTTCCGTTTTTGTTTTTCCACCCAATAATACCTTACCGCCAATACAAACAATCGCTGCTCGTGCCTCTGACCAACTCTGCCACACCTTACTGCCCACCGGAAAATAACCTTCATGTCAATGCGTACAAAACTAATGTCGTCCACCAAAACGAACAACTCTACACCACCAGAAAATGCAAGAAAATGCACTCACACAATGCACAACAATTACTATATGCCGAAAACCCCTTTCAGGTCAAGTACATACGAGGGATTAATTTTGCAAAGCTACGAACGTGTACAACCGTTTCTTTTATTTCGAACTAAGGAAAAATGATTTTCAGTTACGCAAATGTTCATTTCCGTTCCTGATTCTTATAATTTATTGTTATATATTCGTTCCTAGTATTGCTATTGTTACTCTAGGTTTTTTTTCTTCAATTTAGTTTTGAATTTAATTTGAAAACATACTTCTTCGATGTTTCTTCTCTCATCTTTTGTTGCTACCACGTATCATTCAAAACCTAATAGGATTTGTTTGGGAATAGCTGTGTCATGCTACGATATGAAAGCCTCGCTGTTCACAGATTTTAAACCCACCATCTATTACAACCACTTTATTTCAATTTTAAAGGTATACTCATTGCAATCGAGCCAAGCTAAAAATCGTTTTGGGTCTGTAACGTCCTTACAATCTCTTTACCGTTTTCATACATAGATCCGGCATAAGGATATATTGTACGAATTAAATATTCCTTTTATTTCGTGCTATGAGTTTTCAGACCCACACCCCTACAATCTTCATTTGTATTTTTCTAGTGATCCAATCCATAGGATTTTTTGTTATGAAAAAATAGTTCGTTTTGTTATAAGATATGTGCTTCTAACGTCTCAGATCTGTTATTTCTTCTCATCTTTGATGTTTTCAAATTCTTCAAGTGTTTTAGAAGGAATGATTTAAGCTGGAAAAGCTGTTTAATATCATTTTTCTGTCCTTGTTTCTAGAATGTTTTCTTTCTGATGAATTAAATTGTTGTTTCTTGTCTCAAATCGGGTATAAAATACGTCTGAAAGTATTATGTTGAATTTATTAGATCTTTCAATGCTGTTTGAAACAAGTTACAAAAATTGACGCAAACAGTTGCTTCTCATACAAAACTAAGGCCTTAATAAGTTAAACATTGAGAGATTCTATTTATTGTTATGCCTTGTTATGCTTCCATAAAGCTGTCCTTCAAATTGACTCATGGAAATTTAATATCTATTGTGCATGGCTTTCATCCGTGTGTGTGATTCACATGTGTTAAATAAAACTCTAAGTTACATTGTTTAGTATTATTCTTGAGTAACTTAATTACCGTAAAGGTTAGAGCTAATTATATCTAAACCTTGCTCTTAGCTTCAAAGATAGAAACATCATGACAAATGTTTCTTAATTGCAATTTTTTTAAGATGCAAACAATAGCAAAAATGGCGCACGGTATGTTTTTCTACACTTTGGTTTCGATAAAAAATTATTTAAAAAAAACTATACAGCTTTCCTTTGTGTTCCATAGTTTTGTGTAATTTTTTGGACAAACATTTTCCATTCTTTTCTTAACTTTAATTTGTCAAGATTTCTTAATAGTTTCCACTTCTTATGCTATTGCTCGGTGCCTGGAACATCTCTTTTTGTTTGCTCGTTATAAAAATGTAAATCGCGTTGAAGGCTGGAGGAGATAATTTTGCATTTCACTTACCAAATTCTACGACTGGTTGAAGCTCGAATGGGGCTCAAGAATACAATTGCTTTATTTATTGTTTCACTTTCGTATGTAATTATTCAATTTGATTTAAATTTGATTTTAGTTTGTTGACAATTTGTTAAAACGTTCCTTCTCAGTTGCAACCACTGCCATCCATACCATTGCCAAAATTTAAACACATTCGGAAAGGCAACCTTCAACAAATTTTAAAGATATTGAAAAACACTAACCTTGTGCTAAACCATCTGACACACACGCAGAATTTTGCTAGTCATGCCAGTTTCATGCCACTCACAGCGGCTGCAACATGCTACAATTGCAACAGCAACTCATTTTAGAAATACACATTTGAAAAAGAAAGAGAAAGCTTACACACATCGCCAGTTTCGGGAGTCGGAAAGCTCACTTCACATCAAACGGATACGACAAAAGGAAAAAAACAAACACAACTACAGCTAGCCCACCACAATCCAAGAAATGTCCTGGACCGTCAGAATTCCACCAGCAGAAAACACACACCACCGCAATTGGTACCATGGGCAGGGATGTCTACGTACTGGTAGAAAACTGTGAACAATCTGTCCATCTAATTGTCTGCCTATAACCTCTCTCTGTCAATCTATCTGTCTTTTTTGTCTGCTATTCATCTGCCTGTCTGTCCGTCTGTGCCAATTTTTGTTTTCTCCTATCTGTTCTTATCTGCCTGGCTAGTTGCCTGTACGTTCGTGTAATATTGCGTGCTGTCAAACACACCCTGTGATCCAACACCCTCGTGCTGGTGGAGAGAAACAAAGATACTCTAGATACATTGTATGGTTGTTGCATTTTATTTTTTATTTTTACGTTTCTTTTCCACCGCAGGACGAAAGTCCTGATTTCCCGAGTGTTCCAAGAATTTTACTCGATTTGATTCGATCCTTGCTGCGATTCTTCTTTTCGTATTAGAAAACAAAAACCTAGTTTTCCCTACCCTTGTAGACTGGGGTGCCAATGTCGGAATCGTCCAGCAAGCAACACCTTAAACCATTGTAAACAATTGTTAAAATAACACTTCCGTTGACAATGGGGCCAGCAAAATGGCTGTTGCTCCCCTATCAATCAATTTTACCGCAACTGTCAGGTGCAAGTTGATCCAGGTGCTATCACGTGTCACCTGTTGCCCACCCTCGGCAGGTAGATGTAGTCGGTTTGGATGTAAGTGTCTTTCGGTGTCTAGCTGTCAATGTGTGTGTTCGTGTATCACAAGCGTATCAACAGGAATCGGTTTCGTTTTTATCGGTTTTGTCTTACTTTAATTTTTTTTCGTAATTTATCACACATCCTTCCCGCATAGCATACGTGTTGATATACTAGTAGATGGAGCATTCGATGGTACCGTAGTTCCTTTTAAGTATTTTCCGTCTTTTTCCATTGCACCGTACAGCGCACACACCGATGCTGGCGTTTCCGGAACAGGGTTTTTAACAGCTGAATGGCTTTGGTGCTTGTGTTTTCTCCAGCTTCCCTTCCTGCGTCGTTATGCTTGATCGACCAATAAGCTCTGTACGAATATCTTGCCTGTCATTCATTCTTGACTTTAAAGGATGGTCTGAAACGATTAGGATTGTGCCCTCATGCAGCGATTCGTACGAAACAAAATATCCTTTCTATAACGGGGGAATTATAGGTATTGATTCGTTTACTGGCAAATGTACTTTTTAAACAAATTGAATTTCGCATGAAGATGAGGTTCTTTCGCCCTTTCCCTAGTCTGTCCAAGTCTGTTAAGTGGTGCTTAAACGGGCGCCAGACAAACCACGCGAAACAGATAGATGAGAAATTCCACTGCGCAATTCTTCCAAAATCGTCCCATTAACAACAAAAAAGAAGCCTACGCGTTAGGAAAATGGGGCGGTTTGATGAAGGGAGCCAAGATGCGCCGCAAATAAAGTGTTCCATCAACAGAGTATCCGATTTATCAACACTACGAACCCGAGATGGTACCGGGACGCGAACCATTAGCGACAAATGGGGATAGAAGCATTCCGCGTTTGGTTTTCTTTTTCGTTTACGACGTTTCCTTGAACGATTTTTCCCGCCGAAAAAGCCCGCGCTCCCCCAGGGAGGAGCAAAAGTAATGATCGCCTTTTTGATTATTTCTCACCCTCCGTTCTTCCTCCCTTGCGGTTGTCACTTATGATACGCTGCCTCTGCTGCTACTGTATCATGTATCGGTGTCAGCATTTATCCTGACCTTGCCGTATCCTTGCATCGGGCGTTGATAACGCAACGGTAGTATCGGGGCGCCGGGGAGAACATTCGCTTCCGATCTTACTGCTGCAATTCATCACTATTCGTCAAGCTGTCGACAGCGTCGCTGTCGCTATATCATCATCAGTCCTTTGCGGGCCAACAGCAGCCAACAGCCATTTCGTTCGGTATCCCTCTCGTTATCGTTGACATCCACACTGCCGAACCGGTCCTCGGTCGCATCAGCTTTTATTGTCGATCGTCTGCTCCCGGTTGCCCGGTTTCTTCCATCCGGAACTTCCCCGAGCAAGATGGCAACACCCGCGTCGATAGCTCTTGGGGATAGGCGCATGAGGCGGTTGCGTTATGCGTTAGCATGAAACGAGATCTGCCAGAGGACAGCGCGTTGCCAGAGTAAACGGAGACCACCTTGCGAATGTCATACGATAAGATGACGTGGAGTCCTTTTTGTGATCCACCCCCGCCCTATCATTTGGGATTATAATGGAGTTAAAAGTATGGAGAACGAATGCCTTCTCCATTTGTTCTTGTTAACTGTACATAACAATAAGTCAAACAGTTCACGAATGTTTATAGCAATTCTAGAAGTTACACAGTACATTGTAAATGAGTATCTTTTACAAGCAATATTGTGGCTTCAGCTGTTACGAACCACTTTCAACCGGCTGTTGTTTTAATCATACTCAACGTTCGTGCTCTGTGGATGCAATTAATTGGGCAACACGTCTCACAAAGCTCCAGGGCACCAAGTCGAATCACAATTTGTAGAAATAATTAAAAGATACAAAGTTGCAACAGGACAGGACGCCAAATGCGTCCAGCCTGAAACGGTGGCAGTGCTTTTTTATGTCATGTGGCAACACATTTCATTGCTCGCCTGCTTTATTGTGGCCCTTTTGCGGTGAAGACACCACGTTTCACCGGGTAGTGTTGAACTTTTATAGCCCCCGCATAAGAAGACGGCAAGGAAAGCGTAGAACAAACTTTATGGGGCATAACAGCAACAATTTAAAACATTGCGCGCAAGGGAGACGCTCTGATTTGGTAACCGGAACGGAGGATGTGTCTACAGAAGTTGATCAGCGAGAATCGTCAAAGTGTTTCTTTGTTTTTCAACCTTTCAAGCGGTATGCACTGTAGATAAACTGGCAAATTACAACAACGACTTTGCTGCCATTAGAATACCAAAACTTTTATTCCTAGATGATCATGCTCACCCTAGTCAGCCTAGTCTCGTTAGATATGAAGTTCACTGTGTGTACGGCATATTTTAGATCTTCATAATCTAGTTTAAGTGCTCTGGTGTTACTATGTCTAGTTAGTATTTTGTTGTTCTTTTTCAAACATATTTCTAATTAATTTTGTTTGTCTCTCGTTACTTTCATTTGTGTTTGGCATGATTTTATTTCATTGTTATACTTCTACCGTTTTGATTAATTCATTTTGAAATAGAAACTATCTTTATTAGTTCAGTTTCTTTAAATTGTATTACTTTTAGCAAAAACTGTTAAAAATTCCTTTAGGTTCTTCTGAGTTAACAGTATTTCTCTTCCTCATTTCATACCGTTCCCCGTTCCTTTCACTGCGAAGCGTTCCTGCAAAAGTCTTGTGCCATTTCCTGATTTCCTTGCGTAAATGCTTTAAGAAATCCTGCTTTCTTCCAACGAACAAATTTCCTGCCGAACGACACTGGCAAGGACAGCAGTAGGACGAACCCTAAATTCAACCCACAGCACAAACGTATAACATCCAAATGAAAACAAATGCGCACCAGACACCAGGCTATTGTAACATGCTGAAGATGTGAGGAGGTTCTACCTGATTTTCCTTAAAACTGATCCTTTACACCTTCTTTCGAGTGTGCCAAGTTCCCAATCCGCCTGCACACGCAACCTAAACCAATGCTGTTGAGAGTAATGGTTCATTGCAATAATGGCGAGCCGGCAACAGAGTCAGTAAACGCCAATCTTACCGCAGTTTTGGCACGAGGCATCCTGTCCGTCCTGCTTACAAAATCATTGCACGTGTCTGCTCCTAGTGCAACTTGCCAAGCTACTACTACTCCAACTCTTTTCACAAAAGCAAAAACTCGACCACTGCCTTACTGCGGCCATGATTCAATCACTGGCTTGGAGGACGCCAAGGAGCCACAAGCGTTCCTTCCAGTGCGTCCGTTTTAGAATTTAATTGAAAATTCTAGCCCTTCAGACTTCCGACAAAAATTTTAAAAAAATGCAGGCAACGCCCATCTATTTTCGGTTTGGTGGTAGCAAGGAAACTGGCGAAGAAAATCGAGTAAACTCCAGGCAGTTCCATTTCTAGACTCGCTCGCCTATTTCGAGTGGCATCCTTGAGCCTTGCCTTCGCGAACAAATTCGTCGCGCAAGTGCAGTTGCAAAAGTTTTAAATTGAATTTTCATGCAAATGGCCGAACCACTTACATTGCGTTTGCTTTGCCCGCTCGTGCTAGGAAATACGTGACCGGCTAACCAGAGCAAATACTATTTTGTCAGGCTGCCGTGAGGTGAGGACTCGCCTCGGGTGGATTGGTTTTCCCGTTGTGTTCGGAATTTGTAATGGTTTACATTATTATTATTCAACAGTGTGCTGTTTCGCACGTAATTGCTTCCCTTTTCGATGCTGTTGCTTATTTCAATGTACATTTTGACACTCGAAACCAGAGAAAGGCAAGTCACGATTGCCCACAACTCTCGCATGCAAAGAAAAATGCATCTTGCGCCAAAGGACAAAGGAAACATTCTTCGGCTCAACCGATCCTCTGTTGCCAAAACGATGCTGCTCCATTACGAAACTTTACGACTATAGGGTCCTCGTCCAGGTCGGTGGCACGTTGCAACACGCAACAGCTGAGTGAGTGCGCAACTAACCGATTCGTGGTTTACGTAACTGCTTCTAATTGCTACAAGATAACCAAACCCCCATTTGATGAGTTGTTTGCTAGTCCTGTTCGTTCGGTTGTTTGTTCTTTCAGTCATTGTTGATTTCGTTGTTCCTTTCGCTCTTCAGCGACCTTTCAGTCCTTGGTACTAGACTCATCTGCCCATCGTTTTGGCCGTTCCGATTTGCTAGTAAATTTTTGCACTTTCCTAGTGTGAGTATTTTTGTTCCTTAGATGCAGCTTTAGTTTCATAATTCTTCAATTATTTATGTTTCCTTTTTCGAACATATCCTTTTTATCATCTCTACGTCTAGTTGTTTTCCCCTTTTTTTCCTACACATTTTCTGCTCTCCCGCTGGTTTTTAATTTTTGTGTTACGTTTCCTTCGTCGCTCTATTTATCTTTCTGTCAATTTCTTTCTCTCCCTCTTTCACTCTCTCTCTCTCTCTCACACACACTTTCTATATTTGTCCTTGTATTCATGACCTGTTCATTCAAAATATCCTCTTACCACATCACAGTTCGTTAGACAGTTCGATTACACTGATTTACCAGATCCAGTTACAGTAGGGGTTCACTGTTGAATGGTTTTCATTGAAGACAGTTTAGTTTTGTTCTTAGGCTTTGACGCCTTTTTGAGTTGCTTGCATTTTCGTTTCGGTTTCGCCCCCGTCCACACGTTCCCGATGCGATGGCGATGGAGAAACCGTGAACCAACTGAATCACACAACTGGCACCGTGTTACGGCCGACGTGCAATGTGATGACCAACTTCCTCGGCCGTAAGGTTTTTCGTTTTTTTTTCCTTTTTCGATAGTGATGTACAGGCCACTTTGGCTACACCGTAAGTGCACCGTTTTAAAAGGCTTCATTTTTACTCCGCTCAATTGCTTTCAGATTCTAGTCTTTAGAAGTACCTTCGTCATGATCTTATCTACCACGTTCCGCCGGTCAAGCTGCCGGTTAACTAGTATTTTGTTGTTAAAACGGATTCATTGAAGCTTGCTTGTTCTAGCCCGACCGTTAGCGGTGCCTAGTGTTTTTGTCGTTTGGTTTAAATTGCTGCTCCCGTACAGCAAGTTTCGGTCGTTTGCCCCAACTGAAGTGCGGTATTGCTTCGTGTGGATCCTAGAGCTGTTTGGTAGCGTTGAAGCAGTTCTCTGTTGAAAGTTTTGTTGAGATTCGTTTTTCTATATTGTTATCGGTTCGATTAGTTTTGTGTTTCTCGTTCTTTGAAAATCTAGCAAGTATGAAGGAATGTTTGAACGCTTTAGGAACATGCAGGAGATGTCATTTGATTTGAAAAAAAGCAACTAACATTCTTTTAGTACAGGCACTCCTTCACAGTGCCGTAATTTTTTTCTCAGAAATACCAACAACTCGAGCTGTATCCACAGATCCAGAAGTCAATCGATTTCCACATAATCACATACACACACAAAAACACACACTTCTGCACACGGAATCGCGCACACCACGGACAACTATCTGCTCTGTATATGTCGACATGTCTGTTTATTTTCTCTCTCAAATACGGGCTGGCGGGTTGGGGAGGGGAGCACAGCAGTAGCGAGTGTTCGTACAATGTGTTGCATACTAACGGAAGATGGTGCGGTTTTCTAGGGGATGTCGGGGATAGGCGGGATGATCGGTCAAGGGATAGGGATCGGTGGTAATGTCGGCGGCATGACCGGCATGCAGCAGCAGCAGCAAACACCGATGCAGCAGCAAATGCAGACCCCCATGCAGACGCCAATGCAGCAGCAGCAGCAACACCAGCAGCAGCAGCAGCAGCAGCAGCAGCAGCAAATGCGTAACAACCAGCAGCAGCAACCGATGATGCAACAGTCCCACCTGCAGCAACAGCAGCAACCGGCGCCCCAGCCCACGACGACCGCCTCCTCCGGCGGCCTGTTCTCCAACGCGACCAACCTGCTGTCCGGCGCGGCCGGCGCCGCAACCGGCGGTCTATTCGGCAAGAAGCCCGCCGCCCAGCAGCAGCAGCAACAGCAACCGCAGCAGCAGTCCTCCGGACCGTTCGGTGGCTTCGGCCTCGGTGGCGGTGGTCAGCAGCAGCAGCAGCAGCAGCAGCAGCAGCATCAGCAGCAGCATCAGCAGCAACAGCATCAGCAGCAGCAACCGATGCAACAACAGCCCGGCGGCCAGCCGGGACAGCAACAGCAGCAGCAGCAGCCCGGCGGGCCCAACATCATGGGCAAAATCCAGGAGATGACAGCACCGGGCGGCGATATCCTATCCAAGGGCAAGGAGCTAATATTTATGAAATTCGGTCTCGGCGGTAAATAACCCCAGGCGTTTGATTATGATTATCGTTACGGTTATGACCCTTATTGTATGTACCATTCCGAGACGGGCGGGCAGCAGCGGACGACCACTGCTCGACTCTGCATCCGGCTCACCGTTCGGCTGCACTAGAAGACGGCTGCCGCGTGTTAACTGGGTATTAAAGAAAACAAAAGAAAGGAAATTACACAACACTACGCAAAACGCAAATACAAATATCGTACAAGCTCACACAAACAAATCAATGGCTCGTCGCCAGCTTTCGCCCGCTTAATTGTTGTTCCGCGCGATCCGGCAGACGAGCAGCGGCTAGCAAAAGATTTTCCAGCTACCACGAGACCGAGAGTGTGAGAACACTTTTGCCCGGCGTTTCCACGGCTCTGTCCCGATGTTACACGTTAATTACTTGTGCTCTTACCTAACCACGCAATCGCACGCCTAATTAGTCACTGTCCACACACACACACACGCGCATGCTCGATCGGCGCCGGAACACGGAATTAAGCCGAAGAAAGACGAAGAACATACACACACAAGAAAAAACTAAACAATTCAAACAATAGGAAACTCTAACCGTAAACTGTAGCTAGCGAGATATATACTTACAAGGAAAATAGAGAACAAACCAAAAAGAAAGGAAAACAAAATCACACACGCTCTTCAAGACAAGCCAGACAGAACAAGCAAATAGAATTATTAACGCATCCAGGAAAGCGCTTCTAGCGTAGCAACTGTGGTTGCCTGTTTCTTATTTGGGTTGCTCTCTTCCAGACAATATAGCAAGCGACAGGAACAAAGAAAATTGCGCACCAAAAGAATGGTTTTGCCTTTTCCCTTCGGTAAGTTCGCCCCGATTGGCGATTGTTCTACGAGAGTCCTTTAAGTTTGGGTCCCGCCTCGGCGCCGCCATTTTCTAGCCGCTCAACTGTTAAACGCTCGGTATGGGTATTTGTACATACGTGTTACTTAAATGCAGCGCAACGCGAAAGCTTTCCCACGTTCGTCTTTACCGAAGCTTTCGCTAAGCAGACAAGGTTTGTTCTTTTAGATTTGTGCAAGGTTATTCCCAAATGATTTTCATTTCACGCTAAAAACGCGATGGGCTGTAACACAGACAGTAATAACGAATAGATAAACATACTAGCTAATATAGTGTTACCCACCAGCAACTTACGCACACAACGTTTGGGAAGACATTTGTTCGTCGGTGTTTGCTTACGTTACTCGTGTTGGGCTTCTTATGGTCCGTTCTCGCGCTACCGCTAGGAAAAACAAAACGACATGTTTTCAATCCCATTTTTAGACTATCGGGCGCCATGTTTGTTTTCTGCCTTTCGCAAGTCGTCGTCGTTGTTGAATCGTAAAATGTTTGATAAGAGGAGAGGAAGGAGGAGGATCAACAAAAAAAAACAGATTCCACTGTGGAAACGGCCCATTCCGTTACGCTGTACCTTTTCTAGTTTCATTCGCTTACTGTAAGTGCTTTTCTCGAGTAACAGAGTGTGTGGACGTAATGGACGGTACCAGTGCTACAATCACAAATAAATAAGTGAGAGAAACAGAAAAATCTAGGGTATGTAGAGGGAAGTAAACTTACATTTAGTGGTATGTGCGCACGAGGCGATGGAGGTTGGAAGCAAGGATACAAGTTTAGCTAATCGTTATTTAAAAACAAAAAAGGAGAAATAAAAAAGAAACACACATTTAAAAAACAACCGGCATGTTTCTGCGTCAAAAAAGTATTCTATTTGTTATTCTAGCTAAAATACAGACAAGGTGAAAAAACGAAAACGATGCAGCGGAATGCAGTCTGGTGTGGCAATAGACAGCCCACACAGACAGAACACGAGCAGCACTATGTTTAACACTATATTACCCTCGTCTGCTCGGCTCGAGGCGAAATCAAGAGAAGAGAAAAAAAAAGTTGTTGAGTGTTGTTAAAGGCAAACCAAAAAAAAAAAAACCATTATAATTAAAAATGCAACGTGCACATAATACACAAACACAATAAACACGACGGTTCTGCGATAAAAGAAGGTCGAGTCGGTCGGCAAAGTAGAAGCCAAGACGATTGCGCAGACCTGGCCCAAGTGTAACTGTCGCCTGATAGATCAGCAAGGGAGAACCCGAGAATGAAGCCGACGTAGTGGAAACGTAAGATTGATAACTATCGGGAATGCGCGGGCGGAATGCGCGGTGAGGAATACAAACCATACAAATCTTAAGTAAATGAAAAGGTGATATTTACATTTAGAGCGAATCGTAACTCATATCATTCCCCCCAAAATCATACATACCGCAGACAAACACATCCAAGTATTGCTGGTGCGGCGAGGCAAGCAAAATAAATTTAAAAAAAAAACACACACACAAACACACATACACACAGATGCAAATTCGTTTTTGGCGACCATATCGTGCGTAAATGGTGATTTCCGTCGAAACTGTGCGGCGTGGTGCAACTCGGTGGACAGATAAGGGCTGGCAAATAGTTCGCTCCCTGAATTGTACGCTATGCCCATGGAACCGAAAGTCAAACTAATACGAAAAAGTAATACACACACAGACAAAAATACATAAATCAAACTGTTACGCCACGTTCACATCATCATGCTTCATTAAGTGCGCCAGTTTCACGCAGATGAAAGGGATTACAATGCGCTGCATCAAGCTGAGGTAGAAGGGAAGAAACGAGGGATTTCTTTCAAGTTAAAAAAAAAAGAAAAGATGGAATGCAAAAAGATACACAATGCGTGAGCAACCCGCAAAGTAGCTTAGTGGTATGTAAAGAAAAGAAAGATAAGTCTATCAAAGATGAATCAAGAACAAACACACATAAGAAAAAAAAAACTAGAGCAAAAACTATGTCGATAAGCTGA
This sequence comes from Anopheles atroparvus, assembly GCA_914969975.1. Lineage (NCBI taxonomy): Eukaryota > Metazoa > Arthropoda > Insecta > Diptera > Culicidae > Anopheles > Anopheles atroparvus. The sequence continues at coordinate 44,715,431 of CAJZCY010000001.1, read as the reverse complement.
TCTAGACATTTACCGGTATGAGTTATGAATAGTCACATCCGTGGAACACATGATGCACGAGAAGTTAGGCAGTAAAGAAATAAAACAATTGTATCTAATAAGCGCGTCTTTAGCACAATACTAAAATATAAATAGCAGAACGTCGCGTCGGGAGGCAGGACATTCAACTGGACGGTAGCAGTGGACACGTGAGTAGCTTGCGGGGTTAATAATAGACGGGGTCTATAATGCGGGGTCGAGAAATAGACAGTGTAGCGATTTAAAAGTAAACGGGTTGTTTAGGGTTGGACAGGCTAATAGCAAACAATGTATTGTGCAAATATCTTTACCCCTTAAATTTATCGCTATCAAACATCTGCTAATAAACAGGATTGAAAATCTTAACTAACGGATTGAAGGTAAATTTGCCACGTATTATTCGTAGGGTGTTTTCTGCAACAACAGCAAAACAAGAAGTAAAAAAACGAAATGGTTAAGCTGTGCAACAACGGCGGTCACGATTGTTGGTACGATGTTCAAATCGGCGAAATCAGACAAAATCACAAATCAGAGTGTTTCCCGCAGGTACCGCCGATTCACTAATAAGGTTGTTGTTTCATTGTTGTCCGAACGTTTTCCCGGAGCACGCTGGTGGCTCCTTTACGTTCCCTTTCACGTTCCCTGTCTTCTCGTCTCCATTGTCCCCGGTCAGGTTTTGGGTTTTTTTTTTAATTTTCGGACTTACCAAAAGCAATGTTTGTAGTGTGTTTCAAACATATGAAAAAGTCATGAGCGGACTATTGTTATAATAAGTCCGTGTTGTATTGAACGTGGTGTGGGCAAAGCTATGGTAGATCACTTATAATTTGTATGGAATACACAACGGGCAGCAGAGAAAAATAACGGAATTTAAGAGAACCACTGCTAGTATGTCTCTCGGTTGGTTGTAGTGGAGAAAGGTGTACATTCGAATACGTTCATCATCTTGGAACAGACTCTGCAGACAGTTTCGTGACAATTTAACGAATCGGACAATTGCACGGAAAACCAAAAGAAAACAAATCAAGCAACTCTTTATCATCAAACTAGAAAAAGTGGAGCACTACATTGAACGTACGGAAGCGGAGAAAAAAAACTATTACAAGCGTTTAGATTGCTGCATAGAAATCAGTAAAAAAAACCATATTGGATAAAACAACAATAAGTAGACAAAAAAAAAGAAGTATCACGAAGTAAACGTCTGAGGGGATATTAATTTCAAGTAACTTAACGAGAACTAACATCGCGAGCCGAAGGAAAAAGATAGGATAGGACTGTAAATATAAACTTAAAAACTACAGACCACTGACATACGACAACCAAATGCCGTTCAACAATAACAACCCATGCGCCAGTAATTGCATTGCGTAAGCTAAAGTTACAACAGGAAAAAGCTACTTTTGACTACCGAAGTATGCAGCAAATCCGAATGTTTAAAGTGCTGTAAATTTCCCTAGCCGAATTCCACCCGAGTACAGATCGCAGTCATTAGGATCCCGTCACGTTCGTGAGTAGCTCAGCTGATAATGGCGTTCATTGGCGGCAGTGTACAGTGACAGTACCAGGTTGCAGGTGCGAATTCCAATATAATGGAATCGCAGAAAGCATCTCAAACTGCTGATTGCTTCGACACAGGGAAATAACCGAGAAGAAATGCAAACTTGAAGCAAAAACGACCACAAATGTTTACCCACCATAATTAAATTGAACATATTTACAAATAAATTATTGAAACTTATTCATTAAAAAAGAGTAAAAACGAACGCCGACGGTACACCTGGCCAGATCAGTGAGCAAACAGTGGTTCTCGCTCGGTTAAAAATGGAAACGGGATACGGACAAGCGCCAGAACAGCCTTGTGCACCAGACACGAGTGCACCTTGGTGGCAAATAATCTGAGGCAGTGCGTGAAAACCGACAGCATACATATATACCCCAGCACAGATCCACTACTTTATCCCGACGGTCGCCAAAAAAGAGGAAGCCAGTAAAGACCAGTAGCGACAGTCAGAAATGAGCAACCACAACAACATTAAACACGTACATAAATACTTTAATGCTTAACATATTCACCTTTAGTCTAGTACTGAGGCGTTCGGTTGCGTTACCTAGTCCCGTTTGTCGCGAAAGAGTGCTGAAGGGAACATATTAACTGCTTGTTTGGAACCAAAGTAACAGACTAAAGAATAGAGTAAACCACTCAAGAGCAATCGTAACAAAGTATTCCCGGAAGATGACCAAAAGACTCTCCTTTGAACACACAAACACACACACAAGCACACGGACACGAAAAGTAAAGCCCCTGAGATGCTACCGGATGGAAGGATTAGGTCTATGAAAAAATAAAGGTCAGATAAATTAGAAATTTTCAAAAATGTCCAAATAAAAGGAAGCAACTTCTGCGCCCTTTTTCAAGAGGAACCTGCTGCTTAACAAACCCAATAATACACAGCTGTGCACTACTGTAACAAAGATGTACTAAGATGTACTTGTAGAGTACATGGAGAGGAGCGCGTTTTCGTGAACGGAAAACAAAGGAATAAGCGAGAACGCATGAAACAAACGCAAGTGAAACGCACATGAGATATCGGCGTAGTTCGTTGTGCGTCTTCTAACAGCTCTGTACACTGCAGAAATGACCTGCTCAAAACTTCCGCCATTTTCCAGCTTTTACTAAAATTGCTCACTCAACTAGTACCCGATCTGCTGTACACAAACTATCCCTCTATCTTGTTTACAACACATACGCTCACACAAAACATGTGTACACAAAACCACACCCAGGAGGGGGACGAAGCTGTTCAGGTTGGCATCACACGTGTGAATCTTGGAGGCTTCGGTAAGCTGATCGATTCGTGAGCTATCTATTGGTTTCGCCGGAAAGAAAGTAGAAGTAGTAGAAGTTCGCTTCGTATTTCCTTTTTGCGTTTACGGTGGGCTGCTACGTTCGATTAACTAACTGTTATACGGCTGTCATACACAGCAGGTAACCGCTTCTGCCATTTGAAGCAAATCGCGACACGCTCCCCGTAAATCGTAAGTACATACCGTTTAGACCCTCATTCCCGTTCGCTACATTGGCTTTCGATTGCAAATGCTACAATACGGCTGTACCTCCACAAGGGGTCAACTAACGACTTACCGGCGCACCGGTGGAGATCTGCAACATTTCCGATTCCAGGCTGATTTGCTATTTCCAAATTATTGACCTTCTTCCTTTTGTTCATAAACATAGATTAAACAACTTTTTTTTTTTTCATTCTCAATCTACCGATATTGCATCACAGCTCACGTCGTACACACCTAACAAACCAAACCAAACAACAATGACAATCGCCTATTATTTTACAACCGTTTACAGTCCATTTTCAAACCTCCCCCCGTATTCTAGGGCCGAACGATTGCAGATTGGCATAAGCGGGTGGAGCTGCGAAAGACAAGCATACAAGCAAACACCACACGCCACTCTACACAGAACAATCGAACACGACCACTCTTATTGACACAACACGTCACACGCCAAATTGCGTCCGCTTTGCACCGCCATACTGGTAAGAAGGGAGTCGACATGACTGTGACTAGCAGCGAAAGTAAAGGGAGCCAACAGTCGATCGTTTGAAATTCGGTCATGTCAAATTCTATTGCGATTCGATGGTCGAAAATGTGCCAGTTTGAGAGCGCTGCAGGTAGCCCGATGATCGTGTAGAAGGCGGACGGCACGAAACAAAAATTTGGAACTCGTTTCGTAACTATTTATTCAAATTACTGGTGAAATTAGCAAATCTTATCCAAATTCCTATCAAATCGTAGCAATCCAATTGTAACGTACTATAGTTTTTCGAATGATGGTTCACGTTCACACTACTAGGAGCTGCTATTCATTTAGACTTTTTCTCAAAGAACTTCTCTACTTTCCGATCTCCAATAATTTCTCTCTACTCGTGTGTGACAGAACAGAACAACAAACAAAAGTTCAATTCGTTTCCTTTTCCCAAAGTAATAATCGTGTCTCTACAAACTAGCCCTAATTCAGCATTCACTACGGAACACCACCATCTACGCTTTTCTCTGAACTCTAACCTAACCTTACAAGCATCACAAGTCATACTTACACTAAATATTACGTACACCTTGCAATAAAAAAAAACTCGCTTGCGAAAACGAAGAAACCGAAACGAGGAAGGAACATACGAGACGCTGAATATCACTAGCACCCTTAATCAACTAATGCAAGATAAGATATTTCAAAGAGTTGCATCGTTTCTCCGAGGACGCAAAAGAAAATCAAAACAAAAAAAAGTTACAATGCAATCAAATACGGCCGCGCATGAATAAGATCAATAGGGAGCTTCTTCAACTTCGTTACACTTGATCATAGGCTCAACTTTCAATTGTACACTTCTCAAACTGTTGAAGGCGCATGCACTACACACTGCACCCCCAGGATAGTGAACCGTGCGGCGGTAGGCAGCAGAGAGCAAGCAGGTAACATGTCCTGACACACTTTATCTGGGTGGCTTTACATACCCATTCCATCTCCAAACTACACCTCAACAGAACAAAGCGAAACAAAACAAGAAAACAAGAAGAACAAATGTGCGATCTATGGTTTAATGAAAATGAAGAATGCAATGATTGTTAAGATGATACAAATGTTATGACATGAAACAACATAGCTGATAAACACACTGGGAACCAATGATGTGAATAAATCAACTAAACATTACTGAGTCGAAAACATTGTTTCTTTCCTTTTTTTTTTGCTTTTATTGCTTGTGCTAGGAAGTTGGTCTACCATTGTTGAAAATATTTCCTGCCATTTTTTTTTTACACATGTTAGATATTCTACGTGTTTAAACATGGTTCTCGTTCAGACATCTTCATATGTTTCGGTAACGAACGTTACTGAAGTCTGGTTGAGTTCTGTGGGAAAGTAGCTAAAGTTCCACAGCGTTGTAGAGAACACCAAAGACTGTCGTTCGTTTAGCCTAAGCTGCATGGCTCGACAAATGCCCTCACATTCCGCCCGTGGTTTAAGGCTCACTTGCAACTGTCCTCGCATCTGATTTACTATCGCCAGTCCCGCCATGCTGGGTGTCATTTCCGGCGATCCTCGATAGGCCTGCGAAAGTAAAACCCAACTGGTGTACGGTGGTTCCCAATGGGTGGCGTAGAAGTACGGCTTCTTGAACATGACCCTCGTTTTCTTCAGCGGTTTTAGAGCACAGTTTCGCAGTTGAATGAACCAGCCGTCCTGGCTTCGTTCGCCATCGATTTCCGGACCAATCAGGTCCACCATGCGCGCCAGAGCGGACGATTTGGCAGATGCGGGTTTGAACAGAAGATTTGTGCGAAAATCGCATGGATTGGCGAGCAGAAGGTCTTCAAGATCCGCCACGAATCGGTTCCAATCGTTGCCAAAGTGCACGTTTTTGTTCCAAGGAGGATGAGCATCTTGCACGATGATTGGCACATTACGAATCAGGTGATGACGGAGCAATGTTTCGTAGGATATATTTCCACGAGACGAAATAAATTCTGAAACATGCCAAACAACCTGATGACTACTGATTCGGTTTTGTGCTTGACCCAGCGTACGTACCCAAATTTTGGCAAACAACACAATCGTCGGGAAACGAAGGAAGTATTTCGTATTTGCCTGGGAGCACAGTTTCACTAGATTTAGCTATCAAACATTTAGCACGGTACAGCGGTGTCCAATTCCAGTAGGGCAACAGCTCGATCATGACCAACCGACCTACAGCCGTAACATGCCAGTTGACTGTTGGCACGTAGTAAATCCCCATGCACACAACTAGAACAATTACTATTCCTGTAAACCATCTCAGTACTACTTTACGCCATAAACGCCATCTGACCGGAGCAAAAAGTTTGTACAGTTCCTGCTCTTGAGGTTTCGCTTTCTCTATAGCTTTCAAAAGTTCCTGCAAGCTGGCTTCCAGGTTTGAATCGGCTTTTGCCGAACCGTCCACCACTGGGGACATTACGATTGCTACTAACAGCATCGCGGCGGTTTCGGAAGGTCCACAGATGCAACAAGCGAGATCGTTTTCCACCTGATTGCATTTTCCCATCAATTGAAGGAAAATTTGATTTACTGCCGCTCCGGTTCGTCCGTTCCCAAATACCCACACAGGGCGTATGGTAGTGCATGATAAGGATTTAATCGCTCCTTTGGAAGCGAACATGCGTGCGACGTGAAAGACTGTGCTTAAAAATGTATCAACACAACCCAGAGGCATCGGACTTTTTGCATTTAATTTTTTGTAGCCTAATATGGCGTCTAAAACAAAACATACACGGTATGAAGATCAAAAAAGAAAATTCATCTACAAAATGTATGGATTACACATGCAACTTGCACATCGGCAAAAAAAAGGATTCATTTATCGTTTTTATCGATCCACCACTGAACCGCTAAGAACCGATTCTGGTGTCAAACGGTTGGTTCCCGATTTTCATCGACGGCTACCGACATCTGGCGTCAAATTACGGAACTACCACGGACATTTTCCCACCACTACCTTGGTCAAGCCTCAACCAAAGTGCTAGAAAACAAAGATATGCTCGAAATATTTCGAGCAGAAGTGACACATTGTATGGAAGCGTTTCGTTTACATCACCTTGCGCAGAAGTGCAAATGAATTAACTATGGATATAATATACATTGGATGAAAATATTCAGTACTTATCAATAGAGGAAGGATACTTGATAGCTATTGATAAGATCGAACATATTACTTTATTTATCATATTGATCATTAAACTAAATAAATGTTATTAATAACTCTCTTCGAAGAAGTGAGCTCGCCCTGTGTAGTTCTATGCATAACGCGCCGACAACAACTGCTCGAACCTACTGTCGATGTAGAGATGTGCCAAACGAAATACGAATGAGTCGGATCGGATCGTTGGAGCAAATAGTAGCTCATCGCAAACATTTGAATCCTATACTTCTAGCGATTTATACCATGTTTAGCGGTCTGGGCTGACGCAATGATGAAAAGTTAAATGTATTCTGATCTGACTTTTACCCAACCTGTTTTCGAGTTCCTTTACGTTTAAGCTATAAAAGTAAAGAATGACTAATAAGGATTATTTCTTTGTATTAATAATTAATTTTCTCTTTACCAAAATTTATTGAAGTGAGATTTTAAATCAACGTTGGTAGTTTCACGGACACGAAGATTGTTGCTATTTCCGAAAGGGATCCAGCACATTAAGACAGGATTCACTGCTCCGTCGCTAGCGATTTCATCGCGCGTGCTGTCAAAATGTTGTATGGAATGTGACACATGACGCGCTGGAATGGAATTAAAAAAATTGATTTTATAAGATCGTCGCGCATCGTCGTCGTCAAACTTTTGACAGCACGCTTGCACGAAATCGCGACCATCGGAGCCATGACTCCAGCCTAACTAAGAACTGCGATTCGCACATTCGCATTCGGACTAATGACTCTCCTTGCGAGCGCACCCCCCTACTATCCAAAGCCTTTTAATCATTCCTCCGTTTTTTGGAACCGTAGCAGCAGTCTTGTATCATACAGTCTTTGTATTGTTGAAATCGTATCGAAATCTCGCGAAATTAAGCGCAAACGTCCGCGGAATTGGTAGCGCGCACTGTTATCGAAGGCAACTGCGTAGCTGGTGGGTAAATCCACTCGCGGTCGATCGTGGTGTGCCGTGCTGCCCGAAGAGTCGTTGTTTCCTCACCAGCATCGTCATCGTCACCATTTGCACGGAGAGTCCCGCACACATCTCGTAGTGCGGACGACCGTGGTGTGGCGAATTCGCGATTATATATTCATCGGTCACACGACATCGATGCCAACCACCGTCTGCTCCGGCTGTAGCTGATCGCCTGATTGTTGGCGGATCCATTCCCCCTCAAACCCTCATGCGAGGGGAGCAACACAACCGCCAAACAACCATCGTGACTGGGAGAAGATTGCGGCAGGTGAGCAAACAAAGCGTCCAACGTTCTGCGCCCGACGAGTGACGGAAACGACGGAGATTGCTCCGAGAAGCTGCCAGAGTCCGCACGAACGAGACGCGAGGAAAGTGCGTAATCCGCCCCACAGGCCACACTACTGCGCGCAAGGGCAAACCACCCAGCTGTAGCTGCGAAAAGCGTATTCGCCAAAGGTGCGTTTTAGCGAGACGGAGAAACGCGCCTGCAGGAAAAAGGGGTTTCCAGTGGAGCCGCCATCACTGTACAGCGTCTTAGCGCAGCCGACACATCAGAAACCCGTACATCGTAACCGCGAAGAAGCTCGCGGCATTGTGGAAAACCAGAACCCCACACAACAGCGAAAAGCAAGCGGCACTGTCGGTGTGTTTGTGAGTGAGTGTGTGTGTGTGTGTGTTGTGTGCATCGTCTATTCGCGTTCGCTATCATCAGCTTCCCTCCTGCCCACTCCGCCCGAAGCTATCCGTGCACCATGCGGATCATGGTTCAGTGACAGAGTGCGGTGGCACAACGAAACCCTGCTTAAAGTCGTCGACGGCGGCATCGGGCAGGCAAGAGGGTGGTGCAGCGCAGGAAGGCGAACGAGGAAGGAAAAAGAGAAACCGATTTTCCTACAAAACAAGCGCACCGTCGCGTGCGAGTGTGCGTCCGCAGGCACGCTAAGCGCTCCCGCAGCACCAGCAGCAGTGTTCAGCGCAAACCCCAAAGGGAAAGTCGGTTTGGCGATTGAATCCGCGCGCGTCAAAGTGACAGCGTACGTTAGTGTGCTGCACGACGATATACAGGCACTGCCACGGCAACACAGGCAGCATAGCTTTTCGGTCGTGCGTTGCGTTGGTTACATAAAAGATTCTTCGGCTTAGACTTGAAGAGGCGCCCGCACGGGAAGCGAACCAAACTGCACTCGTAGGCAGTGGCAATTTTGACTGTCGAGCAGGGAAGCAGGAGGGAAACCCACCCGGACGGTCGAAAGTTCCCGTCCCGACGTTTGTATTGTGTGTAAAGTGTGTGTAACCGTTGTGTTTCTGCAGACCGAGTAGTGTCAAGTGGATCAAGACGAGAACTTTGCAGCAAGGCCCCCTTTGCGCGAAAACGCAAGTGCACACACAGGATCGGTCAGATAGTGTGCGGTTGTGACATCATCATCGTCATCCTCCAAAAGGACACCGGAAGAAATCACAAAGCCCAGCAGGTTGCAAGCACGACCTTTGCCACGGACGACTGGTCAGAGCGCACACACACAAAAAAAACCCGCCGTTTCAACGATATCGTGCAAGCGATCGCAACGTGCGAGCCGCAAACAAAGCCACCACCCTCCGGAAGGCCAACGACAGCGTGTGCAGCGGGCGAAGGGAGCAAAGCACTCCCGCGCAGGAAAACTTAGTCAAAATTCCAGTCCCGACGCGAAGCCGCAGAGAAGGCTCCTCCTTGAGCCGCTCGGACGACAGCAGCGAGATGAGCAAGCGCAACAAAACTCGCCCCGGTCCGGCCAGGTAAGGGGGGAATGTTTCCGGTGCTCCTCCATAAGCACACACACACATTTATCATTAAACAGTCGGTAAACGGTCGGTTGAAAATGCAGGTTACCAAGTTTTTAAAATCACCGACGATCATATGCGGCCGATCGGCGGACAAACGTTCCGCTGAAACGGTGCTGCTTTTCCAGTTAAACGTACGCGAGACCGAGCATTGTTTATCGCTCGACGGTTCGCGTCTGTCCAAACCCGTAAAACGTGGTCGCGGTTATTTTGGTCCCTCATCGATTTTGTCCGCAAGGCGACCGTTGCTGACGCAACGCTCCCAACGTGTGACGAGAGTTGGGAGACGCACAGAGACCCTTGAACGATCACGTAATCATCGCCGGGTGGAAGAGAATTTTATGGATAGTTTGGGTATTTGGGCGCTACTTGAATCCGCACAATGCAAAAATATATACGAATGAACGAAACGAAGGCAAGAGTGCTTCTGCTAGGTTTTTTTTGTGTGGTTTCATTTCATCATCTTGTTAATTACTTTTTTTTAGAAAAACAACATCGTTTCCTTTGCTGGAAGTTCTCATATGGATGTGTGTAGGACAGCGGATAGTATACCAGACTATGATATTCATCTTCAAGCGTCTTAAAAGCCTGTCACCAGGGTATTTTGAAGAAAGGATAGTTAGGGCACGAAGGGCCGTATACACGAAGGGCTCATGATCCTTAGAACGTCGAAGACGCCGTTTAGACGCCAAACGATCGTGAGTTCAAACGCTTGTGTGCTTTTTTACCTCAAGCAAATTGTTAGATAGACCTACAAAACAAGCACAAAACGAAAAGTTATCCGAATACATCACATGATGCATTTTTCGGTGTAACCAGTTTTTTTTTTACGGATAAGGTTTGCTAATCTTCCTAATCCTTAAAAGGGGGGAGAGATCGGCTACACGAAAACGATGGTGCACCTTTTGTCATGCAATCCGGATGGTGGTTTCCGCGATTTTTAATAATAGTGTTCACCGTTTTATGCAAGGAAAAGCGAGTTGTTGGTGTTTGCCTGGGAGTGGTTAGTCATCGTCGTTGATCTTTGGATTGTCTTTCATAACCCACTAACATAATATCAATTTTCTTCCCTTCCCCCCCCCCCCCCCCCCCCCCCCACTGATGAAGGAATGGATTTTGCGCGTGAAGATCATAAGGGTAGAATTCGGAGGATGATATTTGATAAACAGATTTACGACGTGACATTATCCTCGTTTGACATCATCATCGCGGTGGTGCAATTGTTGCGCACCGAGGTGGATCCGTTTGCCGGCCGATCTTCGGGAGCGCATCAGCCGGCAACTTGCCAACCCACCGCCGGCGGCGCAGTTTCTGCTCCCGTGGAAAATATCAAAGAATGCCCGCTCGGCGACCGTCGGCCACCGGGAGATGCCATCGCGATCATCGTCAGCATCGTCTGCCCAAGTACTAGCTCTCTTCCACCATTACATCGACGCTTGCCTTGAAGAAATTCATTCACCCTTTTCGACGGAAGGATATCGGCTGCCGAGAGCGGCGGCCACAACAAAGGAAAGGGGATTGGGTTATTCTTTCCAAAAAAATTGTGGCCCGCCTCTCTGAGGTTTCAACCGAGCCAGATGATTCTGCAGCGGTGGATGGAAGGAGCCGATTGCCTTGTGTCCTAAAAAACATATGTATCACCGACGCAGGACACAACCACATGGGTCGCACACGTTTGCAAAATACGCACACATATCGCGCCTTCCCTTTCTCTGTTTCGGAAAATGTATGTTTTCCGCTGTTGGGAGAATTGCGAGCATAAAAATCCCTCCACCACCACGTGCGCACACTCACACACACGCGCTTAAAAACGAACAGCCGACCTCACAATACGCCGACGGCTGGTCTCTGTGTGAGACTTTTCTTTCTCTCTTTATTGATTGGATTTTCCTCCCGTCGTCGTCGAGTCGCACGTTTTTCCAGCCCTCGCTGTAAAGCATTTTTCCTCACACTCACCAACCCCCTGTTATGTCTTCTTCCCCTTCCTGAGCGCTTCAAACCGCCCGCCTTCTCCGGCGGCAACCTCGTCGAACCTTCACCCAGCATGGCATACACAGGCAGCTTTATCGCTCTCCTTTTCTGTCCCTGTTTCTGTCGAGCTCTCTCTCTCTCTCTCTTGAATTTTCCCGGTAACACAATCTCTCCGCATCGCGTGTCATCTGGCGAGGCAGGCGCGGAAAAGTCGTCATCCGTCGTGGCGCGCTCCAATTTTCCGCGAATCGCGGCGGCAATCCTTCGGCGAGAGTAAAACAATGGAGCGCGCAGAGATAGAGCGAAGAGGGAGAACGAGTGGTGAAATGATGTGTGAAAGAGACAAAGGAAAAGGATATAGTGGATTGGTGTGTATACTTAACACCATTATGGTGGAGGAGGCCAAACGAAAAAAAAAACCTTTTTTCTTTAAGCTAATAGCGCATAAAAGAAACACCTTGGTTTGAGTAATGTGTAGGATGCATTTTTCGGCGCGAAGTATAGATCATATAAAGTTTCCTGTTTCTCCTACGCTTTCAGAGGCCCCCGGGATGGTGTACTGTTGAAATGATAAGAGATTTTCTAAGGAATTACAACTCCTAGTTTCTAGTGGTTTCAAACGTCAAGGCCCAAGAACATTTCAATAAAATTGTCTTCCGGCTACACAAAGTTGTCTCCCATCTGTTGTTGGAAAGATCTGCGTTTTCGGCTGCTCGCGCTCCCATTCCGCAGGATCGGCAGGACGCCCAGGTCAGGGGACAAGGTATGGGCGGCATCTCTGGGAGAGGATGTTTCACTTACTGCTTAGGAGCGGCGAGCTCGGGAGCGCACCAGCGTTGCGAAACCGTGTGTGTAGACCGTGGCCTCAGTCGCAATCGCTCTGCTCCTCCGCGGTGTGGAGCTTTTTCAGCCTCCGGAAAGGAATTCTTTTCTTGTGCGGGGCCCCAACAACGGTTTTGGGGGCGAATGTTGTAGCGCTCGAATTTTTGTCCCTACAAAAAGGACCAAAAGGGAGGCAATACATCGAGCAAGCAAGTTCTCCTCTTTGACGCGGTCTCGAGGGAATCAAATAGTCTCAGGCATTCCGGGTGAACTATTGGTGCGCCTTCGATCAAGTCACCGAATGTGTGCCGCCGCCTGTGTGCGTGTTTGACCCCATTTCCCCGGAGGGAGAGAACCATCGGGTGCTGGTTACCTCTACCCCATTGGATGGAGAAATTGTTCAACACATTTTCCGATTAACGCACGTGCATATGTGTCTAGCGAGTGTATATATGTGTGTGTGTGACGAAGAAGGAAAATTGAACAGCGATGCATGGCGAGAACCTTCGGAGTGCACGAAAACGGAAGTGGAATCAGAAAATTGCAAACTTTATCAAAATTGTGAATCCTTTTTCCTTCCAGTACGGTTCCCATTTCTTGTGGGTTGGGGCAGGATGGAGTGGCTCGGTTTCAGCAGTTGCTATCTCACTCTCATCCCCATCGCACCCCAAATCCCAATCGATGGCCAAAATGGTCGTTTTTCTCCATCGGTTGCTTTGTGAACCGTTGTTGAATGGACGATGCGTTTCAATAGTGGGGACGAAAGGTTCTTCGGAAAATGGATTGTCCGATAGGTGCAGAGAATGTGCATCAACAATTTCCAGTGGAGAACGCAAACAATTCATTACTTCCACCGTTAATTGCATAAGGATGGAAGGGGATTCGTTTGACTGAATGCAAAACATAATCTACATTCAACTTTCTTCGAGTTGACTTCTTTTCTCCTCTGTATCTCTCACTTTCTTGTCCTCGCAATTTGGTGATCGTAACGATAAATGCACTACCCCCTGAGTTAGGATGGTAGTGTTTAAAGTTGCTACAACTGTCCTCGATGCCGCGAGAACGCGGAACAAATCATAACGAATCGCACAGGCCCGCTAGATGGCCGAGCTTCCTCACCATCCTAGCTTCTGTAATCTGTAATCTTCCTCCCGAGAAATGGTGGCGGTTTCCTTTGTTTTCCGCATTAAAACTTTCCTCCATTTGCGCCGACGAACGCGGAACGAACGGTTTATAAATAAATGTAAATGTACAAAGCACAACCAACCGGCGGTGTGTGTGGCTTGGCAATTATTTTCCACTTTCTTTTTTTTTCCTCTTAATTGCTCTCCCTCCGCCTAGAAGGGCGGGGAAAATGGTGCGAAATTGTGCGTATTGAAAGAAAGACCGGGGATGGAAACGTTTCGCGGCAGGACAATAGGAAGGAAGACATTTATATTTAGTTCAATTCGCGCACCCGTTTCCCGTGTTGTTCCAATTTTCCGAGAACGTGATCGGGAGCGAGAGAGAGAGTGAGAGATTCCTTTTTGTTTTTGCCTCTGGTGCACGTTTTTGCAGCTTGCAGTCGTAGGGTTTTCCCTTTGTGACGATCGTGTCACAATAACTTACTAGCTCGGCAATAACGTTTGATGTATTTTTTGTTTGTCAGTAATGCACCTCCTCGGACAGGATTGATTGACCCATGGACCCCGGTTGGCGATGAAGCAGAGAGAACTGCAGTGAATTTGTCCTTAACAAGTGCCATTACAACACATCAGCTCAACGAACGGATTTCGATTTCGTTTTCGTGAACTAAATCGTCGTGTTACATTCGAGAGGAAGAAACCACACTTCGGACTATCAATCTTTGTTATCGTGTGTTGATTGTTTTTGTGTTTGCGGAAACTTCGGCACCTGGTGGGACCAATGTTCTTGTTGTATGTTGCGATTGGGGCAGAATGCAAAAATGCCCGTACGTAAGTGACACACCCCCTCGTCCGACAATGGCGTTCCAAGGATAGTGGACGAACCGGTGTTATGATTGCCACATGCATCCTGTGGCGAGAAACGATAAGAGCGGCGTTTTTGTCCTGTCCAGTTCCAATCCCTCCACTCAGTTGAGCTGGAAGATCCTTCGCTCAAAGGCGATTCAGAGGTATAGAGAGTGCCAGAGCACATGGACATGGGAATTGGGTACATCACATCGTCGCTAGCTCTCGGGAAACGCTCTAGACAGAGCAACACCGGTGTGCAACTTTTCGTCGGACTGTGCGGTGTGAGTCAATACCGAAGGAAGCTGGATCGAGCATCTCGCCTGTTCAACCAAGAGTGAGAAAAATCCTCGAACGCGTGGAGCAGCACCACCACCTTGCACGGATGCGTCCGAGTGGAACCAACTGAATGCAACAAAGAAAAGGTTACATTCGTTAATATTCAACTCCGAACGCCTCGAACTCGGCCAGGAATGCAGACAGCAACCCTCGTTTGATAAAGAAGGAACTTTGCGTGAATTGTGTGTGTACGGGAAGCTAAACTCTTGATGCACCGAATGGAGGACGCCACGGTCACCGTTCACACAAGGCAATAGACGGCGGTACTCACACTTCTCGCTTCAAGACGATGATGCACCGACGGTGAATGTGATGTGACTACACAGCATTTGCCATATCCGGTAGAGCAAAAATCCATGCGTTCACTTGCCGGAAACCAACCAATGGAAATCGTTGCCGAAGGATCGAGTCCTCTCTCCAGTTTAATGTGTGCGAGTTGTGTCGAGTTTCTTGTTATGTGTGTGAATTAAGTCGTTCGATCGTTCTTTTCGTTAACCCGTTCCGATGTGAATAAGATGAATCTGTGATACAATTTCTACACACACCGTAAACGCCACGATGGAGTTGCTGCAGCATCATTACTTTCTTTCGGTACTGTCCTCCGGTTTCATTGACGTAAACATTTCAAGCAATTGCACACTCATTAATCATTTATGATTTATTGTTTTTCAGTCCTTCCAAACTATTGGTTTTAAGTTTACTGTAGTACCACATTTCCGCAACCCACGAGAATCGAACTAAAGACGCTTTGGATTTTTGGAATTGGAGAATATGATTTCAAACCTGGAAACAAATTGTACCAAAGTAAAACATTAGGTTCAGGGTTCACCAACAATAGTGGTATTGCATATTTAATGTAAAAAATTGCATAGTGAATTCCAAACACGATGGCAAGCTTCCAATTCATCTTAAAGCGAGTGTTCATGTTGTCAGTTTTGTTAGAAATGTTTTTCATGCATTGAATTGCTACCGTTATCGTCGAATAAAAGTACGATTCGATTCGTTGTTAAGGTCTCTAAAGCATCCGTGGCAGTTGGATTTCATTTGGCCAAAGTCTCCAGGGTTGTTAAGGTTTCCTCTGGAGGCTACTCCACTATAACGTGAGACTTAAAATGCATCTTGCCAGGAAGTGGTTCGCAGGAATATGACTTCACGAAAGCATGTTGGGAAAGCAAGGAGGAATCTCGCGTTGGCTGCATCCAAGTACTGCTATAACAAGAAGGTTTGAGGCTCGAGGTTTTTTGGATGTGTCATCATCCAGTGGTGTAAGTTAGGGTTGTAACACGATAAGATGATAAGCTCTCTGCGCCGTTGGGAAGACGTTCGCTTTTGAGCTGTTGGGGTTTTCCTTAATATGTTATGTTGACTCATGGTCTTTAACGTACCTTTTTTTTCTTTTCTTTCCGCCCTCAGGACCCAAAGGCAACGTTCGATCCAAGCGGATGGCATTTACAACAATGCACCATTCATGCACGCAGCCACGTCACACGTCGGCAACATCGTTCAAATCCAGACACCGGCCGGTCACATATACGAGGGGGTGTTTCGGACATTCTCTTCACAGTTTCAGGTACAGTATGCGTTGCGTCATAGGAAGGAAAGTAAAACTAACCATCACTGTCTGCCTTTTTTTGTTCCCACCTGCTGCAGATTGTGCTGGAAATGGCACATCGCATTGAGGTAGGGCCGGACCAGAAGACTAAAATCATCGTGGAATCATTCGTCGAGCGGCTGATCTTCAAGCCGAACGACATCGTGACGCTCGCGGCGAAGGACGTCGATCCCGAGTACGCGACGCGCGACACCTTCAAGACCGACACGGCCATCTCGCGCTGCAACGGCACCAGCTGGCTGGAGGACCGCGAGCTCGAACCGTGGGACGGGGAAAGCGGTGGCCTCAATGGTGAACCGCTCGAGCACAGCAGCCTCGAGCTGGACAGCAATGCGGACGGTTGGGACGTGAATGAGATGTTCCACAAGAACGAGACGATCTACGGAGTACACTCGACGTTCGACCAGTCTCTGTCCGGCTACACGGTGCAGATACAGAAGAAGGACAGCGAGGAGTTTAAGGTGCAGGAGCTCGAGGCGGAGAAGATCGCCAACGAGATCGAGAACAACCCGGTTTACAAGGAGCGTATCGATATCGAGAACGGAGACGAGGAGGCCGCCTTTGCCGCCGTCATTCGTCCGGGCGGGAACGCGGGCAACGCGAGCGCACAGCCGACCGCTGCCGCCGGCGCCGCCGCCGCCGGTCCGGGCCCAGCACCTAGTAGGGAGCAGGGTGCGCCATCGTCGGTGTCGAACGACAAAAATTCGAACATTATCAACAGCGGGGGCAACAATAATACAAGCAGTAACAGCAGCAACGTCAGCACCAGCAGCACCGCCAGCACTGGTGGTAATCTAACGAGCAATACGAGCAACAACTCAGCGTCGGTCAACAATAATAACAACAACGCGGCGAGCGCGATGCCCTCGAACACGTCGAAGTACATCGTGCCGGCCAAGCGCAAGCCGGGTCAGGGTGGCAAGCTGACGCGAAGCAATCCTGCGCCCTTGACGAACAATAACAACAATAACGGTGGTCCTCCGGTGGTAAATTCGCAGCAGCAACAGCAACAACAGCAGCATCAGCAGCAGCAGCAGCAGCAGCAACAGCAGCAGCAGCAGCCGCCAAGCCCACAGGCTCCGCACAAGAACAACTATGGTCAGATGATGCCTCCACAGCAACAGCAGCAGCAGCAGCAGCAGCAGCAACAAGCTCCGCCTAACAATCAGCAACACGTCGGTGGTGGAATGCAGCACCCATCCGGGCCTCCGCAGTACGGTATGCACGCGAACCAGTCGCCTTACGGTCACGTGCAGCACCCGCACCAGCAACCCCAGCAGCAACATCCGCCACCTCCGCAGCAGCAGCAGCAGCAGCCACCGCTGCAGCACGTGCCGGCGTCGGTTATGAATGCGAACAAGATGAACGGTGATAGTGGCCGGGGAGATATGACCGGTCCGCCTGGTGGCGGCGGTGGCAATACGGGTGGTGGTGGAAACATCAATGTAAATAACAATCAGAAGCCTCTACCGCAACGCGCCGTGCGGCAGTATCCGAGCGCGCCGGCCCCGGTGACGTACAGTGAGCCACCGCCATCGTTGAATCCGCAACAGATGCCCCCAGGGCAGATGCAGAACATGTCCACCAAGCCGCCGATGCATATGACCCATCCGCACCATGCTGTCGTTCCTCCGCACATGCCGCCACCATCGTCCGTCGTGTCTCCCGAACAGCAGCAGCAGCAGCAGCAACAGCAGCAGCAGCAGCAGCAGCAGGTTGTGATTCAGCAGCACCACGTGGCCATGCCACCGCCATCGATGATGGCGCCGCAGCAACAGCAGCAGCCTCCACCACCTCAGCAGCAGCAGCAGCAAGTGCAGGTTCCACCTCCGCAGCCCCAGCGCACGGTAGTCGTGCGCAATCGGGACATGGAGATCGACAACTTGCGCAAGTTCGGCCAGGACTTCAAGCTCGCTCCACCGCAGCAGCCGCCCATGCCGAACGTACACCAGCAGCCTCCCCCTGCCCAGCAGCAGCACCAACAGCCGACGGGCCCTCCATCGCAGCACGGTGTCGTCGTGCACCAGCAACCGCCGCCACCGCAGCAACAGCAACTGCAGGCGCAGCAACCACCGGACCACTCGGTACCACCACTTCTCGACCACAGTTCGCCCCCGCTCGTCAACCAAGCGCAAGGCAAAATGGTGCAGCACAACGAACCACCACCTCCCACGAATCAGCATCCCCAGCAGCAGCAGCAGCAACATCAGCAGCTGCCAGTGCCCCCGAATCAAAACCAACAGAACCAAGCTTCCCAGACCACCTCTGGCATGGTACCCGCGCCTTCGCCCCACATGGTCGCGCAACAGCAACAGCAACCGCCTCCCGCACAACAGCCCCCTCCGCAAGGAGGTCCGGGGCAGCAGCAGCAGCCGATCTCCGTCGGTGGTTCTCCACCACAGCAGCAGCAGCAGCAGCAGCAGGCTAACCTCGGCGGTGGCGCTCCTCAGAATCAGAACACTCCCAACAGTGGCGCGCTAGTAAGCGGGGCACCACCGAACATCGTTGGCAATTCGCCAGGTGTCGGTGGTATCGCGCCCGATAATGGTGGCGGGGGCAGCGGCGGAGAGCAGAAGCCTGGTACGGTCCAAAAGAAGATCTCCACGCTCAATCCGGCCGCCAAACCGTTCACACCACGCAACCCGAGCACTCCGAACCCGTCACGGTATGTATCGGGATGTTTACGGTCGTCGTCCGACCCGAGCGTGCCCTCTTTGGTTGTCCGTCTGTGTGTTGTATGTGTGTGTGTATTTCATTCTCCATTCTTTCGCTCTCAAGGAGAAGATCATAGGTTTTTTTTGTTTTGTTCCTTTGCTGTCACCGTGTTACGATCATTAACGATGGTGGTCGTGTAGTTTATGCTTTATTTTATATACTTCTGTTTTATTCCATTTTTGTTTTTTTTTTGTGATTTGCATGAGCTGGTGCTGTTATTGGTATGCTGAATTTCAGATGAAAATTTTGTAGATTGTGTTTTGATTGATACTTTCGTTAACAAAGGAAGAAAAAGCAAATTCACCATGTGCTTGGCCATGCCATAAACAAATTTATGTTAACAAATCGATAGGTTTACTGTCCTATGCCAGTTGGGATTTTCCTTGGCTTGTTTGAGGCCGCATTGGGTTTTTTTTCTTTTAGCCTACATTCCTTTATTGATTTTCAGGTTCACATATTGATAAACTATTTGCCTACGTGGTGAAACTATTATTTTGTTTTATTTGAGTTAATTTTAAAGCTACACGCTAAACGCGAAGGGATTATATTTAACCTTGCATGTCATTTCACCGAATTGCTAAAATTGCTTTCTTTTTGTACACCTTTTTGCTTTAACGTCTTTTAATTTTGTTTTAACGTTGTCCGTGCATGGAAAGATTAGCGGAAAAGATACTCAAAATTTAATCGCCTCATCATTAATTAATGTTAATAACTCCCTTTTTCTAAACACACACATTTTCTATCACATGACCACGATCACGACTACTACTACTACCACCATCACCACCACCAACCATCAATCACATCCTCACATGTGCCCGTGCAAAATATGTGACCCCTACCACGCCCATCACCACCATCGCGCGTCTGTGGATTTCTCAATCGCAAAAATTAAAAAAAAAAAACCATTGATCGGCCAAAACAAATTCGCCTGCCAAAAATGCCAACATGATGGGGCTCGCAAAACCTGATGCTAAATGCCACAACAAACATTTTGTTGCGAAACGAAACGAAACGCATTGAAAAACAAAAAAAAAAAACAACGAACCGATACGAACAACCAAAATTGAAAAATCGAAACTAACTGCATCAAATAATCCAATATTAATCTCATTTACCGTTCTACTACCGCAAGCCATCCACCAACTACTAACAGTAACATAAGTATCATTAATGGTAATCCTTATTTCGCACGCCCACTGAAAAGTCACACGTCTTCTAGCCCGCACACACCGCAAACGCCGGGCCCCGCGCTAGCGCAAGGTTCGTTCCAGCCGCCGGTCTTACAGCAGCAGTTTATGATGCAGTACGTGGTGAATCCGTCCTCGTTCACGGCCGCCCAGCAGCATCCGCACGCGGGCCAACCGACGCGTATTCGCAATGGACGCCAAGGTAGCTACCGGAATGACATGTGTACGCAAGCCAAGAAACCCCCCAGCCCGGATAACGCCCGGCCAACACAGTTCGCCGGCCGGCCCTTCCACCATCCACCGCCGGCGCCTCCCCGTTCGGTGGTGGCCGCGGAAGGGCAGCCGGTGCCGGCACCGAATCATACTAACTGCCTCCCACCGCCCCATCGCTTTTCAGTTCCCGTCGGTGCATCACAGATGCAGGTGGCCGCCGCGACTGGCCAACCACTGCTGGCGCCCAGTCCGCTCCAGATGATCACGCCGTACGGGCCGGCGGCGCTCCAGCAATTCCAGACGGGGCCACCATTCCACCAGCAGTACCGCACGATCTACGACGCGCCACAGCCCGCCCCGCTGCAGTACCTGGCGGCGACGCCACCCTCCACGACGCCCTCGCCCGGCCAGCCACACCAGCAGTACCATCCGGGCCCGCAGCCATCGCCGGCCGGCGGTGGCCCGCCGACGTATGCCCCGGTGCACCATCAGCCGCCGGCGGCGTACACGATCCCGATGCAGATGGTCGGGCCCGGGCAGGTGGTGCCAGTCTACCAGAATATCACGTCCGCGCCCCAGCAGAACCACCACCAGCAGAACCTGCATGTGATGCACGTCCCGCAGCATCCGTCGGCGCAGTAGCATAAGTTCCAAGCGGCCACACCCGGTACAAACGGTGGTCCCCCGCCTCATCCATCATACGCGAAGGTTTTGAAGAATTAAAAAGAGAACGAAAGCGCTCCTCCCCGCCCCTTTCCTTTCTGGTCGATCGTTTGAGGCAAGCCCTGCAAACCAACAGCTGCAAAGCTCCTGGTCCTCCATAACTGTTTTGGACGGTGTGAAGGCGCGCTCTTGGGCGTCGATTGTAGCACAAGGAAAGGGGAGGGGACGCGTGCGTTTAACAGATGCTTGGTTCGGTGCAGCTCGGAAAAATCTAAATCATTTCTTAACCGATCTAAACCGATCGAACTGATCTTCGCGGAGTAAATTAAAAAAAGAAAAAAAACTTGAACCGAACTTATAACAATAAGTTACTAAAACTAGTAATAAGCAGTAGACAGGAGGGAAAGAATGAGCGCGAAAGGCAGAGATACCGAAAGCGGAAGAAGAATGCGCGTAAAATATGTACTCTGCCATGGAAGTTTTCTTCCTATTCGCCGTGGATAGCCACAAGTGATGATAACAAAAATCTACGCATCGATATCATCAACTCCATATCCGGTGTATATATGGAACAATGTTTACTAGAGAAGCTGGAAGAGAGAACGCTGGAGCGAGAAAGCTAGTGATAGATGTGGCGAAAGAGATAGATGTTGATGATTTTTCTTTTAATGTGTTTCCGATGCAAACGAATTTTCCTCCGCCTTGATTCGTTTAACTGTTACACTGCAATGTGTCTGTTTTTTCGTGTTTTTTGCTAAACTTGTGACAAACATTCCCCCTCCGTTGAGAACCAGCAAGATAGGAAAATATGTGTATTGCACAAAGAAAATCGCCTATCTCAACCCGCCCGAACCACATCGGCAACCAGAGGAAGAGCGTTGGATAAATGTGTGGAAAATAGCGTACTCGATGAAATGGGATTTTTTTTCATGTTTCATTTAAAAACGTAAGGCGATCGCGGTGTAATGTACGTATTGATGTGAAGGGAGGCGGCGCTTATTGACCAAGGCGATAAGATGGATATCAGTTTCAAATGTTTGCCCCCGCGAAGCGGCAGTGGAAAGTTTCCCGGCATCGTACGCGCATGAGCTCAGGCAATCGAATGCGAGTGGCCCAACCAAAGCGGCGGTCATCGACCTGTACATCGACACTATTTAAATATTACGTGCGTAGTAATTGCGTGCATTAGCAAACACTAAAAAGAAGACGAAACAACAACAAAAACCTAAGCCCCCTATAATGGTAAGGACACTTATTTGTTTACCCTTGTGCTTCTTTTGTGGTAGAAGAGAAGGGAAAGTTGTCTGTATTCCTTTTCGCTCACAGTCAAACCAGTTGCCGGTTGCTCCGAAACGTAGTGTGTAGACTGGCAGTAACGGCTGATCGATGAAGGAGGTGCATGATTTGAACGGCCAAGATTCGACCAACGGTTTGTGGTGTTGGTGTAAAGTTGGCCAACAGATCGAACTGGGATAACCGAATCACCCCAAACGGAGTAACTTTACATGTAATTAGATAAATCAAATTTAACTAAATCGTCAACGCGTTGGATGAAGTTACATCGTAGGAAGTAACACGGAAGCGTTGCTGCTTCATATCACATCATTGAATTGGGTCGTTGTGAGAGGTTAGAGGAAACCTTATTAGCTGTAAATCGCGTTGGAAAGGCTTACCGAACGAGTCAATGTGAATGAATGAATGAATGTCAATGTGAGGGAGAACAGCAATGAGTGTGAATGGAGAAAACGGATCAGGAAAAAAAAACTGTAAAATAATGGTTAAATACAAAAAGCAAAGAAAAGATGCTTCAACTTAGGTGAATGCACACCCGATGGGGCAGTTGTGTTGGAAGGGATGAAAGGAAAGCGTGTACGTGTAGCCAATAAATAATTTAAATTATTGAATCCCACTAACATGCGTCGGAGACCGTGCGAGGTCGGAGGAAAGTAGCGCAATTGCGAATCGCCAGAACGTATAAAAACACACATCCACAGGTGCATGAATAGAAACATTCAGCAGAGACACGGACGCAGTCACACGCTGACACGTACGGGTCACCATGTACGATGGCGTACAGTTATTAGGAAGAGGTTCAAGGGCCGTTACAGTAACTTAGGCACTTCAAAAGTAATCTAGTTGTAGCTAGCCGGAAAGACTCGTTGATAGTGGGGAAGCGATAGTGTGAGAGAAACCTAGAAAACAATGAGATAAAACCAAAAGAAAGCAGAACGGGAGCACGAATGTGCGAGGCCGGAAGGGTTGCTGTGTCCGCAAGCTAGAAGGACATGCGAGATCAGGTGGTGCTATTAACAAAACAGAAAAAAAATTGATAAAATAGGTGAAAGTACGAGAATATTACTGTTTACAAATGGGGGGTAGAATTTCAAATGAACAGAATCTACCTGACGGTAGAGAGGACCGAGGAGAGATTGGCAGAGATATCAGCGTACACAAAGATACGCGTGATAGTAGGAAAGGTTGAAGTGTCTCGGCGTAAACGCTTCTAGACTTCTACAAACGACATGTTAAACATGTCCTCAGAAGGGGGAATCCAATTAAACGTAAAAGGAAACAGAGAGGACCGGTATGGAGCGCCGTAAAAAGCAAAGAAAATAAATCGAATAGGAAAGACGATGTGATGTGGAGACGTGACAAACGTAAACCCGAGTTCACGGTGGAACTCAATAAGAGACAAAGCAAGAGATGGATGAGGGGATAAGGAGGAAGCGTTACGTACGGCGACCGTGCGCCGTTCGTGCGATGTAAATTACAAGCAAAACCCGGCGGCAACACAAAACTCACGGATCATGAATTCACAAGAAATGCAAAAGACGTTTCTGGTGTCGGATGCGCTGAGCAAAAGGTGCCTCCTCCGGACAGGAGGATGTGGAGGCCCTTTGCTTGTCTACTCAACATTAGCAGACGGGAGGTGGAAACACACAAACACACACGTCTATCGAAGATCAAATTGGAGCGAACAATGTCTTAGCGAAACAAATTCAATATTTAATTTGGTTTTGAAGATATTTGCAACATTTTCTCCCTTTCACAACCAACCACTTACAAGTCGTGTGTTGTTTTTATTATGGATTGGTTTGCGAACGGACATGGAGTAGATCCTGCCGCATGATGGAGTCCCACGTTAAGAAAAGAACTGAAGGGCAGCTGAGACACACAATTACACCGTCACTCTGAATGGGAGTTTGCTGGCGATGGTATCATCCGCCAAACTGGCAGTAAAAGAAGGGCAACAAGGGAAGATGATTAGAGATCCTTCATGTGGCAGTGCGATTCACAAGAAATGGAAGCTCTAGCTGGATTGGACTCGAGAAGACAGAAGATCGCACCCTTAAGAGGAAAGGAAAAGAAAGGAGATAAGAAATAGGGGAACGAAGAACGGAGAAAAGGAGAAACATTGTTAAACTTTTTTTGTTGTTTTTATTTGTTTCCATCTACAACAAACGCTCGCCATCCGGATCGGTAAGACGTCTTGAGGAAAGTTGCTGGAAATGAATCAAACGGTGGTTCCGGGTACAAAAATAATGGAATAATAGTGGTGCCCGGTGAGCATGCACAGCAAGAATGTTCAAAAATATCCCGACGGTCCGACGGATGGCGCGCCATGGTTAACATGTTATTGTTTTATTTTTTTCTTTACTTGAAAAGAGAAAAAAAGAGCAAAATACCTTCAGTGAAGCAGCAAAAAACAAAAAAATAATAAAAAAAAGACGCTAAACAAAACCAAACAATGTGACCGGTGGAGTTTCTGTGAAGTGAAAGAATGAAGAGCTAACGCATTTATATACAAAGATATATTTCATAAGAAAAAACCATTAACAAAAACCGCAGCATTAAATTCTACGCGTCATTCTTCGTCCACTATCCAATCTGTGGATATGGCATCAGTCTTTTTGTCCGTTTTGAACTGCTCCTGCGCTTGGTCGAGCGCGGCCACTTTGGTTACGCCTTGCACAATCTGCTGGTAGCGATCCCTTATGTCCGTTATCCATTCCGTGTCGTCCCAGTGGTACCAACTCAGCAAGCAGACAATTAGGATGAAAAACAGATTGGTCGTGATGCCTGAAAGAAGTGGTAGCGGAAAGCATGGCAAGGATCAGCGCACGAGTCGATGGAAAAATGGATGCGCGCTTACCAATAATAGCCGACAGCACCGGCCAATTGAACATTAGATACCGGAGCCCTGTAAAGTTTGCCACCACGTGCAGTTGGGCCGAGTACAGCTGGATGTCCCGGCACTGGATGGTGATGTCAATATTCGTCGCCGGCTGGCTGGAGTCATCTAGGAAATTCGAAAACAGCTCCACCGTGACCAGCTGTTTCTCCTCGCGGTACCCAAGTACGAGCAGCGGTGAAAACACGAACGTGAGGATCGTCCTCAGGAGGTCGGATTTGTAGTGCAGCATCGACATCCGGCAAGACCTGGCTATCTCGTCCTGTTGGTAGTCCTTCACTGTACCACAAACCGTGAACATGCCTGCGTGAAGTGATTTAAAGGAGGAACGTGCGTAAAAGCTGTTGCCAGCAAACTATAGGCACACAAATGTATCGTTGCTTCTAGGTGCAACGATACGGGTACGACTAAGGAGACAAACACTTGCTCTAACCGATTACCTATTTTACCATTTTGTTCTGATTCGGGCATTTCCAGGTTCAAAATAATCTTGTACGGTTGGCCTACCATCAGGAACCTTTGATGATTGGTGAGCGCTACATTTGCCGTTGGATATGGCTTGCAGTCTCCTGCCGGATCCTTGCACTCGCTGCAATTTGGGAAATGGGGAAAAGTTAGACCGATCTCGAGCGGGGTGATACAAACTAACCCGTTACCACCTACCGCAGGTTCAGGTGAACATCCTTCATATGCAACACTGACGGCATGTACGAGTAGTAGAAGTACAGGTACAAAAATATCGAAGCCCAAACCACGGAAAACCCCACCAAAACCACGATGATCAGCTTGAGGAACACATTTTTCGTCGTTTTGACGCTCTTTTCTTTGCGCGCTTGGTACTCTTCGGCCGCCGCCAAGCCCAGCGTGGCAATCGGTTTGAACACGTAATTACGTATTATTTTAAACGGGTCTAGAATCATAAGTAATAGTCCTACGAGCCCCATGGTGCGTGGATTAAGTGTGTAACTGATTTCAACGAAGTAGATAAGCAATCACTGCCGATGCGATAACGGAATACGTAGCCGATGAACGCTTGTGTTAAGAATGTGTAGAAAAAAAAAGTGGCACAGAATATTTGAAATGTGGAACTTGCAACGGCACTTCTACAGACAAATCTACATTCTAGCTATATAAAAACTTGCTGCATTATTTTTGTTGTTACGAACGTTTCCATCGAACAGCACTTATCATTCGACTCAACACTATTTACCTCGGGCTGGTTCACATATGTTGCGATTCTGTTTTCATCTCCTGACACCGCTATGTCAGTTTAGGTTTGTTTTGATCTAGTTGCACGCCTAGTGGTGTCAGTT
Source organism: Anopheles atroparvus (assembly GCA_914969975.1). Lineage (NCBI taxonomy): Eukaryota > Metazoa > Arthropoda > Insecta > Diptera > Culicidae > Anopheles > Anopheles atroparvus. The sequence continues at coordinate 44,688,883 of CAJZCY010000001.1, read as the reverse complement.
GTTGTTGCTGGCTTGCCTAATGGTGCCTAAATGAAGAATTCAAGCAGCCCAATTCAAGCTGCCGTCCAATTTGAATTCAGTATAAAATTATTTTTGCCGGGCTGGATCAATGTTTTTTTTTTCTTCCAATTATTCATGAAGAACGGTCCGATGGAAGAGTGGTTATTGATATGTATTTATTTACAGTTTCAAATCAATTTTTCTTATAACGTGAATAACAACAATACAAAATCGATACAAATCTACTCAAAGATGTAAATAACTCCCCGCACCGTTCGTGTTCGCCTCGCTAAATGGAAATATAAAACGTGCCATTTTATAGCCGTATATGCATCAACTTCCTCATCAAACCCGGCCCGTTCCACAGCCCGTTGAGAAGCAAGTGCCAATAGAGTGGCGGCATCACGTCCTTCTTCATCATGTACATGGAGTAGCGCTCCTTCCTTTGATCGAGCGGGAACGTCTCTAACGGTGTCAGTGAATAGTCAAACTCGGCTAGCACACACGTGTTGTATCCCGTGACCAGCGGGCAGGAAGCGTAACCGTCGAATACTCTGTTCGGAGTTTTGCCATCCATCACGGCCATCAAGTTTTTGTACACGACTTGAGACTGGGCCGCTGTGTGTGCCGCAAAAAGATGCAAGGAAGGAAAGAAAGAAAGGAAACAGGGTCGAATAAATGATATGCTGATGCTGATGTTAATTGATTCCAAGCGACAATTCCATCTCGACTCCTTACCGACCGAAGCAGCAGTTTTAGAATTCGGGGAGGACGAACAGTCGCCAATAGCAAACACGTTGCCAAATCTCTGATGCTGCAGCGTATCCTTGTTCACGTCCACGAAACCTATTTCATTAACCAGGCTTTTGCAAGCCTTTAGCACATCGGGCGCGCCCATTGGAGGTGTGACGTGCAGAAACTCGTACTACAATAGCATACCAATGGAATAATGTCTCTCTTGTTATACTTTCCACCGCGCCCGCGATCATGCATGACCTACTTACGTTGACGGTGAACCTTTCATCCGGATTGTCCAAGTTTTCGAACACAGCTTCGTTGGTAGATGGTTTAACTTCGACAAGGTTGGTCCGGAGATTCACGTTAATGTTACGCTTCTTCACTATTTCCCAGAGAGCATCGGCGTAGTGTTTCACACCAAACAGTACCGGCAGGGAGGTGTTGTAGAACAAGTTTGCATTCTTACGTTTATTTGACTAAAATGGGAATTTAAAAAAAACCATCAGTATTTCGGCAAGCAATGGTTCGCAACGATAAATTACCTTTCGCAAATAATGTTCAGCAATGTACAGCACCTTCTGGGGCGCTCCGGGACACTTTACCGGACTGTTGGGAAACGTGAACAGGGCATTTCCGGTCCTGAAGTTTTGCAGCGCCTGCCACGTTCGGTTGACATACTTCGGCGAGTAGTTCGAGCACACCTTTCCATTCGGGATGGAGAGGGCCTCCACCAGGCCGGGGATTTGCTCGTAGTTTAGCTGCAGCCCGACGGCGACGAGCAGGTACTCGTACTCGATGCTATCCCCGCCCTTCGTGTGGACGGTGTTGTTTTCTGGCTCGAATTTCGCCGCCGAATCCTGCAACCATGTAGCCAGAGCCGGCAGGACACTCTTCATCGGTCGAAAACTGTCCTCTAGCTTCTTGATGCCACCGCCGATCAGTGTGAACATTGGTTGGTAGTAATGTTTCTGTTGAACCAGAAGCAAGTTATTTATGGTACAACGGATGAAAATTTGCTAAATTAGGTTTCAAATCATGGCTACGGCTAAAACGTCCAGACTACATAATTCGTTTTGTGAACGTCTGACATAGCCACGATAGAACAAAAGAAAAAAAAAGCAATAAAACTTTCAAAACCGGTTTTGCCATACTCTACTCCAGTGTGTCACAGAGTGATTTTGGTTTGCTCATTTCATTAGCGACTTGCGCGATGACTTTCAAGATGAAGGGATGGTCAACCAGCCAATCTATACAGTAATATGTATCAGCAAAAAATCAGCACGTATGCCGTCGTGAAGACCAAATCCCCTGTGCAAACAATGATGATTCTGAATTATATGCTTCTACCATTAATATATGATTCGGAGTATTGGGTTTATTTTTAGCGTCGCATGATCGAATACGCTTGTGAAGGACAGCAGATTTTCAACAGGATGTTGATAAGCCGGCCTACTGTTACTCTTATAGCCAATGCAATTAACTTGCATTTGATAACAGTACGTTTAGAGAAATATACCCCCCACACTTGGCCAATGATATCACGCCCCGGTTGATAATTGCAGAACCGAGAATGTTGTCCCACCCTGCTCAACTTACATCAGCCGGCTCCAACACGATTACTTTGCCCTCGCCCAATTTGTTCGATGCCTTCGCTGCAACGGAACAACCGCCAGCACCACCACCGACCACCAATAGCTTGCATCTGACGAAGAGAAACAAACCATTTTACGGATAAGCCCCCGGTAGCAGCTCTAGGTTGTTTGGTTATGCTTCCACACTCACTTGTGATGTTCATAAAGAATGCCACTTGTTGATAGGTTTCTTGCCAGGAAACCGATCTGCCAAGATTGAACTCGGCTAGAGCTGCACAGAACTTTATTCACCGTGTACATCTCAACCACCCGATGTCGATTAACACTAAAAGATAAGTGGACGGACCTCAGCAAGAACTGTCGGTCTTCAACGACTGATTATTTTTCGGCTGATCAGCGACTGTTTTATACGATGGTAAACATAATCGAATGAAAAAAAAGGCAAATAAACGTCAAAAAATGCCGACACGACGAAGCGTAACCTTGAAAACGAACTGTTTGTTTATTTGAAATATAGATGGCGTGGCTACGCCGTAGCAGGTGCTGTTTCATCGTGCTTTTTTCAAAACCTAAGCCGGAACTGGTCTCTTTTGAAATCGGTAAAATAGTTTGCACAGTGGAAAAGTCGGTAAGGTTGAAAAATAAACTTGTAGTTGGCATTCAGTACCTTGACGGACGTAACGATTACATGTTGGCAGTTTTGGGTACAGTTGGTGCCAAGGAAAATCGGACAGCTATAATGCAATATAGTGCTCAATTGCTTCTAATTTCTAGCGATGTGAAATCGTGATTTCAGACGGAGCACTGCATTCTTATTTATTCTTATTTCAATCACCATATGGATCTTAATGTTCATCTCAAAAACAGATTTTTTCAAATTTTTCTCATAAAATTGGGGAGCATTGCGTCCCATGTCTGTTGCACAACTAGATACAATTGATTTGTTTCAGGAAGAATTATTTATAGGAGATAATTTAGGCTACATTTTGCAGTATAGGTTTGATCCTTATTGCTCAATTCCAAGAAATTCTAGGGAATGGGGACGACTGTTGCCAAATTAGAGAAATTCATAATGATCTGAGCGTAAAAGTCATTTTTCTAGCCATTAGCCAGTGACTTCAGCGACCAACGTTCAGTGCAATAGTTCTTTAAATTTTATCATCATTTCCGTTAAAACTAATCAACATTCATAATGTCGTTCCTATATTTCAAATTTGACTACAGTTAATTCATTGAATACTTAAACAAAGAGACGAAATTACAGACTGATTGACTGGACATGTTTGGATCTTTGAACAGAGTGGGCTGTCCAACTGACCGTTCGGTAGACCCGGGCGCTTGTTTATCTATTCAGTTAATTACTATTAATGTTTGTACGGATTCTTTTAATTCGTTACATGCATCGTCCAGCGCGACATAAGCATGCCGAGGATGAGGCGCCGTCAAACGATTTTCAAAGCTCGTCAATGCCAGACGAGGGTAACGAATCGGCCCGTTTTCATCTCCGCCTCTGTTGCGCACAGCCTCGTCGCCGTTCATACGCATGTCATTTTGCTGCTCCGGTTGGCGTTCTATATTATGATGCGGCTCGTAACCTCACTTGTCTTTCTGGTATTCTAATTCGTAGAGGAACCGGCGGTCGCTTGCTGCGGAACGTATACCTTCGGGGTACTGCTATCCCGCCACAGGTTTCACACACCTGAACGCTCTCCGTCTAATGCGATGGCGATGCATGATTCAGTAGCGGAGGGCATCTTCTTGCCCCAATTTAAATGGCAAATTCGGGCGCTCCCTTGGCTGCTGTGGCCGAACTCGCTCGGGACGTCGCTTCGCATTGCCAAACGGATCGAAACGCCTCGAGTGGCGCGTCTCCGCTGGAGGCGACACTTACGCGACAAATTCCCTGCGTCGATTACATTTGCCTCATTTCAATCAATTGAAAAGCAGCAGGACACCCGATGAGGAGCGCCGTCGAAATCTATTAACCGAATTAAAGGGGATTAATAACGAATTTCATAGGGCGGTAGTTTCGTCGGACTCGATTATGCCCCGTGACTATCATGGGATCATGATTGTAGGTGTTATCCTGGTTCCTTTATTTCGTTCACTTTTGGAATCGAAAACATTTGATCGTTAGTGTTTTCTGCGCGACACGTAGAGCAAAGATCTTTGGTTGCTACCCGGCTCAAGGCATTGCATGCTAATAGCTTAACCACCTTGAAGGAATGTCATTATTCGCCGATGACGCGCTCGGCTCGAAGAAATCGCATCGCATTACACACATATGCCAGTGCGAACCGCCTTCCCAACGCAGCCCAACTGGTGGGTTGGGCCGGAATTAAATTAAACAACTAGGTGGTGGGTAAGAAATCATCACCAATTGAAATGATCGATATGATGTGACTGTCACGAATTAAGTCATCAATTGAGCCGGCTCACAAGAAGAAAACGGCAAGAATCCGACTCCCGTCAAGGCACAGGAAAGGCCGGTTCGAGTGCAATACACGAGCGACCACTGGCCAGCGCCTCGGGTGGGCTTCGCAACCAATAAGGAGGGTCCCGTCTTCGCTGTATTGCGATGTAAGGCAATTGCTGGAAAATATATATATATATTTATTTTCCCCCGTCAAAAGGATGCGCCTGATTTGTCGATCGAAAGACGCACACAGCTGCAGGGTAACGATGCGTCATCGAACGGTGTCGTTGGTTACGACGATTAAATAACTGCATAAGAAAAGCTTTCGATTCGTCGCCAATACGCCTAAATGTATGCTAGATGGAAAAGTGCAAGCGGTAGTCTAATAGGATCCTTGATGAATCTACTTTAGAATTTATCTTTTCTATTGCTTATTTAATTTACCAATATAGCCACAAAGCAACTCTATGCACCAACTCCATTATCAATTCTACTTCAATGTAAAAGCTAAGGGTGCCAAGCCTTACATTCATCGTCGTTAAAAATGATTTGGTGATTTATAAAAAAATCCAGTTCCAGGATGTGTAATATAACTATGGAAATCATTTGCACGCACTGGTGAATCGCCTTGTACGAGATTTCTAATAAGCAGTGTAAAATTAGATCCTGGATTAAGATATATTTACAATCGCAAGTAAAAGACAATGATATCCATGGCCCCAAGGGCTTCAGGGGACTGAACCGAAGACTTTTTGCCCCAGGTTCCGTTCTATTCACACTCTTCTTTCACCGTCCTGTCTGTACTGTTTCGCGATGGACCGAACTCTTTCCATCTGACGGTTACATCCCTCTTTCTCTCGCTCTATCGATTCGTCTTTTTTTTTCTGCCAGCGCTGTCTTCTCCGACTGTGACCAATTCACTCTGGTTTTCTTAGTTATCGGTCCTACTCTAACTACTCTCTTAGATCTTTAGCCCGTTTTGACTACACGTAGCCGAATAAAAATAGTACCACTACGCTTTTCATTTGGATCAAATGTGTTTTGTCACTTTTCACCTTCTATCCCGCTGAATGTGTGTGTAAAAAAGGTCTCCAAATGTGATAACATCGTTTTTTTGAGCCAAACCAACCCATAAGTCCCATTCCAAAGTGTCATGATAACTTAAATATTTAAATTTTTTTGAATTCGAAACACAAATAATTTGAAAAATAAAAACCTTTTGTTTAAACATAAATAAAAGGGATGGGAGTACGAAATAATCCACTGTGTGCATTCAAAATCATTCACGTTTATTTCAACATTTCATAAATTACCTGAATCACTTTGAAATAAGTATCTAACTAAATATATCCACAAGTACGATGAAAACCTTCGCGAAGTGGAGAAACGATTGTTTTCTTTTTATTCCGCCGCCTGTACTTTCTGCGCGTTCAGCATCTTAGTTCCTCTCTTATTCTCCATGAAATTAAATGGCCAATCGTGTAACTGCGGGTTGACGCGACACCCTCTTTCTCCCCCAAAGCGGGCTCCGGCCGCTTGGATGCTGTATAAATTTCCATCAAGGATTATAAAAGGAACTAACTCTGCCGGCAGATGTTTAATCGTGTGTTGATAGCCGCAACGATCTGATCGCCAGCTTTTTTCCGGACAGTTGTGACCGATACCGACCGTCGAGCTCAGTGGATCGGGAGAGAGAGATTGGGCATCGAGTTTTAGAATCTAAATCCAAGGCATTGGAGCTCTAAAGACCGTTTCTGTGCGTTGCGTGATAAAAGCTGACGAAGCTGTGCGGTGGTAGCCTTTGCCAAGGTGATCCACAGGACATTTGTGAGACCTTCGGAGAGTTTCTAGGAATTGTGGTGCTAGTGGCCTGATTAAATCTGTGGCGAATCGTTCCAGTGCTGTACAGGCGTCAGGAGCAGGTGTGCTTGATTGATTCATCAACTGCTAAACTGTTCGACTTTGGGATAAACCATATCGGCAGTAACTTTTCCACAGGTAAGCAACTACATCCCCCTAGACTTGCTCTTCTCCTCCATACATACTCCTTTGATTGATCGATTTACTGGTGGGAGTGGAAAGTACATACATTTATTCCATCAGTTTTGTTCAAGTCGTGTTCGGTGGTAGCAGCATATATTTTTATTTTAAATCGGAGTCAGAGTTGTGCAGTCATTTCATAAGAGCTGCCTGTCATAAAATGTGCTTATGTTTGAACGGAGCACAACGTCTTTGCAATGGAAATTTAAACTCTTAAAAACAATTGATGCCAGTTGAAAGGATTATCCCCATAAAGTGTCTCGAAAAGAAATTCAACCGAAACAAATTGCGCGGGACGTTTCAAGTGCCAAGCAATATGCGATATCGTAGACTAGGTTTAGATGTTGAAGAACCCTTGCTATGTTATCACTATAATGCACCAGTGGTCCATCGAAAACCCTGTTGCCGCAAATGCGCTGGACTTAAAGCATATTGACTCAGAGTGCAAATATGCTGCAGTAGAGAGATTTAGCATTAAGTACATAGCTATGATACCATGTCTTACCGGTGCTGCTGATATGCGGCCCAACGGTCCCTATACGGCCTATAAAAGCGAACCGGCAGTGTTGCCAGCACTATAAAGTTTCAATGAAACGTGCGCCGGTACGGTAGTCGCTGGTCCTAGTATTCCTGTGTGAGGCCCATGCTTGGAGCCATTGCTCCCGTTGTATCTGATCTCCGCTGCTCTGCAATCGCTGTTATGGGTGGTTCACGTGAGTTACGATTACCTTCCATGACAACGCCCATTTTACAGTCTCGTGATCATCGTGTGTCGGGTGGCTTTATCGCGGAACGGTAAGCCTGATGATGTTTCTTCATGGGCGCGAATCCCCACCTTATCAGCTCATGCGGCACGGCCAGTTCGGTTTCGCGCAGGTCGGTCGTGGTGCCTCCGTCGGGATGCTGTGGCTAATGCGTTCTATTTCTGAACTTCCCCGGTCGAGTGCGGTGTCTCGAACGGCACTAGCTGGTCTTTCGGAAGCGATGTTGAACTTTGAAATGAAAACAAAACAATTGTATCATTCAACTTTGTAGTAGCACTTTTTTGTTGTTACGTACCAAGCTGTCTTATCACTCTTTACCATTCATGTCACGGTCCTACTATGGACGGTTTTAACTGAAATATGCGTTTGTTTTGTCTCAAATGTTTTTTAAATCTACCTTCATGACGCTTCTAAATTAGGCACATCACGACACCAGCTCAGTTTTATGTTTGATTATTACGATCCATACCCATACAGACTCATCGAGAAGCCCAGAGGGCTTCCCCATTTGAAAAGAAAACGTATAAAACACACCGGTCTTTAAACGCAAAAGTGTTGCAAAGTTGCATCAGAAAAGAAGTGCAACAGTAGCATACGGTAAATTTTACCTTGGGCTTTCCAGGACCGGTGGAAAATCGCGCACGTCCAGCTAATCAGGAATCGTGATCGAGGAGCGTTGGCCAAGTGAATGGCACGTTGGATAAATGAATTGATTATATTGTTTCTTTGAGTAGAACGATAACCATTTTGATTGTGCAAGTCTATTGAAATATCATATCACAAAAACGATCTTCATTGAGCTTAACAATTCTTAAGGATGCCTTCAACAAGCCGTAACATATGCGTGATCGGTACGCCTGTCATGAGAGATAATTCTTCACTATCACATCGTAGTAGCCTTCTATGGTATTAATATGTTTTTTTAATGATTCGCAATGCTTACTACTGCCTTTGCTCATAAGTTACCCTCCTGACAGAAGTTTCTAGTACGGCACATAGGGTTGTGTGGCATTACCTTGCAATTTCTATGCTACCAAGTTATCGGTTATCGAAACACGTGGTCCAATTTGTACGAGGACTAATCACGTACACCCTTTGGAGGGAGAACGGAACACATGGCTGACAGAAACGGTGAACAGATCCTGGTCGGATGTGGTGCATTTAGAGGTTAATGATAAAATAATCAATTATCGGAAGTCGGTAATCTTCCTAGTTTGACGTCGATAGCGAAACTATTCTACCGAGATTAAATTCGCAGAACCGCTCTAAGGCCTCAGCTTACTGGTCCAATGCTCACATTCACAGAGTGATTACACTTCGAACGCCGGCGCGCCTTTGATGGCGCGTGGGTTCAACGTATGGTGCAGCACCGCGAAAGGGAGGTGACAGAAGTGATTCATCAAATTAAACGCCTTCATAATGTATTACGACTGTCGTTAAGGTGTCACAGTGCAACAGCGGGCGGCCGTTGCGCGAGAAAAGCTGTACCGGCCTAATAGGCCAATTACGACAACTAACCGGTATTGCCGCTTACTAACTAGCCTTCGCCGAGCAAATCCGGCGTCCGGCGGCGGGAAAACTAGAACTCCCCGCGGCAGGGAATTCCCCGCCACCGGCTCGAGGTACCGTTGACATGATAATTTCACCACCCATCGCGCACTACTCTCCTCCACACGGAAAGTTCCTTTCGTTTTCACCGGCCTTTGACATGCCTACGTGACAACGATCGGGTAGAATGCGAGCCTGTAGTAGAACGGCATCCCTTCGGAATTGAATTCGCAGTGGTGCCAAGCAATCAGGCATCAATCAATCTCGACGCAAGTTAAACGAGTCAGCGATTCTTTGGCGGCTTTTTTACACTGTTGTTTAGTTAACCTAAGCAAGTTGTAGTTGATTTGAAATGAAGTCAGGCAGGCAGTCCGTAGTTAAAAGTGGTAGAGTCACACTTTCTCAAACTGTTCGCCGTGGGCTAAAATGGCCAAGGATATCCAATAGCCCTTTTGTGTTGTCTTAGGACTCAGATATGCCGACCATATGGCTGCTAGCAGGCAGTTCAATTCAAGCTTTATAAGATAAGGTGTAAGGAATTAGAAAAGGTCTAGGGGGATTGGCACATCAATAACACTGAACGGAGGAAATCCTCTTGCAAGAAGAACATGTTTGAAACGCCACGTGTGCGACTTTCACTGCGAACGAAGTTCCGTGGCAAACCAGCATCCCGGTTGCCAAGAAAGTTCGATTAACCGATCATATGAGTCATCATCGTGTGTCCCTGGGAGATCCATCAATGGCCATGCGTGTCTGCGAAAATGGCCCCTAAATCACTATTATCATCGCCATCATCCAATCAGCCCGATTTTCGTGTGCCAAACGCAAACGGAACGGTGGAGCAAGACGAAACGGAAATTCCAGCCCCGTTTTTCATCGAACCTGTTTAGAGCTCTCGACCCCTTGGGATACGGAGATCAATAAACTTCTTTTTCAACTTGCTCCTTTTCGCTTCGGCATTGATGTGAAACGCGGCTGCAGGACGAGGCATAAGGTGCGTGCGATAACGATCGCCTTGGAACCAACCGGCAGTGAGCATTAACCAACTCGGGTAGCTACGGAAATGCCTGAGCGGAGGCTTTCAGACCCCTAGAAGGTCAGCCAGAGACGATGGCGCGATCTCGACTAGAAGAGATCTTCTCACGGTAACAGGGGCAGCATATTAAATCCTAAACCGGCAGATCGTAACGAGGGAAAAGAACTCCAAGAAAAGATGATATAACAGGGGGTCTTTTTTATCTAGCTGTTGAGATCATTCTTAGCCTCGAGCCGGGGTCGATGGTCCGGCAACACGTGCTACCAACTTCGAGTTGCGAATGTTCCTCTATGTGCGCTCTGGTAATACCAGAGTCCGGGTAATTCGTAGATTGGCCTGCCAGGCATCACTTGCCTGCGAAACTGGAGGTGCTGTCCATCCCATCGGCCGTAAAACCATTTCGCTCGAACCACCAGATGGATGCCGTGGTGGTAGTAGTACCCCAGTACACGGCGAACATGCACCACACAGAACTGAGCACATGACGAACAGCTGAGAGTAATATGTCATTTTTATAGTTATTTTGACCTTGATATCTACTCTCCGGTCGGATGCATGTGCGGTGTGCGGCGTGGTGCCCGGGTTGAGAAGCGGAAGAAAACTGGTCCTCAGTTGCAGTTGCACCCTCATACCACAGCCTCCCCCTCAAGACCCCCCCCCCCCCCCGCTTCCCATGGTGCTCCCCCGGGTAACCGGTCGACCAGTTCGACCGGCGGCTCCGTCAATCACACGGTGCCCTTTTCGGTACGACCCGACGACGGAAAGGCACAGACGATGCACTATTATAATCGGAGAGCGTACGTGAACTGGCGCACGTCGTCCATCGGGTTCTAGGCCGTGCGGGCCCGGTGGCCTGATCCCACATCGTTCCGCCTCTGGTCGAGTAGTTCTCGGGGATTTTCTTTATTCCTTCCGCCGCGCGTGGGCTAGCTTCCAAAAAAATAAAAGAAAGGAACGGCGCTCGGCGGTACAGGTTCGATCATAACCGCGGGGTAGCTTGGTTAGATCTGGCAGCTGAAACAAATGTTGTGAGATGGGCCCATTCATTTACATCGAATTGCAATCGTGCACAGGCAATCCTCGCGATCCTCCTATAGGGAGTGAAGGGGATTCAAATGAGCTCCGAGTGAAGGGACAGGAACGTTGCCGGGACACGACCAGCGGCCAAAACGAGAGAGAGAGAGACAGACACCACGGCGCAGCCGAACAGGAGCCGTGCCAACCGTGCCCGGCTCATAATTGACCGCGGCGGTTAATAGCGTTCGTGAATAATAAATTCCCAAGCAAATGGGAATAGGAAAGAGCGCGACCGCATGGACGACCGCATTGACGTCAGACGTGGACCGCCGCCAAACCCGAACGGTTGCCAATTTCGAATGACATCAAATCACGACAGGCTATAAAACGCGCGAGTGGCATTTAAGGGAAGCTGAACTTCAGCCTGTCAAGATCGGCCGATAGGAACGCGATCTTCATTAGCCCCGGCAGTCGACGGTTTCCGTGCTCCAAGAAGTCCAATTGTCCCGCCAAAATGCCTTTCGCCTTTCCCCGGGGTAGGGAGGCTGACGGTTGCGTCAGCGAAGCGCAAATCTCACCTCGCGAGCTGCACGCGGAGATCGAGCGAGCCAGTTGTGTACGATCGGCAAGGGACACGGCGCGAAAAGGGAGGGAGAAACAACAGCAAAAAAGAAAAAGGAAGCAGAAAAACCCCAGCACGATTGGCTCCACCGTGTCTGCGATGCGATGTGGCGATTCCGCCCTGGTCCGTTCCTTCGCAGGGCGCGCGTGGGGCGGAAGTGCTCCGCGATCGCTTTAAACTCCCGGTCCGGCTCTAGAAGCTGGCAAGCGGTTTTCGCGGTCGATCGTGAACACACACACACACACATACACACACTTGCACGACGGATGTACGACCCGCTGGGCACGGCATGAAATTAATACTACATGACAGATATCGAATGAAAACCTGTGTGTGACACACGAGAGAACCGGCCTGGCTGGGATGGTTGCGAAAGGCCGTGGCGGAGGGTGGTGGCTGTGGTGAGAGGAAGGAGAAGGTCTGAGCGAGAGGGTGGGTGGTGGGGAATGATTCTGCGATGCCAATCATGCGCGCGCTGTTGCCGGGGCCTTAATGTTCGCGATCCCTCCTCTGAACTGGAGGAGCCTGCACCACCCTGTCCTGGGTTCCCATCTTCGTTCGGTCACTGCTTTTTGCTACTTTCTGAAATCGAAACTTCGTAAACCTTGCACAGTGCCAGTGTTCGTCAACCGGTTCCGTTGCACGTTCTTTGCAATCAATTTATTCATTTGTTCTTTTCCGCTTTATTGCACACTGCTTTATTTGCATTCAGGATGGCTTGCAAGTGTATTACCCGCAATATTTCAATCTACCCTGTACAATGTATACTTCACTCAGTTTATCCAGAATCAGGCTAGGGAAAGCAATGAATGTATTCCACAGAGATTGCTCTCCCTTTCGCAGTCCGTCACTCCGTAGATCACATTTATTGGCTCCGTAGATTACATGCTATTAAATTAAAGAATTAAGTTGCAAAACGCTGGTCCAACGAAATCCTCACACGAACGTCACACGCTCCGTTCGATCCGCCTTACTCGTGTATGCAAAACAGCTTATCCTGATTCAGGTGAGTGTCATTACGCTTCCCGCTTACAACTAATCTGGCTGTGATTGATTAATCCCCTCCTGTACTGCAGATACTACGGGCAAAAATTGCATGACCGTAGCCTGTTCTGTAATATATAGATTATATATTGGCTTTCCGGTGGCCAACCGTATCGCTTCGTCGGCGAAAGGTTATTTCATTGAGACGATTGAAATCGTGCCGATCAGCGCCCACCATCGCTTATCGCGATCAGCTTATCGCCTACGTGAAAGTCCAAACATACGTGCTGATAACGTGCACATTTTTTCAAACTCAATTTCCGAAGGAAAGGAACGCCAGCCAACGCGCCGGTAAATTGCCATCAACCGACGACCTAACCGCGGGCAGCCGGGTAACATTTAATTCATTGTGGTCGTGGAATATCCTTTTCGGATAGTTTTTGGTGCACAATTGCGATGGGAGAAGCATCAATTAAAAGCGTGTAAGAAACTCTTCCTCATGGTACCTTTTTTTTGGGGTTTGCTCGATATCTTAGTATCTTTTGGTTAAAAGCCAAGCAGCATTTTTAAGCCAGGCAGCACTAAAATACTGAACTATTTGAAACGTTGTAAGGGAATCCCCATTTCATAGGTCTGATCTTGAGCCACTGGGATTGTCCTAGTGCTATGCCAACACCACCAGCTCGATTTGTCCTGTGTGGGTAACGAAATGAGATTTGTTTGTTTGTCTATTACAGAGAAGGTTGCTTTCGTGGCACGAGGGCTTGAACGATGCCTCTTCGCAATATATATATAAAAAAGAAAAACAGATTACACTCATTGGCTTCGTCATCAACAGGCTCTTGATCCGATGGTCCGCATCATCGTAGGATCGTCTAATCCACGGCATCAGGCGACCGCGAGTGTGGACCTCGGCACTTCCCGGCCCGGATCACGCGATACGTTTCACATGTCTTTAATTATCCCGGTTCGGTTTCTTTCGTCTTCCTGCACCGTTTTTTGCACTCTACTGCAAATGTGGCAAGTCACTGCGGTGAAGCTCGTGCCGTCGACGACAGCCCGATGCTCAGATCTCTCGAAGATCCACTCCCACTCGCTGCTTGCTGCTAACTCTCGCCCCATCCGGTCCACGTTGGCTGGCTCTGGAAACATCCAGAAACAAAGATCTTTGCAGTTGCTCGCATGGAGTTTTACGAGCAACAACACATTTTACACACACAAAAAAAGGGGGCAAGAAGACGAATTCGAAAGGTTAGCATCCGTGTGGCTCTCCGGCTAAGGGCGGTGCTCCTCGGGCCACCAAGCCACGGGACAGCAACGGATTAAGCTCACTTAGCAACAGCGAGGGCAACCTGGCAACGGCGCGAATCGCTCAAAAACTCGAGTATCCTTATACGGCACCTACTACGGGCCCTAGGCACTGTGATCGCGTCTTTGTTGCTGTGCCAGGACCGTACCAATTGACTGCGCCGGTCGCGGTTGTGCATATTTAGGATGATGATAAATGGACTGTCATCATGCGGTTCGCTTTTTGGATTTTATGTCGGTCAAGTCAAGTGAGATCTGCAAATTAAGCTACCAGTCTCTTGCTTGGTAACATGATGCATGAAGAGACACGGAACACGTTGTTTCAAGTTTCGAATGTCGGTACTACAAAATTCATGCGATTTTTTCAACACCATAGTGTTTTTTAAATTGGACATTGAGGATTTGTTTTGGAACTAAAACATACTCCTAAAGAGGAAGGTTAATCCCTTGAAGGGACTGCCAACCTCTGTTGGCTTTTTTCCCGACCGTTTCCTGCTGAATGCCTCTGTCCACAAGTGCTCGTCCTCCTACAAGGATTGTATAACGCCCGGTTTCAGCTTGGTCCGGCACGAACCGGCCTTATCCCGATGAGGCCGCCCAACGTGGTTGCGAATGATGAATGATGATCACGTTTCATGTGAACGCGAACGATCGTGAGTGCTAGCGGTGCTACCGCCACCTTCACCACCGCCACCTTCACCACCACCACCAGCGTCATCATGATGATTGTTGACAGCCAGTTTAATTCAATGCCGCCACCCACCGCTGGGTGGCAGTGAATGATTACAATTTGTCGCCCGTTTGTTCCAAAGAGCACACTTAACAGTAATTGAATGTCAAGCCATCGATACCGTGCCAACTGCCACAGGGGCCCCTGACAGGTGAAAGAATTGAACCCGAAACGCCATTTCCAGCGAAAGGAGGCGTGAAACGACAATAAGCGCGGTTATTTCTTTCTCTTTCCTTGCTTCGTTCGTTCTTGCCAGCCGATGATAAGATCAACGACACTATGTTCGGTGATTTCGCTGCCAATTAGGGCCACGGTGATAAGCGTGAGGCGGGTTAGTGGAGAGAGGTGGGGAGGGGGGGGGAGGAACAGCCCCGAGGGCCCGGCATTCGGTCATGATTGATCGGAGAGGGGGAGAAGATAAAATAAAAACGCTGCGTTTGCAGGACAATGGTCCCTTGGGCGAGCGAGCAGAGGAACGATAGAAGACGGCGGTGGACGAGCATATACCATGCTGTAGTTGGACCCCAAATTCCCGGAAATAGGAGATCCCACCGGCTCCAGGGCGCTTTGTGGTGAGTAAATACACATGCGACTTTCGGGTGCTATGCTGGGCGATAACGGCCGTTGGGCAAGCATATTACCGTATCAGCATATCTTGCTGTCGTTGCGCGTTGCTGACAGGACAGACGATTCGATCGGTGAAGTGGAGCATTTTGACGCCGCATGGCACATGGAATCGAGAACCGATTTCCTCGAGAGTGTAAGGTAAACAAAAAGCCGGCAGGCAATTCGATGCGTGGCCGGTCCGTGCTGCGACATTACCACGACACCGCGGGCGCCGTCTAGGGCTTCCCTTACACAACCTTACGCCACTCGTTCCCCGGGCGCCAGGTGACAAAGAATGTTTGAAAGTTTTATTTTTACTGTTTGCTGCTCCCCGTCTTCGTTTTCCCCCTCGAGCTCCCTTCGATCCGCCCGCCAACTCAGCGCCGGTACGTGCCATTTTATGCTGATACGGGAAACTTTATGTATGCTCCAGTGCCGTTGCGTTTTGGAATTCGGCCTCCCTTGAGTCTCCGATGAGTCGCCCTTTGGGATGATGCAACTTTCCGCGGTGGTTGCACGGAATTCCTGTACAGAAAGTCCTCCCCCCGAGATAAGCATTTGTGAAGTATTTCTTTATACAAACAGAAATTATGAGTAAGGATTGTCCTAGCTACACTTTAATTAAAAGCGTTTAAAATATTTGCGATAGTGATGTTGTTTCTATAAAGTTCTTGTTCAATCCAATTCTTGTATCTCTTTACGAGATTAACAGAATCTATATTTTACGACCATAGTCTTTGTATAGTAGAAAAGCGGCTTAATAGTCATCATTGTGGATGCATTTGATGTCATCGAGTTTTGATCCCACGCCGTAACGGGTCCGAATCAACGCCTGTCTCATTGAGCTACGGTGCTTTACGATGGTAGAGAAGGTTGGTCAACCTCAACACTGTGCCGTGTAATATTCTGCAATATCTTTACTAAGGGCCGTTATCGTATCACCTTGCACCCGCTGTGTCAATAATTATTGCTCTTAAACTTGCTGCAAGCCACACGCAATTCGCCCGAGGCGTAGTAGCCAAAGCGTAACCCTTGGCAGTGGAAACTTCCCAACAAGTGTACCGTTTCGACCTGGCCCGTCCCACTAACGGTGGAAAGTTCCCGGAATGCCCAGAATATCGTGATCGAACGATTCGCAGCTGGCCGTCACTGTCACATCACGCTGTCTTCGTCGTGCGGACGCTTGGGTGCCAGCAGCAGAAGCGCAGATAAGAAGAAGAGACTGGGAATGAAGGGGGCCAAGGGAGGAAACGGAAAGGAAGTTTTGAGCCTTAGGGTTTCGCTTCCGACAGGACGGTGTTAATTGTTTAAATTTGGCAGTACATCAGTCAGACAGTAGACCAAGGCCTTTTGCTCAAAATCGGTGGAGGTGGTGAAAGACCAATGGCTTTATTTATAGCACTAAGACCTCGTCCCGATCCCGTTGTCCAAAAACGCCGTACGCTTCCGATGCTTGAAGTGTAGCAGCTGACAGGTCGGATCCCCGGGAGGCCAAAGCCACGAGCTGAAAACTGTTCAACGTTGTCCGCGTCCTCGGGGCGCACAATCACGTGAAAATCACATTCATCCCGTCTGACACGGACGAGTTCCGAAGAAATGCCGCCCGTTCGTGAGCGTGGCGTGATGCAATCCCCATATTTGTTTCCTTTCTTCTACCGAGCGGCTGGCAATTCAGCTGATCCACATCGTCCATCCTCTCGGGGCAGGGTTCGTCAATCCCGAACATGATTCCTTTCGAGGTCTCTCGCGGTGCCATACGGCAGTGCGAACCAGATGTTGCAACATGTTCCTGTTGTCCACCGCGAGTGGGGGCATTGGTTCTAAAAGGTGTGTCAAATGCCTCAAGCCTATCAGGGGCGACCGGGAGTTTGCGGTGATTAATTTTAATTAATGGTCGTTTGTCGACCCTTCCCTTCCGAGCCCCGCGTGATACCGGTTGGGGTTGGCGTTCGCTGGAGCGGCTTCGTGTAGGCACGTCCATCTCACGGTGACAGTCTCGTGACTGCATGTGCAAGCCTCCCACCACCCCCACCAAACACACATGCACGAGCCGCGAGCGAAGAGGCCCGAGGGGAGTAGAGCTGCCGCGTGTCAATGTTTGCGTGTCGCTTCGGTCAAGAGCGTACCTCCAACGAAGGGCTAGTGGGTGTGGGGCAAATGTCGAAGAAAAGGGGTGGAAGTAATGGTACGATGCGGGACGAGGTGTGAATGGGGTGCGGATTAAAGAGGCTGCCTCAGCGACATCGTACGATCCCCGCCCGTGTGTTGGTGGGGCAGGCGGCCGAGTAATGTGGAAGAGGGGTCGTGCTGGAAGGCGGCAACCCCCGTGCGGCTCAAATCCGTTTCAAATCCAACCATCGAACAGCATCAGCGTCTGGGTCGAACGGCGAGCCCCTTCTTGGAGCCGTTCCGTTGGAGCAATTTTATGTAACGAAAGGCAAACCAAAACGGTGCTAATGGCTTCTGATCATGCTCCATCTTCACCTCCATCGTCCATCCACCGCAGTGAATATCGTCTTCTAGCGAAAGCCTATCGGTCTGTGTGTGCGCGCGCGCTAGTTGCGCCTTCTCCCATCTCCTCCCTCGTACCGTACGTGGACTGTTGGAATCCGCCACGGCGTTCACCTATTCGACACGGACGATGTAAGTGGTAAATGTTACCTAGCAGGCGGGAGCGGGAAGCACACGTGGAGCGGCGCGGAAGAACAGAACATCCGGAAGACTGCAGCGCGGTCGTTTATCAGATATTGAACCCTTTCCTTCCCCGCCCATGCATCCGTTTGGAGGTGCAACCACGGGAAGCCGTTGGTGAGTCTGAGGAGGGAAAGAAGAAGCGCGGCGTTGATCACGTCGTCGTCGTCAGGATTTATCCAATTTACGGTGTGCGCTTCGTAGAGCGCAGCCGATGAACACACCTCGGCTGCATCGCGTGAACGAGAGAAAATAATTTTGAAAGAGCCCTCGGCGCGTCGTCGTATGCGCGGCTAGCTGGGAGAAGCAAATAAAAAAAAAATCCCAACCCGCCCGGAGAGGATGAATTCCACGAACACGCGCAGGGGATCGCGTTAGAGCGGGAGCGCACGATCGAGTGGAGATTATAAAAACCGGCGCACCGTGGCCAGTCCGACTCAGTATACAACTTGCCTCGGTCGATTGTGCTACAAACACACCTGACTTTTTACCACCGTTCCATACCGACTTACCGTTTTCATCGTGCCCAGCCCTTCAACACACGAACGCCATCGTTGCCAGGAGTGGAGGAAAGCAAAAAAAAATTAAAAAAGGCCGCATGTGTAGAGGAACCGTCACGCATCGGTGGCACAGCATCCCGTCCGTCTGCGAGCTGGTGAAAAGTAAACAAAGAACGGCTTAATTAACCTACGCTTGAGCGCAAAAGAAACGTACGCGCGCGCAGTTCCTGCAAGTCACCGCAAGCCCGTTCGATTGTGAGGAGGAAGAAGAAAGCGACCACCCAGCCCGCGCGCTCATCCTGCGGATGCCTCTGACGTCAGCCGAATCGGTGCCAGTGCCTGTGCGTGTGTTTGTGCCGGTTGATTGATTGGTCCGGCGGGTCGCGGTGTGTCGGTGGAAAACAGCTCGCCCTCCCCCCACCCCCCGTTTAATGTCAGCCCTCGGTGCGCACCGTCTATCGTCGCCGAAGCCGCAAGAAGGAAGCGCCCGCAAGCTGGCTACCATTACTGATACGACAATCTCCATCGCCATCGTCGGTGCCATCGTGGAGCGATTGTGCTGCTGCAGCCATTGGTAGAGCACAACAACCCGAAAAACCGGCAACGCTAACACCCTGCCCCGCGGCGATTTGTTCCCCGGTTCCCCGGTGCGGCACTAGCGACCTCCCAGCAGCTGCCTCTACTTGCCGAGGACGGCGATTTTTGTCAATTTTACCTTGACGGGAAAGTGATCGGTCGGTCGGTCCCCCGGAACTCCCCCAGCGCGCAGGACAGAGCGAATCAGCCCAACGGCCTGCTTAGATTGAGGTGTGATTGCAGCAGTAGCCGCCAAGCGAAGCCATCGTTCGTGTGTTCAGGACAATTGAAGCACACTAAAGCAACGCGCACCGCCAGCATCACGGGCACGACGGCGGACTACCAGTTCGACCCTATGTGGAGCGTCGGCGAGAAAGTGAACCTCTCGGAGTTAATGTTGCTAAATGTGCTGATAAAACATCTCACAAACTCGAACGTTACATAACATACGGTGCACACACGTGTGGGTGCGGAACGTGCGCGTATTTGTGTGTCAGTGTCAGTGTGTGTACGTGGTGAGAAAATAAAGGAAGAAAATAGGGAAAATTATTGTTCGCGCCTGATCAACGTCCGAGCGTAGCAAAAGGGCAGGCGGGAACGACGACGACAAGTGAACGAACTACCTGAGCAGAAGAGAGGTTCTTGGGCACGAGAAGCGTAGAATCTTGATTCCCGCGACGGGATCCCCGGACCGATTGGAGCGAGCGGAGCCTTGCTGGCCGGAGACACCAGGAGCAAGCACAGTGCGCACAGTGCAAATCGAAAATCGTTTCCTCCTCTGGCCGGGAGGCAACAGGCAGGTTGCCCCCGCCATCTTACTCGCGCAGAAGCAGCAAAGCAGAGGAAATAGTCTAGGTGGTCAGGGCAAATTTCACCACGGTGGAAAAGAAGAACCACCGGCCGAGAGAGCGAGAGAGCGAAGGAGAGAGTTTGAGAAACGCAAGAATAGGTTGCAAAAATCTTAGAAACGCTGAACCGAAGAAAGCACGACACGCGGCTTCCTGCGAGAAGACACAAAGTCAGTCAAAGCAAAACCCCGGAAGAACCGGAACCGCGGGACGCTAGCTCAAGAGAGCATCGCTGATCATCCTCCCGTCAACGGCGACGAAGGAAGGTGGACACAAGGAAACAATCGCCCGCCATTTCAACGGTCCCGCACTCACGTGGCAGCGAAGAAAGTGAGTAGAGTAGACGCGCCAAGCACGTCTGGGGCGAGGAAAAAGGTTGAGGTTAGGGCCAAAAATTGAAACGCACCCTGGGGGGAATGTGGGTCGTCCGCTCGCCGGTTTAACCTTTGGAACTTGGTCTTTTTTTTTTTTTGCCCGCGGCCAATGGTCGTAAATTTAGCTCGTTCGTTTGTTTTAAATTTCTTCTAGCTTCCGCTGTCTGTCCGAGCGTCTTCTGTTAGAACCGCGCACCGTTTTTTTTTTTTTTTGTTTCCTAACCGGTGCCATCTCCCTCTCTTGCATGGCTTCTTCTTCGATCGGGTCGAACCCTCCTCGCCTTATCATTCAACGCGAGGCGAACCGCGCGGGATCGTGATGATGTCACCAGTAGACTGACAATTGGCTCCTGGGATGTTGATACAGTTGGCGCCACGAAAGGTGATAGGCGGATGTGCGTGGTTTCGGCGCGATGGCTTGAAACGTTCACGTGCGAGCTTCCGGCAGAAAGAGAAGGACAGATAAGCATAAAGCGAGATATGTAGACAGAGGAACGGACGAGACACAGATTCAGTCAGAGCGGAAGCATGAACGGATGTCACAACTTCCTTCCCTAGCCCCGGGGCGGAATGTCACGAGCAATTGAAATCGGGGTGATTCGACCGAGTAGTACGCCATAGTTGCCGGCATGGATTGGCTATCAGGGTTCTATGCTATCTGTGCACGTTGCCTATTTTTAAACACAATTGGTCCAGGTCATGAGGCCAGTTCTTGCCCCCCTTTTCACATCACACTGGCGCGTAGATAGAGCAGAGCTCTTATGGATGCAAAACGTCAGGAGTTCTGATGCGAAGACAGGAGTTCTGATGCGATCGTGCTGTGTGACCGCGTCGAATACCTCTTCCGCTCCCAAATGGACGGCAGCACCAGGAATTCACCTTTTGCTAATAGCAGAAAGGGTCACAGAGGGGGCGGCAGAGTGGCGAAGAGGGGCGAACGAACGAAGCAAGGTGGTGTACACGCGGATCGCGTCTGATGCAATTCCGAGCGGAATTTCGTTCCCGCGGCCTCGTGGCTGAAACACCGCGTTCACCATAAGCGATAGAGCACGATATATGTGCTGCACCGATAGAGACACAGAGCGGCCAATAGGAAAAAAAGAATGCAAACAAAAAAGCGCACTCAGCTGTTCTTATTCGTCCCACCGTGCACCTTTCTTTCACCCTACCGGTTGGTTGGTGCGTTTGAAATGCCGATCGCAGCTCGCGTGTCCGCGCGTCCATTCATTCATTCGCTCGCGCCCATTCATTCACTTGCCTCGCATCTCATGTTGGCTAGTTTTTTTTTGTTTTTTTTTTTTTCAACTGTTCTCACCACATCGCGTCCAACACATGAACGCACTCACAAACTAAACTCACGCTCACCGGGTTTTTCCCTTTTTTCCCCTGATTTCCCCCACAGAGATGGATTGCTTCAAACGTTTGCCCCTGATGGTGGCGCTCCTGCTCGCCCTGATGGCTACCGGCAGCAGTGGACGCGCGGTTGACCTGGACCCGGACAGTACACTGTCGGCATCGGCCGGCTCATCCTCGTCCGAGGGTGTCGTCCGTGGACGCGCGATGCGCCCGACGTTCGTCAAGGTGACGGCAGCACCGCCGGCACGTGCCGTCCAGATACGCGGCACCACCGTCGAGCTGGAGTGCGAAATCATGGGCTCGCCGACTCCCACCGTCCAGTGGGTGCACGGCAGTGGTCAAACAGCTGACGTAAGTGGTTCCATCCTCGTGCTGCGGGGGAGCTTCTCCATCCAACGGAGGTGAAAATGAATAAAACTAATCAATTGCCTTACTTCTTTTCCCTTCCTCCATCCCAGTGGGAAGACGTCAGCGTGAATGTCATCTCGGAGGACGCACCGACATCGGTGGCCCGCGTGTTAACGCGACTGGTGATTGACCGGGCATCCCGAGCCTCCCAGACCACGTACACGTGCGTCGGCCGTACGGCCGGGCTGGAGGCGAGCTCCTCCAGCGTCGTGTACCACGTGGACAGCGTGGCGCATCTGGGCAACTTCTCCGATGTGCCGCTCCTGCGCCCGTCGCCCACCGTCGACTCGCACATGTTCAAGAACCTGAAGGGTGCCCGCATCACGATGCACTTCCGCACGCTGTTCGAGAACATGGGCTCCACCGTGGTGCTGCCGTGCAAGGCCATCGGCCGGCCACTGCCCGAGATCACCTGGCTGAACGAGGAGGGCAACGTGGTGGGCAGCATGCAAGATGCGCGCTTCCGCACGCTCCCGACCGGCGAGCTCATCATCACCGGGCTCCGGTGGGCGGACATGGGCACGTACACGTGCGTCGCGAAGAACGTCATCTCGAAGGACGAGTTGGAAACGTTCATCTACCCGATACGGCCCAACTAAGCGTTGCATGCGGGGGGCTTCGATTGCAGGGGTAGTACCGTTAGATAGATGCTGAACCATTGGAATATGAACACTTACCACTTAAGGAAGCTAAGGTTAGAAGAGAAAAAAAACACGGAAAATCGATGCTAAAGAGGAAAGCAACAGCAAAAAAATAGAAGAAGAAGAAGAAGAAGAAAAAGTAGAAGCAGAATTAGCCGAAACACTTATGCCATTTACTTAACTTATTTAATGTCGAGCAAAACAACTACTATTATTACTACTTCTTCATTCCATTATATTACCAACAGAGTAATGTTTGTTTATGTTTAAGCAAAAGATGAATTCGTATGAACCCACTTAATACCAACCAAGCCGCCTCTGGTGCGCGCGTTCGGAAGTGCGGCAAACTATGTTTAACTTATTTATAATATCTCTTATTTGATAAATGAACGTATATAAAACCAAACGTATGTAATGTATGTTTGCCTGTACCGTGCAGCGAAACAAAACACATCCCCTTTGCTCTCTATGGATAGCGGTGTTAATCTCGTATATGTGTGTAACCGAAGTGCGGTAGATGCCGGTGGTAAGAACTCTACCCAGCTATGTGTTAGGTGTTTCCCCCCCGACCGACCGTGGTGGACACGGACAGGAATGTTTTGAAAATGTGTAAATATAACTAACACCTGCGGCTACCAAACCACGTTTGTGGGATGGATGTACCCGGAGAGGAGATCCCCCGTGGGAGCCTGGAGATTGTCGCCGGAAGTGGCACACAGTAGAACAGAATTCGAGGGTGAACAGAATGGGTTTGGTTTCTAGGGCCAAAGGTATTTTGGGAGGTGTGGTTTGGCCGCATCAGGAACTCCCTAGCGGCACGGACGAACAAACAAATCGAATGATTACCAATAAAATGATGCCTCAAGAAACGTAACGCATATGTGTATTAAATCTGTTGTTTTTTTTTTTTTTGTTTCTCAGCAAAAGACATTAGGAAGGATAAAAAACGGTCAACTGTGCAATTGAACAGAAACACGATTGCGCCTAAATGTATGCAATGGCATGTGGATAGTATGTTTTTAAAATCGATGAGCGTTTGGTCGATCGATGAGCACGTTTCCATGTTGGAAGGCATGACTGCACATGGCTTCTGGCTCAGGTACTTACCGAATGAATTTGACGAATGATTTTAAAAATAATTGAGAATTTTCTACAAACTTGGAGTTTAGGAGTAGTACAATTTATTCGCTCGAGGGAAATTGTTAAATTACACAATTAAAAAAAAAACGAAGTTTGCTTAAAATAACAAAATATTCTCCACACTTATGGAATGTCCGGACTATTTCAAGCACTCGAGGTGGAAACTGCTGTGAGTTGTTGTATTAGAGCGGTGAAGCGGGATTTCATTAAATGGATTTTTTTGTTTTACTACTTGGATTTTCCGTTTTGCCGAGCTCCTATTCCAATATTTAATTGATTTAATTTTGGGGTTTCAGCTCTTCCTCTATCATAAAATAACAACAATGCTACGCTTCCACATGTAAGCTATAACAACGTTCCCGCAGTGGGCACTATTCTGTGGATTAGTTCCACTACCTTATTCGTTAAAAATGGTTTTCCTACTGAACTTTGCTTTGTTGATTTAGTGTTATCATTAGTCACAATACAAATGCCGGACGGGAAGTTCTTGAGCGCACAGTCTGCGTTCGCGGGAAGATGTCGAGTAGTAATGAAATGCGGGTAAAAGTATTGCACACATTTTGTATCATAAAAAGGTCATTTTCCGACCATCGTCAAGCAGGGGACTCGTAAGTGGTTTCCGAAAGACAGCGACAAACAAATCATTTGAAGTAGCAGATAAAACGTCGGAACCAAACTCTACCGCTTGTCTTTCGGATAAAAGCTAGCGTCACGCGTTGCTAAGTAACATCCATCTTTCTAGTATTGGTATTGACACAATTCGTCTACCGATTCCATTTTCACTGAGATCGGAGCTACACAAATAGACGACGGCACCACACGCTGCGACACACTCGAGCACGCGCAAATACTGAGTACATAAATACTGATCAACGCAATCGGATCCGCCAGCAAACGATGGAACGAAACACAAATGCCACAGCGAAATTAAACGTTTAGTACGGTGTGCTTTTTGTACGCGATCGGCTGCTGGATGCCGATCACGCCCAGGCTTCCGTCGCGCAACGGTGCAAGCAGATGCGTATTGCCGCCCGTTCCCACGACCGTCTGCGTCGGGACGTGCAGGGGAATGTCGAAGACCGGCTTGAGCCTACCGGCGATCAATAAGAAAAAAAAAAAACGTTGGAAATATACATAACGAGATGGGTTCTAAAAAATAAATAAATAAATAAAACGACCCCACACTTACCCGTACAAACGGCTCATGGTAACGTCGCCGGCGTCATCCGAGACCACCAGGTAGTCGGAGGCGGTCGTGAGGCCCGTCACGCGACCGGAGACGTACTTCGAGCCAAGGCTGACACCGTTTATGCTAAACACGTGCACCGAATGGGAGGTATCGTCAAGCGCGGAGAAAGCTATGTGACCTAGCAGGGGGCGATCGATAAAACATATTGTCAAAAATGACGGATTTTATTAACGCGCGTGTCAATGTCAACTGTTTCACAACCATCAATACGGTCAATAAAAATTAATCTGCGCTTTAAGATGCAACTTAAGATGTCATTGTTGTGCCAGATTGTATGCCTCATGGATAAAAATTACTCGTTGTACACAAGCACACAGGTTTAATGTGTGCTTAGGCACATTTTCACGTGTTTTCATCATCCTCATCATCAAGCCAGTTAATACGTACCCTGATATGACAGTGTAATGTAGGACACCTCGATCCTTGTACCCGTACACCCGTTGGGTTTTATTGTCCTCAGAAAATGTCCATCCTTGATTGTGTGGACATTCACCGTGCCGTCCTGCGAGGGAGAAGAAAAACACGGGCTAGAGTTTTCCTCAGCGTGACCAATTTTGGTTCCTGAATCACGCTGTTGCGCCACCTACCAACGAACCCGAAACGACGATATCCAGCTCCGTCATGATCGCGACGCAGGAGACCGCATCGTCGTGCCCGTACAGCGTGTGCACCGGTTTCGGGGTCAGATTGTTGGTGAGATGGACCACGTTCGCGCTGCCCACCACGTTCCCGGCCAGGTTTTGGTTCAGTGCGGCCGTGTTGGGCTGCAGGTTGGATCCGGCCGCCTGGTTCGCCGTGCTGCCCGTGCTCAGCGACCAGATGACGCAGGTACAATCCTTCGACCCGGTCACCAGGTACGATCCGCAGTTGTCCATCGCGACGCAGGTTACCACGTCTGCCAAGGGAAAGCGAAAACAAAAAATACGTTGTTAAAGCGAAACCCACATCATATTGCGAAATTTCATGTTCGATCTTACCAAAGTGGTTGATGGCGGATGCGACCACCTTCCCGCGGGCCATGTTGAACACCCGCACCGAGTTGTCCCAGATGCCGCCAGCGTAGATGTACTTCGCGTCCACGCTGACCGCGAACAGCTTCGAGTTGAGTGTGATCGACGGATGGAAGGGCCCGATCAGTTTCTTACGATTTCTGGTAGGAGTTCACACGAGAGGAGAGGTACGGTAAGCATACGGGAGAAGTCAAATTTCCGATGAGCTTCACTTACTTTAGATTCAACGTGGTGGCGTCGATTTCGAGCAGAAAGCCGCGCTCTTTATCGAACGACATCCAGCTGTGGCAGCCGAGTATGCCGGCCTTCGTCACCGTGATCAGCATGTCCGGGCTGGTCTGCAGGAACGAGCGCGGTGGGCTCTTAGGGGTGCTTAGGAACACCACCGGGTCCTTGTCGGTGGACAGATCGCACCCGGTGTACTGGACACGATCGAGGATGAGCGTGAGGTCGGGCCGCTTTAGCTCGAGTTTCAGCAGCCGAATGGTCAGCTCGTCGAGCGACAGCCGGCGGGGATGTGGCTCGCGCAGCAACTGCGACGGCGTCTGGCCGAAGTTGTTGATCATGCCCTCGACCGCCTCGCGCTCGATCGGGTTGGCGATCTTGTCCAGATCGACAGCACCCTCGTACGAGCAGTAGTAGAACACGTTCAGCGCGTCGACCGCCTTCGGGCCCTTCTGCTTGTGACCAAAGATCAGGTCGATCCAGTGGTGCAGATGCTGCGACACGTGCTCCGACTCGAGCGCCCGCCGGTGGATGGCAATGAAGTCTTCGGCCGTCTTCGCCCAGGCCGGCAGCACCACGTCGTCCACCTTTTCCTTGGTCATCTGCAGCACGCCCAGATCGAAGCGGTTCATGTTTTTCAGGAACTCGGGAAAGTAGAAGAACTCCGGTATCAGCTCCTTCACGTCGTTCGGGTTGTCCATCAGCAGCTTCCAGGTCTGGGGGATGGAGTGGAACTGTCGGTCGGCCACGTCGAAGCGCCCGCTCTGCAGCTCGATGTGCAGCGAGGTGAACGGCTCGACGCGTATCAGATAGTGCAGCACGCCGGCCGAGTTGGAGTAGTGCGTGCCGTAGTGGAACTTCGGTATCATCCCGGACGGGTCCTCGAAGCCGTCGTACTTGCTGCGCACCTCGGCCTCGTTCTTCGGGTTAACCACGCCGATCGGCTTGCTGAGATCGCGGAACGACTTCGGGTCGTTCAGGTCGAGCACCTCGCTGGTGTAATCGGCCAGGATCCACGGGAACACCGGGTACTGGCTCAGGTCGTTGTACGAGCGGCCCGCGATCGTGTTCAGGTGCATGAGATACTCGAAATTCGAGATCTCCCGGTTGGCCCATTTCTGCGTCAGACCGGACGACTTCAGTAGCTCCGCCGGTGAGCGCCCCGACCCGTACAGGATGTTCGGTGGCTGCAGGCTCAGGATTTTGGTGAAGATTTTGTTGCGCGTGCGTGTGGTGAAATTGAGGAAATAGCTCGTCTGATCAACGAGGAACATCTCGAGCGCACTCCGTCGGAGGTTAAACTTGCGCAGGTGAAGCTCGCGCAGCTGCCCGATCGGAAACTTGAAGTCGTGCCGCTGCCCATCGTCCCGCAGGCTGGCGATCTCGGTGAACATCAGCTGCGTAGTGGTCAGATCGAAGCGTCCCTTCACGCGCGTCATGAGCGTTATCAGCTCGCACTCCTGGGAGATGACTATTTTCTCCTTACCCGATGTTTCGGGACTGTGAAAAATTCATGCATGAGTAATAATCAATCACTTTTTTTTGCCTTTCCCCCTCCGTTACTTACACTTGCGGTTCCATGCTGTTACGCATTTCCTCCTCCAGCAGCAGCATCTCCTCGTCGGCATTCTCCTCTCCGATGGCTGCCGGGGCAAATGTGGAGCCCAGCTCGGAGGACAGACGCCGGCTTTGCGACGTGGACGCCGTGTTGTCGCGCAGGTTGGCGGCCGCCGTATGCGGATCGTGATAGAGATCTGGCTCCAGCTTCAGGCGCATCCGGGCGACATTTTCATGATGAGACAGGCGCCAGTACTCGTTCTCGTTGATGCTGCAATGAGCGCAGAGCACGAAATCAAAAGGAAGGTTAGAAAAAGTATGAACAATGGTATCCTTATGCAATGTGATTTCGACGTAATCAAATACATAAATTTATTTAACAACTGGCTTCGTAGCACAGTTAATAACATTTATATTTATTTTTTTTATTTCCATTTTTTTATTATTAATATGCTCGAGAAAGGCTAATGTTGTTATCAGTCACATTCACATTTGTCATTAGATCTTCTAAAACGCAAATATGTTGGGAAAGAGCATATGAATAAGGACCTTTCTCATTTTCCGTAGGCGACGTTTAGGGAAAGAAAACGGTGACAAATAAGTATTTGTATGTTGTGTTGATTGTTCGTTGTAGAGAAAAATTGTTGTTTAACTTGGTCCAGCATATCGAAGTCCGGCGATTCAACATTGGCTATATTCCTGACATCGATCCTCGTTCGGAAATCGTTCACATATTTCCAATACTTCCAAAGTAACGGTGTCATTTGTGAATATTACCATACGTCCACATAAACGATAAAGCAAACCAAAATGATTCGTGATCAGATAAGATGCTCGAACCAATCATGGACTCTTTCACAATGCTTTTGATCACGTTTTGGTGCAACACGTCTTCCTTTAACTTAGTACGATGGTATCCAAACACTTCATTAATGCCAGCCGCGTCCGGGGTAACACTTTATGGTGCCAACACTTTCCACCAGACATGAGCTAAACGATAACCACCGGGCTTCACCTGTACGACCACAAGGCCATAAAGGGAGGGGGCGGCTGGTGCGTGATTCATTTGGGTGGGTACGATATATTTTAAAATAACTTCAACACATGTCAATTTCAATTCATTACAAAAAAAACATAAATGGGATTTCTTTTATTTCCTTTTCTTCACCTCCACACGAGAGTGTGCGTAGGTGCAGCAACACTCTGTCCATGTGGGATTCATTCCTGGAGGGGAAGGGGGAACGAAGGAGGAGTGGAGGGTTTGGGAAAAGGGAAGTGCAATGCGGAGTTTGTGGACGGGGAAGTCAGAAGCAGGAGAAGGATGACACTTTACCGAGAAGGGTGGGTGGGACAGTGGAAATTATGTACAAATGGACGATTGCTTAAAGTTGCACGCAGATCACGTCCTTTCGTTGCGGTTGCGCTGGTGGTGGTGGCAGGCTCCCGCCGTTTTGCCGAAGCGGGTGACAGAGGGAGGGAAAGCTGGGGGCTGGTCACTATTTACACGCGAGCTCGGTCCTATATACACGGCGGCAAATGGCAATGCGCTTAGACGACGACGGCGGCGGCGCTCGGGGCAACGACGGTCTTGGCGGCGACGGCGACGGCCGGGGTGGCCACGGCAACCGGGACGTCCTTCTGCACGACGGCGTTGAATCCGTTGATCGGGTCGGCGTAGTAGTTGACGATGCGGCGCGAACCGTCCGGCTCGATCAGCGAGTACGAGCCCTTCACGATGTCGCCGTCGCGGGTCTCCTCCTGGGTCTTGCTGTCACCGGTCAGCGTATCCTGCACGTTGTACGCGTACTGGTACTGCGGGTAGGCGTCGGTGAACTCGGCCTGCACGGGCGCAGCAACGACCGGGGCGGCACGGGCGGCCACAACGGCCGGAGCGGCGACCAACGGGGCAGCACGGGCAGCAACGACGGCTGGGGCGGGCGCAGCGGCAGCGGCCACAACCGGGGCGGTGGTGTAGGCAGCGGCAACGGCTGGCGCGGCGGCGTAAGCGGCACGGGCTACCACGGGCGCGGTGTAAGCGGCGGCGGCGAACGGAGCGGCGGCGTAGGCGGCACGAGCCACGACCGGGGCAGTGTAGGCAGCGGCATAGGGCGAGACGGCGTAGGGCGAGGCGGCGTACGCGGCACGGGCGTAGGCGGGAGCCTGCAGCAGCGGCGCGGAGTAGGCTAACGGGGCGGCCAGAGGGGCGGCTGCCACCGGCGCGGCCAGCAGGGCCGGATCTGCCTTAGGCTCGGCGCTAGCGCAAAGGGCTAGGGCGGCGAAAACGGCAACCTAGGACGGGGCGGGTGAAGGGTGAAAAGGTGAAAGGTTGGCACGAGAAACATCATCCGGAGCAACACTTCCGGACAGCACTTGGCACACTTGGCACACTTGGCCTCGGCAGGACAACACTTACTTTGAGCAAACTCATTGTAGGCTTAGGGTGGTGAAATTTCACACTGTTTGGTAAAGTGAAGCGCAACTGACTGACGTACTGATCGGTAGTTCCGAATCGTTTTTATACCAAACTGCCAAATCCGATCGAACCCTTCTCCCTCCTCAGGGAGGCCTGGTGTGGCCAGGCGATGTCAGTGATTTACATACCGTCAGCCACCCGCGACTCCCTTCTGCACGGTGGCGCGGCATTGAGGCCATTCGGTGGCCACTTGGCCGGCCGTCTTATGCCGCTCACGTACGCTTATCAAAGCTACGCCACTCTTCTTCGCTGCGATTTACTGCGCGCGTTCAAATTTCGCTCCGGACTCGATAGGAATCGGACTGTTACTATGTTCGGCCTGAGTCAGTCCGGGAAAGTGGCTTTCGTCATCGGCCACGGCACGAGGGACGAGCCAAAAGGAGCCGTTACCTGCGCGACAGGAATGGGCAGGACGACTCCAGTGGGAATGAAACGGATAGGGACGGGGGGCAATAGGGTTGATGGTGTGATGGTGATGATAAGTGAACAATTCAAGGCCGCAAGCAAGCCGGGCGCAACATTAGGTAATGAGCGGTTAATGACTCATTATCTCTAAGCTTTACCGGTGTTCATTGAGGGTTTTAGGTGTAGGCTCTGCAGGGAACCAGGGGCGGGTGTTCGACGCGTGTTTTCCCACCCGGGGAGATGTTTATCAGGTTCAACTTGAACCAGGTTTGAAAGACCATCATGCCACGCGATGACTTTGCCGTTGCGTTGGAATGCTATCCATCTGTGGACGATCCAGGTGACAGGCTTATAAAGATTTTTGCTGATAAAGTGGTTTAAGCCAGTACATATCGATACATATAGAGATCGCACAATAAATACTAATTAGCATCAACCAAATTTTTGAACATTTGCAAACAATTTAAATTAAGTTACCTTAATTCCTATCCTAACCTATTTTCCTAAGCCATCGAAAATATAAGTTCGCTAATAATAGACCTTTCTTTTACTCGCTACTAATGGATTCGTCTCGGCTTAGATATTTGAAAACATCTGTGTAAGAAGGAACACTTAATTTCATCGCAGAAGTTGACATGCAAAGACGCAACCATTCGAGCGATGGCTCCTGAGTTCTGTTAGATTGAATCTATACCGAATTGAAGACGCTTGAAATATCAAAATTCTTTTTCAGTTTTTATAATAGATACTGTGGTTCGGGGCAGGCAGGTTGACGGTATGAGTCGATCAGAATAAAGCAAGAGTAAGGTAGCTTGAACGCTGTAGTTCTCTGGAATCGGTAGGAAACCGACATGAGGACTATCGTTTAAGTAGAAGTTTTGTAAAAAATACCGTCCCATCGATTGAACAATTGCTTTGAAGTACTTCAAGTGTTCCTTTACACTTACACTCTGCACTACAAACAGGCACTTATGTTCTGGTAACAATCACATCATCGCCAAAGCATTTTTTTAGTTGACCACGGAATGTTCAAATATAAATTCGTGTCCCGTTTAGTCATCGAAGACGATACTCTTGTACAAACGAAAGCCACCTTGCCGCCTGTACTAGAAAAACGCATCGCCGGGCCAAATTTGATCGCTTTTCTACGCCCCCCATCCTTCACTCCCGGCACTGGGTTTAAGTGAGTCAAATCACAACCAGGACGCTCGCTATTGAAAGTGAATTGTCGTTCATACAGATCGATCGGGACGCGATGTCTGTGCGTGTATATATGTGTGTGTCTGTGTGCGTGACTGCCCGCAATAAAATTCGTACGGAATGGTAATGAATTTCGATCGGCGCATACGAAATCCTGGCCTCCATGGTTTTTCACCGCGAGACACGAGGTGAAGAAAATAAAATAAGCTGCCCCGGCATCTGGCCTAGATTTGTCTTGTAAACCGATTGATCCGTACAAGGGGAGGAGCGCGGGTCGGCAGCAAGGCATCGCACGCCAATGTCGCGCTGGCAATGGCGGCTACCGAATGGCCGCGCGTGAACGACAGCGACGTGAACTGCCGCAGCGTTGCGTAAAGTGATGCACATGATGGCATGGCTTCGACCTGCGTGTCTTCCTCCACGTTCGCACGCATTCGGTAGTCGGTAGGCGAAGTCTGCCCATTGGTCGAAGGGAGACCACCGAGATCCAGAGGATACTCGCAGTGGAGAGGACAGACCAAGCCCATGGCCCAATTGAACCTATATAGTCGGGCAAGAACCGGTACGCCTGCCAGAGTCGGCCTGGGTCGGTCGGTCGATGCAGTTGAACCGACCCCAATTGCCGACAACAAACCGCTGCTCGTCGACGACACTTTTGCGCAACGAAAGCAGCGATCTCGCCTACGGTTAATTGCGTCTAGAAACGGCCCTTCGGTCGTCATCCTGTTGCAAGGGCCACCGGTGGCGTTCAGGACCACTCACGTCCAAGTGTGACAAAATGCACCTCCGTGCCAAATACCACTGGGCGGCAGCCGAGAACAACCGACCCATGGGAAGTTCAAGTAAGGGCCAAACTTGAAAGCGAACCATCTCACCGGCAGAAGCATAATTGAGCCATTTGACCACGCTTGAGCAACGCACCATGCGTCTGAAAGGGAAACGAAACCTGCACGACTCGAGCAGAATTGGATGGTGAAAACCGAAAGCTTGAAAAACCCGTGTTACGATCATTCCTTACGCGTGCTTAAGCGTACGCCATGTATCTCTCTAAGAGCATCGGTGCGGCCTTCCTTGGCGTTGGGCTCAAGGCAAAGCCAAGCGTCACTCAACGCGCCCGGGAGTCCATTAAAGGGAGCTTGTGTCACAAGAAAACCGACCACACTGCTTGCGATGGTGTCTTTGTTTTTTTTGTGACATCATGCTACTCGTTTTTCTTTATTGAGAACATCGGCTATGACCGGTAATCTTGCGTTCCGAAGTTCCTTCCGAGACGCGCCAACCTCTTGGCCACTGATCTTTACTGGAGCGTCAAGCTGATCGTTTGTGTTGGTATTTTCGTTTTATTTTATCATTTAACTTGCTCAACATCTACTATCGTAATTGCAATTACTAACAGTGCCAGGCCACGGTGTTGGATCGTTGGCGTTTATATCTAGTGATTGAGTGTGTTTGTTTGTTTGTTTGTTTGTTTATGGTATCTACAGTACGCGTCTGCATCATATCGTCGTCCTCCCATCCTCAGTGGTGGTAGTACGGCAGGGCGGCGTGCACCAGCGGGGCGGCGGCGACCACCTTCTTGAGCACCGGTGCGGCGTGCACGGCGTGGCCACTCTTCTCGACGACGGCATTGAACCCGTGGATCTTGTCGGCCGTGTACGTCACCTTGCGGATGGTGCCGTCCGGCTCGGTGAGCGAGTAGCTGCCGTGCACGACGCCGTTGGCGAGCGTTTCCTCCGCGTGCTTCGAGTCGCCGGTGTGCGGATCGGACACGCCGTAGCTGAAGCTGTAGTGCGGGTTCGGGTCGTACGCCTCGACGTGCTTCAGGATGGGGGCGGCCGCGACGACGGCGGGTGCGTGTAGGACCGGGGCGGCCGCCACCGTGTGCAGCGGCTGGATGGCCTTGGCGGCGTAGCCGTAGGA
The DNA here is from genome assembly GCA_914969975.1 of Anopheles atroparvus. Taxonomy (NCBI): domain Eukaryota; kingdom Metazoa; phylum Arthropoda; class Insecta; order Diptera; family Culicidae; genus Anopheles; species Anopheles atroparvus. The sequence goes on along the minus strand of CAJZCY010000001.1, from coordinate 44,654,909 downwards.
CAGGGCGGGACCGTACGAAAGGGGGCCATAGACGGGGGACGCCACCGAGGACGCAGCTACCAGGGAGGCAACCAGCAGGACCTGCGGGAAGTGACCGGGAGGAGAGTTAATCGCGAGACATTCGAAAATTTTAACGGAACCACTACGTTAGACCTCCTTAGAGATTTAGCTCCAGGACTTGCTACCTATCTCGAAGCAATAGCCTAACCTAACAAAGATATCTGCAGTACGCATAATCTGAATCCTTAGGATCAACTAGAATTTTAGAGATTTGTGTAGATGCAACCAGCGTCTGCAAGTTATTAAACTGTAGACATCGTGAATAATAGATTCGGTGTAGCTTCGTCCTCTTTGAACTCCGCGTCTTCTGGGACGTAATTTACGGAATATTGCTCTGCAGACTTCTTCTTAGGCGTATGGCAGACCTCGAAGGAATGACATTTTTCTGTTAATAGCACCAAGCAACTTAATTCACCTTTGAAATCATTTTCGTTCTATGTTGAATAATTCGAAGGCACTACACTGAACCACACAGAATCCCTTTTGCACTGCAGAACTGCACGAAACGGACGGACGAACTATGAAACCAACTAAACACTGGAGGGTTGATGATCTGCTCCGAGCAAGGCCGTTCTTTGGTATGACTTCAGGACGATCCGTGCGCTCATATAAATACACCTCGGCGTTACCGTGCTGGCGGATGCTGCGACGTAGATTGACCGACTTGATGTGGTGGAAACTCGGCTAACTCTAAAAAAAAAACAACACACACCATCGATGTGTAAAGCTGTCGTACGTTCTGGGGGGGATATGTTTGGAGGAGCTCAATGGCTCCCGTCGGTATGCACCCGCCACCGTTGCTGCTGCACTTGTTTTTCCTTTCCTCTCAGCTGCACACTCTACCCTTTTCATCTTCTGTTCTGTTTGGTTAACGGAGGAGCCTACTCGAAGCTCGCCTTTCTTCGGCGCTTTTACGAGCCTAGAAGTGGTAACCCCGTGCATTGGCCGTCGTTCCCACTGCTGTCCGGCGTGCATTTCATCTCGACTCCTGAGCCGGCCCTTCGGAAAGTGAACCCACCGCACGACCCACCACTTTTCTCGACCGGTCGCATAGGGCCCCATGTAAAGTAGATCATTTTACTCTGACGCGCGCCGTTGTTATGTCAAAGACAGAAGTTTCCGGGCTCGGGCAACATTCCACCTGTATGCTTATGCGGTTGGTGTAACAGTTATATACATTAGACCTATTATTTGCTCAAACAGTGAAATACTTCTATTGAAATACTTATAATTTGTTTGATCAAACATTCATTTATAGATAAGCCATGTTTTGCTGTTGTAATAGTTTTTGTTTATAAAAAAGGCATAATCTTTGATTAGAACAGATACACATTTCACAAATTTAAATTTAAATAAATATGCAATCATGCAGCAACTCAATGTTGCATGAATTTATTCTGGAACTTTTGGAAAAATTATTTGAAAACGAATTATATATTGTTATGCCTAAATATTGCGAGGATGGCGTTAATATTTCCTCCTCCTCTGAGCCGTGTCGAGAAGAAGCCGCTATAATGGCAAGAATTTATGATGATCTTCTCGTCGTACAGCAAGTGTCTGGCACCTGGGATTGGTGTCATACCTAGCCCGTAAAGTCTTCGTATGCTGTCCTGAAGGACAGGGGAGACGTGGTAAACCTAAATTCAGAATAAGGAACGGCGTAACCAGGGATATTAAATTGGACATGGTAGATGTTAGTCCGTGATCAGTTCAGGATAGAACTTCGTAAGCGATTCTAGTGCCACCTAAATGATTTTTATGATTTATGGACACCTTTCAAACACACAACCATTGCGACTTGGCTGTCTGCAAAACAGGATACTTAAACAAGGATGGTCCAGACACATTATCACGCAGCACAATCCATTTTATCACATCTCAGTAACACCATGTGGGAGCCAGAGTAAAACGTGCTCAGCTGGCTTCCCTTCGATTCGAGCCGGTTCAGAGCAAGACTATGCTTTAGGCATAAATGCTACTACACCTCATGATCAATTCATTTTCGTTTCGAAACTCGCGATTAAATCACAACCCTATTGCGCTACCGTTTGCCCGCCGCCACTGCAGGGCAGGATAATAAAGAAAGCGGTAAGAAAAAAGCTGGACCTGCATACCTGTTGTGTTTTCCCTTTCCACGCCACGCAAACGTCCGCCGATCGCTTCGTGGCTCGTCAATGGAATAGTTTGTCGCCACCGTTTGGACAGTGGCCGGACTAGCCAGGACGGGTTAAACTGTGCCGGTCGAGCAGCTGCCCAGCTGATCGCTGATCGCACGGACGCCGGTTCAGGCTCGGACGGAGGTTTCCCAATACTTCTGGCGTTTGGCGTTCGTCGAATTAGTTCAACAATCTCGCGCGCAGAACGGCGTCGTCGTCGCACAATTGACACAGTGAACCAGTTTAATGAGACGGCTTAGTTTTTTGCTTCTTCTTTTCTCTCCTCCCACCCGTCACCTGTGGTCCCGTCCCTCGTTTCCCACGATGATGGCCACCACACCTACCCTACCCCTACTCGTAGCGGGATTAATTAAATCATGTATTCTTGAATTGTATCGCCGGGCGCTCGCGCGCTCGGTAGAAAGCGATCAAGAGCCCCGCCACAAACGTTCGATCGTGCAAATCATGTTTCACGTGTGTTGGCCCGGGTTTTCCCAACCAACGGATCGATTGGCGGTTGCCCGCAACGCCAGAACGCCACGCCAGATGGGAGGAAGGCGCTGCGCTGATGCAGACGGGACGGAAAAGCCGCAGAATGGCATGTCGGTTTCGACGGATTCCACGCGCAAGGGTGTATATCCAGTTTCGTTCGAGCTCTCGCCGAATGGGCTTACGTAAGCCGTCGCCGGCGTGTATGCTGCGCGAATTGAGATCATTCTTAGCATTATTTTAATTGACTCGTTCGTGCGTTTCTCCACTTTCGTTGGACGAAAAAAATGGAAACACTTTGCACAAGCGCTTCGCACAAGGTACTGTTCGCTAGAATAAACCAAGTGATGCGATTAATTTGAATTATAAAGACTAGAATTTAAATGGGCCTAACGAAGCTTGAAACATATTTTACCCAATTCTTTTTTTCTAATAAAATCTTGTCCTTAGTTGTCCGATTTTATTTGTGGATCAACAACACATTAAACGGAAGTTTTTAAGTTTTTCGCCTTCAATATCTTTTCAGCTGTCGTCCTTCAAACAAAATACCTTTTCCTCAGCCGCAGCATATCTATTTCGTAAACGTCATTAACACTTGAAACATTACAACTTCGAATTGAGCAGAAGCAAAGAAAACATGTCGTACACCTTACAACCGCAATATATTGCGCCAAATGCAACCAATGTCAGCCACCGCACGACCGGCCAAATGAACCGTGCTGAACCAAACGTCCGCTCAATTAATTAGCGAAAAATTCCCAAACCGGCAAAACCACCGGTTGAAGTTTTCCCCAATCCGATCATAGCAGAACTCCGCCGGTCACCGGCCCGAATATGAACTGTTATTGATCAATCTCTGGGCGAAGCGCCCAGAAATGTGCAAACGTGAGATGCCACTGACGACGGTTAACTTCTTCTCGATCGATCTTTTCACCAAAGGAATTTTCTTCCGAGAGCTTCTCACATAAACCAATTTATCTCGCCAGAGAATTTCCCCAACATACTCTTACACACGGCGAAAGTCAAGTGAAGAAGTCCGATGTTGCAATGTGTGAGACATACGTTGTTCGAACTCGCTTGAATCTCTCTTAAAATAGCCAGATTTAGCAGTTCCTCCTGAAGTAATTGAAACATACACCCTTGTGCGATTGCATTTGTTAACAATTAGATTTATATTTCAGTCTGTACAGGAAATAAAACAGATTTAAAAAAAAAATGCCCACTGCGGCCTAAAGTAAATGAAGCTAGATTACCCTACGAAAGACAACGCGTCCCTTTGGTGTGGTGGAGCTTGGAGCATCGCTAACCTAGCACTCGTGCCACCGGGGCAGCCACCGGGACGACGGCTCTCGGGACGAGCGGACCCCGCTGGACGACGGCATTGAATCCATTGACCGGGTCGGCAGTATAGAAGACGGTGCGCAGCGTGCCGTCCGGTTCGACCAGCGAGTAGGAACCTGCATGGGACCGGAAAGGAGGGACAAAAGGGGAAAACACGTTTACCACCAGTGCTCGAATCGAGAAGCAGAAAGCTCCGCTCGGTGCACACGGAGGTGTACTGCGGACTTTTGCAAAGTTCAGGCGTGCCCGTCGACCATCGAAAGCTTTGGAAACGAACCTCGTACGACGTCGCCATCTCGCGTCTCTTGCTGGCTCTTGCTGTCGCCGGTCAGTGCGTCCTGAACGTTGTACGCGTAGGTATACTGTGGCAGTGGATCGTAGTTGGTGTTGACGGCTACAGCCGGAGCTACGACGGGAACAAGCGCTGCAGCGTGCGCACCGCCGAAGAAGATGGCTGCTGCGGCACCGAGCGAGACGAGGAACACTGCGCACTGTAAGGATGCGTACGATGGAAAGTTAGCGCAAGGACACAGAGGAAGAACACCATGCGGTGGCTTACCTTCATTTTGATGTGGGGTTTTTCGAGGATTTGATGTGGATGAACACACTGGACGGGAAACTACCGATTGCGATTGAACCTCACTGTTTGCTGATTGAACGTGTTTTGATACCTTCGGGACCATCGGTCATGGTTTATAAAGGAACCAATTGGTCAGACAACCAAACGACCGCGCACAGGACGACCCTCCTCCGTTAACGATATGACGTATCGTTTTAGTAAGGTGACAAACACACACACTGACACAAAAAGAAAATTAAAAAAAACGTGCCCCCCAAATTGACCAAATCGATCACCCAACTACTACTGCCGCCAACTATGCGTGGCCAGATTGCGCGCGTAATGCTAGCGATGGAGTTTGTAATAACGCGATTAAAAATTCACAACGGCATCTTTCCACCCGAATTCGGAATGTAGTTCGGGTGGCGTGCGCAGGAAACCGACCTCCCCCCTCGTGCTCCGTCCCAAGAAAGGGACCGCCCCGTAGTCGGCTAGAGGACAATTTATTTTGGTCATCCCTTGGCGGCAGACGGCAACGACGACGCGGAGGGCTGGTGCCTGCGCGCGATGACACTTAATGCGTTGCATAATGCTGGAACGGCGGTGTGACGGATGGCGCAGTTCGTTCGTTCGCGCACGAAAGTGAAACCGCTGGCGCACAATATGGACCACCGGACGTCTAGGGCACAGCAACGGCGAACCGGCTCGGCAACTGGCTGTTTGCATAAGCTAGTATAACCGCATTATCAAACTCCATGCGCATGACCCCAACGTTGTAGGGAGATTTATATTCGCCATTAGCCATAGCAGCGCCCGGTGAAGCGATTGCCCATAGAAGGAACCCTTTTGCAGGCCAAAGTGGTTGAAGGTCAAGTGTGGGTCAAAGTCACCGGATGTGGGAGATTATTGGTAATTTTACTACGATAATTTGTAAGTGGCGCGCGCCGACTTGCGTTTCAATGAATAGATTTATCGAAAAAATGTCATGTAAAGTCTAGCGTTGATTAAATCTCAAAAGAGCAAACTCTCTGCAGCGCTTATAAACACCCACGCCGTAGCTCGAGCAGTCAGCAGTCATATGAAAGGCGGTGACAAAGATGAGGTGCAGCGCATAATGTACAGATCCGTCTGTACCATATTCTACGTCCAAGCAACAAGCTTGGCGCGAGCCGTTGCAGAGAATAAATCAACGTCATAGAGGGTGTGAAAATTATAATAATACGAATTCTGATACATTTGTGTGTATAGAAAAAATATACCACGACCCGCGCATAAAGGGACATTAAACATTCAACCCAATTATTCTTCGCACGTCGGTTCGTCACTTTATCGCCCGTCGAGGTCTTTTGTTTCTACGCCACTTGCTGGACGGAAAAGCGCCTGAAGGGACGAATTACAACAACATTTTTAGATCGTGTACTATTCAAAAACGGGAACGCTCTCATAAACCATCGCAACAAATGCAGTTTGCTGCGTGGACACGTGAAAATCGGCTGATACGAGTGCGAGCGTCCTCGGCATTGCAGCCACCGTCTGCATCGAAAGGCTCGGGCGAATTCCTCCGGGTGACAGGCTCGTGCTACAACCGCACACGGTACACGAACCGATTTGACCTAAAAATAATACCCAATGTCGCGCCCGGGCATCGCGCCACCCCACGTTGTCGACCGTTGCACCGGTTACGCTGCGTAGGGTGGTGGGTCGGCGTAAAGTGGGCTTCCAATTGCATCAGATATATTCGAGCGGTACGAAAACTGACCTGCCTCACACCGGCGGACTGTGCAAAACCCGTGCGAACCGAGAATGCGGCGAGATTTTGAGAGAAAGGTCGCTCGGATATCATTGCTTTCGGCAGGGTGCGTAAGGCGAGCCGAAGAAAATGATGAAATATACTTTGAATACTGCTTCATAAAAGCTTGCGAAGAAGTGTGTAAAACAAATTAAATAGCGAATAAGTACTAACAATTGTTCGAGATTATGCAACCTGACACATGCTAAGCAGTTGAAATGCAATTGAACTTCATTTGTACCGTTCTTCCCGCACGTACCTGACCTAATCTACATTTGTTCCAGGTCTTTTGGTGGGCTACACCTTATTATTAATCGACCATCACCTCTTCTCCTCGCCTACCAGCGCTCAGCTTGACCATGGTCCGGTACCGGTGTTTATAAACCTTTCGGTGCTGACTTTTGCAATAATTATCGCCAGCAAGTGACATTTATGTTCGCTGACTCCTAACGAATGGCCGGCAGCGTCCGTTCTGAAGGGTCACCAACTATGTTGCATTTGGCTTTTGTAATAGGACTACAGAAAATCGCTGTAACGATGCCGGAATATACACATTACTTGTCGGTTTGGTACGGGTTGATCAGAGAAGAAGTTGAGGATCAATTGCACACAAGACCAATACAAAACGAATGAAACAAAATTAAAAATAAAACCGCAGGCACAATTGTTGCACCTTTGTGCACCCCGGAGCTATCTCCGTCATTAGAGTTTGAATGGCGTTTAGTGAGCGTGTACGTGCGAGGATATGCCGTGCAAAAACGACGTCCCCCGGACATGCACTGAAACCCGTCAGTCCGTATGGTGGTATAGGTAGCTCCACCAAAGGTCGCGGTGCGCTTGACGCGCATGCAGTTGCTCTGTTCTCTACCTCTACCGGTCATCTACTGCACCTTTCACCCCTCTCCGTGCGTCACGTTTAGATACGCACGTGAATGTCGCACTTCTTGGAGCGGCTAAGAGCGTCGAAGCAAGCAGAGAGGTACCAGAGTGACACGACGCAACGGTGCACTTATTATGCTTGCTACGGCTCCGCTGCGAATACCACGCCCTGGCGTTAGAAGTGTAAGTGAACCGATTGGCGGTCGGCTATGCGCTGATCAATCTGCGCCAGCCAGAAATGCGGCAAACTCGAAGGGCCAAAGCTAATTGCATCGCGCACCTAGCACGTGATGGGAGGGAAGAGGAAAACGCGAGCAAAGTGGGGCGATCGACGGCTATTGTTCGCACCGACGGATGGTGTCTTTAAGCCGTGTCGCTGATTTATGGAATCGGTAATTTATACACCGGCACCACATAGTGGCATCGAGCGAAAAGACGATCTTTCGATGCGCTCATTAACTGACTCAACTCATTGGCGTGGCGCTCTCTGGAGGAAAAGGTTTATCTGAAATGCGATAATGATGATTTTAATGCTACAACTAATCAGAGTAAATGAAGCAAATTAATAGGTTTGATGTATCGGATCTGGGATAGCCGAGCGCATACGCCGGATCGAACCGGTTCGAGTCCCGGAACGGACCTCGCCCGCCGGTCTATCCACGTGCATTGACTATCCACATACACGTTAAGAATTAGAAGGGCAGGCATGACCAAATTCGTCGTTACGCCTAAAAGAAGAAATTAAAATAGTATTCAAAATGTAACGAAATACTCTTATGCCAACAATTTTATATAATACAATATAAACAAATACTTTATGAAATTTAACAGGTGCTTTTCTTGAATTCCGACCAACTTGTTCACTTTCCTCAAAGACACGCTCATAAATGCACGGTATAGAGTTTAGTACGATGCCCATGGCGTCAAAGAATTGAAAATATGTATCTCCGTTGACAACGGTCCTGTCAAATCTGTCGGATCTAACAAATACAACTTAGTCTAAACATGGCGACCGGTCACCCGTCGGAAGCACATTGCGTGCCCGGCAATGTCCGGTGTCTGATCTAGTGCAGCGCGGCAATGGGGTGCACGCAACTTCGCCGGACGGTAACACACGAGATGCCGACATTGTCCACCGCTCACTATGCTTTGCTCGCGATTCGGTGCATGCATGCGGGGGGGGGAGGTGGGATGCAGGTTTGCCGGGCGTGTCGTACCGTGCCGTGCAACCTGTTTGACCCTGTACCCTCTCTGAAGATCATGCTTGGCAGTGCAAATCGTGCCCTAACGCCCAAACCCTTAGCCGAACGCCACCACAGGGCCAGCAAGACCAAGAGAGCGAGAGAGAGACAGGGAGAGGGTGGGAGCTAGAGGCGCCGGCGAAGAATTGTCTCAATTACGCCCCTCCCCCACACCTCGAACAGCCACCACCCATTGTCGCCGCGAGATCGAAATCACTAGATCCAGTTCGAGCGATGCTGGAAGGGAACGTTCACAGCGCGCCAGCTGAACCCAACCCGAACCGCGAACACTCGCGTTGCGTACGTACGCACACGTGTCGGCTCAGCCCTCGTGCAAGTCACATGCGCGTAGGGTTGCACTTTTGCTGCAACCACGCATTGCAGGCGTACGCCCGCCGTTCGTCGTCAGACCGGTCGACGATGCGTGAAAGAAACGATCGAATATTTGGGACCCAACGTAACGCACATATTTGCTCCTGTTCCCACCAACGGGGCACGCGAGTTTAAGATTTTACCAACGAAAAAAAAGAAGGTTCTTTCTCGACCACATCGGGCAGAGAATGATTTTGATGTAATGAACGTGGTGAGATATAAAAACGCGCCCGCGTTCGCGATACGATACCACAGTCACTTCGTCGGTCTAGTAAGAACATAGCAGCAGCCTAAACCCCTAAAATGGCATTCAAAGTAAGCGCCTTCCAGGAACATCCTGCTCCAATGGCTGCACGGTGTATTTTACGAACCAATTTAACATTGACTCCTTCGGGAATCTCCCACAGTTCGCCGTCTTCGCCGCCATCGTGGCCGTCGCCAACGCCGTCGCCATCGGCTACCCGGCCCCGCTCGGAGCCTACCACGCTCCCCTCGGAGTGGCCAAGATTGCCGCCCCGGTCGTCGCCAAGGTTGCCGATGACTACGACCCCAACCCGCAGTACAGCTACAGCTACCACATTGCCGTAAGTAGGGCTTGGGTGAGAGGGCTGATTCTAGGACTGCTCTAACTCCCTTGCATCGCCGATTCGCTTCACAGGATGCCCTGACCGGAGACAACAAGGAACAGCAGGAGTCCCGCTCGGGAGATTCCGTCACCGGATCGTACTCGCTGGTTGAGCCCGATGGCACCCGTCGCGTCGTCGAGTACACCGCCGACCCCGTCAACGGATTCAACGCCGTCGTCCACCGTGAGCCGCTGGCCGTGAAGGCCGTCGCTCCGGTTGCCAAGATCGCTGCTCCCTACGGATACCCGGCGTACGGAAAGGTCGCCGCCCCGATCGCTCCCTACGGCTACCCGGCCTACGGCAAGGCCATCCTCGGCTAAGCTTCGGACTACGCCTCTCGGACACTATCGCGACCGTTTTCTTACGCCCAGTGCCCAGTGATTCTCGCACTACATCTTCAAGTCATTAGATAACTCTATTTATTTGCCCTTCAACTGCCGACTTCACCGCAACGGACAAGCTTCGTAGCCCTTCTACTTCGAGCTATCTGCAAGAGTTTCATATTCGCTTCCCCTTTGACTTTTGTACATATGAAAATGATTTCTGTCATCGTTGCTCTGCTGCTTGCGACGCACGGATGGGTGCATTCGTGTTCTGACTGTGTGACAAGATGTGTTAAACCGTTGTTGCTGCTTTGTTAATAGGATCCATCAGCCTGAACGTTGATGCAAATAAAAGCAACTTCTATAAAAGAACCTACTTCTGTTGTTTTCTGTGTTTTTAATAACTCATTGCGCGATTATCATATAAACAATTGAAAGATTATAAAAATTATTTAAAGAATTACAAATGCTCGTCCAACCATGTGCTGGAACCTACTATCCGATCAATCCTGGGTACATCCGAGAATCTCATTGCACATGTACGTTTTAATTTGAGGATACTAAACTATAAAAATAAGAGTCAACGATACATAGATTAAGATTCACCAGAAATTGGAAAATATAAGTGTCTTTAAAAAAGCAGCTCGCAAAATTAAAAATTAAATGTTTTAAATAAAATTTTCTGCAGCAAATTCCAGTTTAATAGGTCCGTATATTCGAAAATCAAGCTACCCAAATGTGGGTAGACGCCTTACGTGAGGAGAGAGACGATTTGGTCGCAGTTTACGGCGCTGTGTTCGTATTTATTAAACACGGTTTGCATGTATCATAATTTAAAATTTATATTCTCCTGCAATCGGAAAATCGGGAAGACATAAGTAACATGATAACATGTGCATTTCACATAGTAGTAAATGGTACAAATAATAAACATGACTTGCGTCTCTGTCCCAGGATGCTGAAATCTTAGAGGATATATTGTAACGGCGCTGATGACATACTAATAAGAAAAAATGATTGGGAATCAGAATGCTGCGAAAATTCATGTTTAGAAAGAGAGAACGTGGTTGTACAGCGAACATGCAGACATTCACTCAATAAAATCTTGAAAAAACTGTGCTCGCTCTAGTACAATATATTCTTCTCAAGAAATCCCTCAAGGCAAAGGTAAATTTTGCATTTAACCTTGCACTTGCAAGGTCATCTTTATATAGATCTTTAATAGACTCTGCAAGCGAAGTTAAACGTATCATTTAACATTTTTTACTAGTTATGCATCTCTAACAACAAATGTCGTTCTAAGAAAAGTATTGTCTTATCATTGTTAACTTATCAAATACAACCAATACAATTTTGAATCAAACAATCCTCTTTTTCATTACTTCCGACTGGAGAGGCACTAATACTTTTTTATGTCTTCTGATGAAAATCTATTCAACGATTAAAAATCATCAAAACTACCTTTCACAAGCTATGCTGTGCCTTGGGAGCTGAGACCCCAAAGGCTATATTGCATTTCACTCTTTTCATTTTCGAGAGCCATAAACAAAAACTCGTTCTTTGGTGACTGCTCTAGTGCACTGAGCTGCATGCGAGCGTTGGTGCATACAATCGCTATACACTGTCTCAGAAATGGACGCAAAGAAGGAGTGTGTTGCGATATAAAAAGGCGCGACCCTCTCGAAACGATACCACAGTCACTTCGTCGGTCTAGTAAGAACATAGCAGCAGCACAACTCTAAAATGGCATTCAAAGTAAGTGCCTTCCAGGACCGTATGGAATGATCCTGTGGACAGGATTAAACTAAGACCCTCCCGACCCTTCCTGGGAATCTTTCACAGTTCGCCGTCTTCGCCGCCATCGTGGCCGTCGCCAACGCCGTCGCCATCGGCTACCCGGCCCCGCTCGGAGCCTACCACGCTCCTTTGGGAGGATACCACGCGCCTCTGGGAGCTTACCCCGCTGTCGCTAAGGTTGCCGCTCCCCTGGCGTACCCTGCTGTGGCCAAGGTTGCCACCGCCGACTACGACCCCAACCCGCAGTACAGCTACAGCTATTCCGTTGCTGTAAGTAATCCGACCTGGATCCTAGCCATTTGAACAATGTGACGTGTTCCCTAACTGGATCGTTCTTACAGGATGCCGTGACCGGAGACAACAAGCAGCAGCAGGAGTCCCGCTCGGGAGATGTTGTCACTGGATCTTACGCTCTGGTTGAGCCCGATGGCACCCGTCGCGTCGTCGAGTACACCGCCGACCCTGTCAACGGATTCAACGCCGTCGTCCACCGTGAGCCGCTGGCCGTGAAGGCCGTCGCCCCGATTGCCAAGATCGCTGCTCCCTACGGATACCCGGCGTACGGAAAGGTCGCCGCCCCGATCGCTCCCTACGGCTACCCGGCCTACGGCAAGGCCATCCTTGGTTAAGCAACAGAACTCTTCTCTAGACACCATGGCGAAAACTTTCTTACGCCCCGCGTTCAATGATCGTGCCCTTTCTTCAACTGTATCCTGTATTTATTTGCCTGTACTTCCTGCATCTTTTCTATGATCTTGACTCTAGTTTTTCACCTTTACTCTTGAGCGAAGCAAGAAAACTCCTTGCGTTTTGTAGATATGGAAACGACATCTGCCATTGTTTCTGCTGTATATGATACATGAATGAATGCATTCGTGATTTGACTGTGTGACTAGACGTGCTAAGCTATTGTTACTGTTTTGTTAGTAGGCGTCATCAACCTGAACTTTGATGAGAATAAAGCAACTTCTACAAAAGAATTTTAGCATGTTCTTCTTTCTTTTTACATCACTTAAACTATGGACATAACAAGCAATCAATGTAATTAATCAATATAACCCAATATTTCATTTTTTTAAATCCTTTGTTAAAATTACGTTTCAGACCTATTTTTTTAAAAGAGAAAATTTTAGTTACAGACAATTGGAAATTCATTTAATCATTGTTTAGATCATTTCGTGATCTAATAGTTTGAATATGGTACATGTAGGGACATGTAAAAGGTGACATTTAATGTTAAACACCATGAGAATTGGAATGACTCTGAAGCTGTCGTTGTTTTTCAAAGGTTCATATATTTTATTTTTTTATACAAGTCTACGGGTTATACCTTAAATTTTAGCTAACAAAAGTAAACACAGTTTGCATCAAAATTACGATATGTTTAAAAATCAATAATGTTATTCGACAAATTGAGTTTCATCAAACAAAGTTGTACTTATTGTAAAGTGTTAGATATTACTTCAACACCTTAAACAAAACGTCTTTGATTTATGCTTCTGGTTATTTTTTATGACACACAGATCTTTATTAGCTGCTGATCCAAGGGAATTCTATTAAAGTCATATTATTTTGTTAACACAGCCCCAATTTAGGTAGATGTCGGACTGTGTGACAGACAAAATTCACTATGAAAAATATCAAATTGGAATATTTTTTGTCGTTATTTTACTGTTTGGGGTAGTTTAATTACGAGGCAAAATACTCCTTTTTCTGCATCAGAAATACAAAACATGGAATAATTTGCACTACATCATTCACTTGTTTTTGGTGATCTGAATTAAGCTCCTGAGTTACACTATGAATCCCATTTCGAATTTCAGGTAGAAAGATACCTTAGCTTTATCTTTACCCTCACGCTTTAAGTTTATTACAAAACGAACAGCCGAGATGATTATTTAACCAAACTTTTTAATGAAACATATGAATAATATCATTTTATTGGGAAGAAAATTGAACATATGTAATTTAACTTCCTTCAAAAATTGCAGCAGCAACCTTACCGAAGGACAAACGTGATTTCGACAACATTTTCATTGCATTATATATATTCATGTTGAAATTCAACATTCTTTTCAGGGATTTTTACACTAACAAACCCGAATAGGAATTTTTGATGATGATGATTTGATTTTTTTTATATGGAAAACGAGTGTAACTCAATCAAACTAAATATGTTTCAAGAATATAGTTGTGTTCAATACTATATCGCTTAAACAAGCTCGTTTTCTTAAATGAGGAGCAAGAAGTATAACTGCAACATAGACGGGATAGTTTTTACTTTTATCAAATCGTATCAAAGTGAAGTTCAAAACACGTTATGTGGCCGGCTATATCAAAGACGCCCTATTACCAATGGGTGAGAAAAACCCACTCCCCCAGAAATGGACGCAGTAGTGCAAAGTAGAAGGGCGTTTCAGTATAAAACGAGGACGGCTTTCTAGAAACGATACCACAGTCACTTCGTCGGTCTAGTAAGAACATAGCAGCAGCACAACTCTAAAATGGCATTCAAAGTAAGTGCCTTCCAGGACCGTATGGAATGATCCTGTGGACAGGATTAAACTAAGACCCTCCCGACCCTTCCTGGGAATCTTTCACAGTTCGCCGTCTTCGCCGCCATCGTGGCCGTCGCCAACGCCGTCGCCATCGGCTACCCGGCCCCGCTCGGAGCCTACCACGCTCCTCTGGGAGGATACCACGCGCCTCTGGGAGCTTACCCCGCTGTCGCTAAGGTTGCCGCTCCCCTGGCGTACCCTGCTGTGGCCAAGGTTGCCACCGCCGACTACGACCCCAACCCGCAGTACAGCTACAGCTATTCCGTTGCTGTAAGTAATCCGACCTGGATCCTAGCCATTAGAACAACGTGACGTGTTCCCTAACTGGATCGTTCTTACAGGATGCCGTGACCGGAGACAACAAGCAGCAGCAGGAGTCCCGCTCGGGAGATGTTGTCACTGGATCTTACGCTCTGGTTGAGCCCGATGGCACCCGTCGCGTCGTCGAGTACACCGCCGACCCCGTCAACGGATTCAACGCCGTCGTCCACCGTGAGCCGCTGGCCGTGAAGGCCGTCGCCCCTATTGCCAAGATTGCTGCTCCCTACGGATACCCGGCGTACGGAAGGGTCGCCGCCCCGATCGCTCCTTACGGCTACCCAGCTTACGGCAAGGCTATCCTCGGTTGAACTCAGAATTCGTTTCTAGAGCCCAGTGTTTCTCCCACTACATCCCCAAGTCATTAGATAACAGTAGTTATATGCTATTTTGCTTCTCACTCTATCACTGTAAAAGCCTTCGTAGCCCTTCTTCTTCGAGCTATCTGCAAGTTCTTCATTTTCACTTCTCCTATAACTTTTGTACATATGAAAATGGCTTCCGACATCGTTGTTTTGCTGCTTGCGACGCACGGATAGGTGCATTCGGTTGACAAGTTGTTGTAAGTCGTTGTTGCTGTTTTGTTAATAGGATCTATCAACTGAATCTATCTATCTGAACGTAGATGAAAATAAAAGCAACTTCTTTAAAAGAACATTTTTCTATCGTTTTTGTTTTCTGAATATCTGGGCTCAAGACAAGCTTAACACATTACACATTTCTGTTAGTAATCGAAGTAAATTTCCAGTTTTGTTCCAATTTTACTTGTTCCCTGATTAGCGTTGAATTGCTTATCGCAGAATGTTACTGGAACCGATACTCCGATTTATCCCCAAATAAACTACTGTCTATTGTTTGACAGAAGTTTGTATTCGACAGAAGGACTTAGCATCTTGGACATTGTACATGTTGGGTACAATTTGAAACGTATATTTCGACACTAAAAGCCAACATGAGTTGCAAATCTGTTCCCCCAGTTGGTTTGTGCCAGGAAGTTACAGACAGTAGTTTATGTAGAATCAAAAACGGTTTATGAATGTTAATATACCACAACGAGAGATTTAAAACACACATATATTTATTGATCATTAAAATAGCCAATATCAGTACCGTTTAGTTGTAGGTAGATTTGGTGCTTTTGTTCACAGTAGTCAATATATTGAGTTGTTGCAAGATGATCCGGAACAATAACATGTTTATTTTACTTCCTCTATCATTATTTTCATTTTGTTTGCGTCCAATCGATAATATCATGCCCTTTCATGTGTGATGTGAAAGAAGTGATGACTGTTTAGGTATGGTGTAAGTACTCATTCTTAAGGCATTACCAGCTTTACTATCAATATTTACACTGAACTTTTTTCTACAAGGTTCAAAATAGCTTCAATTTGTCTACACTTCAAGTCTACACAAGACACAACTAAATATATCAGAGAGTACAACTAATAGACTCTAAATCAAATGTATAGCATAAATGTCGGACTTTCAGTGCGCCATGTGAAAGTATAAAACGAGGGATCGTGTCATATCTTAACCCAATTTTCATCAAAATCTACCGATTTTTAATCTTTTTGCATCATCTTGGCATTGTCTCATTGCAGAGGAAGCTCCAGAAGCATAAATATAATAAATTATTCGAAGGTAATGACCGAGGGCAAAGCTACATCGCTGTGCTGCGAGATTGCGATTACGTGATGTAATTCAATTAAATTATGCTTTTTCATACAAGTTCAAAATAGTCTAATTGGCATTAAACTTAATGTGTAATTTGGAAATAGAACGCACTGCCCACTGGTGATAAACAGACCATCAACTGACAGAACGACGTCCAAGGGACAACGGACAAAACACACCATAAAATAAATTAATCGAAATGATGAACAAACAATTATATTCAACAAGCTCATTATTGCACCCCCTTGGAGAATGGGCTGATATGGAATTTTAAAAGCTTGAATAATGATCCATAATCATGTATGCCAAATATGCACACTGTGCGAGAGCTTTATTATACAAACCACGAATGGAATTAAACGTACCATATGACATTGTTTAGCAATTGATTATCTGTTGTTAGCAAACTTATTTTAAAAAAGCGTGTCAACCTAGAGTAGTCATATAACACAGATAGTCATATTATTATTTTTTTTTTTAATTAAACAATCCTCTTTTTCATCACTTCCGACTGGACAGGCACTAATAGTTTTTTATTTATCCTGATGAAAATCTATTCAACGATTAAAAATCATCAAAACTACCTTTCACAAGCTATGCTGTGCCTTGGGAGCTGAGACCCCAAAGGCTATATTGCATTTCACTCTTTTCATTTTCGAGAGCCATAAACAAAAACTCGTTCTTTGGTGACTGCTCTAGTGCACTGAGCTGCATGCGAGCGTTGGTGCATACAATCGCTATACACTGTCTCAGAAATGGACGCAAAGAAGGAGTGTGTTGCGATATAAAAAGGCGCGACCCTCTCGAAACGATACCACAGTCACTTCGTCGGTCTAGTAAGAACATAGCAGCAGCACAACTCTAAAATGGCATTCAAAGTAAGTGCCTTCCAGGACCGTATGGAATGATCCTGTGGACAGGATTAAACTAAGACCCTCCCGACCCTTCCTGGGAATCTTTCACAGTTCGCCGTCTTCGCCGCCATCGTGGCCGTCGCCAACGCCGTCGCCATCGGCTACCCGGCCCCGCTCGGAGCCTACCACGCTCCTTTGGGAGGATACCACGCGCCTCTGGGAGCTTACCCCGCTGTCGCTAAGGTTGCCGCTCCCCTGGCGTACCCTGCTGTGGCCAAGGTTGCCACCGCCGACTACGACCCCAACCCGCAGTACAGCTACAGCTATTCCGTTGCTGTAAGTAATCCGACCTGGATCCTAGCCATTTGAACAATGTGACGTGTTCCCTAACTGGATCGTTCTTACAGGATGCCGTGACCGGAGACAACAAGCAGCAGCAGGAGTCCCGCTCGGGAGATGTTGTCACTGGATCTTACGCTCTGGTTGAGCCCGATGGCACCCGTCGCGTCGTCGAGTACACCGCCGACCCTGTCAACGGATTCAACGCCGTCGTCCACCGTGAGCCGCTGGCCGTGAAGGCCGTCGCCCCAATTGCCAAGATCGCTGCTCCCTACGGATACCCGGCGTACGGAAAGGTCGCCGCCCCGATCGCTCCCTACGGCTACCCGGCCTACGGCAAGGCCATCCTTGGTTAAGCAACAGAACTCTTCTCTAGACACCATGGCGAAAACTTTCTTACGCCCCGCGTTCAATGATCGTGCCCTTTCTTCAACTGTATCCTGTATTTATTTGCCTGTACTTCCTGCATCTTTTCTATGATCTTGACTCTAGTTTTTCACCTTTACTCTTGAGCAAAGTAAGAAAACTCCTTGCGTTTTGTACACATGCATGACTGCATTCGTGATTTGACTGTGTGACTGGTTGGTAATGCTAAGTTTTGTAAATAGTCGTCATCACCGGTAACGTTGATGAGAATAAAGCAACTTCTATAAAAGAAATTTCAATTGTTTGGTTTGTTATAAAAAACGAAAGAAAATAAATTCATTCAAGCACATTAAGATGCTTAGGAAAAGTAAAGCTTGAAGAACAACTAGATCCTTGACCGTCATGTTTCTCCATACATGTGTTAGGTGTTGTATTTACATGTTTTTGTTGGTAGTCGTAGTCTGTAGAAATGTTATACCTATCTTATTGAACCTGATTATTTATATGAGCGTATATAAGGATATATAGCTTTACTGCAGAATTAGGTAAAGCCAATGTGCCCACTGTGATGTCATCCCAAGGAGCGGGAGGCATTAATTAGTCTTTTAAGATAGAAAATAATTCGAGGACAATTGATTTCTTTTAAATCGTTAATAGTTTTAAGGTCCATCTTTGACACATGTAAAACCCCATAGCAGTGCCAGTTATTACATAAGCCTTTGAGATATTGACATTTTTTAAAAGTGTTTGTAGACGGTGCGCAATGTTCTCATGTTGCAATGTCTCATTCTGTTTTAGAGTGATAATCGACATACAGCTTTAGCTGGCATCTTAGGAATGATGAAAACCTTCGTATCATATTTGCTGAGAGAAAGGTCTGGTTATTTTTTCCCGAATTACTGATAGGTCTGGATTGAGGAGGAGAAATGGTACAGGCAATGTCGCTAATAAAGCGGTGGTAATAGAACCAGGTTCGGCCTTAAGCAGTTTCATAAACGAAAAATACTAACTGTTGTATGAAGCAACAGATCAAATGATAAAAACAGGGTTTCAATGACGTCTAGTACTATGATCTCGCTTTAGAATTTTATCGAATAAATAAATAAATAAGAACTGCAATAAAACTCATTACAGCAATAAGATAACCGAAAATTGTCAATAATAATGATTGAGAACATTCTTGAACGGACCGAAAAAAAACCCGTATATCTTTTTTCTCTCAACCGCGAGTCTTCCAGTCATTCATAGCTTCCAATCTACGACTGCACCCATTTTTGACGAGCCATTTTCTACGATCAAAAATCAAGAGCAAACGAACGCCTGCAGACAGGCGACACACGAAACGGGCCGCGTATCACAACTGTCCAATAAATTAAGATTTGGCAGTATCGCACTCCCACTGCAACTTCGCAAGCGACATACACAGACACACACGCGTATGTGGCAGAATTGCAATGGCACCAGGGAGAGGTTGATCGGATCAGGCCACGGGTTTGACGGTGCATGCGTACAAGGCCTCAACTCCACCCGAGCGGGTGGCTTGCGCCCGACCGGGTGGCTCCGGGAGGGACCGTTTTTCCGAATGCACTGTTAACGGGGGGAGTCGTGGGCTGAAGAAGTGTACACCATGCACTCTGCGGTGTCTCGCCGGTAAAAGTTCGAAGGCCGTCGAAATTGTCACTGATACTATTTTCCTTAAGTTGCATGTTGTCCGCTTGTTATGTTATGTTCATTCGATGTACGTTAACATGCTGGGCGACTGTGCAGACATTGCAAAAAAACGTTCAAATCCAACTAGGTGAGAGAAAGAAAAAACAAACAAGAAAATGCTCCTATCGGATTTGTCCAACGGGCGATTATTTACTTATTTTTTTCTTCTTCCAAAGTGTCCGCGATCAACCCGAAAGTGCTACTCCATCTTGGGCGGAATAGGGTGTGTGCTTGGGTGAGTTTATGGGAAGGATGGTTTGATACAGTTTGCTTTTCTGTTTTCCCCTTATGCCGGACCCCAATACGTTGCACTACGTGGTTCGATGCAAGCGACCAGCGAGTCGTTGCGTGCCAACATTTAGGTAGGAATTCGTCTGATTTCGTATATATAGCAATGCGAAAATTAGATTAGAGTACATTCGTGTGGTTTAGTTCTAACCGTGCAATACACAGCAGCAAATCACAAAATGGCTCTCCGGGTAAGTCTCCTGTAGCTGTGGCTCATTAGCACGCCATCGGGGATTTTTTGACGATTGCTTTCATAGTTCGCAGTTCTCGCCGCCTTCGTCGCGACCGCTAGTGCCGTGGCCGTTGGATATCCAGGCCCGCTCGGAGCCTACCACGCTCCCCTAGGAGCCTACCCGGCGGTTGCCAAGGTTGCCACGGCCGACTACGACCCCAACCCGCAGTACAGCTACAGCTATGCCGTGTCGGTAAGTTGAACGAGGGAACCAAACCGCTGCAACGAGTTTACTCCCTCAATCGTCCCTGACAGGATGCCCTGACCGGAGACAACAAGAGCCAGCAGGAGTCCCGCTCGGGAGATGTGGTCAGCGGATCGTACTCGCTCATCGAACCCGACGGCACCCCGCGCGTCGTCGAGTACACCGCCGACCCGGTCAACGGATTCAACGCCGTCGTCCATCGTGGTGCTGGAGTGGTGAAGGCTGTGGCTCCGGTGGCCAAGTTCGCCGCCCCGCTCGCTCATCCGCTGTACGGATAAACGATTCTCCGGCAGGCATCGCGACGGATACGCTGCTCTCATTCCAGCTATCCATTGCACGCCATCATCCTGTTAGCCATCACCCATGTTATGTTATGTTTCATCTCCTACCCGAAAATCCCCCAGATGCGTAAGCTAGAAGCATTGTTTTGCATTTCCATTGTCTTTTATGTTTGATTGACTGTGTGGCTGAAATAATAAAAAGCTACAAGAACAACACAAAATTAAAGATGTCTATGCTTTGCGATGTATTAATAAGGGTACATTTTCGGCCTGCAGTTTCTCTTCTGTTGAAACTCAAACACAAGAAAACCGTAAGCAAATAAATGTTTTTTTTGATAATAATTCACATGGCTATTTAGACTAGCGGGTATTTTCAAATACGGTTCACTTCAATTCAACAAGCTGGTAATTTAAATTAAATTATTATCAAAGAATTCAAATATTTAAAAGCTCAATTGCTCTATTGTAAACATATTAAACCATTACAGTTGATAATATTTTCAGTAAAAGTATACAAAAGAAAGTTGAAGTATCCTACAGATTGATGAATATTACTCGTATTTTCCGAAGAGTCTACTCCAAAAATTTGCGAAATATCTAAAACACGAATGTTATTATTCGTTTTGCATCATTGCCATCTTGTGAGTCTAGACAACGACGTGTCAATGGCGTACGGAAAAGGGAATTTTTAACAGTTAAATTACATGAAACGCTTTTTGAATCTATTGGATAGCCGTCCAACCCTTCCCTTAAATGTAGCAAATTCTCACATTCCACAACATGTCATTCATTGCCAAACATGAACCACGTCAAAACAAGTCGGAAAACGCCTGATGCAATCGAGCATATTGTTCCACGAGACGAAAACGTTTCATTTCGATAAAAAAAAAACACTGTTTAACATAGCGAATTTCAATCAAATGAAATATAAAACTGTTAACTTAAAAAAGCTCCACTATCCGGCTACGCGCAATCAAATTATCTCGTTATTCGATTAATTATCGCATGAAAGTACGCGACGGCAACGCACACGCAATAAATACAGTGCTCTGCAGCGCTGGTGGCGGCGACATGGGCTGCACTTCCACCTTCATCCTATCGGGGCGGCTCTTTAGTGTCGATCAGTCTCCCTTCGCATGATCGACTCAATGCTGTTAAAATGGGGACATGCAGTGCAGCCTACCACCTGCGCTTGGGTCCGGTGCGCGATAGAGGGCGCCCAAACGGTGGTGTTGTTTCATTGAGAAGCAGATTCTAGCCGCCCAGATTCACCACTATCACCATCTCGAAAATTGTTTACCGGCGACCATTCTTACTCCTAGCAAAACGCACAGAAAGCGATCTTCGGGCACGGTTGTTCACGTGCGGGTGTGGGAAGAAACAAAGGAGACGTCGAATGTGAGAACAGGACGAACGTTGAACGCGAAAGAAACTATCCGCCTCGGTGAATGGAGCGATCGCGGAGAGCCTGCGAAATCTCCATCGGCCAAACTCAGCCTCAACCGATTCACTTCAAACCCCCTAGCCATCATACTCCTTGTCAACGTTTGACCGGGTAAACGCACGTGAACTTGTGAACCTCAGCGCAGCCGACGCCTTATGCACGGCCCTCCCGAAACTGCATCTTGCGATCCGCTTGGCACGAAGTGAATGCAATGCGAACGGCTATGCATATGCCGCTGATAACCACTCCGACGAGATAAAAAAAAAAACTAGTACAACCCTCGAAGGCGCGATTCCAACGACGAGCGCAGTCTCCTTAAAGTACGATCTCCTCCCGAACGAGTGAGCGAGCTTGGCGACGGATTTAGTGGGAGTTTGAAAGAAACCACAACACGTTCTGCGTAGCCCTCGGTATAGTCGTCGGGCGAGTTGGTTTTTCGGCGAGGGCGAGTGTTATACGAGGATATCGATTCGAACGAGTTTGGAGTATAAAAAGGAGTGGACGGCCGACCAAAGAACATAATCAGCATACGGTTGTCAAACAGTCAACACCAGACACACACATCCCATCCCGAAATGGCATTCAAAGTGAGTTGTATTTTTTTTTTTCGGGCCTTCCATTTTTTCCAAGGATGACGCTTTGAGCCTAGGACGCTGTTCTGGAGGCACATTAGATAGAAAGAATGTCATGTTCTAATATTTTCCCTCGCCATTCCTTCGTTCAGTTCGCCGTCTTCGCCGCCATCGTGGCCGTCGCCAACGCCGTCGCCATCGGCTACCCGGCCCCGCTCGGAGCCTACCACGCTCCCCTCGGAGTGGCCAAGATTGCCGCCCCGGTCGTCGCCAAGGTTGCCGATGACTACGACCCCAACCCGCAGTACAGCTACAGCTACCACATTGCCGTAAGTAGGGCTTGGGTGAAAGGGCTGATTCTAGGACTGCTCTAACTCCCTTGCATCGCCGATTCGCTTCACAGGATGCCCTGACCGGAGACAACAAGGAACAGCAGGAGTCCCGCTCGGGAGATTCCGTCACCGGATCGTACTCGCTGGTTGAGCCCGATGGCACCCGTCGCGTGGTCGAGTACACCGCCGACCCCGTCAACGGATTCAACGCCGTCGTCCACCGTGAACCGCTGGCCGTGAAGGCCGTCGCTCCGGTTGCCAAGATCGCTGCTCCCTACGGATACCCGGCGTACGGAAAGGTCGCCGCCCCGATCGCTCCCTACGGCTACCCGGCCTACGGCAAGGCCATCCTCGGTTAAGTTCGCTTAACTCCAAAGGGCTCGACAGGATCGGCAGCAATGCTGCTCACGCAACTAGGAGTGAGATCCCGGTGCGGGGACGCCGCCTGCCGCCCCTAGAATCGACCACGTGCCAAGAGAAACAGGACCAACGCTCAACGATCGAACAATCTATCTATGTACACAAAACAAAAACTCATTTGTAAATAGTAGCGCAAGTGCTTGAGGTGCACCAACCAACGATGATTCCACCACCATTGGCCGGGTGCTCGTGGTCGCCGGGATGAAAAAGTGACATTGACAATGTTTGACTGTGTTTGACTTATGTTGTTTTCTAGTTCTAGTACACCGTCCGTTAGAAAATTGTTGCACAATAAAACGACAACGTACAGACTCGTGAAAAAGAGGAGAAAATACAAACAAAACAGCTTTTTTCTATGAATTTCGCAATGGGAAACCGGCCAATTACCACTCGGTGATGGAAAAGGAAAAGCGATGGTTTTATTATGGCACCAATTTGATTAGCAAATGAATGACCATTGGAACTGTTCCAGCGGTTATTTGTTCAGCGGGTTTCGTTACGTTCGTTTATATTTTCACAGTCAAGCGCCATTTCCGGACACTGGATAAAGAAAACTGTTTGCCGATTGTTATCATCAAAATATTCGACCAGTTTATGCAAGCAGCTCATCATTGCAGTTCACGGTTAAGGTGACATAAGTAGAAAGGGAAATCCCTTAATATCAATGAATCTTTAAGACTCGAACGACGTCAGTATGACTAACTTTCCCGACTTGTGATTTAAATATTTCGTCTTCAAGTATCAATAATAAAATTAAAGCATGATAAAAGAGTTTTCTCTAGTCAAGATGTTTCAATGGTAAAAAAATACATTGATCCGGACTGCTTTCAAATAATAAATCGCCGAACAGAACGTAATTTCGTATATTGGATGCTACACAAACATTAATTATTGTTGACAAATTCTGGTTTGTTTTAATAGATTATCTATACCCTGTAGCGTACACTGTTTAATTTTTGCTATCACACTTTCAACCCTTATTGGTCTCACAGTCTCAAAGTTGTGCAGTTTAAGTTTTTTGTTTCAGTTAGCAAATTTCTACGAAATCGTTAGGAGCGGTAATTGAACACTTCCATGACAAGTGATTATAAACGAACGTGCAGCAAAATAACGACGCCCATTCCGAGTTTGAAGAACGTTTGACTGAGAGAAATGGTCCGCATAATTGCTTCAAACCTGAACTTGACCGATTGACACTTTTTCTAGGTCACCTGCGTACGCGCGGATGACCTTAAGGCAAACGCAGCCCCTCGGAAAATCACCATAAGCGGGCATCATTGACAGCTTAATGAGATGAACGACCGGACGATCGATGGATAAATACCCGAAGAGATGCTGGTAGCCGGGAGCATACGTCGCATACCACGGGGTGAGATCTTACGCGTCTCATTTCGGGTACCGTTCTGTGTCGATCAGTCCGATCATCACAGTGCAATCTTAATATTTATATACCGGCATATAGGTCTAGCATAAGAGGCAGCGGAAATTGGCCGCCTTTGTACTCACAGTTTTGCCCAGGCTCCCTTCGGGCCGTACAGGAACCGCTGTAGGGTGAGCCAGCGACGCTCCGTATTCGCCTCCTTCGCTTTGCGCTGGGCTTGCAGTATGCTGAGGCGGGCATTCTCCTCCGATTGACGTATTCGACAGGGCACTAAAATCCTCTCCTACGACGGGCGAATAAACACAATACAATACACCATTTTTTGTTAGTCGATTATTTTCCCACATTCCATTCTTCACCAACTGCACGTCAAAGCAATTTTACTTGACATCGCAAAGAGGGTTCGCTTCGGTTGCTTGACAAATAAAATAATCTATTCATCGCAGCAGGGGGCTACCTGGAATTTCCGGCGACTTTCCATCTGCAACTTGGCCCTGCGCTGCGAGGACAGCTTGCACGACTCGTAGCACTCGGCCCAGAAGGTGTTTAGCGGTTCCCACAGCGTATTGGAGAGATCTTTCTGGTACGAGGTGTACAGTGGTTTAATCTGCGAAGAAGGAACAGGTAAAAGCACCAACGAGTGTTAAACATGTAATGCAAAAACAATACCCATAAAACCGTATGGAAGAAATTGTGTGGAAATGCACCACAACGATGAACAACGATCAATCTCTCGCCTAACCAAAGCACAATGATGGATAGCAGCTTCCTTCGATCGTCGAGTCCGCTCGCGTAACGATGGCTAACCTTTAAACGTTGCACAGAAAAAGGGCAAAATGGCAACAAAAACGGCTCCACTCGGAAGCAACGATATGCAGCACGTACCGCATAGGGCCTGTGTGTCATTTGCCGAGGGGGAAGCCAAGGCCCTCATGATGCCAGGTATCTATTCCAATGGCAGAAGGTGGCTCTCCTTCCTTTCTTCGGCGAATGCGGTGCGATTAAAGGCTGCGATGAGCCGAACGCTGCAGCAAGTCGACGCTGGTACGCGGCAGCGAAAGTGCACTTCCGCCAAAGAACCCCTTCCCGATGCAACTCATCTCGCGGCCTGGGCGCATTGTGCACGTGTTGAGGTATGCTGGCTAGCGCTCGTCTCGTTGCGCCGGTAGCCCACCGCCCTTCAATGGAACTATTGATTAGCTTCTACATTCACCAAGATATGCTTGCATCTCGTTGGCCGCGGACATCCCCGTGGCCATTAGGAGAACTGCGGAACTGCAATCAACATCCAGCATCCACAAACCGGTCATCCCGGAGAGTCGAGTGAGCGGATGAGCGTCGTCCTCCTCGGAAGACAACGATCGTCAACTACAAGGAAGTAGGAAGCTTGGGCGATCGTGTTTTGTTACTGATGGTGATACTAATTAACGGCTTCCCCCAAACCACGCCACTCCCGTTAGGTTTGACCAACAACCGACGTGCAGGTGTTTTGTATAAAACTCCACCTTGGCGATCTTCTCTGAAGGAGAAAAATCATCTTTCATAAATGTACTTAATCATCTTGATGACAAACCGATTATTGCTCGCAATTAACAGCAGCAGCAGATGTAATTTTTTCGGTCAACACGCTTGGAAGAAGTCTTTTTACTTTTTTGAAAAAAAAAACTGGATATCAAGGGTTAAAGAGTGCTGCTAGTATACAATAACGTTACCTAAACGAACAAAAGGAACATAATTTAACAACAATCGTGGTAAGTCGACCATGTCAGCAAGTACGATAAACATTTTAAGGTTGGTTCCGTCCCAGGGCTAAAGTCTTGAACTCCGAGTTGCGGTACGCTTAAACCGGCTTCATGTTCAGTCTATTTTTGCATCGGCAAGTTGTACCCTAATTCCGCAATTTCACAAGATACCAGTTTTATTGGTCCCCGCTCCTTGTGCGTCAGACCTTCTCGGCGCACGTTCCCCAAGTCACCGTTTCCTGTCACCCGGCAGGGTCGGAAAGTGGAAGCACATGCCACACGCGGTCCGGAAGAAATTTGACTCAATTTTAAATTTGACATCGATCAGCATTAAAGTTCAAGGCTTCGCGAGATGTCGAGTGGCGCAGAAAAGCTACCGTTCCATGGACGGGAAGCCGGTCCCGGGGGTGGATGGACCAACTTTCGATTTTACTCGCCACACGAAAGAAATGTGTCACAATTCGAACCTCCAGCAGGCTGAACCTGAATATTGGATACGCTCAAGAAAGTGTACACACATTCGAGCGCGAATAGTGTTTCAATATCCCCTTCAATGTGGGTATGCCCCACCGTACAAGAAATTGAACGAAGAAGTTTATCTCTAACGGGAACGGGAAAGTATGTGAGGTTTCTCCTCGAATGTTTAAATAAAATAATGTCTACCTGTAAAAAAGTCTGTTATGGAGTCAGTACTTTTTTATTGTTTTTTTTTTTTAGTCAATTACAAGATGAGGCGTAAGCTACCGTCCGTTCTACAATCTTTCAATCTTCTTCAAAGTCATGTGCAGCCTCAACGGAACATGCGGGGATCCGTGGTCATATACATCGACAACATCCGGAAATTGGGTACGTCTTCTTACTCGTCCACCCGGTCTTGTGTACAAAATCACAAAAGTGAATCTATCTCCCCTCGCAACCCGGATCTCGTGCGATAATCTGCATCAAGACATCTTTTCGGATTGTGGCCGTTTGGATTATTTCTTCCATTCTTCCGCGAGGCACCAGCGCAACGATGGGTAATTTTCGAGTGCCGAAGCAGGAAATAGCTCCAACGCTCGCACCGTTCCGTTTGTGCAGCGCGTGGTGGCGAAACCGAGGGGAAAATTGTTCACGAAAAGTAAAACCCACCGTAGAAAAACAAGACCTCGAAGCGCCCAGTAGTACGTCGGGCCAAATAGGGCTCGGATCAAGGAATGCCCTCGCCAACCGTTCCACCGCTGTTCATCTCCGGTGTGCCGCCACCATCGGAGCTTCTGGAGTACCCGTTCTTCGGCATCCAGTTGTGTACATTCTGGTGTGGAGGCACGAGAAGCGTGCAGGCGGATGGAGGATGCACGAACGTGCCAACCATCGACGGTCGATGGGAAGGAGCAGCGGTGAACGCCATGTCATGTGAAGATAGGCCATTTCTCTCGTCTTCGGAGGCTTATCCCCGTCGCTAGCGACCCGCGATCTGAACAAGGCGTCCGTGTGTGCCGTCTCACCCTCGCCACGAGTCCCATCCAACCATTCCCAGCGTATTCCCTCGCCATCATCATCATCATCATCATCATCATGGTTGGCGCACGCTCTCAGCGCGGCGGAAGCCGGTTCCGATCGTTTGCAGGGAGAGCAGCCGGGCGATGCGGCGTGTCGGGAAATTTATAAAAGAAGATCCTCTCCGCGCCCGGCGGTTAGTTTCGCAACGACGGTGGAAAAACACAGACACGGTTTGCGTTCGCTCGTCTGGTGACGGAAGACGGGCAGGCACACGGGAACAAGAAACCGAACGCCACACAAACGTGGAAGTAGTGCGTACGATCGGGAAGAACCGGAACCGCGCGACTCGAAACAGGCCCACGACCGGGACCACCTCTGGCAGTGACGGGTGCCAATTGCACTGCACTACGAGCTCCAACGCGAGCAGCTGTGGAAAATCGGTGCAGTTCGTTCACAGCACAGCCCTTGGTGGCGTGACAAACTGCGTGCAAACCATATCGACAATCAAGTGCTAGAGAAGAAAAGCAAGGGTGCCGTTACGTTGGGAAATAGTACTTTCGCGGGAAAGTCGCGCCCTTCGTCGGTCACAACTGGCTAGAGGCGAGGTGGTGCGTGATTCATTGGTTCAACGACTGTTGTGCAAGTGTGAAGAAGAAAGCCGACCATTTGCAAAGCAATCGCATCCCACCAACAGCCTGGTTTCCGATGGCCTGCTGGCAGCAGCTACTCTTGTTGGTAAATATATTTAGGAACAATTGGGAAAACTCGTACAAGACGCGACGAGCCTGGAAGAAAAGTGGGCGGATAAAACGGAACGAATGCACCGGTGGTTACACACATTTTGCATTTTACAACGTATCCCTCACACGATCGCGTGCGCCCGTAATTGATGCTCCATCATTACGTGTTTACACTTGCCCTCCGCGACAGGCCAAGGAGTGTGTGGTTATCGAAATAGTGATCGGGTCATAAACCAAAGAAGAAGAAACAGTGCTTCTCTCGGCGTGGGCTCACCAAACTGAAGACTAACGGCGTTGGCCACGTTTATGGGTGGACCGTGGTCGGCAAGTGTTTCAGTACACGACAGTATCGAATGGTATCTAACATCGAAGCAACTGCCCGACGCAGCGAAAGGCTGCCGGGAGGAGAAACAACAAAACCGGCTTCACACAAATTCGGTACAAATGGCTTACGACCTCGAATAATTTCACAGAAGAAAGTTTCTGCTCCGAATGCGCGTGCGCTCACTTCACGTGCATAAACAAAACCGGAGGTTAAAAAGTGCCATTGTTGTGCGCAAGGCGAGAGGGAAGGCGACGGAAGAGCGGGATCATAAATTTGCGCGGCTTTGGCGAAGACGCACGGTGAAAAAGATCGGTAGCGTTTCAATTAGCGAACAGGGGTAAAATTGTATGCAGCTCATTTACAATTATGCGCTTGGCTACGGCGAAAAATAAGGCGAAAGTCTTTGACCGCATGGAGATTCGCACATGTCCCTTTTTTGTAAAACCATACACAAGCTCATCTGCATATGTTTTAGTATCGGAAATTACATACTGATGGCAGTATGTACATGTTAAGATCATAGAACATGGACATATTCCAACTAACAAAATTATCTGTACCGCACGTTACGCGAATAGAAGAACTGGAAAGGTTACACTTTGCATCACAATGAACAAGATTAGAGTGTGTTAATCCTGCTGATGATAAAACATATCTATAATTTATCACGAACTCATGAAAAGCTCTGTAGGACAGTCTGCGAGATAAGCAACGCTGTAAGTCGCGTGCCACAAACAAATACTCCAACCCCGTGCCGCTGCCATCGGCTCATTTAACTCATCAACAACTCGATTCAAATGCAAACATAAACACTCCGGAGAGAAGGGCAAACAACGAACGAATACAGCGTTCCCGAAACACTTGATGCGTCTTCAGGGAGAGTGTTCCTAATCGCCCTCTCATGTCCCGTTAGGCAATGTCTGCAGCGAAGATCTGACAACTCTATTGAATATGTTAAAGCAGATTACCGCATAAGAAAGCACATCCACTTAGGGCCGTCTCGAGCCGCTTGGTACATTAGCATGCGTAACATTTGACCTGGAAAAATCACCTCGCCACGCGATTCTCGGCGGCGTGTCCGGCCCTTCGAGCGTTTAGCGTTTTTGAAGGGCACTTTGGCCGGCGGCTTACATAATTGATCGGGGTTGAAGTAACTTCCTTCCTTCGGCGCCAGCGGACTGGATTACCGCACAACCATCCGGTTAAGGTTGAGAGCTTTTCCAGATAAAGCATATCAGAGCTGGCGGGATTGTCTGCTTGGCTTTCCAACTGACACCCTTGATGATATGCTTACCGATGCGATAGAGAACGCACGCACTGTCCAAGGCAAGCGTGCTCGTGTTGGGCCTCAAAATGCTCAATATATCAATCAAGGAGACTTCCACCGTGCCCCGTTACCCACAGTTTTCCATGGATGAGATGTGGACCCTCGACGAATGTAGGGCTACATATAAACGCATGCGTTAACCACAAATTTACGATTAACATAATGTAGGCACTTTTACACACAACCTCAAAACGACCCCCTCTGTCTTTCATATTACTCAATTTAACGACGCGCGAAAGTCAAGTGCGTGATTTTGTAGTGCGGTTTTTTTCTCTGCCGCATTGAGGTGCTTTGTATTTCTATTCCGAAGGGCACACACCTGTACGTACGCTTTCTCCAACGACGTATCATTACTAATGATATGCTGGTTGCATCTCGCGCCAGGAACGACGGTTTGTTGTTCGCTTTTCCTCAAGCTTTATTTCCCATCCGATGCACCATCATGCAACAGCGGCAATATGGAATACATTATTGTTTTAACTTTTTGCTTATCTACGGCGATGATAACGGCGGTGCAGCGGAAGGAAATATGCAAATAAATCCAGCTACTAATGCGTTTTGTGACTCTAAATTATTGAAAAGAGGGAATCGGGGGGAAAACCGAACACACATCATTGAGTTCCGACTGCGAGGTTCCAGTCTGGGGAAATTGCAGAAAGGGCATCAATCTCCACCGGCCAATGATGGCAATCGGGAAAATGGGAGAAATTTAAACGGATTCATTGGTCACCGGTGCAGGCTCACCGCAGGAGATCGAACGATCTTACCGTGGCGATAAGTGTTGGACAGCACGGCACCCGGCAGTCCTGCAGCGTTCGATTGCTAGGAAATTGCCTGGGTCATGTACGGTGCATGCTAAACCGTTTCCTGTCTTTCTCGGCTCATGTCAAGACATGCGAAACTTTCTTTTTTTTCAAATATTTTGAATAGGGTAACACAACTTCTCAAACAATTTTTTTTTGTTCGAAACTCTATTTCTATTTAATCGCAGTCTCAACATTGTTCCATCGTTAAAAGTGATTATTAAAAAATATATGTGTACAAATATAGAGGCGAGTTCTGATTTTTAAGTTGGCTTAAGCTAAGATGTATTATTACAGCGTACAGCGTCTGCCGCTTATCTCTCCCAGGAGGTTATCGTGCCATGCCACGGCCATGTTTGGCTGCGTAAAGAAACAATTACCACTGGCGTTGGCAGCCGAGCGGTGGAAATCGAAAGTCGGTGACGGTGGTCATTTTCATCCGACAAACCTGTTTTCCCGCTTCGTACGACCTCCTCAACCACCAACAACATTTCCCGTACGCGACGTTGAAAAACTCGTCCATCGTTTCGTGCGTGCTGTCGTTGGAAAAAGTTTGGCTTGCATTGGGTGTTGCTGGTAGTGGAAATAGCAAACGATCGGGCGCAAACTGCACGCCCGGCTAGAGTGATGCCAGTCTAGCCACGCTGCCAGACGGACCACCTCGTCGTAGAGCGCACGGCCACCACCGAGTCGCCAACTTTCAGCCAGACGAGCGACAACAGTGGGCTGGGTCGACGCGGATGGCCTCCTTCCAGGCGGCAGCCTTCTTGTTCTTGTCTTTCAGCGACGGTCATACAGCGCGCACCGAAAGGGTCACCTTACGCAGCGGCAGGTCGCGGCAGGTCGCGGGTAATTTATGTTCGCAATGCTAGCCTACCACGGTCTCAGAATGCGCGGCCTCTTTAGCCATGCCGAGCAAGCGCATTCACCGCCAACGAGTGGACGGGCGCGAGAGCCGTTGCCTTCACGTGCCGGCGAAAGGTGCGTAAAGGATTTTTCTCGGTCATTCGAACGATCCCGCGGTCGACCCGGTCCGTGGTAGGGTGTGACGCTGCAATCGCATGTGCACCAGCTGATCCTAGCGCCGCGCCTGCTTGGAGAACCGGCTTGGAAGAGTTTTCGCGTGGTTTTGCGCAAGCCTGCACGTGGCCTTCGGCAGTGCTGGGCTGGGAGTGACACCCATTATGCACATCCGACGCATTCTCCGGCGAGTGGACTTCTACAATGGGTTTCCCGCAAGCCAACTCCTAGACTCTTGGTTCAAAGTTCCGGCATGGAAAGCGAAAAGCACAAGTTTGGTGAAACAAGGCAATAACTACTAGTGCAGATCAATAGCATTGGTCTAAAGAAGCAGATAAGCTATTTAGCACCTGCATCATCACCAAATATAATGCAAATTACTTATGAAGATGCAACTTTTTAGAGCATTTCTACAGCCAAAACGGAGCCTCTTCTACATCTATCATTCTATTCCTGGCAATGAATATGTGTTAATGTTTTTACTGAATTCATTATGGATAACATATACAAAAATTTGATTTTCCTGTTTTTCTTTTCCAGCTGTTCGTCGTCACCGTGGTGGTGGCAGATGAGACAAAACCGAAGAAGGATGAAGCGGTTGCAGAAGACACATCCACTGAGCCGCTCCCCGTTGCAGCCGCGTTGCATCGTCAGAAGCGTCACGAGATCGAAATCCACCGTGTCATCAAGCGCCGTCCTAAGCTACCGCCGCCACCCCGCGGCCGTAAACCGCGTCCCCCGCGACGGCCTGCCTCGAAACCCCGCGTAAAGTATGGTCCACCGAGCGGCCCGAGCTATAAACCACTATCGCACTACGTACCGCAGAGCATCGACGAACCGTACAATTCCGGCTTTGAAGCTTCGTTCGCCGACCATCACGGTTCATTTGGGGAACCACCGGCAGGGTATGGTTCGCCGATCCATCCGTCACCCACGTTCGGCTCACCACCGTTCGCCTACGGGCAGACCATCACCAGCTACGAGGGTTCGTCGTTCGGCAAGCCCAGCAGCTACGAGGGTTCGTCGTTCGGCAAGCCCAGCAGCTACGAGGGCCCTTCGTTTGGGAAGCACGGCTATCAGGGAACTTCCTCCTCCTCGTTGTCGTCTTTCCCGAAGCCTAGCTACGAGAGTTCCAGTTTCGACGGAAGCTTCTCAAAGGCCAACTTCGGCAACGGGCCGAGCATATTCGACTCCAAGGTACCCTCGTTCGCCGACACGTCCAGCAACTTCAACAACTTCAATGCGGGAAGCAAACATTCTTCGGGCATCGGAGGCTACTCGCATAGTTTCTCGCACTCGGGCAGCAACGGTAAACAACCCTCGTTTGCCGACTCGACGTCGATCAACACCTACACCACCCCTTCCGGCAAGGGAAACTACTACACGGACGTATCCTCGTTCGGGGACATTGGCTCCAAACATCATCCGCAGCTGCCACTGGAGACACACAAGAAGGACCCGTATAAAACACCGCTGACGTCGTACGAGGTCCCGTCCAACCCGAAGTCGAACCTCTTCGAGCCGTCCGGCGACTTCGACACGTCGTACAAGCGCACCCCGCACACCGGTGGCGTCAGCTCGACGCACTCCACCTCCCACAGCACGGTCAGCTCGAGCGAGGAGGAACCCTACATTCCCAGCCTGCCGACCCGCTACGACCAGGAGCAGTTCCACACGCCCACCAAAACGAACCCCAACAAACCGCCGGTCAATACGCTGCAAACCATCGGCGGTGACCACGACCACTTTACTTCCTTCACCTCGTACTACGACGGCGCGTCCGAGTCCCAGAAGGTGCCGGTGAAGAGCAACCCGTCGGCGCCAGCGTACGGGCAGGAGGGCGGAGCGGACGACGGTCACGAGTTCCCTAGCAAGCGGCTCAAGAATCGCCGCAAGAAGAAACCGAAGTTCCCTGGCTCGCCGATCGCGCACAATCTCGACACGGACGATCTGCGGGACGCGTTCGGCTCCAGCTCGGACTTCCACCAGGTGGCGATCGATGCGGACGAGTTTCTCGAGTTTGAGCCGAAGAAACAGTCGATCAAACACTCTAAGCCGGCGGGCGTGACCTTGCCCCGGGCCGAGGATTCCTCGCCGTCCAACTTTGTCCTGCTGTCGTCACAGAACAAAGGAGCATCGTCAGCGTCCGGAACGGGGGGAACTCGGGGCGAGTCAACGGGCCAACGCCCATCCAACACCCAGGTTTCGTCCAGCAAATCGGTTGAGTACGATCTGAGCAATTATTTCCAGGCAAGTGGCAACAACCAGGGCCACCGGTCAGCCACGAAACCGACCGCGCAGGATGATTTGAGCATTCTGTCGATTCAGAAGTCCAACTCGAAAAGCTACTACGCCGGCTCGAACCAGGCCGGCGGGGGATTTCAGCCAACGCGAAGGAGGGACATGACGCACTACCGCAGTGCACCGAGCAGCCTGGACTATACGATGCTGGACGAGGATGACGATGAGAACTACGACGAAATCAGCGACATCGGAACCCGCGTACGAGGCAACCGTAAGAAGAAAGACTTATCGGAAAAACCGGCGCAAGAAGTGGTCTAGGGGCCGTAGGTGCATCCCCGTTACTTTTACCAGTGCGCCTCTTGACAGTAGTAGCCTTAAGTAGTTTTGTTTCGTTACGTTCTGTTTTCGTAGTGTTATAGGCAGGAAAATCTATTTATTAAACTGTTTTAAAGTTTAGCAAATAATAAAACTGGCAGAGTAGTAGCATATCCGTGTTTGCAATTTGTTTGCATAAGAAAGAAATACGATCAAATAAAAAAAAAAATATCTTCACGGTATTGCCATCGTCAAGCTTTCAAAATAAAAGTATTAATATTAACATTAATATGGTACACATTATCTTACCTTCTTCTCGATGAATGTGATCCACTGGCGACTGGCGCAGTAGTTTTGAAAGTCCTGGAAGAAGATCGGCCCCGACGAGGTGGCCGGCAGGTCCGGTGTGTGCGTCGCCAATCCCAGCACGGTGCGCGACTTCTCAAGCAAGGCCTTCATCACCGGAATGAGAAACGAGTACTGCTCCGAGTTCTCCACCTCGATCGCGCTGCACATGGCCTGATTGAGGCTGTACATGAGGTACCCGATCTCGGTCGGATCCTGGCTGGTACGATTTTGCAGCAGTGCGTGCAGTTTCGCCGTTGCCATTGCCACGATTTCCGAGTTAGCGTTGTGAGAACACTTCAGCAGCAGTCCCAGGCACAGGTGGGACATCTCCGTCCAGTCGTCGCTGCTGCTCTGCTGGAACACCATCAGAATGTCGAGCAGCGAGAGCACACCATCGAGCAACTTCACCGAGCACTTCTTCGAATCATCCTCGTTGGGATCCAGCACCACCAGATCGTACGCCAGCCGGAGCAGCTGTGCCGCGTTCTGCTGGTGCGTCAGGGCGAGCTGTGCGTTTTCCGCCAGATCGATCAGAGCCGCCTGGACGCCCATCTCTAGGATGCGCAACCGCAAGCTGAGATGTGAACAGTACAGCTCGTTGTTCAGCGCGATCAGGTTGATGCAGGCCATCACCTGGCCCCGTTCCTGCCACGAATCATTTGAGTTTTCCACCCCACGCCACAGTATGGTGAACAGGCTACTCGACACGAGGCACACGAGATTCTCTTCGTCGTTTTCCTCCGCATACTTCACACCGGGCGACTCCGCACTATTTCCCGCACTGCTGTCCAGCTCTTCGCCGCTCTTGGTCGAGACCACATCTTCAACCACCGAACGACCGGCCAGCGAACCTGACTCGTCGAGCGAAACATTTTCCTCGCTGCTGCTGCTGAGCGATGAGTTCTTCTTGCGCCCAGTCGCATCCTCAAAGCTGAGCGTCAGCGACCCTATCGTGTCCTGTATGTCCGACGTCTTCTGCCGTATCACCGAATAGACGGACGTGATTGACGAGGCGATGTTGTCCACCACCGCCTCCTGTACCGTGTCCGCCAGCTCCTTGATCTCGTGCTCGATGGCTGTGGCCGCCTCGGACATGAACGAATTCGGCCCATGCTTTCCGCCGGCTTCCTGCACATGCAGCTCCAGGTTTTCCTCGTCGAACACGATCAAATCGTCGCCGGCAGCCCCACCGACCGACGATTCGCTTTCCCGCTTCACCACCTCGTCCATGTCGGTCAGAATGTTGCCCTGCTCCTGCTCCTTACCTCCCTCGGCGCGGTTTTCCACGGGTTTTTTAATCAGCAACCGCGCTATCGATTCCTGCCAGCCGATCTGCTTGGCAATCATTTGGGGCGCTTTCGTTTTGGTAAAGGTGCTGGTCATCAGCCGCCGTGCTATCTCAAGCTTCAGGGTAAGGTTGGACAAATTTGCGTGGTAGATCAAGCAAAGCGCCCCCGCGTATCCCATTTCGGTGTCGGAGCCCAGGTTGAGATCCAGCAGACCCAAGATGACGTGCGGCTCCAGCTCGAACGGTAGCATGAAGGAAAACAGCCCCGGGTACAGGCTGTGGCACTCGATCGACGGATCGTAAAGCCGCAGGGCGGCCTTGTGCTTGCCCGATATTCGTTTCGTGTTCAGCATGCCGGTAATGAACTTGATCAGCTTTGTGTGCACCTCCGAGCCAAAGTGCCTGTCAATGAACAGCGTGTACATGGCTTCGGCCATGTGCGGCTCGTACATGAGCAGGAAAATCTGATCCTTCACGTGTTTGCCCTCGATCAGCAGTATCAACATATCGATTATCTCCCCAACCGTAGCCTCGTGCTTCGTTGTAGTGAGGAAAGTCAGCACGGACGAAATCTAGAAGAGAAGAGCATCACAAAACATAGTTGAAGTATCGGTTGGGTATCCGCTCGGTTACAGGGCATACCTCTTTGATGTTAACCTCCTTTTGAATGTAATACTTCACAATCCTCAGCAGCGACTCGCGCACCATCTTGGAGTCCTGTGGCGGCAGGGTCGTGCCGGTCGTAAAGTGCTCCTGTATCACGTCCAGGTGATACTGGATGCCAAAGTGGCGCCGAAAGTACTTCCGATCGTCCTTGATTATCGTGCTAATGTACTGGATGTGCCCGATCACGATCTGAAACTGCGCCTTTGCCCAAATGCGAAAGTTGAACACCAGATCCCGGAGCAGCACGTGCAACAGCTCCATGTTTCCCGACGGCATCTCGTTCTGAATCGATTCGATCAGCAGCTGGACCGCCATCAGCACGTTCACGTCGAACAACCGCTCGTTGCACTTCTGCAGCAGTGCACTGATGATCGCGATCGTGTCGTTCTTTAACATGCTCTCCTTGTTCAGCTCGCTGCCACTGATGAAGTTACGCACCAGACACAGAAAGCAGGCGATAGGGTTCTGTATGATCTTCGCTTCGGTCAGGGAGTTAAGCTGCAGCATCTCCCAATCGCCAAAGTGTTCCTCCTTCAGTGGCGACTCTACCGGGCTGAGCGAGATGAGCTCGTTGCTAGCCGGGATGTCCGCATCGGGCAGGCGCGATATGCTGTCTAGGATGGGCAGCAGTGCCACCATGCCTCCGATCCCGTTCAGCGTGTTCTGCAGCGAGAGCGTGCTAGCTACACTGGCCACCAGGTGCCCATTGTACTGATTGCCGGGCGCCAGATCCAAACACAGCCCATCGAAGCAGGCGTTCGGTGCGAAGCAAAACACAAACTTCGAGGCCATATCGAACGATTCGATAATGTCCGTGGCCAGCACGTTTGCCACGTTCGGACCCGCTTCGAACAGGTTCTTCAGGTTGACGTTCGTATCGGCTAGCAGGATCGCGCCGAGCTGACCCTTGAGACAGATCGCTTCACCGAACACTAGATCCTGCATTCCGATCGGGTACGACTTCACGCTCGGATCCAGCGATGAGGTAGACTTGCTCGGAAGGGTAAAGTAGTTCGGCACCTGCGACACTAGCCCCGGAAAGAACGTCCGTTCGATGATGTTCGGAAACCGTCCCGTCTTTCCCTTCTCCTCCCTTTCGCCACTCGGCGAAGCGGCGTCGGGCACCGGGCTCATCCGGGCGGAGTTTGACTGATGCGACGTGTGGGACACCTTGCGAAAATTGTTGTACGGCGCACCGATCGAGCAGTAGTGGAACGCCTCGGCGAACGAGGCGTACTTCATCGTCGATCCGAGCTTTTGCGCCGAGTCAATGTACACGTTGATCTGGTGGTACGAAAAGAGCCGCTTCGGTGGCACCACACTGACCGTCACCGAGTGCCACCGGCCGTCGAGCAGCTGCGGAGACTGTGCCGTGGCGGTGAAGAACTCCTTCTTCGTGATGACGCTCACCACGAAGTTACCGTTTTTCTGGATAAAAAACTCGTACCCGGTGCCGTAGGTCGTCGTCAGGCTGAACAGCTGCCGCCGATAGTTTTGCGCCATGGATGATTCCTCCTCCAGCCGCAGCCAGGTGTGAAAGACGAACCCGTGCGTTGTGTCCCACTTTCGTATTTCCGGTATGGTAATGCCACTCGTGTTCGACTGGATGTCGAGGAAATTGTCCGGCATTGTGCCCAAGGTGGTACGGTGATGCGAGACCCGCAACATGGTTTCGAGTAGCTGCTTCCGGTATTCGAACTGCGTCTCATCCCGTAGCAGACGAAACAGGCTGTTCACTTCCGCCGGGCAGATACTATGTTTAGCTAACTCTTCCACGAGCTTCAACAGGTTGATGGTGCATTTCGCTGACAGTCGATTGGAGTCCGACAGGCAAGTGTCCACGATGCGCTTGATAGTCTTCTGGCTACACACATGCTGCTTGCTGCAGTAGGAAATCCGAACGATATGAAAGTAACAAAAAGAAAATTTAAAAAAAAAACTCCCACACACAGCTCGATGAGCCGTTCGCTTCGCATCCTCACCTTTGCATGGTGGCAGCACATTTTTTCAGCAGCACCTCGCTCAGCATATTCTGCTCGTCCTCTCCCATCATGGGTATCCATTCGATAAGCTTCGTGACGACGGCCGGGTTCACCTGACGTCTGTCATTGTCATCAAACGCAAAACCAAGACATTGATTGATCAAACTCGACGACGGCCTACCAAATCCTTTCAGCCCGTCGAACAAAACATTAATATTGTTCGTGTGCATCAAGTTGTACTGCATCTTATCCGAGTGACAGCAAAGTGTCTGTAGTGTTTTTACCAGTACCGTCCCCAGCGTCTGATGGTCAATGTTCCATTTCTATTGAGCACCGGAAAAGGTAAAAAAAAGATCAAAAGCCTAAAACGATTGATTTCCCTGCATTTTCATACCTTCACTTGCTCCGGAATTTGAACCAAATTCGATAGAAACTTAGCCTCGAACAATGCATTGCACAGAATGAGCTTGTTCGAGTGCTCGGGAATAAACTCTTGCACCGATGCAATGGCCGCGCAGAGTGCCCCTATGTCGATGTAATTATCGTCGTCGTGAGACAATTCGAAGCTATCCACCGAAGAGTTTTTCGCTAGAAAATGTGCCGTCATTAGCAGATCGCGTATTGCTCCTATGTACAGTTGGAAAATGGTCAACAAATCAATTTGGCGCTGAAATGACACAGATGAATAGTTAGGATAAAATCGGCATGGCTTTGATCTTAGTTATAAGCACACGGTACCTGCTCGGGACTAGATTTCTGAAGAATAACTGCCATTAAGGCGAAGCAATGCAGCATCAACTGCCGAAGGTTTGCATCACTTTCCCATTTGGAAATAACGTCTATTATTATGGTAACGGTTGCAGGACTTATGGCACGCAGTCCGTTGTGCTGTGGATAAGCCAAATAAATTACAATCCAAATATTGTTTCTAATCGAAATAAAATTTATACGCTGCATATCACACCATATTATATCATTATCGTAAAGCTACTAAACAGCTACAAAAAAAGGAATATACAAACTATAATAGACCACACTGCACGTGTATAATCATGAGTAAGCTATTAGCGTTAAATAGGAAGCCAAATGGAAACAATTGCATCCAATTTTTACTTCACCAGTGGCCATCGGCATTAACTAATCGGGCAGTCTTTATCCGAAAGCGTTAGTCAAGCTGGACAGCATTGATTGTTATAGTCCATGCAATTAAATTAATTTTAGGCTGATATAATATCTTATAACCAAAGCACCCAGGCATGCGTACAACGATAGAAGCCAACTCACCGAAGCCTGTTCGTTTCCTTCACCAACCGGATTATTTAAAAAATACGAATTGACATTTGGTAGCGGAACATTAACTAAAGCTACCTACAGTTGTTTATAGTTAGAGCATAACCGGAGAGTTGGAAAGAAATGGAAAAGAGAAGAACGTGAACGGTCATAAAACATCAATCTCCAGCCGAAAAGACCCCAATGCACCTTGTGAAGGGAGTTTTAAATTAGCTGAATATACCTGAGATCCTGCGATGACTGCACCAAGGATATGAACTAAGTCTTTACCAAACTGCGGATTTTTGGTAACTTTGCCGCTCTGGAAGCAATCGTATATGAATGGCACTATTTCCGGGTGCATCTGAGATATTTTGTAGCTCAGCCGCCCGTAATCAGCATGGTCGCCCCTTAAATAGCTTCTCCATGTAAGATACGGATCGTACAGTACTTCCAGAAGCCGTGCTACACTCTTCACGAATTGAACGCACGTCTCGATATTTGTTGAATTTTCATCGTTAAACTACAATGAAATAATTTGTGGGCAGGGGAATAATATTAGTTGTTCTTCGTTGGTTAAATTCAACAACTCGCCTACCTTGGTAATGATAAAATTCGAAATCGCTATACAGCTCGAGATGTAACTGGATTTGATGACGGATGCAATGTTTTCGAAATGACGGCAAATCACGGTCAGACACTGCACAAGTAGCACATTCTCCCCCATCGCATCGCCGTTAATAGGCGTATCGTCACGAACCTAGTTGATAAGGGGAAAAAAGGAAGCTTCGTGAAACAGTTCTAAGTAAATAAGCACACATTCGACACCGCTGAGATAACAAAACCATTACTCAATAGTGTGCCCTTTCTCCAGCGTTATGCAACGTTTGCTTACATTTTCACAACCGTCTCGGGCGATTATGAGAAACTTCTCTATCGCGGGCAGCAACTCGTCCGGCAGACGGCTCAAATGGGGGCCCAAATCCGGTGCCACCTTGTCCCACCGAGGAGCACTTTCGAAGTCTAGCTGCAGCTGGGAGTGCCAAATCGTGACGAAGCCCGCTATGAACTGGCGGAAGTACGTCTCATCGTTCTGGAACAGAAAAGCACACCCGTGTTAAACACATGTTTCCCCCAGGGAAGGTGAAAGTCGTCGACGATCGGGGCGCAACACTTATCCCTGAAAAAACTCACCTTTGTTGTGTACTGCACCCACAGGTTGTAGATATCTTTTCTGGAATCCATCGTCGAACTTCGCCTAAGTGAGTTGTGACGAAGTCAGTCGGTGATCAATTGCCAGTATGCATTCTACGGCACATTCCTTCGATCGGGCGTACTCCACTACGCACTTCAACGTTGTTTCAAGCTATGTAAATCCCCTGTGCGAAGGTGCCGTTATGCTTGGTTCTTGGTAATCGCTCTTGGTAGACGTGCAGAGACCACTTCGATACGATGTTTTCTTTTCGTCTATTTGCAAACGCAGGCAGATGACACATCTATCACTCCGCCGAGCCGAACCCTTCAAAGCAGGAGATAATAAAAAAAAAACAGCAATGCATTCCGAAAGAAAACAGAGAAATGTCAAAACAATCTGCCTAGCGATGCATGTTCGGTGCAGCACCTACCACGGACTGAGGAACTGGCCGGACCAACACGATAGTTTATAGCAACATTTGAATGCTCAAAGCAAAGGCACGAACCACGTGCTCAAAAAATTTAATAGATTTCCTAAAAATAACGTTCAATGAGAAAGTTAGAGAAAAAACTGACACGATAATAAAGCTTTCACATTTTATTTATTTTCAATAGTTTTTACTCATGCCGGTATAGCTTCCACCCTCCAAGTTTTCACTCTTAAATTATATATAGCAATCACAAGGCAATACATATCATTGGAAATATATAATCAATTCAAACGTAAACGATCTCCTCAATCTACAGTAGCAGAAGTGCGTTCGTTTCACTACTATCCCTCCATAGCGGCTTCAACATTAATTTATGGCGCCAACACCAGTCTGTGTGGGGAGGGTTTTCGAAAAGACGGTTTCTATTCTTCCAGAAGCAGGTAATGCAATCTTTGCGTGAGAAATTTAAACTTTCTTCCGTTGAAACACATGGCTAGAAGGTCGGTTGGATTTCGTGTATTTCATTTACCATATGACAAGCTTTTCTAATCTGCATGGTTTATCACGATGCACAACACATGCTTGCACCTCTAAGTTTATCTTTTCCCGACATCCGTTGGATTAGTGTAACTAGCATGACTTCTGCTTTCTTAATTATATACAAACGTGTTGTCTTTCAGCCGTTCCGTGTGCGTCCTTTTCAATATTAAAGTTATATGCTTTCGCTTCTGCTGTGTGCACACGTTTATGGCATTGGCGAAGAGGTCAACACGATGCTACCGGGTTGAGCACAAGCTGTCTGAGAAATGGACAATTATTCTTTGGAACGGACGGTGGTAGTTTCATCGTAGAGCTCTGCATTGTGGTTATCCGTAGGCAGAAAACCTAAGCTGACCAGTATACCACCAGCAATGTCGAAATGCCGATGTATAGCCAAATAGTATGTACCTAAGAAACAACAAGCCGTTCAGCAAACATTCCGTTCCTTCTTTGTGTGATACGTAAATGGTACGCCGTTTATCCAAGAGATGAAGGTAGCGATTGCCAGGAGATGTAGACTACGTATCTCAAAGTAGCTAGCAATGAGTCAATGTTACTCGATCTCTTATGAGTCATTTCTCGTGAGCTTTGCAGGTTTTGTATCCGTTTACGTCCTCGCGTGATGCATTTGGTTTTTTTTTACTTCTTAAATATGAATAATTATATTCTAGCTTTTTTTTTCTTGTGATCAAGCTTTTAAACTAGCCAAGCTTATAAGATTTAAACGTCTTTAAGAGTTTAATGTACCAGCTTACAATACGCTTCTCTATCCTCTATCCTCCTCATTTCACTCTTTTGTTCTCAGTTATTCGCTTGTAGTTTTGTTTCTAAAATTTGGAAAATTTATAACTATCTTTATGTGCTCTTTTGTTGCTTAGTTTTGCTTTTGTTTGCTTTTTTATTTGATTGATTTTTTCAGATATTTTTACATTACCTCTAGTCACGAGGGCGCAGTTACAAATACATAGGCAGGATAATTATCAACGATTCCTTTCTGTTCCCGCTATTAAAAATTGTATGAGAATGGCAGAAGAAAAACTTAATACGTTAGCCATACATTGAACTTTTCGCAAGAAGGTAACACCGAGACTTCAAACCTGAGTAATCACCGTGATTGATGATGAAACATTCAATGAGAATTGAGATAAAAATGTCGACGATTCATCCTGGGAAGTGGATGCTTTGCATAGTATTTCCTGATTTTCCAACCAACAATCAGCTCACGTTTATAAGCAATGAATAATCATGAGGAAGTAATTCTGTTTGAGACATGTTGCCTAAACAATTGATGGATGGAAACATAACCGAACTTATCCTGCATATTTTTTGTTTATTATTGCTACTATTTCTGGGATCATATCTCTTCCGTACTGTACCAATTTCTTCAGATCAATTAAGTGAACGATAAGTCAGGCAATTAAATGACATTCACACCATTGCTTTGCTACATGCTTGCTATACCACTCTTTAATAAGGATGAAATTATTTAAATGTGGTGTGAAGGATGACCAAGGCTTCAAACAACAAACACGTATAACACACGAAGGAAAAAGATGGCAGAAGGATGATGCTTTTAGAGAATTAAAAATAATGAATTAATTCTTCTGTAATGTAATGAATTTTACACCAAATTTAAAACACGTTATTCGTTAACTTTGTGAAAACTATAATCATAAAAAATTAGTAAAAAAATACCAAAGTTGAAGCTGGTTTCCAATAAAGTAAACCATTGAGAGCTTTACGCTTTTTTTAATTTCTTGCGTATGATGTTTCAATTTCCTAGTCTACGAAATAATCAGATGATTTTTACGCTAAATCCCACCACTCGCTATATAAAACCTCCTTTAGCTATAGTTTTCTAGATAGTTTTCCTTCGCTTCGTTTGTTGCATTTTAAACATTCTTTTGGTGGCTGAAGTGCTAGTTATGCGTTTTTGGTTTCTTCACAATATTTTGCGCAATCCTACAAATGTCTGCTAGTTGCTATTCTACATCAGTGTGCTGATTCTGTACTGCTGTTGCTGCTTACTCGTTCTAGAATCTAATTCGATAAAAATCTATCAACAGTTCATGTTTGTTTGCTTTATCATCATCATGTTTCCAGCCATTCGATTGCAATAAAAACGTTGCTCTCTTTGTTCTCCTTTGTTATCATATTATCCGGTCCAGCTATAATACCTCTCTCTTTATTCAAAAATGTATCGCAGGGTGGAACTTATCATATGTTTCTTCCAATGATTTGCCACTTGTTTCGTCACAAACCGATCAAGTAAGCCAAATGAAACTTGAACAACGACAATATTCAATGAAAACTGACTTTACATTTTTATACATGCAGTTTGTATGGTTAAAAGATAAAGTTTACAATTCAGTAAACGTTGCAGAAAATGCATTGAGTCTTTGGCCAATTTCCAATTTGTAAAAGCTAAATTATTGTTGATAGATATGCAAAACCAGCACCAACTACCTTTACGAAAACTTTTACGTTCTTTCCCATTTGACTGCATATTCATTTAAATGTTCATACACTGCTGCCGCACTACAGTCATGATTAAACTCATTATAATTCATTGTAATTGCTTTGCATCATTTTGAGTTTGCATTTTAGCATTAGCAACATTCTAGATAATATTTAAATTAGCTGGCA
Organism: Anopheles atroparvus; assembly: GCA_914969975.1. Lineage (NCBI taxonomy): Eukaryota > Metazoa > Arthropoda > Insecta > Diptera > Culicidae > Anopheles > Anopheles atroparvus. The sequence goes on along the minus strand of CAJZCY010000001.1, from coordinate 44,609,944 downwards.
AGGTGCGGCGTCTTCGCTCGTGGCGTTTGTGCAAGGTTTGTTCCGTTCGCTACATGTTGTTGTTCATCTTCATTTTCATTTTTATTTTTTATTTTGCTCCTCTCACTTCCGTGTACTTCTGCTGCCCTTCGCAGTGGCTTGCTTCAGTAGCGGTCATAGCTAGATGTTTGAATGATATAATGCTGGTTAGTGGCGTATTTCGTTAGCAGCTTTGAATTACAATTTTGTTTTGCTGCCACCCGCGTTAAGTTCGCTAGTTAGTGATGCTCGTTTTCCAGGCTTTTTAACAATCATAAGAAACGCCAAATCTTACTTCGTAAATTTAAACTTAACGTCCTCCAAGCCATGCACTTGACGTTTCAGACTGCGGCTATCGGACCAGGCGGAGTCGAGATACTGGTCGTCATCGTCTTGCTCAAGTTTCTGAAACAATGGAAAAGTGTAATATGGATAAGTAACGGCAAAATCCTTCGGGAAAATATGAGGTTTATTCAACGTAAAGCTAGAATAAAGTTAATGGTAAAGATAGAAAACCGCTGGTAAGGAAGTTGCTTGAAGTTGAAAACTAATTAAAATATAAATATTACGAGAAAAGCCTTTGAGTTCCCCGGGAACAACAAACAGATGATGATAGTCTTCAAGGAAGTCAGCGTGCTTTTTTGAACCTAATTGCATTGATAGCTTCAGTTTCAAAATGCATCAAAAGTTAATTTTGTACTTAAGCAAACAATGCTGGCTTAATCCAGCCGTTCAGCAATCGCAATCCTATCGCTCGTATTTAGAGAAAATGAAGCGCGAACTCTGAAGCATTTTATCAATTCGATGGACGTACCGGTATCGCCATTGAACGGATGATACACTCAGCTGCATTGGGCTGCACCATGTAGATTGTATGCATACCCAGCCAATCCTGGTGAACCAAATCGAGTGCCAACACTGCTGGCACCGTTCCAATTCAATCGCACATTCTTGTCTGGTATCGTCAGCACCTCGGCTGTCGCGCATCGTATCACACTGCAACGCATCCATGATTTGGAGTTTTCTCATTGAATTTTGGCGCCAAAAAATTGAATTACAGCTCCACTTCCAGCACCCAATGCTCGGCCTCCAATCGGCTGGCACACCCGACACTGCAATGGTCGTACAGCAGTGGCTCGTCACGAACCCATAACGGAAAAACGCGTCAGCAATTGGGGCCACCACCCAAGAAAAGGGGTGGGCCACGTTGTTGGACTGCGGCGCCAGTAGAACGGCGGCACCAACGCCAGAACAGTCGTGTGCAATCGATAATCGTTGAGCAGCTAACTCGTTGGCGACCGCTAATTTGGGCCCCTTTAGCCATGCTTCCGCAATTTCCCCGACCTCGGACACCCATACACCCCCCACACCCATACACCTCTGACCCGGGAGCAGGGGCAGAGGTTCTGAACAGTGACACATTCTTGGGCCCTCCACCACAACCGACCCCTAGTAGCAGCAGCGCTAGTAGCGGCCAACAAATGCCAAAGAACGAATGGAGTGCGGCTTCGTGGCGACGAACGAAGAACGACTGTCACGGAAACGGCCCGAGGAACCGTAGGCAGTCACGTCAAACGGAATATCGCAATTATGCACCATAAAAACAGCTGGCTGTTGGCACTACGGCAACGACGACAACTGTGCCCATACTACTACTACTACTACTACTACCACGACCAGCGGGACCATGAGGGAGCGTACATCGAGGACTACGATGGCGATGGGATTGTCGACAGCAACAATATTGATACAATCGAAAACGCAAACTGACAGCCTGGTTTCGATGGCTGGTTTGGCACAATCTAAGTTCCCTTGCCCTTTTCTCCACCCTCATCTTTCCCACAAAGAATAGGACAGACTTTAAAACGCCAACATTCATTTTAAACGATCGCGACACATCATTAGCTAAGCCGCACAGTGGCTCTTATAGTGGAGGGCTATCCAAAATCCTTGGAATTTGAGAACTAGCGGAGTGGACCTTATCAAATTTGAAAAGAATTTTAAAAACACACTCGTATCTTGGCGCAAGATAAATTATGAGAAGTCGTTAACCATTTGAATGTGGACTAACGACGTACAGGTAAACTATGCGCTGGGGAACCTGATTCTTCTGGAATATGAAACAAAAAATTGAAGGTAAAGACTGGTAAAGCCACATCTTTTTTTTATTACCACCTACCCAAGGACGACAAAAGATGACATCATCTGGCTTATGAGGAATTACAGACATAACATGTACACAAATGACGTTAATGAATAGAATGACTGAGGGTAGCATCGGTCAGACTGAATGCTATCTGCAGGAATCATTTTGTTTTTTTTTTCTAATTAAGAAAACTGGGCGGCCAGTTCAATTCTTTATATGGTCCCTATGTTTGTTAACAATAAGGTCTGTTCCATAAATAACACCACGGAGAACACAGTAAAACACGGCGACAGGAAACGACACCCACGTCCATGGGAGAAATAATAAAACGCCTCCCTGCTGACAACCGATCAATAAGAAGAGAAGCAAATGGCACGACACAGAATAAGGTGAATAACGTCTACTAACCCTTGAAACGAGGCCGAGTTCGACAGCAGACCGCCGTCGATACTCTCGCGCGACATCTCGTCGGCCATCTTCACCTTCAGCTGGTGGCCAAACGAGTTCAGGTCGGAGGTGGAGTTCGGCGTGATCGGCTTCGACGAGCCGTTCGTGTTGGTGGTGGCGGTCGTGTTGGTGTTGTTGATCGAGTTGGCCGTACCGTTCGGCAGCGACGGCGGCTGAATCGGCGTGGTCGCGGTCGTATTTACATTGTCCCCGTCGGTGGAACCGCGGTGCTGCTGCTTCTCGTTGATGTGGTTGGCGGTGACCTCCACCTCGTTCTCGTTGTTGATCTTGTTGTCGTTGCCCTCGTCCGTCTCGGGCAGGTCGTCCTCGGCGCCCTCCTCCTCGCCGTTCTTGTCCAGCAGGGCGGCCTCCTCGTCCTCGTTGAAGATGACGAAGTACGCGAACGCCAGATAGATCACCGAGATGATGAACGACGGTATCGGGATGGCCATCGCGTACACCAGGTTGAGCGTGTTCTGCCACATGTCGAGATCGCTGATCACCAGCTCCGGGTCGACGCGCGAGTAGTAGCAGGTGAAGTTGGTGCCGATCTTCCAGTACTTCTTGGTCCAGATGGTGCAGTTCAGCATCGGCGGGTAGCCGCAGCCCTTGACGTTCGGGTACAGCCGGGCGCCGGTGAAATACCACTCGGAGTCGTTCCCCATCAGCCCGGTCATCTCCTCCGGGTACTCGATGAACGCGTTCTCGTCGTCGATGATCGAGCTGATGAAGCCGTGCTTCGGATCGCCGAACCCGTTCATGCCACCGTTGCCGTTCTCCACCAGCATGTCGCTGTAGTCGTAGTCCGCTCGGATCGCGCGCTCGAACCGATTCAGGGCGCTCCCGTACCGGCTGCTGGTGCCACCGCTGCCACTTCCGGTGGCAATCGCTCGCGCCGCCACCGCTCCACTCTCCCCGTCGGACGTGCTGATCGGTTGCTTGCCGGCAGCGCCCTCTACGCTATTGGAACTACTAGCTATACTATCTTTACTACGCTCGCTACTAATGCTACTATCACCAGTGGTTTTTGTCGAAGAAGTCGCCGCAGGCCCCCCACCGGGAGACACCGACGAGGACGAGGAGGAGTAGGAGGAGGCGGAAGAGGACGACGATGGCGGAGTGTCGGGCTGGTCAGCGGCGGCCGCTTCCTTGGCGGCGGCGGCCGCTACCTGAGCGGCCGTCTTGTAATTGACGCGTATCTGCTGACACTCGTAGATGTCCTTGGTGCAGCCCTCGCGACACGACGCCCAGGAACAGTTCTTCGCGCCGTACAGATGCTCATTGTAGGCGGTCATGCACTGCGCCGGTGACTCATCGAACTGCATGAAGATGGTCTGGAACGCGGGCTCGATCACGAACGGCACCAGAAACAGGAAGGCGAACAGGCTGAACGTGCCGAGCAGGATGAAGAAGGCCGTAGTGTAGAACAGTGCCTTTTCGCGCAGTGTACGAGGGACGATTTCCTCATCCATATCTACTGCCTGGTGGACCGCCTAACCTGCCCGATTGTGTTGTGTTGATGGGACGTACAAGTCTACGTGCTCCTCAGGCTCCTCCCAACTACCGCTAGTGGCGTTGGGCGCTACGGGGGGTCCCTTCACCGACGACCCGGGTTCTATCTATCAATCGGGTTGCCCCCTTGGCTGCAGCCTTGGGCACGGCGCACTACACCAACAAAACCACTACTGCTACAGGCTGCTGGGACTTGGCTCTTACGGAGCATCCATTATCGGTGCCTCCCGACCACGCCAGCACTGAGCATTTGTCCGCAAAATAACTTGACACGCACAACCAAATGCACACCACACCGATTTCCTCCAAACGCGATTGCACACACCAGAAACCAACGGCCGATAGTGGCAGTTCCACCAGATTTTCTGCTGCTCCCTGCCTGCCTGCTCTAGGTGTCCTTCTTGCAGTGTACGTTGCAGGGGAGCCACCGTATTTTCGTGCTCCCTCCAAAACAGTGCCCCTAGAAGGTACGCACGGCACAGGACGTTCAGCACGGCCGCACTGTGGTGGCGTGTTTATGGCACCCACCTGACCGGAGAGAGTTATTATTCCTGGTGGTTGGCGCGCCGGATGGCATGTGCGTTTCGGTTTCGTGTGCCAACCAACGGGGTGGGCACAAATTGTCGTGCTGCAGCCCACCACCACCACTACGCAGAGAGCCACGGAACCAAACGAAGAACGAGAAAAGCAAACCCTACCACCTAAAGACACTAATTCAAACGGAACTGCTCGGTGCCCTTGTGCGATTTTTTTTTTTGTCTCTCCGTGTTCCGTGCAAAAGGGCACAACCGAAAGGACCCACCGTCCGCGTGTCCCAAACGTTAACGGTCCTCGGTCGACTGAACCGGTGGCCCCGACGGTCGCCGTTCGTTTCGGTTTGACTTTGGATGTTTGACTTTGCCGGACTGGTTGAGGTGCGGTTGCTTCCTCCGCCTATCTGTCCCAGTGCGGCAGGGGGTTTGTATCGCACCGCCGCCGGATAGTTGGCCACACCACATCCGCAACCGCAACCTATTATTAGCACAGCACACTCCCAGCACCGATTCGGATCCGTCCACTTCTTCGCGGTGACACTTTGCACCGTAGTTCACCGTCACGTCGTTTGTCACCTAATGCCACAATAATAGTTGCCACCAAGTACCATTCCACCGTTTTCACCGGAGTGCGACAGCGTCGAATCTGCCGCTTGGGCTTCCGGCGGCAGTTCGATCCTCCGGGAGACGGAACTTCACACAATGCGCCGTCGACGGGACGAACCACGGAACCCGATCGAACCAACCCGTTCGGCTGTCCTTCTTAGCTTGGGCCGTCGTGTGTGCTGTTTGGCGAGTTGGCGTACTGCTGTTATTGCTCCCCCACTCCCCCCCTCGCTCACTTCATTGTTCCACTCCGCGAACCGGGCGCAGCGTCGAATCACGCTAGCCCCCACGTCGCCCCGCTTTTCCCGGGCTGCAACGACGGCTAGTGCTCCGTTTCACTCACTCCGGCCGGCTTTACATAACTATTGCATGTGGTTCACTGTGATTTTGAATTATAAATAATTTTATTTATCCCTTCCTTTTATTTGTTGTTGTTCTTGCTTGTTTGCTCCTCGTTCGCTCCGACGGTCGTTCGGTCGGTCGGTTTCTCGTGGCACACAGTGCGCATTCTGTGCCATTCCCTTCGATTCGTGCTCCTCATCCGATATGTGCTCGGCTGGTATCATTTTTGGGTATTTTATTGATCAAAAATCAAAAAATAAAACTAAAACACACAACGACCAGAAATCCTCTCTCCCCCCATCCCGTCTCCCACCGAACGGCGGCACACAAACCATCGCATGCGGCGCACACAAGAGAGTCGGGCGCACGCACGTGGCCCAGTGCGCTGTCAAGCAGTATGTGGATGTGAAATTTCCCTCCTGGCAGTATGCTGGTGGTGGTGGTAAAAAAATAATGAAAAAATCGAACGTCCCCCTCCTAGTGTACACTTTAAATTATTAACCAACTCTTTGCCCTTGCCTCGAGGCGCTAGCGAAGTCTCGTCGTGACCTTTGGGTGGATAGGGCTACGTGCGTTTCAGCTTCTGCTTCGATCCTGGCCGGGTCTCGGAGATATCGGAGACCATCACCAACGTGGACGATGGGGTTTACACACCGAGAGGGGCAATGGGTGGTTACGGACCGAATCAATTTCACGTTCCTCCCTCAGGGATGGACCCTTATTTGCTCCCTTGCTGGATGTTGCTTCAATGGCTCGTCTAGCGTTCCACAAGGATAATGCCTTCTCTTGACGAATTGCCCGCTGCACCAAAAGGCCATTGCTCGTGACACTGTTGCAGCCTCCATCGACACCCACATGATTTCGGTACCTAATTTCCGCAAGCTCTTAGCAGCACTGTCACGGAATTCGAGCCAGGAACTAGTATCGCAATTTTTCCTCAGGGAACCTCGAGAATGATTGTTGCGTGTGCTCCGTTTTCCTTTGGCACCATCGGCAGAGCCAATTCGCAACATACCCAGGCGGGCAGTGGTGTCCCGTTCGTGGACTCGACTTACGTTCGTGATAATAGCTCAGCCAAAATAATTGCCTGTTATAGGCAGCAAGGATCGTGGAGGTCGGTAGGTGGGTGGGTAGGAGATGGGCGAAAGGAGCTAAGTGCTCATGTTTTCATTCCGTTTCCATTTGTTCTTTTATGCTTGTGCTTCCGACCGCTCTAACCTCCCCGCAGTGCAATATGTGCACATACGTACGTACACATGTACGAGCCCAATAACACACTTTACGTCACAAACACGCAAATCGCACGGAGGTCATTCTAATCGCTTTTCGCAAACAAAAGCTACACAAAAAATCGCCCTACACACACAGGCCAGTTCGTACGAGCAATGATCACGAGTTTCCTGCGGCTTGAGCTGCGCCCGTTTTTGCCCCAGTTTCCACTGGGCTTCCCGGCGAACGATAAGGCTCCAGAAATGGTCCTGGGCTCCCGCTGACTCACACTGGCGTTTGGCCGTCGGGCAATGGTTGAGCAATTGCTGGCTGCCGGGTTTTTGTCGCCAACCTGGTTTCTGGTTGCGTGTTCGGAAAATGATGGAACACGACGAAAAGTTAAGAAAAGAAATCGAGGCAAACTCGCCCAATGCAGTTCGCTGCCTCGAGGACGATGCTGTCGCCGTGATTGGTTTTCCCGTAAAGTTTGAACAAGTGGTAAATTAGACTGAAAAGGCACCGCTTCTTCCGCTCCTTCCACCATTGGACCGTGCCGGCGAATAGGCGCAGGGGGTGACCGTTGCAATCGCGGTACCTTCTTCCAGGGCAAGGAGCGTGAGAGAGTGTCCGTGTAACACATCCAAACGACGTTGTGGCATGAAAGCGAACTGGTAGCGATTGGACCCGTTCCTTCGGCGGCACAAAAGGTGAACAAATCAAACAGAAAATAAACGGCGAGAAAAGAAAAAGGTCCACCACACACCACCATCAGCACCACCACCACCACCACCAGCGATTCCACTGGAGTCACTGTCTGTGGTCCGTCGGGTTTTGCAACTCGTGCTGGCCGGAGAAGAAATTCCGCCCCGTAGGGTGAGGCAAACATTGATTTTTCACCAACTCTTCCTTCTTCTTGACATTTGCTCGCATTTCCTTGGCTCGCACTGGCTGCGGCCCTTGGTTCTTGGTTCTTTTTTTATATTTTTTCGAACGAATAAAAACCAAAGTCTCCGTATAGACAACACTGCACCGCACTGTGCAATCTCGGTGGTCCTCGAAAAACACATACACAGCGGCGATGACACAATAGATTTTGCGTACATTTTAACCACAACCTCAGGCCTAATGTAGGGGTAGCTATCTTTCTTCCAACCGGACCCCACAGCTGAGTACAGAATCTTGACGTTGGAGAACATGTTTTTTTTTTTTTATTTTCACCTAAACAGCACAACTGTAGTACTTCATGTACCATCTTCTGTCCCGTCGATGGAGGTGGGGGAAAGATTTTCTCCAAATTTCCAACACTCTTTCCTATACACTTAGCCTTTCCGCGCACTGTGTGCGAGTTTTAAAACAAAAGATAATCCGCTTCGGGGTGAATGAAAATCCCAGGATCATTAGCCGACCACCGAGCCACTGACTGTTCCTCCATCGTTGGGCACGCTGCGGCACTGTGTGCGTGTATCTGTGTGCGAAAGAAAAATCCTCACCGTCCCCGTCGAAGGAACACACTCAACTAACAAAAGATTAAAAAAAGCAAAAACAGCAACCACACACCACACTCACTATTTTCGCCGAGCCTCGTGGGCTCGACGGGACCACAGATATCCTTTACCGCTTACTTGATGATCATCATCCTAGACCACCGCACGGATGTCCCACGGTCACTATGTACAAATGAACAAACAGAAAACTAAAGTTTCCCTAAACACATAGCTTATGGATATTATCACAATTGAACGTCCTCACGGTGCTGAATGGCGACTGAACCCTTGTTAGCTCATCATGGCAGCTTTACGCTCCCGAAAAGGCGACTGCTGCTTCTGCTGTCCACGGCCAGGCCAAAGAGGTTGAGGCGCTCTCGCGCTTGCTTTTCGGAAGGGCATTAATCTGCCGATCTACTGGTATGTTTCTCCCTTTCGCTCGCTCTATCCTGTCTTGCACGCTGCTCTCCGAAAGCTTCCTGTTGACTGTGTGTTGACAAGACTTTCGGCCGACGTCGGCGAAGGAAAATTGTAAAAACAAAGATTCTACTTTCTGGAGAGTGCATTCGCGCTTGACAGTTGCATGCAATGTACGGTGCAAGTGTCCTTAACATCGAAGCTTTCCGTTTTACCTCCAGAATAAAAACGTTACGGGTTTTAAGAAAAATCTACTCTATTTCCGAAGAAAACCGTAATTATCATCATCGTCAATTATGACTGAAATTCAATATATTGGCGTTCGTAAAATCAATAGCGGATGCATTCAAATCATGACTAATCCAAAATGGCACCGAGAGGAGTAAACCACCAGGCTGCTCCATCAAAAGCAATTCTTCTACTCTAGTGCTATTTAAATCAAATTACTTTTTTCTGCACCGAGGATGAAGAAGGTGAACATTATTTGATAAATCCTACATTCAACAGTCCATTCCAACTGACAATTCCGGTCAGTTGATCCTGGCAGGCTCGTCATCACACTGTATCAATCAAACAGCGCACTGTCGTCCTGCGAACGGATGAAAACATGGTACCAGTGGGGAGCTTTTTCGGGCCGCCGAGCCTGCGCAGATCGCCAGACGGCCGACCGACAGAACATTCGAGCGAATTTTCTCACTTTTCCACAGCGAGACAGCTTTCATTCATAGGGTAGATGACGACCGCAGCGCGTGCAGTGCGAGGCTTCAGCGCGCCAGGGCCGTGTTAAATTCGTCACCGCAGGAGGGCGAATAGACATGTAATTGCATATCCACCTACGGGATCCATCAGAGACAGTAGCAAGCCATCCCGTGAAGCAACGCCATCGTGCGGGGCAAGCGAGCAAAAGTGGACAAAAGAAGTAGTTGAACGCTCCCCGCAAAGGCACAAAAATCATCCAGCAACGGGGACAGTGTTCGCACGAGTGTGAGTGTGAGTGTAGGTTCGCAAAGAGTGAGGACTCGCGAGGGCCGTGAAGGACATTGTACCCATTTCTGGCCCGCAACTGCTGAAGTTGTATCGGAGCAAATTCGATTCTTTTCCCACGACCCGTTCGAAACAGAACAGAGCCATCACCGTGTGCAGCTTTACTTGCAGTGTTCCTCGACGTGCCGTGTGGTCTGTGTGCGTGGTGCGTGAGAAGGAAAATTGATTTTTCTCGTCCTTCCATAGTGCCACTCCAGGGCAATCGATGCGCGGGCATCGGAACGAACGAGCGGTCAAACTTTGCACGGCAGCCCAGTGTGTCGTCACCAGCGACAGCCACGCCAGGGATTAGTACAATTCAATTTAAAAAAAAAAACAAGAAAGGAACAGCCAAAACCACGCTGCACGGACTACCGATTGCATGATACCAATTACACCCGACGCCCCTCCCGGTGCGCTGCAGGAGCGAGTGAGCTAATCCATGGACTTTTCCCAACCAACTCCTCGCAGAGTGTGACACACCGACAAGAGGGCCTTGCGTGTGAGAAAGAGAGAGAGAGAAAGTGGGGGAGAGAAAGAGAGAGTGAGTAAGAGCGACCGTCGTAAGGGTGGCACAAAATACTGCAGTGGCGCTTCGGTATTTAGGTGCAGCCGTACCGAGGGCCCGTTCCGTCGGCTCGTGACCGACGACACTCGGACACGGCCAGGCCAGGTTAGCTTTCGCACGGTCCCGCAACCCGTCCGTCGGTGTCGATGTCTGGGAGCAGCTAGCGCACGGCTGACGAGCACGGTTGGATAGAAGGTAAATGGCTTCTGTGGCACTGTGGTTGACTTGACACTGAACAATTTGAAGATTGTTTTTATTTTTATGAAACACAATATCATCTCAAGCCGGATTTAGTGCCGAAAGGGCCACATGTACTGTGGTGTCGACGATCCGACACATTGAGTTTCTATGTAACGCATGCCCTAGCTTGCTGAGTGTTTAGCGCAGTGCTTTTGGCAGAAGCTGCTCGCGTGAACATTCAGAACGAATTGATAATCCCTATTTCTTCCTATTTCTTGAAAAAAGCAGACACACACACTCATAGCCACAGACTCGTTACTCTGTGACCATCCGAGGCCACGAAGGGGAGGGCATTTCGGGTGACAGGTACTGCGACTTCCCAGAGCTTTGTAGTTGTCTACGGGCAGGGTAAAGGATAGTATCCAAGTCCAAGAGAAAGAGAAAGTGAAAGCGGCGGAACGATGGGGAAGAAGAAACAGACCGCCGAGGAGGACCTGATCATTCCGCCGCAGGACTCGCGCATCTGCGGCATCATCTGCATCTGCCAGCTGACGTTCGTGCTGAGCACTGTCGCGATCGTCTACCTGACGGTCGCCATCTACATGCCGTCGTCGCGCGCCTTCCAGAGCGGCATCGACGAGACGCCGGTCATGTGCACGACGACGCGCGCCCTCAACCAGGACGCGTGCGAGTGGGGCTCGTGCGGCGAGTGGTGCCTGAGCAAGACGTCCGGCGCCTGCATCCAGATCTACGTGCACCTGCGCATGAACGGCAGCAGCCTGCTGTTCACCAACTGCACCAACTCGGCGAACAAAACGTGCTACGGCATCGACCAGGAGAACGCGAAGAAGTCCCGGTGCATCGCGGACGAGTGCAAGAACCTGACCGGCACGTTCAACTGCAGCGCCGGCATGTGCATCAACATCACCGACGCGTTCGAGTGCGTGTTCAAGAACACCGACCCGCCGCTCAAGTGCTCCGGGCGCCGGGGCAAGATCACCTGCATCGACATCACGGGCCTGTTCTCGTGCAATCGGGGAACATGTCGAAAGATAAGAACTCCATACAATTGCGATCGTCGTTGCGTCGACATTCCGACGCGGAACAAGAACATGATCTTATTAAGTGGAGATAAAGTTTATCTTTCGCAATGTTCGAGCGCGATAGACATGGAAACGAAGCAGGAGGTGTGGAACGAAGCGGAGGACAAGGTGATCATGTCGTCGTGCTACACCATCCAGAACACGTCGCTCGGTATCGAGGCGGTCGACTGCGTTAACGGCTCGGTGCTCGAGAAGACCGAGCTGACCGACCTGACCAACTTCACCTACCTCAGCTACCTGCACTACGCTGTCTCGAAGCCGATACGGACGATCGCGCCGCTAGAGCAGGACCTCACCATGTCCAACGAGAGCCGGCTGATGATCAACCTGGAGGGCTGCGTCAACACGCTGCAGGACGAGTGCAAGGAGTTCCTGAAGGAGTTCGGCAAGGACGGTACCGACCATAACGCGCGCGCCCGCTTTCCCTGTTTCTACTCGAAGAGCAAGATGCAGCAGGTCGTCGCCCGGTTCAACCTGGAGACAACCTACCGCCAGTTCGTGTTTGGCTTCTTCGTGCCGACGATCCTGTTCGCCGTCTCGTGTGTGACGCTCATCTTCTGCCAGCGCACGATCCAGGTCGGCGACGACGCCAAGATGCGCTTCGTCGGCTGCGGCAACAAGGATCCGGTGGTGGCGAACGGGGGCGCCAAGAACCAGGACAAGGCCAACTCCGGCGACGGCGGTGGAGGTGGAGACTCCGTTATGGCTCTCTGAGATCCATCACGTAAGGCGCTGAGATTCATTCTAACTCCCTCCTGCTACCCCCTAGTCTCTCGCACGCACCGTTTTGAGGTGGCCTCCGGCTATCTGTCTCCCCCTCCAAAAAACCCCTATCTCGCCCTCTATCCATTCAGACCTCCAAAAACCCATAACAGTTTTGCCACTCGGGAGTCGCAGCTCGGTCCGCTTAACCCTCTTTGGTTTGCTTTTTGTTTTGCAATCTCGCTGTCCACTCGCAATCGCCAAAGGGCACCACCGTTCGTTCGCCCCGTCAGGCCGTCGTCCCCTCCCATCCCAGCCAACGGATAGCAGCGCACCTCCACCTCCGCCGTCGGATCGGTCCGGGTTCTCTGGGTCGGGTGAGCAACGAGCACGGGAAGGGATTCACAATTCGATCGAGTGCCAAAACAAACAAAAAACGCATTCCAGCATCGGGCAAAACCCCCCCCTTTGTACCTAAATTCTAAATTGTTGCAGCCGTTGGCCCCAATCGAGGCAGTGCGAGTGGCAAAGCGAAGTGACAGAGAAACGGAACCTGCCAGCCCTGGCCAGCCCACGTTTTTTGCCACCGATACTCTACACGAAATGACGAAAGTGTACCCAATAGGAAACTCTCCCGTTCGTTACTCCCTCCGTGCACGTTCCCTGGAGGGCCTTGCTTAGCGTTTCGGCGCGAAAAGCAAACGAGACAGGCGCCGTTGACGGCCGGCGGTGGTGCGAACGGTGGCGACAACGATGATGTCATTCGTGCGCGTCCGGGCACATCGAGCAATGCGAGCGAGTGGAAAAACCATTTGGGAAACTTTGGCCCTCCCCATTCCATCCCCAAAGCCAGTGTTGCATTCCTCTCTTCCTTCCTCCCGGCGAGATGTGTGTGTCCATTATTTTTAAATGTCCCTATTCCGTCCTTGTCATGAATTTCTAAAGTCATAAAGTTACTAGCAATGTTTGGGCGTGCTTGTGTGCGTTTGTGATTCGTTGTGCATGTACAGTACCATGCAGTCACATCATTTTTATCTTCTTTCTATTTTTCCTCTCTTTTTCTCTCCGTGTTTCGTTCTGTTTCCGGTTTCGTTACAGGCATTCCTCTCCTACAAGAAGATAGTCCAGTGCATCAGTCGGGTGTGTTTTCTCTGCACTAAAAAAATACACAAGCAAACAAGCAAAATCAGAACCGTTTCCGGCCAGAGTGATAATCGGTATACTTCAGTCGATCGTCTAAACCCCCCTCCCTCACACCCCTCTTCTCCCCCCCACCCCTGCGCTCCTTATGCCTGAGAGCCTACTGTGTCTACTACGTTCTGCTGTTATTTCCACACGTGTGCGCTTCCCTCGACGACCGCTACCTTTAGTGGGTGCACAGGCGAGCCTGATTGTGCGCCTAATTGCCGTCAACCCACGTCGAAATTTTGGTGCTCGCTTAGTTGGCTGCAAGGCTGGTCTAGATAGCGAAGTTCCGGTAGCACTCCGGTAGTATTCACTGACAGACGCACCAGCGAACACGGGCAGCAGCTCCCGGATGATTGTGGCACCAGCATAAAGCACTGGACCCCCGCGAAGCAGCAAGCTGCACACGTCGAGTGTCACCGCTAAACACTTCCGCTCTGCGCACTTTGCTACCGGTAATTAAGGGCAGCCCATACCCATCGACACCCAAACCATCCCCGGTCTGCACGTTGGGACGTTTGAAAGCACGCATCAGAAGGCCAGGGAGCAGCTCACGGGTGTGGCCGAATTGCTGGCGAACAGCAGCAGGGAGGTACCGATCATACCAACCACTAGCAGGAGTACCGGCCACACGGAACCAACGAATGCGGCCCGGATTGCCCAGGAAAAAAAACCCTCCCCGAAACCAATTGTATCGTTAAGTAATGTGTAATGTGTTATTGTAAGAGCGAACTATTCTGTTGAACCGTTGTTCATTTGTCGGTGCACACCATTGCGTTGCGTTTACGTTCAGTAGAGAAACCCGTCCGGAGCGTCGTCCTTTCGACGGAAGGACGGAAGTAGAAGCAAAAAAAAAAACGAACGGAAGTGTTTGAGGAGCGAGAAATTCTTGGTTTTTGTTTTTCGATTGTCGCCAAACTCTACAAACCGCGAAATTGATGACGTACGGTATTGAAACGAGGACGTACGCTCGGGAAGGACCATCGAGCGCGCTGGTGCAACATCAGAACATCTTGTGACAGACCGGCAGAAGCGAGAGCGGGCGCGCGATTCTTCGCCAGCGTTTCTCCGGGTTCATCACGGCGCGTCCTGAACGCACCTCCCAAAGAGGTGCGTACGTACGTGAGCGAAGAAGAAAAGAAAGATAGAGTGTAAAAGAGAGAAACAATCCGAGTAACTAACAACTGAACCGAACAAGCTGGATCATCGGAAAGGAGATTGGAACTGACTCAACCCAACACAACCAGTAGGAGGAATGCGTGAAAATAAAGCAAACGAGCTTTCGAAGGCTTACCAATTGAAAGTAACTTGCGTTTTGGACGAGTTTCGTCGAGACAAGTAACACGAGAAATACAACACATTTTGAAAAAAAAGCAACCTAGCCAAATACGCGAAACTAGCTGGTTTAGCAACGAAGCGTAGCGAACGCTAAGTGGAGCACACCGCGCCGCCGCACGAGGCGATCTAGCCGCGACACTGAAACGTAAATGATACGACCGAGCGAACGGAAACTTGGACCGACCGACGATAGAAAGTCCGCCGCTTTGCGCCACTATCGAGCGAACGATTTTCCACTCTTACCCTTACGCCCAACGGGGCCAACAGGCTACCATCGCGGCGGGGCACCTAGACACTAAGTCCTCCAGTAGGAAACATTATGCTTGAACAAATAGAACTCATATTACTAGACTGCCGATAGCAACGGTAAACTAGCATATAACGCAAGCGAAAGTAAGCCGTAGGAAGTAGTGCTCGCGAAAGAGCACCAAGGAGTATTCGACACCAGGGAGCGCCATTCCAGACCAACTCATACAAGTACTAGCGAATCACGATTTTACGACATCATCAGTGTTCATCAGCACCACATCGCAGCGCATCGTATAGTAGTAGGTATCTGATGCCCACAACCAGCATGAGATCCATCAACGACTTCAGAGCGTCCTCGTCGACCCTTTCGGGGGCCCCGAGCTTAACCATGAGCAAACCGAGCCTGAACAACAGCAAGGCCAGCCTGACGCACAGCAGACAGAGTCTCAACGAATCGAACCGAGAAGATCGACCGCCGACGCGTGAGGAGCTTATCTCGGAGTTCCTGGACAAAGCAAAGTTCTACACGTCGCTCTGTCTAGGTAGGTGTTACATAGCTTAACATTCGCCTACCTGAGCACGACCTTGTCTAACTTATACCTTCACCGCACCTTGCTTCATCCCCAGGAACGACCGCGATCCTGTCCGTGTTTGCATTCCTCTTTCTGATCCCGTTCGTGGTGGACCCCGCAATCTCGACCATCGTGGCGGACTACGACCCCATCCCGGTGACGTGCGTCGTGACGGACCACACCTACGCCGAGGGTATGCGCAACTGTACCTGGAGCTCCTGCCGGGAGGGCTGCACGACGGCGGCCATCCGGTGTCACCAGCTGCTAGTGAACTACACCAAAATAGCGTTCCACGAGTGGCACAAGCACCCGCGGGACCTCGACAGCATAGAGTGGGACGTCATGGACACCAAGTTCCTCGTCAACACCGAGGGCTGCGGCTATCCGCCGCGGGTGAACTGTACCGAGTTTGCGAACCAGTACGGGTATGTATGAGCTCCACACGGCGTCCCTGCCTCACCGATGCCCTTCAACAAACGTCTGCACTGTCCACCCACCCTTCACAGTTACGCGCACGTCGGCGAACCGTTCCCTTGCTACTACAGCCGTGCCTATCCAGAGATAGTGGTCGCTCGCTACTCCTGGGATGACAATCTGAAGCACCTGATACTGTCGCTGATCATCCCGAACGTGCTGTTCGCCGTATCGATCGGTGTGCTGAGCTACTGGTACTGTCCTTGCTGTGATAAAGCCTGCCACAAGTCGCCTCGGGTCTACGCGGAGAAGTATCCTACGAAAGAGAAGTAAGTGCGCGCCGTCCCGAGCAGCGTACACGGCTCGGTCGACTGCGTGGTTTTGCGTAGCTGCTGCACAGTTGCAGAAGTGCATCGAGCATGCCACCGTCAGCTACCATGCCCCACTGCCATTACCGTTCCAAGATCCGTTTCCCGAACACTGTTTCACTGCCTCTGTTCAGTACTTGCCTCACCTTCACTCGGACCGGTGGAACCACCACCCACTCACTCACTGCCATTTATCACCTCGTCCTTACGTACTCTGCATTGATCCGACTAAGGATACCCCTACACACCGTGTGCCAGCCTTCTGTCACCCCCTTCTAAACTACCTTTGTTTAACTCTCACCTTAGCTCTCTCGATGTATGTGTGCGCGCGTTTGTGTGTGTCAATTAAGTATTCGTTTTATGAGTTTTTCTATCTTTCCCTCTTCTACACCGGATTGATTATGTTTCACTTCTAAACACTCTGCTCCTTTCTATCGCCTTGTAAGCAATGTAATATAATTCACAAATTTGTGCTATTCTTCACCACCAACACTACCCCGTACTAGTATATTTAAAGTTTTACGAATTGCCTACATTGTTTCAACGTGGATTTAATCGCGGTTTGGATTTTAATACAAGAGAATTTCTTTTGGGCTCTTGCTGTCATTACATTTTTCATTCTTTTTTTTTTTTCGTACGTTTACGTTACTCCAATTTCTACTCCAATTTTGTATCCCATTTGTACGATAGTGCAGCAGTGAACATTATTAAAATATATTCGTGGTCAATGATTCCCACCATACCCTACTACACACTCGATCTTATGCGACTCGGCCGTAGTGGAACCGACATTTTTGTGATTTTTGTTTTTGCGCGTCCTTGCGGCAACGATGCTCATAAGTGCTTCTTCTTCTTTTCCCTGTATTTTTTATAGCAAACTTCTATGCCGTAGTGACGATGAGGAAGACGAATTAGACTACTGAAAAACAAAACAAACAAAAAATTCCCTCATATACACACAGAGAAAAAAAAACATACATTTTACTACTGTTCACAAAGCAGCAATGCAGCCTCCGATTTTGTTCTCCGTTCTGAAAGTACACTTCACTGCAGTACACCCAGTAATGTTATGACCACCACACCCGGTTCCCACGTGGGTGAACGGTTTTGGTTTCACACTCGCTACTCGCCAACACTTTGCATCCCCCGCGTAACGTGCCGGCACGCTGGCAGGTTCCGCCCGGGGGTCTGCTTCTGTTCCTTTTGTTGATGGTATCCTTAACCCAAGGCCCCGACAGTCTGCGCGCGGGCATGCTTCGCGGTCCAGCGTGTGGTGGTATCGAAACGCGCCAGCAAAACCAACAGGACGACGGCGGAAAGCACACGTCAAGCTAGTAAATAAGATACCATCATCATAGCAAAGTTACCGTACTTCAACTATTGCTTCTCTCGTTGCGTTTTTGTATCCACCCCCTCCAAACACACACACGCCACGTGCATGAACACCAAGTTAACCGTTTAACCGCTTTCCGCCTAGCTCCCTGATCGTTGCGGACGATCTAGAACTTGCATACACATACAGCTTTACATCGCTTTGCGAGGCTGCAACCCTCCCACCAAGGGGAAATGGGGGCTTGTTCGAGATACAATAACAACACAGAATTGTAGTCAACTTTCTTAGATAATGCATAATGACCAGATTAATCGGAACATTGCTTACTAGCTAACGTTGTGCTGCATCCAGTGACTAGGGAGCGTCTTTTTTCGAACCTTTCGCGTAGCTGTTAAATACATGTGTAATTAAAACCAGAAACATTTCGTCGCCGATCTGCTAGAGAATGTAAATAGTGTACAAACGAGCCGTGTACAGCCGAGAGATTAGTTTGCTCACACTCCTACCAGCAGCACGTGCCACGTGTCGCGATAAGTCCGAGCCGTTGCCGAACGGATGTACATACATTTTATTCCAACCGAATGCAGCAACATCGCGCTCCGCTTGTTCCGTATCCGCTGTTTGTTTGTGTTATTGTAAATTCACCATTGTTGTGGCGAACGTAATAATGTATGATTTCATGTGTGATAAAGATTGCCGAGCAAGCCGCATTCATTCGAAACAGAAACTTAAATGATATATTCCCTCCAAATACAAGCCAGTTAGTTAGGTGTTGATGAAAGCGACAGTATTACTTTACACGGTTTTGCTTTTAGCCCTTGGCAGCAGCATAAAGGGAAGCATTAAGCAGACAAGCTTAAGGCTCGCAGTTAGCGTTACTTTCATTGCGAATACCTTTTTCCAACTCTCTTGCTTTAGATAGCCACTGAGCATTGATTCCTTTTCTCGTTGAATACTTTCATTTTACTCTCCACCACGTTTCTGAACCGTAGCGAAAGGTGTTTCTCTCTAATGCCAACATTTTTGTTTTCCTTTCTAAACAACCCCGACCAAACCAACCGTCTCCTTCCGATACCCAACCGTGGAACGTTAACGACACCAAAACACAATCACACGCACACACATTAATGAAACAACCACACCACACGCGTCCGGTGTGACCGCTGAAGGAAAGAGTCGTGGAAAATTGAGTATCCACAGGAGTTCATCGATAAAATTTAATGGCGTGCATCAGCGATTAGGATCTCCCGGGGATGGGTCACCACGTTTAATGCAACGCGATAGAAGCAGATAAAGTAACGGATCACCACACCACCACCCCCATACGCCACAGACACTCGCGAGGAAAATGCATCGGCGGGACGGCTGCTATCAACCGCACGAGCTTCAGACAAACAAAAGACATCCTCCGACCTCCACAAAGTATCACACGTATGCAGAGAAGACGGAAGGCAGGTTACGCAGGACCCCGGATTGACCAGCGGGGATCAGCGTAATGTGTGCATCGTTTTCCCGGAGGCAGCGCCGCAAAACTCAAACGTTAAGTGCAAAGCTCGCCCCGCGCCGCCTTCCGATCGGCCACGGAACGAAACACATCAGAGGTTACTCACACGGTTCCGTTAGGTTTCCGAACGTTTTAAGGGCTATCATTTCTAGTTAGACACATTGACGAAAGCAGATTGGCTGCGGGGAGTATTTTTAGAGCAAGTGTTATTCTATTTTTTCCGTTCCCACACTCTCAAGACAATTTTTCATCTTTCCAAACGTTGTTGTTTATTCGATACGAAACTATGCAAAGTATCCGCCTTTATAGACTCTCTAACAGCGGCAGAGGTGCGGCGCG
Source organism: Anopheles atroparvus (assembly GCA_914969975.1). Lineage (NCBI taxonomy): Eukaryota > Metazoa > Arthropoda > Insecta > Diptera > Culicidae > Anopheles > Anopheles atroparvus. The sequence goes on along the minus strand of CAJZCY010000001.1, from coordinate 44,590,352 downwards.
GCGAAGAATGAAGCTAATTTCGATATAAATATATTTTATCAGCTTTAGAATCAGAGAAAGCGCGCGAACATAATATAAAAGAGACGATAGAGCGAATAAATCAACATTAAAGAAAAAAACAAGCTAAATCGGCTTAATCACCAAAAACTCGTCAGACAACTCTCGATAATGCCAGTGAGTTTGAAATGCTTTATCGATCAATCTTTGATATGAAACCTAGCACATCTAAAACCTTTGTAAATTTTTAAATAAACCTAATATATTTATGAAATATAGAGCAATGCTTGAACGACAGATTAACGAGACAGTTTCGCAGCGTTTTGCATACTAACAGATGACTTCGCATAAATTGACATGATAAAATGAAATTCATGGTAGGTATTTCCAGTTGTGATAAATAAAAATCAACCTTATGGTAAAATAAGAAACTAAATACAATTTAACAGAAGAAAATTGAATTGAATTTAAAAAAGAATGTGCAAAACCTTACCTTTAGTTCTTCCTGGCGTCGATAAGCATGCAGCATCATTTGTTTCCTGGCTTCCTCGGTAATCACCGGTTCACGTCCTGGAGCACCCTCATTCAACTTAGTCAACTTAACGATGATCTTGGTCTTCTCATTTTGACCCACAATTTCTCCCAATAATCTCTCGTTCAACATCAGCTTCCCGGCAAACCACAGCTGTGCCTTGGACGGCTCAATCACCTCCAATGACGCCTAGAACGAAGACGAAGACGAAAATGCAATGAAACGCTCATACTTTCCTTACCGGCCCATGGCCCCTTACCTGTGTGCCAGTCAAATCCTCCGTGTTGCTAAACTCCATTCGAATCGGATCGTGCGGTGGCAGCTGCATCGGATACACTATGGTGACAGCTCCACGCAGCAAATCCAGCGCCTCCTGGACGGTTTGCATCGTGATGCGTTTGTTCTCGTTTATAAACTTTTTTGAAATCATCGTTTTCGCGTCCTCCACTGCCTTCGTCAGGATGTCGCCCATCTTCGCTTGGGGTTGACGGCCATTGCGACGACCGACTGGGTCCCGATTGAAGCGCCACCCACCGGATGGAATACACCTGTCGGCCCATTCGTCAACAAGATGCAATTCGTCCACCTGCTCATCCGTCAGGCCCAGCATATCCGGTGGAAGCATCGTGCCGTACTTGGCCAGCTCCTCGATTTCTGTGCAATTGTGATCGCCGAACAAAACTCAACCTTATAGCACGCCTGGACGTATTCACTGCGCGTAATTCGGGTTCGCTTACCTGAACAAACTCGGCTCACTTTCAGACGCCCGTTGTAGATAGTGACCAACTCGTACGCTAGCTGCTCGACGCCGATGCACGTGGAAGCTTCGTACAAAAACTGGCTTTCCTCGCCGCGTTTTACATGCAGAAGAACCATTTTCACGTCACGTTGTTACCAAACGAGCTAACTCACTATAATGAATCTGGCAGCGACAACTGCGGGTATAACCGTGTGATGTCAGTTGAGCAGTCTGAACGTTTTGTACGGTCACCGTAGCAACGATTAGCAAAATATAACGGACAGGTAAACCGTTGCCAAGTAACGTAGTCAAGACTTGATCGATGTTGAGGTTGCTGTTGCGTTCATCGAATATGTACCGGTCAACCCGGTGCTTGGTAGGTTGAATATTACTCCCACCGTAGTCGATCTTTCCAACAAATACTATAACAATAGGGTAATAAAACTATCTCAAATGCTTTGTACGTTTGATTGTTATCAGCCGCAACAATGGCTTCAATTCTATTTATTTACAAAACTCATAAATATGATTGTATATCGATAATTTACATCCATAGCCGCATGGGCAACATCAACTAATGGTATAAGTTAGTAGGAAAAGTACGGTTCCCCGTACCGGTCGTTGGCACCAACCGCGGTGCGTGTATATGTCTAGAACAGCTGTACAATATCGTTCGATATTTTTTGCCGGTAGTAAACCGCATGTCTTGTAAATAACATACCTTGATCTTCAAGATCAGTACACATACCGTACTCGGGCTAGCGGTCGAATACATGAACTAACAACGCGAACGCCATGGTAGGGAAAACAACACGGAAATCAAACGATAAAAGAATGAAACATTCGACGGATTCAGCTACCTATAACAAACATGGTTCCCTAAGTCTTATCGTACACGAGCCACCGGTAATCACTGTATCGAGTTGGGATTCTTGCGATTACAAGTCAGGTTTCATCACAAAGTCGTTGCACCGGTATTGGTTTGTAGTCTTTTCATCGCATCGCGCCGTTCATCGCATGCGTTGCCGAAATTCTTCCAACTCGTGGATGCTGGTCGAAAGTCTGCGAGGAGTACAATCAATCAAACCCTGTTAATATCGTAGACCCACAAAACAAGAGACCTTTCTTACCTTCCAAACGCGTTGAACAGTGCCACTATTTCCCCACGCTTCAATCGTAGCGGTGGCGATTGCGGCTTCAGTTTCGTTCCCAGCCCACTTTCCATCTTGTCGTCAAACTTTCCGGAGAACAAGATTTTCAGTGCCGTGCCCATCCCTTGCACCTGCAGCTTTCCCCATAGCCGACACTTGTCGCAACCGACGCAGTCCATGATCTTGGAGATATTCATAAACTTCTCCCGAAACTCGTGCTTCAGTTTGATCGACGATGTGCCCCCGCTAAACATGGCCGTCTCGTTGAAGTGCGACGGAAATCCCTCGATGACAGTGAGCAAATCCTTGACCGCCGTCTTCACCTCGCGATCGTCCTTCTCTAGACCGGTGAAGTACTCCTCGTTTCGCAGGTATGGAGCCGCCTTGGCCAGGGCGCGCATCTCGACCAGGTAGGCAAAGTACAGGTTCCTCAGCCAGTGCGAGCCTTCGTTGTCGGTCATGTGCGGACTGAAGCGGCGCTCGAACTCTTCCATATTCGGTCCCCACACTCCGCTTGGGGCAACGAATCCGAGCGAACTCTTCTCCGACAGTAGATAGTTGGCACACAGGTGAATGTTAATGCTCGAGTGCAGGCCCGAAACCATCCGATAGAACACCCGGTGCTCAAGGCACACCTCGTTGCGCGCCATGTCCTGGTACGGAATCATCGCCGAGAAGGCATTTTTCTTCTTTATCGAATGGGCCCTGTAAAGACGCAAAAATCAGTGTGTATTTTACGAAATCGTCGATACCACATCAACGGCGGCATATGGTTGTCCACCTACTGGAAACAGTTCTCCAGATAGATGCTGCTCCAGATGCGCCGTGCTGATTCACCACGGTAGCCAGTGTATCGCTCCGGGTTCAGCAACAGATCGACATATTCCGCCCCCGGTTCGTGATCGTCTAGAATGCAGAAATTGTCTTGTGCTTCGTCATAATCCGCCCACCGCTGGAACTCTTTGTGTGCTTTATCGCTGATGCTTGTGTTGAGGTAGCCCAGTTCCACGTCCAGATCTTCGTTGCAGTTCGTCAGTGTTTGAACCTCCTTAATATACTAAAAGTAAATAAACGTAGGGTTAATTTTACTAAATAAATTAACTACATATCTGTTACGCTTTGTAAGAATCTGTTATAGTTCCCTTATCACTAAAATTTAAGCGGAAATATAATGTTTTATCGGTTATTTTTTGCTCCACAAACTGCATTGCAAATTACCAAGCGCAGCAAATCGACTATTTATCAACGGTTTCGATTTGTTTCCCCCTGTTTTTAGCTGACGTGTTCAAGTCGGCTGTAAAACATGTGCAAACATGTGATTGCTTTACCAAAGCAACGTTGGCACATAACTTCTACGCCTACTGCATCTACTCCCCCTCTCGTGCGTTTACCTTGTGATACGACGTTGTGTCGCCCTTCAGCCCCGGAGGGATATCTTTCTCCTCGCAGTGCTCCACATGACAAAACCGCATGGCACATTTGCTGTCGTCCACCCAGAACGGACAGTCCTTATTCAGGTGCACCTTGTAGTAGCGAAAGAAGTCCTTCACCAGCAGACTCTTCAGGCGTGGATAAATTTTCACATTGTTGTAGTAATCCACCGTATCCACGTTGCAGCTGCAGTCATCGATCGTGCCCTGGAGCTGAAACGGAGTGCGGGTCCACCAAGATTAGCCACATTCAGGTTGTTCACTTCACCGCAAAAACAAATTTGAGACACTTTGCATACCTGGCAAAAACAGAATCTATCATTGCTTGCTTGCTCGTTGCCTTCGCCGTAAAAGTATCCGCTGGAATGATTTGCTAAGCTAAGCATCACTACCAAACTAATCACAACCCACTGGAGCTGCAACCAGGCCGGCCGGCCGAGGGAAAGCCTCCAACACGGTGCCATTGACACTGAAACTGCTGCTACTTGTTACGTCTGTTGTTTGTTGTTTTTTTCCTGGGTTTTTTACAGTTACCCCGGCACCTGGCTGAACCCTCGCGGGGTACCGAGAATCCAACGGTATGATGTTTACTGTACCAGCTTCGAGGCACGTGAATGAGTTGCACTTTGATATGACCCGAACCAGAAATGAAGTTTGTTTGTTTAGTGTGTTTTGTTTTTTCAGCCGTAGTAAACAAGATGTCCAAAAACACTGCTCGCGGGAGTTTGGGCGCGGACCTTTCTAGGAAAGATTCGTTGATAAGACGGCACAGCAAACTGGGACGTTCTCGAAGAACGTTCGCTCAGAAAGCACTTCAGATGGGAACAAACTAATGACGTTGTTTCAGCGGGCGGATGTTGCAATTCGAGAGACGATTACAAAACAATTAACACAGAACCGCTCGTCACACCTTCTCCACATTGTGCTGCAGACGTGCAGCTGTTCACGTCCTTTTTGGCCTCGGGCGAACACGGTACTCGTACTTTTCGCGTACCACTCGCAGATCAACACGTCAACAAACGGACTTTCCCGGAATGAACTGTCACTGTGCTGCTGGCAAACACTACAGTCACTGTACCGTATTGCAATTTTACGGAACTGTACATCGTTTCAAAACGTTGAAACATGGCTTTTATACGATACGTTGAACATTTTTGAATTAAACGTCGATCATATTACGAAACGGGCCGAAATGAGGTGCTGAAACGGATATTGCAAAAATAAAACTGAGTGTTATAAGTATAAATTGTACGGGAAAAACACTGTAGGTTTCACTATCGTACCTCTCTTTCTATCAAACGAGCAATCAACTATGCCTTGTAAACAGAGAGACTAACAGGCTGGATCACAGCGTAAGGCTGGTGTCCCTGCTCCGTCGCTTGCGATTTCATCGCGCGTGCTGTCAAAATTTTGTATGGGATTTGACAGAACACGTCGCTCGAGCGATTCCATCGCGCGACGGAATCAAAAAATTTTGATTTTATCGGATCGTCGCTCGCGACGTGTTCTGTCAAACTGAACTTGTTGGTATAAACCCGAAACGGCGCATTTTTCTGAGAGCGCGAGAGCGCATGCAGATTGCAGCGCATGTAAACAAAGTCAAGCAGATTGATGCAGCAAATTTAAACCATGTTTGATGAAGAAAAGTTAATAGTTTTGGTGCAGGATCAGCGACACCTTTGGGATCTTCGTGATCCCAGCTACAAGGATCATCGTCTGAAAAAAAATACTTGGCGTTTGATCGGAGAGCAGCTTGACGCGAACGGTATGTACTATGATCTCCACTCCCATTCCATGGGCCCAATTTCTCAATGGTGCTGGTATGTTGGCTTCCTGGCCCATATGAATTTCCTAGCTGCCTCGACTCGTGCTGGACTGCGATCTTCTGCTTCCAACTCCCCTTGCTGTTCCGTCAGGTTTCCTCCAGTGCACAGGTTTCCCTTTCACCATTTGCTCTACGTATTCCGCGAGTGGCGCCTGTATGGTCTGCAACGAGAACAAACAGTACGACGCACATGGAAAGAATGCTGGGAGGAGCTGAGAAGGAGTTTTGTAAATATCAAGCGCAATATTTCAGATTTGTTTGTATATAATGAATAATCCGTTGTTTGTATGCAATAATCAAATGTTATTATGTAATAATCCGTTTTTACAAAAATGTGTGTATGTAATTAAGTTTCAAAGCGGATTTCAACTGGAAGGAGGAATCATTGTTGTTTAAGGAAATGCATCATTGCCTATTGATAGTGCTATGCTATGTGTGTTACATATTATCTATTGAATTTTTAGGAATAAACTATGATTTTTATGTTAACTTCAATATTAAAAATAAATGTTGATCATGTGTTGAAAATAATATTCGAAAAAAAGTAAATATTTAAAAGAAAGAAGGAAATTTTCTTTATATCTATTATCTACAGGAAAAACTCTTAGAATATGCAAATTCTAAAGAACCTTAATGAATGAAAACTAAATCTAATCAACGCAATTCCAACTGGTAATCGATATTTCTATATCCTTACTGTCTAATATATCCGAAAAATAAAAACAAATAATCTACCTAACCAATTTTATATCACTAATTTAAGTCCCTAAAAAAATAGTTTTTATAAAAATCCCTAATCTCTACAGCCTGATGGGAAGAATGATTATTTGCCCTATTACTATTAACATTGTTAGTAAGAGGAGCTTTTTCCGGATTGGGGATGGTATCTTTACAGTCAATACAAATGTTATGTAATAAACATGCTGTTTTTACAACCAATGCTACATGATCCGGAGTTATTTGAAGTTCTGTTTTAAGGCATCGCCATTTAGCTACAAGCAAACCAAAAGCGCACTCAACGCAGCGTCTTGCTACGCTTAGCACGTTGTTAAAATTAAGCTTAGCAACATCATCATTATCGGGGTAGGGACGTAGCAAAAAATTCTTAAGGGGATATCCCTGATCGCCTACAAAAACATGCGGCATATTTGTAGTAGTGCCGGGTAGTGGTTTCGGAGGAGGGATGTTTAACTTATTCGACCGTATTAATTCGTACAGCGACGATGTGTTGAACACCCCACTATCGCTCCGGCTCCCGTATTCTCCTATATCTATCGCTACAAATTTACAATTAGCATCTGCAACTGCTTGCAGATGCAGTGAAAAATATTTTTTATAATTAAAATACTGTGTGCCTGATTTGGCTGGCGCCTTAATTCGGATATGCTTGCCATCGATGGCACCAATGCAATTGGGAAACATCCATTTGAAGCAAAAATCCTGCTCAATTTTCTCAAATAGAGACGTTGATGGAAACGGAAGGAATTCTTCATTTAATGTATTCCAGATTGCATCGCACGTTTCATAAACTACTTTACCAATAGTGTTATGGGCGATACAAAATGAGAAAGATAACGATTTAAACGTTATGCCGGTCGAGAGGAATCTAAAATTGAAATAAAAAACTAAATTATTGTACTAAATGAAACGCCCATAGGCCGTAGTGTTTTAACAAATAATAAATAACGTCCTGATTATAAAATAGGTTGAATGTTACTTTTGTTGTTTTTCAGAAAACATTGCCAAAGCTAAGTGGAAAAATCTACGGGACACTTATTCGCGAAAAATTATCGAAATTAACCAGCCATCTGGGTCCGGATACAAGCGTATCCAATGGAAGTACTTCGATCAGATGAGCTTCCTGAAGGATACGCTTGTATCTCGACCCAGAATGGGAAATGTGGAATTTAGGGAAGGTGATTATGAAAAATATTTTTAATTTGTTTTCTTCAATAATTTACAATATTCTATGTTTTTCCACAGAGAATGCAAAAGAAGTCGAGTACCTCGAAGAATACGAGGGTTGCGAGGTATTCGACACTGAAGTAGAACCAGAACAGCGCAACGAGACGACAAAAACACGGCGGCAAAATGTTCCAGCATTGGAGGAACTGGTAGCCTTAGAAAAGGAAAGGCACGAACTGATAAAAAAAAGAACTGAAAAAAGTACGAACTACCATTTCATGGTAAGCTTCGTTCCTCTTTTGGACAGCCTTACAGAAGAAGACCAAATGGATGCTCGAGAGCAAATTATTTCTTTGGTTCATCAAATTATCCGCGACAAAAAGAACTATTAATGAATTAATGTAAGTTATTGAATTAAATGTAGTTTTAATGTAGTGAATTGTTGAAACATGATTGTTTTTGAATTACTAATGATTTTTAAATTATTTCATCTGGTGAGAAAAACGTCTTACCTGAGAGTTACCATCAGTCGTTCTTCTGGGCAAATATATGGTGTGTGTGTCGGCAACTTTGCAAGAAGTGGCTCTATCTTTCTCAGAATGAAATAAAATGTACGTTTGGACATCCTCATATATTGAAAAAAAATGTCATCTTGCTCCAGCAGCTTCGGAAATAACACGTAGAATTCTCCATTTTGCTGGCGATGCTTCCATATTTTATTTACCCCGTTACGCGTTTTCCTCAACAACATGTAGCGTAGAGACAAGTCTGTGCTCAACATGAGCTCTGTTTCAGAATCCGAATCCATTCTATAAGTAAAAGATAAGTTTTAGTAAATTTAGATTGCAGTTTAGTTTTAAAATAACAATTAGCGTCGCTTCATGGATGTAGAGGAAGACGTTTGGTTAAGTGGAACACAATGTTTGAACACAATTAATGTCCTCATTTGTGCCATTCCATGCAGTGAACATTTCGCACCTGGATACCGAAGCTAGAGAGGTGTTAGAAAAAAGAGATAAATATAGTCTAGGAATAAAACACTTCTGCGCATTACTTACGGTTGATTACGGATTTCAGTGTCACCTTTACAGTAGATTTCACGTGGAATTTGTGCTGCCACTAGAATTTGTTGTCGGTTTCGTTTCTCTTTCGCTTCGACGATTCTATAGCCGGAAAGGTTTTTCCGCTAGGGGTGCTGAGGCCAACCATGAATGGTATGAGGAGGAATACCAATATTTAAACATCAAACTGAGATTCCTTGGAAATTATAGTCTATTCTTAAATATATACTGACCTTACTTTCACTTAAGATTTGGTAAACCACAATGAAGCACAGAACAAGAAATATTTTATCTGCTTTGTTTATTTAGCAGTTTGTTTACGTTTTGTTCATCTTCAAATGTCAAACCCATCCAAAAATCGCCACCCGCATCGCGCGAGCAGTGACACCATCGGGCGAATCGCCTGGCGACAAAATCGCGAGCGACGGAGCAGGGACACCAGCCTAATTGTTAATTGTTATTTTAACTTGTTTTAACTTATTCTTCCATAAAGTCCTCCTGGTTAGATGTTCAACATGATTCAAAATAAACGAAAGCAAAACTAAGAATTTTTGCGCATAAACTATTCCCTTGCAGCATACAAGAAAATTATAATTCTGGAAGCAACCGCTACGTTGACAAGCGGCGCTAGTGTACCTAAATATTTGAATTTAACCATGGATCCAAACCATTTCTGTTTGAAAATGCATCTCATTTTCCACATTCGTTGTTATCAGTGACTGAATCGATAAAAAAAGAAATCGCTGCCAAATTATTGCTGCGATTGAACAAAGAATAACAAAAACCTGCTGCGATGCATACTTTAAATTTGAAACACAGATTACATAACAGCCGAATTATTCACCGCTCAAGCATGCAAACTTTTCCCAGCAAAATACAGGTCAGTGATTCATTCAAACCGGATGATCGCCCGAACCGTTCCATGAATGAAAAGAAACTGCAACGGAACCCAATCAAGACCAACGAGGCGCCCGACACGCAGCCAACCACCGGGGAAATGTTCACATCCACGTGCAGCCACAGACGACGAACCCGACGAAACGATCGGTCGGACCGGTCAGTCTGAACTAGCCAGCTGAGATGCGCGGACGTGTCCCGGTCGTGTTCCCTGTGCAGTCTTCCAATCTCGACGCTCGATAAGGTAAAATCCCGCTACGGTAAAACGGTGCATTGGCAGTGTGGTTGTGTGTGTGTTGCGGTGTGTCAGATTCGACCGGGTATATGGAACCGCGGGTGTCGATGACGATCATGGTCGCGGAGAAAGTGCGCATGAAATGCAAAGTGAACAAGGTGAGAGAAGAAGAAGCAGAGGACAGTAAAATGCGCCGTCGATGTGCAACTGTGCCAACTTCTTCCGACACCGATCCCGGGCAGTGGGTGGGTGATGATGAAACCGGCCAAATATTTGCGTGTCGCAAAACCCGCTTCGAGTAGAACCACCGGACGGGAACAGCTCAATCACGGTGCAAAATAAGGACAGGCAGGCGTAACCTGGAGTAGCAACGCTAAGTGAAGTTCCGAGAAATTAGGTTAAATATTGAGTGATAAAAACCTACACGAGCACACACACTGACGCGCGGGCAGGCGAAGACTATCTCCGATACCGCTACGTGTCCGTTTCCGCTAGACCGCAGACTCGGCTCCTCGGTTCCAGGGCAGCTTGTTTGGGTTTGCGGTTTGTTCACGTTAGCGCGTGCCAGCAACGGGTTTTGTCTTAACAGGCTGCATTTGTGTGAAAGTATCCAGAAAGAACAGCGAAATCGAGGGGAAAAAAATAAACGACACAAAAACGATAATTCAAGCGCATCCTCTCATCGCGGAATCCACTCATTCTCGCCTTTAACGGAACACGGTGATGGACAGCAGCTCCCTTTCGCGAACGGTATCTTCTGAACGATCACGATCGCGATCGACGGTGGTACACAAATGCGCCACCACCAAGAGAAGGCCCGGCCGACCCCTCGGTGGGGGCGAGCGGGGTGTTGCGAATGAGGTGCTCACGACTTTAAATCCCGTACAGTCGATTTGCGCCCAACGGTAGTCCCGGTAGGCTGCGGCCAATGCAAATAACACCACTCCCGGCGCAGGCGCAGGTTCGGAGACGAGGATGACGGCGAGGCCGGGCGCGGGTTCTAACGGTTTCAGGTGAAAACCGGAGCCCGGACTACTTCCTGCGTGAGCTCCCGTGCGGGCGCAGGTCACGTTTGCATACGCGGTGTGCAATCCGCAACCGAGAGTTATGACGCTTGTTATGGAGGAAAGAGAATGCGTTAAATTCGAATTGTTCGTCTTCCTTCACTGAGAAGGTCCATCATATGGCGGATTTATTAGAATGCTTTTTGTGCCGGCTAGCTTAAAATGTCTGTTTATGACACTCCCTGCAAAGATTTTCCATACTGAGTAAAATGAGCTATGGATATGGCCTTTTTGCTCATGCTACCCAGGTATCAAAAACTCAGGGAACTTCCAACAATTTATCTAGGAGTGGAAATTCCGTCTCCCATTTCTCTATTTCATACCTGCGTGCCTGGCCTTCACATTGGAAGTGTAATTCGTTTCTCCAGATGTTCTCATTTTTTATTACGCATGTATTTTCCCATTTTTTATTACGCACATCACAAATTACGGAAATACTTTGTTACGTATAATACATTAATTTTCCAAACTATTGAAACTGATTATTGGAAATCATTAATTCTTTAAAATCCCAAGAAATTGTGACAGGCATTCTATAGCATTCAATCGAGTAAATTATTGGACCTACTAAATCGTTCAATTAGTTACTCTGACCCTATCAGCCTGTATAAGATAGAATATATGCGATCTCCATATGGATCCACAATGCAAGGGCGGGACTACTCTACTCAAATATGCGAAGATGTTTATCGGTACAGGAATGGTTCGAGCATCAAAAGGAAATCAAAACAAAAGCAAGGTACAAAATGTGCACCAACATTTTAACGGAACGTTATATGCCACTTCACGGGTTTCTTGCTCACTTCTTGCCGATCGATCGGTGTGCTGGATGATGAACTGCCGCCAAAGACAGCAACGGAACAATTCGGTGTGGCTGCGCCAAGAGCCCATGGGAACCGAAACTCCGTCTATAAACCAACGCTGCCAATAAACCATGCGTTGATCACCGATCGCTGCCACGGGACTGCGGCTAGCGTTCTTTTCTCGAAAACTCGTCAGGCCGTGGGGCGTCTTGTCAGTAGAAACATCTCCGTAGGTTCACGGGGCAGCGAGGTGGCGCGGTGCCGGAGATGCAAGGTTTAAGTGTGAGCCGTTACCACGGACACCGGACCGCAGAACACCAGCCAGCAGCCAGCATGTTTGAGAAAGCGTCCACTGGGCAAGAAAGAGATGCGCGGTGGGAAGCGCAAAAGAAATGGAACGCAACATACTGACTCGGGCGCGATCGTGCGTCGATCCGTGTGTGGGGATCGGGCAAAGGAATGCACGCGAACGTCGAAAGAGAAGGCGAGGACGGGATTGGGCGAAAGAGCAAGCGAGAAAGCGCGAGGACGCCACGGAGAAACTATCCGGACCGCGGCGCGTACGCGATGTTGGCAGCAAGAAAGTTGCTCGAAGCTTCAGCTTTCGTGCGCAATATTAAGTAACTTTACTGTCGGCTCTACTGGCTCGGCATACGGATCGCGCGTCGTCCACTCACTCCCTTCGCTTACTCACCGGGTTTTCCGACGAAAACTGCTATCGTCTTTCAGTGGTCCATAGTCAGCCTCTTTTGTGGACTCTAAGCGTGAAGTAGGACCGATTAAAAAAGTGACAGTTGATTGTGATTTTCTCCGGAGCCTAAATTACAGAATCACCTGTGGTCAGTATTGTTGTTCAACACTTTGGTCACCCTAGGACGCATGGCAAGTGCGTTGTGCAAACCTTCGATAAGTAAAGTTGTTCTCCAACCTTCCCCGTGTGACGTGAAACAATCTTCATAAAGTGGTACGGCATAGTGTAGGATCCCACTGGAAGTTACAGTGACCAGGCGATGAATGTACCATGAGTGTGTTCAATTGACGCAGTAGCCAGTAGTGAGAAGGTTGACCATCGGAATGTCTATACGACCTGTTGGACACCATCCGTGACCCGAAAGGTATGGCCAAGCGTACCCGGTCCAGAGTCTGCAGTGTTCCCGCAGGTTGCCGGTCCTGCTAACCCTGATGCGTGGTTCCAAAAACCTGTTTGTAGCTGTCCACCAGACGAGATGCTGGGCGGATGAAGTGAAGTGTACCATGATACAGTTACGCTGCTAGGTCTCCTGTTAATAAATCCTGAAAGACCAGCCGAGTGCGGTGCTTTTTCTACGGCATGTTCAATATTCCTAAAAACAAACCGAATCGAACCTTTAATCCTCGGGACGCGTGATAGACAGAACCCTGCAAGGGAAGGGGGCCATTTGCTCGGATTGTTCCCTAAAGTGGGTCAAGGTTGAAGAAAGGGGTTTAAGAGTTTACCAATTTATCATCGGTCATTAAGCAAGCTTCTCACACATTCGGAACACTGAAACGGGATGGACTTCGTGGCAATTAGCAATTTGCACCGGAAGCAACCCTTCGTAGTCGTTGTCGTCTTTGTCGTCGGGTGATCGGGGCGTGATTTCTCCTCGACCCCAATGATGGCGACGGCTCGCGGACGGATCACGTACGACCACACGCTGGCGGGACCCGAATTTTCCCCCATTAGAGCCGGCAAGCGACGTGAGTGAAAAAAGGCCCAGTTTTTCGAACGGGCCATTGCCGACGCTCTCATTTTCACCGGCTCGCCGCGGATGCCAGATGCTTTCACCCCCCAGTGCCGTTTTTGACCGTTTCGATCGTATGTAGAGTGTGTTTGTGTTTGTGTGCGTCTGTAGGTGCGGGTAGAGTGGGGTATGGCTGTCGCAAGGAAGTGCATTACCGATTGAAAGAGAAATGAATGGAACGGTGGTGAAATCCTATCGGAAACCCCCGGACCAAAAAAAAAAAAACATTCACCAAATGAAAGTCATCAGTCTGTCACAAATCGCCACTGTTGCAAGTTAGTGTGTCCGAAGCCGATTCTTCCTGTCTATGTGTGTGTGTGTGGGAGGGGGGGGGGGGGAGGAGGATGTATGTAAAGAGATGAGTAGACTTGTAAGTTCCTGATGCATTATTTGCAACCGGCCGCCGAGCTTCTCCATTCCGGGACACGCGATGGCATATTTTCTCTTTCCCAGTCGCGTTTCCCGTCGTTGCCTTTCCGCTTGGGAATGCGTCCGGAAATGGGTCAGCGGTGTTTTATCACACACTGGACTTGCACACCGCACTCCAGAGTTGAACTGGAGAAAAAACAATCTGGCATCCGTGTTCGCCGTTCCACAAGCTTCATAAACGCCACGACCAACAGACCCCAGCACCAAGACCCTGACCGTGGCCCACGCGGTGCAAGCATCCTTCAGCTCCGTTCGCCAAGCGTTCCGTGTAATGGGAAATGGGAAGACGCACGAATTAACCTGCCTCGCCGCGTCACCTGCTGATTCAATCGCCGCGGGACCGGTTTCCCGCTTCCGTCGTCATCGCACCGTCCCAAAACCTGTTCCGTCGTGGGCGCACAAGAATAATTTCTCAAATCTGTGTCAGAGAAAAGCAAACAAACCTTCCACGGTCGCGTAGGTCCCGTGGATGTGTATTCGTGTGGCTAGAATAGGTGTTGTTGGATCCCGCGACGTGCCTTCGGTGGGTTCCCGCTTTCACTGTCGCGGCATTCTTTCGTCGATGGTGAAATATTTCGGCCCACGTGTCACATGCATAAGCAACGCAAGGGCTGCAACAATTGAGGAAGGCTACCTTTTGATGCCATTACAAGCTTTATACTCTGAATGAATACTAATTGTTTGTTTGTTCAAAATGTATCCAAAATGGAATGTAATTTACAATTTGTCAACAACCTCAGCAGTCCAGACTAACGACTGTTTCGTTTTGGCTTAAGATCCCCGTACGAAAAGGTGGCATTCCATTTGCCATTTGCGACAAAAGTAGGTTGTTTACTTAAGACACTCCCTATCGATCGGGCCGCACTTCGGATTCTTGACTGTAACGGAACCCATGATGTTGGCTGAAACATTTGCTCATTTTTTGTATATTTTAGAAAGTGTGACACCATGTCCCAGCGAGAAGCATATTAGTACTACGCACCTCGGATAATGTACCGAACGCGGTCGTGTGTATGGGAATCAACGGTCCGCAGAAATGAAGCACAGCACAGTGATACCATCTAATCTTTCCACCATCGTGCAACCGCACAAGTATCCGCAAACCATTCGCTCCTCCGGAACCGCTGCGCACTGAATCTGGTGGCTTCTGGAAGCCGGCAGGGAGTCGAGACAGCGGCGAACCGGCGAGGGCAGCTTGGTCTCTGATTCGGACGGTACGAAACACAGTTAGTTTCGCTCCTTTTGCGTCCAAGTGTAAATTGGAACACATTTTCACTCCACTGAAAGCGATGGTTCGCGTACATGCGGTAGGCCTATGAAATGCTTGCCTCCTATCAAAAAGCAGTACTAAATGCTATTTCATTGTAAGGAAAAAAACCCCTCCACACATACCCAAATAAACTTTCTGTAATAACCTACTTTCATTCACAATTTCGGGGGAGTAAGAGGAGTTGCTGTTTTCTCTCTTGAACCTTCATGACAAATAATAATTTACGCAATTTTTATAAAGCTCACCTGCCAATCCATAAGCATTAGCATACAGGATAATTCTAATGGCTGACTCTTTTTTTATTCATTTCTCCCAAAGGTCATTTTGACCTCAAACACTTAATAATTTAAGGAGAAACAGTGAGTTGACTGCTGATAAGTGTTTTACAAATCGTTAGCCAAAGGAGTTTAAATACGATTCGTTAAAGGAGATGAGATAGTAAAAAACATTCTTCTCAAGAACAGTGCGTGTCAACTCAGTTCAAAGTGTGGACTCATAGTCTCGAAAATTGTCTTCAACGAATTAAATGCGCAAGTGATCATTGTCGGTGAAAACTACAAGAACCCATGACCATTCCCCGTGCGGCAAGTTGTGCTGGGGACTTTCATTCGACTTACATGACTTACAGTTTCCAGTGCACCGAGTGATAGTGACGGGCAAAGTTTGAAAAGGTGGACGTTGTGTCAGTGAGAAATACCGCGCCGACTGCGGCGTGTTTATGCCCCAGAGAAAGTCCACCCGGTGACTTACTGCCGATAAGATGATCCTCAAAGCCGCGACCGTGTTACTGCTGCTGGTGAGCAGTGGCAGCTGCCAGGATGATTCACTGGCCGGCAGTTTTCTTTCAGGTGAGAGGGGAATGATTATCAGGAGACTATAGGTTGGTCGAGTGTTGGCTAGTGCAACTTATATTAAACTTTATTAAAACGCAGGACTGCTGGACTCCATCACAAGCACAGAGGACGCCAAAGGATGCCCGGGAGTGTGCGTACACACGTTGGCCACGCTGATATGCTACGAGGTGCTGGACGACATCCCCTGCCCATCGCCGAGCATGAAATGTTGTGTGGAGAGCAGCACCGCTGCCGCGAACATCTCGACAACGCCCAGGCCCAGGCCTACAACGACCACGGCGAGGCCTACAACTACGACGCCGAAGCCAACAACGGTAGCGAAGATCAAAGAGAAGGATAACAAGAATAACTGTGAGTTATTGCATACACTTGACCCAAGGCAATAGATGAAATAATTAAACGCTTTTCCTTATTTCGCTCCCCCTCCCTCCTGTTCAGCCTCCTGCCCGGGTGTGTGCGTGGCGGATCGAATTGCAGAGTACTGCGAGGCTTACCTAACCACAACCGGGCTGTGCAAGAGTGGATCGAAGTGTTGCGTCTCGCGGGACATCTACCCGGACAACGCACCGGACGAGCTGTACATCCCCACGGCTCACTTTGACTCGAAAACGAACAAAACCACCACACCGAAGCCGTACGCCAAGACGACCGAGCGGCCGCATACCACCGAGGAGCCGATCAAGTCCAAGACGAACCCCACGCCGAAACCGACGCCCAAGCCGACCAAACCGGCCGCCCCTTCCAAGCTGAAGACGAACACGGCCACGCTCGCCAACAACGGTCAGGGGCCGGTGTTTAAGGAGTGCGAGGGCGAGTGTGTCAACGGACTGTTCGCGCTGTTCTGTGACGACCTGGACAGCGAGGCGTTCTGTCCGAACGAGGGCTCGTGCTGCATCACCGGCGTGGCGGATGACAACAAGCAACAGGTGGCGACTACCACCAGGCGACCGGCTACACCGGTAAGCTTAAGTCGGTTTAATTATGTGTGCATAAACAAGTAAACCTCATCTTTATGGTTTGCGTCTCCTCCAACATTTTAGCAAGTGGTACAAAAACTAAACCATGTGCTTAATAACACTAACGATTCGAAGCTAGAGTTTGTAGCGGGCCATGTCTAATTTGCTGCCTTCCCATGCCTTTCCAGCCGCCACTGCCACGCTGTCCCGGATTCTGCCTGCTCAACATCATGGCGGCCTTCTGCGAGCGGCCCTCGGTGCTCATCCCGAACACGGCCAACTGCAAGCGCGGCTCGGTGTGCTGCGACAACACGCGTGCCCCCCCGCCTCGGCCACCGCAGCAGAAGCGTCCGCCACCGCCAACGACCACAACGACGCAGGCGCCGACGACGACCGCCGTACCCGACCCACGCGAGGAGTGCCCCGGTTCGTGCATTGTCAGCCTGCTGAGCTTCACCTGCTTCCGCAACGCCGAGATGACCGATCTGTTCAAGTGCAAGAAGTCGGGCACGCAGTGCTGCGCTCCAAAGTCCAAGATCCAGGAGGTGCAGGCGGCCGCCGCTAGCAAGACGAAGTACAACGACACCTATCCACCGCAGGCCCTGCCGCCACCGCCGCAGATGATGCCACAGCAGCCGGCCCTGCCGGGTATTATGGGCCAACAGCCGTACCCGATGGCCGGTCCGGCCGTCATGCCGCCGCAGGGTCCCCAGCAGCAGGCGCCACTACCACCGCACCAACAGGGCTATGGTCCGCCCGCGCCCAACCCATATCCGGGCCCAATCAGCAACAACATCTACGAGGTGCCACCGACACAGCCCGCCCCGTACGCACAGTCGCCCGTGTACGAGCCACCGACGACGACTCCGCGGCCACAGGTGTACTCGAAGTACGTGTGCGGCGTGAAAGGCACCAGCCGGGCGGCGAAGTCGTTCCTGAGCCGCGAGGTGCTCCTGATGGAGCGCGAACTGGAGCACGACCAACAGAGTCCGGCGTCGCGCCAGGCACGCCACATCGACGTGGACAGCATCTACCGGTCGAAGAGCTCGGAGCGTCTGGTGCTCGGCAGCAGCATCGTCCCCATACCGATCATCTACCACGACCACAACGATACCGTGCCCGAGGACCTGCTGCGGCACCCGAGCGTCAAGGAGAACGCCACCGTGGTGGCCAAGTACTGGAGCAACCATCGCAAGGGGCGCGTTGTCGGTGGCGAGGATGGCGAGAACGGCGAGTGGTGCTGGCAGGTGGCGTTGATCAATTCACTCAACCAGTACCTCTGCGGGGCAGCCCTCATCGGCACGCAGTGGGTCCTGACGGCGGCACATTGTGTAACGAAGTGAGTAATGGAGGCTCAACCTATCACGCGATCAAACCCCTCAGCTAACGCACGGCTTCTTTCCGGCATTGTGTTTTCAGCATCGTTCGCTCCGGTGACGCCATCTACGTGCGCGTGGGTGACTATGATCTGACGCGCAAGTATGGCAGTCCCGGCGCGCAAACACTGCGCGTTGCCACCACCTACATTCACCACAACCACAACAGTCAAACGCTGGACAACGACATAGCGTTACTGAAGCTGCACGGTCAGGCGGAACTTCGCGATGGCGTTTGCTTGGTAAGCCAAGGGGACAAGAAAGGAATAAGTCACGCTCCGGCTGCAGAATCGACCAAAGACAGCTGAAAGAGTACAGGGATTCGTGCATCGATTATACTTCATCTTTCCTTCCTTTGCTTTCAGGTGTGCCTTCCAGCCCGGGGCGTAAGCCATGCGGCCGGCAAGCGGTGCACGGTGACCGGCTACGGCTACATGGGCGAGGCGGGTCCCATTCCGCTGCGGGTGCGCGAAGCCGAGATACCGATCGTTAGCGACGCCGAGTGCATACGCAAGGTGAACGCGGTCACGGAGAAGATCTTCATCCTGCCCGCGTCCAGCTTCTGCGCCGGCGGCGAGGAGGGCAACGACGCCTGCCAGGGCGACGGGGGCGGCCCGCTGGTGTGCCAGGACGACGGGTTCTACGAGCTGGCCGGGCTGGTGTCGTGGGGCTTCGGCTGCGGTCGCGTCGATGTGCCAGGCGTCTACGTGAAGGTGTCGTCCTTCATCGGGTGGATCAACCAGATCATTAGCGTTAACAATCAGTAGTAGGGCCAGGCTCGGTAGTAGACGGTAAATGCTTGTTTGTTTGTCTCGTTGTTTTATACCAAACCCATGCGCGGTCCCACAAGCGGCCACACACACACACTTCCCCGCTCCTTCCCGGGGGGTGAAGAGATAAGGATTTCATTGATCACGCCGTTCCGGTCGTTCGTGCATTATGTATGTTTTAAGGTGTAAGGCACGATTTTAAGGCGTTGCGCGTTGGCTCACACGCCTACCGCACCGAGCGTATGCAGTCCCTCCTAACAACTCTAAACAAAAAACAAAAAACAAATCCCAGACCTAAGTTTTGACTACTGTGGGCAGGGAAGATAACTCTGTGGTAACATTTACCGGTAGCCCCACTTTCGAATCCCGGTAAAGTCCTAACCTTACTCATCTTCCGGCGACTTTCCAACACAACTGATAAGATTAAGAGAATCCATGTTAAGAGATATTACCTCCCCTTTAACTATGCGTAAGAAGAAATGTGTGAGTATTTATTTATTTTCCATCGAAAAAGAATCCAACATCCTAACGAATAGAACTATCGTGCATGCACTTCGGATGGATGTTGTGGTAAACTCTTGGGCGAAACGGTCATCGCCCGTTTGGTGCTGGCTAGTAGCACTGAATCCCCCAAGCACTAAAGACATCAACTGGCGTATTGCTTACAGCAGCAATACACCAAAGGATACAAATAAAGGGAAACAATTTCGAGCGAATTGTTGCACTGTGTACAATAAATAAATCGACTGGTATTAAGAAATATTAATTACTGCTTTTATTGGGATATATTTATCCTGTGAATTACAATAACTGTTTAAATTTGTTCCAAAAAACTGAACGAAACTGAACGAAATCATTTGCAAATATCTTGTTTTTCTCTTCGTCTATCTACAATGGACGAAATCCCCGCCTCCGACTAGAATATACATTTTATTTTTAAACAACAAAAGTCCATTTGATTTGCAACTCTCTCGCTTGTCCATTTTCCGCCAGCTGTGCGTGAGGAATGCTGCGAGTTTTTTTTTTTTTTGTTTCTTCCAAAGCAACAATACCAAACACCAAGATCATCGGGAAAAAAAAACCCCATAACTTCAAATCGCAAAGTTTGGCCACATTTTTCAGCACAACCTTCCATTTCTCCCTTCGATAGCGCAACATTTATGAAGAGATTAAATAAATATAAAATTAGCATTGACCCTTCCTTTCCCTTGAGTGCTCGGGATGAAAAAAAAAACACCGCAGAGCACGACATCAGTTTCCACGCCGAGAATGAAGAGAAGACAAAAAAACTTTCCAACCCTTTTTCATTTGAGCAATTTCTTTTTGTTTTCACTTCCTCTCTTCGCCCGGCCGCTTGAACCACCCGTTTCCAGAAATTCATCGAATCCTTGTAGCGAACCCCGAAAGGCGGTAAACGGTCCAAATATTTGACATGGCCGGGGTGTGAGTTTCGATCTCGAGTAAGCAGGACTTTTCTTCTCGCCGGGTGAGGAGATAGAGAAGAAATGCTGTAGCACGGAAGTAACTTGCAAAGGAAAGAAGTGCGAAAGAAGAAAAAAATACACGCGAAAAAGGAAACATTTCTTATCATTTCTCATGTCACTGCCAACAAAAAAAAATGACGGAAGGAAAAGGAAATTTTTGGGAAAGCAAGGAAAAGGGTTTCTGTGCGTAGACACGCAACAATGGTTAAATACTATCACTTTCAAAGACGCCTACTAAGTCGTCCGTCATTTTTAATTATTTCTCTCCACGGTGCGAACGCAGGAAACGGTTCGCACTGGTTCCCCAACTCCTTCCACTCTCTGCCACCGTCCACCAACCATCCATCTCGCCTTCCGGGGATGGCGTTGGGCCACTTATTTATCACCGCCCGAGTATCTGACCAATGGAACGCACGCGGTTCGTATTCGCGATCCTTCGCGGGCGGCCCGTGGCGTCGTAGGCTGTTCCTTCGGTACAAACGGCTGGCCGTTCGCACTCGTCGCTCTAATCGACCATCACCCGTCCCTTTTTCGATGGTGGCGAAACCATTCCCGATCGCGCACAAATACATAATGTATTTTGTGGCAGACACCGTGTTTCTTTCTCCGGCGAATACGGAACGATGTTTCTTTTTCGGCCGAGCAACAACGAAGCAAACCAGGGAGAGAAAAAAATCCATAAAGCTTTCCCAAAGACCCTGCACAGTTCGGCCGGGCATGGAAACGTTTGATCATGCTGTTAAAAAGTTTAATTAGAAGGCATTAATCAGAGCACGGATGTTTCAAATTGTGACCGTATATTTTCTGCATCTTCGCTCACTAATTATCATGCAACTAATAAAACCGATTTTATTTAACCAATTACAATCAAAACCGAAACGAATCGATCGAAATGAGTTTTCTCTTGTTAAGGAACACGAACAATCTGTTTGTTGAAAAGTGCTTACAGCTACGTCTTATAACGTTTGTGATTTATAATTAAACTGTCTTTCAATACCAATGGTGGTCACATACTAAAGTTACGTAAGCATAATGTTTCTTACATTTTCCAAATTGCACAATCATTAATTCAGAGTATAACGAGCTTCTCTCAGCAACATCTCTCACTCTTTTTTTCAAATAAATATTGTAAAGCTTGTCTCTGAATACATTTTCGTTCGAACTAGAATTCGACTGCTTTATTGACGATGTTTAGTGATATTTGGTCCATAACATGAATCTTGTTTTATGGGAAAATGGTTAACAGTTGTAAAGCAAAATTGCAGTTTGAGTCAATATAATTTGCGATTCCAAAAGCAAACTCCTGATGCAGGCACCTTTGCCTGTTATGCTCGAATAGAACTGAACATATTTAAAAAATACAAAACCACAGCTGTGGCTTTAAATGAGTCACTAAATAAATATAAGCCGGAAGTCATCCGAGAATGGACAAATTAGCGATAAAACGTACATGTGACACAACTCGATGCCGAACTTTCGAAAAACCATCACCCTGAAGTCTAAAATACTGTACCTTTCAAGAGCAATTGCGTTAAAATCAACACTATCGGCGAATCTAGACACATCACTGGGCATCCCCAAATTCTTATTTCGCATTCGTTACCATTTTGACTGACACTAACGACTGTAAGTATTTTTCTGCAATTGGTCCACATTTCCACACGGGGACACAAAATCGAAAATCATCCGAACCAAAATTCAAACAAAAACCGAGATCGATCGCTCATGATTGGCGCACGATGCAAAAACGGCGCAAGTCTCGGACGGAACACGACACGGGATGCAACTTTCCCGGGACTAAGCCTTTCCGTAGCGGAGACCTGACAGGTCTGTGCGTTTCTTCAGCCAAAATTTTTGGCGAGCGATGGCGGGATATTTTTTTTAAATTTGTACGGAACCATATGAGATCGCGTCCCCGTTTGCGTCCATTCGCACGCGAGGCGATGGAAACGCATCGCTTCTTCATTCTCGACCAAGGGTGACGGGGGTTGCAGGCAATTCGAGGCCGTCGAGGTGCAAACGGTCGCGTTTTGATAAGACCGAAGCGCACCGAAGGAAAAACACTATCCATCCCCGCGGACATTCTTCGACGAGAATCGTCCGGGTTGGTGCAATTCGGTCCTAAATCAAACAAAAATGGCACATCGGGCTGTGTTGCTCCTCTTGTGCAAGGACACCGACCCAGCTCGGGTCGATCCTATCAGAAATACTGTACAGCACAAATGGGTCCAGATTTCATCGATGGAACACGACGGATCTGGGAGAAAATAACAACAACAAAAACGTCCGAACGAGGCAAAATACAAATAATCGTACAACGGCCAACGGACGGTGCCGGAGCTGCGGTCCCATGGAATGCCCAAGGTCCCAAAACCGGACCACTGGTTTTGCGATATTCGGGTAAGTTTTATTATTTTAATCACGTGATCGCGCAGAAGCTCGGAGTGATTTGTTTTTGCTCACCCGCGGCTGTTTTTCAGCGTCTGCGTCTCCATGTTGCTCCGGTGGCACCGGTGGAATTCTGGCGACCGGCTCCTGTGCTACGCTCCATCGAAACCTCCGATCGACTCCCGGGATCCGGGATTCCTTCGAGGCTCCTTTTTTGCGTTGCGTTTGCCAGTTTGCGCTTCGCGATCGCTCGCACTCAAAAAGGGGGAGAAAAGCGGGAATTTTGTTCTCCAAGCTCCAAGCGGCACGCTACTTTTCTTATCGCGGTTTTTACTACCGCACCGGTTGTAAACTGCATCGAAGCCGTTGTCAGCCACCTCTGGCTCCCCGTCCGTCCGAGTGCGGCCGGGGGCTGTTTTTCACCTCGTGCCAGGCTCGAGCGATGGACCGATTTTAATTTAAAATTTCCACCCGGCTCGGGCATTGGTTTGTCATCGGAAAGATTTATGGGATTGTACTGCGGCGAGGCGCTCCTGCTGGTTCGATTCTGGTTCGGCCCTCCGGACTCTCCAGGCGAGCAGCAAATTGAGCAATGATCTTTAGGGTGAGCACGATCGAATTTCACACGAAAATGGACTCATTCTGTGCGCCATGTCAGGGCAGACACGTACGTGGCGTGGCACGAAGAGGCTGGCCTTATGATAATGCTATACGTAGTCGGTGTAGAGTGACATGCAATCGATGTGCGGACTGCTGAAAAATGTCGCACTTCGCTCAGTTTATCAATTGCTCAAAAAGTCATCACGACTGAAATGTGTAAATTGATGGAACATTGATGGAACATTGATGGAACATAGTAAAACAAATTAGATTACAACCTCAAACTTATAGAAATATCTACATTTCCTCATAACAAATGTCTGTCTATTTCTTTCTAATTCGATATTCCATCTTTATCATATTTAGAACGCATAAATAATCATCATCCGTCCAAAGAAGACTTGAACAGATACATTAAAAAGTAAGAGATCTAGGCTAACAAAAAGCTTATGTTTAGTTTATGTTTAGGTTATGGTAAGTGCCACAAAATGTTTTCACAACGTTCGTGTTTCCTTCGAAGACGCTGCGTTAGGGACAGGCAATGCAAAACCATCAGAAAAGCATTAAAAAGAGTTCAAATTATGGAATGCAGTGTTTCGCTAGGCCTCACATTCAAATAAAATGTCCTCGATACCAACCCGCTTCGTCATTACGATACAATTTTCTAACATTCGTTGACCTTCAAACATTATCGGCAGGCTGCGCCAACGAACGTTACCGAGGAGGATTGCGCGCGAAAGCAACCAACCGCCGCCTGGCCACGTGCTTCACATTCCGCTACGATCATCGAAGGATTGCAGCATCTTCAGAATCGAATCCATGACAACAAAAAAAGATATCGAGAGCATAAAACACATGCGTAGACAATGCTGCTGCCTGCGGAAACTGATGGTGATGATGACGAAACGAGGAAAGGGTTTTTTTTGGCAATACACTTCTCACCAAGGATCTTCAAACTCACGCCAAAAGGGGTAGGGGATGCGTGAGTGAACACCAAGAAAATTTAAAGACGCAAAAAAAAACGTGAAGGTAAAGGGCGGAGCCACGGTTCAGAAAAGATGTGTTCCGTTTTTCCTCCCTTATCCACCGCGGTGGCAACCCTTCGTAATTTCGCGGTTTAAACTGTTTCTTGATCACCGAGTTTTCCCCTTTCCCGGTGGCCCCTTTTTTTCCTGCATTGCTGTCTCCTTTTCGGTACGCAGCGTTTGTCCCGCTTTGGCACGATCACGAGGAAGAAGGGAGGTTTTTTTTCTCTCTATAATGTCCATACCTCGCCGTTCGCTCAAATGCTTACTCGCTTTTTCGTCCATCTCGAATCGCCGCTTGTCAGAAATGAATTTTCCAATGCTCGCCGTTCTTTGCCACCCTTCAATTTTTTTTATTGCCTCGTGAAACATGAAAATGAAACCGGTAGCGGTTGTCTCACTGTCAACCGGGAAGCACTAACACATACGACCAAGTTGATCTCCGGAATCTAAAACAGGCACAACCCGTCGAAAATGAAGCAGATGACGATGATGATAATGATGAGGATGAGCAAACCAGGATCGCGATGAGTAGTAGCATCCGAGGAGAGGCGAAGATCCGTCCAACAAAAAAATGGTGAGAGTGAGATATGCGAGAAGGAGAGAAATCGAGACATCTAAAGGGAGAGTGAGTAAGAGCCAATACTAGCAGAGCCGATTCCGGAGAGTCGATTCCATTCCGGTTCGGATTTTCTTCACCCGGTCTTCATGTGTCGGTCCAGCGGTTCCAAGCGGAAGAGGAGGTCGCAAGCAAGCCAAAAAAAAAAAGAAAGAAAAGATGTTCACCAACAAAACAAGGACCACGCTCGCCAGCACTAACTCAACCCAGATGGAGGGAACGGAGATGAAGGGACAAAAACAGTAAATACCACATCGAAGACGGGCGAAAGAAAATCGAGCACCGAACGGCGTTGGCCAGCGAGCATGGCCTGCATGGTGCACACATGCAAGAAAAAGGAACCACGACGACGACGACGACGATGATGACGATAAAGACCACCACAAACAAAAGCAAACACCGGTAGCGGCGGTTGAATTTTTCCCTTCAGCGATTGCCGTCGACGAGGCAGCTCCGGTGGAGTTTTCTTTCGTGGCGTCATCTCAGACATTCTTGCGACGTCGATCCGTACAGTTGACAGACCAAGGAACAGAGAGAGAGCTCGCTTTCGGCTCGGCCCATCAGGATACACACACGCGAATCTCCGCATTCGTGCCGTGTTCCGAACGCATTTATCTCAGAGCATCGAGAAGCTATCGAAAGAATAAGCTTCATTTATTTTCCGTTAAATTTATCTTAAGGCCAATTTTTTTTATCTAATCAATAGTAACGTCACAGGAACTGTTACCTTAGTTTAGTTTTGATTTCGACGAACTCCCGCGCGTAAAGTTCAACCCAACCTCGACCACGTGGGTGCGATTTAACGGTTCCGAGCATCGCCAAGACACTACCGGAGCGGTTAGTAGCGCACAGGAAGAGCGCAGTGAGCCGTTGCCATTGGAAACCGAGTGTGCTGAACGCCGATGACAGTGCTGTACGTGACATTCGAAGGGTGACAGTTCGAACATCGCCGTGCTTCGTTGTGGACTCGGTGATAGGCAACTCGTTCGTTGGAGGAAAGAAACATAAGGAACAGTGTGGCGAGTCCTGTGTTCGTGGTAAACTGTGTGAGGACTTGCGTGACCAGTGACTCTCGTGCGCTTTCTTCGGGACATTTTGTGGCATTCGTGAAAACAAAACAGGGAGTGAAGTGAGGAAGATAAGCAAAACAATCGTCAAGCAATATAAGAAGACTTTAGGAATATTTAGTTTATTTTAAAATATTTTACTTATTTTGTAATATTTCGGCCACTATCAACTGTCGTTAAATTAATTTTACCTTGTAATTGAAAACGAGCAATATTTTACAAAGCTTTAGTTGGAGTAGCTTAGCACTTGCTAATCGTAAAAACAAAAAAAAAAACGGTGGTAGGCAAAATTTGTAGTACCAGCAAATAACTTGTTTCGGCTTCGGAAGATTCCCCCAGCCCGGGCTTTAGCTTGCACGATTTCTAGAGTAGGACTTTAGGTTGCTTAGGAGCATCGCCGCCTACTTGGGTTAGTTCCGCGGTTTTTTGTCTTTCTTCTCGACCGCTTTTCCACGCGCGCGTCCGTTTGCAAAAGACTTGGCGCTGTTCCGCGGGTCGGCTGCCATGCTTTGAATGTGCCTTCCGAACCCCTTCCGCGAGCTCACCGTCCCGCCCGTGTGCCAGGGTGTCCGTCGTCGGTAATGGAACACAAGCCCCAGGTCACCTCGCCAACAACGGTCACGAGCGGTGTGATAGTGCAGAGTTCGCTGGCGTCGTCGGTGCCGGAGGTCGGAACCGAGGGCACGGGAAGTAGTCTGTTAGTCGGTACCGGTAGTACGTCCACCTCCAGTTCCAACGCCACCTGTTCCACCATCACAACCGCCACCACCACCACCACCAGCAACAACAACTCCTCTACCGGCGCCTCCGTCGGCAACTCCCTAGCTAGTAGCGTAGGTTCGTCGGGACTGTTTGCAGGCGAACGGTCGCACCAGGAGTTCGGACCGGGCGCGATCTCGACCACGAGCGGTGTCTCCCACCCGGCTGCCAAGGCCACCATCGGCAAGGGATCTCCGTGCGCCATCGCCACACCCGTGAAGGGATCGAACGTGTCCGGGGGAAGCACCACCACCGGGTCCAACTCGTGCATACCGAGTCCGATCACCAGCCCACCGGGAAAGCTCTTCGGGCGCAACAACAACGGCATCAGTAAGTACATGTTATATTTCGACAGCTCTTCCTTCATTCAGAATCTCATTTCTTGGAGATGTTTCATTTTGGTTCTTGGAATTAAGTCCTATCAGCAAGCGATCGTCTTCCTAAATTTAATCATGACCTTTAATTCAAGTGTTTCTGATTGTAGGCATTCAAGCATAAAGCACTTAGATTATCCGATTATTGTACACGGATATTCTTCAACTAATTATGCCTATTTTATAATGTTGAAATGCTACGCACAGTAAGCCGTGTATCTCCCATGGCAGTTATCAAACTCGAAGCGACTGTTTCTGTTTATGTTCAGCTCTGATTTCTCGTACATACCGAGTCCGATCACCAGCATGTACGGTTTTACCAACGGAAAGAATAGAAAGGCCACCTCTTCCTGGATGTTTTAAGATATTGAAACTATCGGTAGTTTCATCCATTACTTTTTCAATACCCCCATTGCCCCAACAAAGTGTGTTTGTATGTGTGCGTATATTTTTTATTCCGTTCCAAGAACTGCATCTTCAACGTTCAAGCTCTTCTCCCGGCTGACGTTAAACGGATGCCCGTTTCTTAAGTGCAACTACCGAACGGAGGACGCCGGCCGGAGTGATACCAGGAATGCAATTTCTCCCAGTGCCTCGCCTGCCCGACGCTCCCTCCGGTCGCCGGTTGCAACCGGGCCCCGCTTGTAGCTGGCTGTACATTTTCTACGACTCATTCGCCAGGAGATTTTCCATTCCCATCCCCCCCACGTGTTCCTCGTTGCCAAACACCGATCGGACGGGATAGCCAAGTTGAAGCTAGAGTCCTCCAAGCTGTGCCGGACTCGGAGACGGGTACTGGGATGATAAAGTGAGGCAGTGAGCAGATGGAAGGGACGAGCGCAAGAGAGAACGAGAGATGTGCAACGCTCTAAATTGAACTTTCAGAAATGTGTTGTTTTTATTCCTGGCCCCATAGACGGTCAGGAGCCACCCCAGGGAAACGGTTCTTTTGCCCTTCAAAAAGCCCGCGCTCCCCAACTGCACCTCCCCGCGCCAACGCGGGTAGTTTTTCCACGGTCTCGGCTGCCGGTTTTCCATTGCCTCGTCATGTCCTGCAGTAGCCGTGTCCTTTATCCATCCAAATGGTTTTTTGTCTTCATCTCTATTTTTTCCCCTGTCTATCTGGTGTGTGTGTGTGTGTGCTTTCTTTTACCGGCGTTCGGTGGTCCAAACGTTGTTACCCTACCCGCTCCTTCCTCTTCCGCGTGGCTCGTATTTTATGCTACGATATTTTATAGATTATACTAGCCCCAGCGCAACCACCACCACCACCACACGCCGTAACGGCCCCAATACGGTGCACGGTGGTTCGAACTGTAGGAACAGAAGAGAGCGAACATACCGTTGCAACGTCCTGCAATCCTTGCCAGGCCCCAAACCCTGGTCAATTCCTCAGCCCGACCATTGCCGTGCTCTCTCTGACGCCTTCACCTTATTTTTTTTTGCCCGGGTTTTTCCCCCCCATTTTGCTCTATGCATGCATCGGATGTATGTTTTCTCGAGCGGTTCGCTTTTCTTTTCCATTTCCTGTTTTTTTTTTTGTGCTTCGTTCTGTTGTTGCTTTTATTCCACTTTCCTGCTGTGCGATAGATTTCCTTTGTGCATTTTCTTTTTACTGATTTTGGCGTGCTTTTTTTTGTGTGTGTACCATTGCACTTTTCCACTCGCCCAGCAGCTTGCATTTTTTGTGTGCTGGGGTTTGTTTTTTGCGTTTCGTTCTGCAGCCCTTTGGTTCGCTTCTGGGGCCACCCAGTCTCCGGGAACCGATGGGGTATGTTGCACGGAAAGAAAAACAGTCTCGGAGGAGCTAGATATACCAGGGCTGCGAGGGGCTGAGGGGAAAAAAGCACGGTACATGTTTGCCCTGAATTCGAACACGGCCCGAACTGCTTCCTCACAATGTCTCTTGGCCGATGTGCAGGATGCGTTTGTCTACTGCTTTAGGCTAACCTTAAAAAACAGTTGGAAGGTCTCTTCTGATAGCTGAATAGGGTTCAGTAATTACCCAAAGAGAAATAAATGTACTAATCTAAACCCAAAACGCTTTTCCTACTAGAACGCTGCTTCCGAATCGACACCCAGTGTGATCCATTTGGCAGATCAGTTTCAGTGCGCCGTCACTGGCAAGAAACGGATGTTTGCCTTATTTTTGTTCGTCCCGTCAAGCGAACACACAGTCATTCAATCGATTAAGTGCACCGCGTCGTAGAAAGATCCTGGATCCACGGATCGGATTTTTTGCCCCTTTCCAATCGCTGGATGAATCCGTTTGAGTTGGATAAAAATTCTTTCCTACTTCCTACTCTAGGAATGAATCCTTGCGAGGATTTGTCTGTTTTTACCTTATGCTATTTTTTCTGTGTGTATGTGTGAGTGTGAGCGTTTGTGGGCAATAGTTGGAGCTAGTGCCATCGAAGAATTCTTTGCTCCACACTTCCACCAGTGGTGCAACGGTCATTGCTGGCCTTTTTGCCGGTTGGTTCCTTTTCCACACGCTTGTTTTCGTTATATGTTTATATTCTTTTGCTGGTTTTTTTTTTACTCACTGCCATTCACATTCACTTGGACAGAAAGATTGGCGGGAGAAAAAAGGGCAGAAAAAATACCCTTGCAAAATTGGCAACGGAACGATTTCCCAGCTGGAAAAGAAACTGTCTTCTTTCCGTGTAGTGGAAAACTACCGGGAGACATTTTTTTTTTGTTCTGTTTGCTCTCGTTATACTATTTCACCATCCTGCCACTTTTCCCACCCGTGAACACATTGTATCGTATCCCAGTGAAGCTTACTCACATAAAATCCTTTTTCCACCATACGGTTGCACAATTTTCTTACCGTGCTTAGGTCATTTTTTATTTTCATTCTCGCTTTTTCTCACTCCACTTTTTTTTTTTTTGGTCCTGTTTATCCTCAAAGGGCAGGCATTACCACCACCCACATACATTGTTGCACTTACCTCCACGGACTGGACAAAATGCGCTTCGAATGCGCGAGGCGTCCATTTCTTTTTTCATCATTATTATTACTATGTTGTACTTTTCTTTGCTTTTCCTTTCTGAAAAATATCCGCCTCTCGGGCTCGATGTGCGGGTTCGATTTTTTGTCTAGCAGCTTCTTTTTGTATTTGCTTTCTTCCTTCATTCGATGTTGCTGTGTTTCACGTAAGGTTTTCCCTTCAGTGAATCTTCTGTTCCGCACACATCGTGGGTATTCGGAAAAGTAACGTCCCCGGTGTCTCCATTTTCCAACACCCGGTATTCTTTGCATTCGTCGTGTTGGATACTTTTTGAAACCGATTGTGAGTCCATCGCGGTTTTTTTTTTTTAATAAATACCAGATGCGCTCGATATTCTACAGAATAGCGGCGGAGATTTTTTCCTGACCTCGACTCCTAAACTCACGGTATGGAGTAAAGAGGATCATTAGATAAGAGAAAGCGCTGTTGAAATGTTAAGATATCTCCCGTTCATCTCCGTTTGGCAAACCAACAAATGACTGAACTTTATCGAACAGTTGAGTGCGTTCGAAAAACATGCAAAGGGAAGACATGTTGGCGGAAAAATAAAAACGCGATCGATGCTCTCTTTTGTCTCTGGAAAACGCTTTTTTTCTGAGCAGCCCCGTATCAGTTGAAGAATAGTCCCGGTCACAGTCGTTCTCGGACTCCCATGCTTATTTACTTTCGACATTTGAGCCTCCTCGCGGAAACAAAAAAAAAACACACACACACATTTTTATTTCCCCTCCGTTGCGAACCGTAATGGATTTCCCGGCGGTTTACTTCTTAACTTTTGAATCGTCGTCCGTTTGGCGTGCATCGTATGCATAGGAAAAACTCCACCAGCTTCGACGCGATGACCTGGTAAGCAAAGTCCTGGCAGTGCCATTCAATCTGTCCGGGGTTTGGAATGAAAGCTCGCCAGCTCGACCCGGTTGGCAGTGATAGATGATTATTTTTTTCGTCCGCCGCCTCCCATCGTCTCCAATATTATGGCAGCCGGAGCTTACTGGCATTTGTTTTTCCTGGCGTTACACACACGCGCCAGACGAAAAAACAAACTGCACTTACTTCCGTGGACAAATTGATCCTTGGAAGATACGGGTGGGTTGTACCAGAAGAATGACCACTATTAAATATGAAAAGTCCTTGGCAACAACTTATGGTGCATTTGGGGTTTGGTCTGTAGGAGCTGTTTTTAAAAACGGTATTTGGTTGCCGTTGTTCTTCACGATGATTTAAGATAGTTTTTTGTTTGTGTTTAGCTGTGTAGGTTGACAACCATATCCTTGTCCATATTGCCGGGAGGATAATTTAAAATGGATTATGTAAGCTAGCAACGTGATTAAACAATGTCACGAATAAATTAACGATCGAAACCAAAAAAAAAAAACAACCCATTTCCTTCACAGCTCGTCAACCATTTCCGTTAATGTGTGACAGGTACTGAGGATTGCTCTCGATCTCTCACGTGAAAAGGGTCAACTGTGTTGGGCCTGACCGAAACCATAGTCCCCGGTGAGCCCGGCAGCTGCCTCGGTTGATGACCTACTCGTGTTTTAATCACCGAACCCTGGCCGCGACATGCACTCGTTCTCTGGGTCACGGGGACCACTGGTCCTGCCGCCGACCTTCCGACCGGATCGTTAATCCCATCCGCGGCCCTACCAAATGGCCGCCATGGGCCGCGTTTGATTTGATTAATAAATTTGGACCCTTCCCCGGGGTGTGACATGCAGAACACGCTGAGCAAAAAAAAGCCGAAAACGATTTCCTCCAGCTTCCACACATCGGTCACAGCGTCCAGAAGGCCGAGCGGTGTTTCGAGCGAGCAGATGTTTCCGTGCCACCGGATGCTGCTTGATAGAATGAAGGAAAAAAAACACAACTTTGTACTCCGCAAAGGAGGCGCCATGGAACGGGATTCGATTTACGACGTTGGACAGCATGGACGGGAGCATGGAAGGAAACAAAAACGAGCGAAAAAAAAAGATCTACATACCCGGTTCTAAAACCTAAACCGCGTCTGCTGCGCGTAACGGTCATGCCAGCCACCGTTCGAGTCCTTCCCGCAACCCAACTGGACCCCGTTTTATGTCAGAATCCCGAATCTGACCTAAGCCCAAGGTGGAAAGGGTTACCGGTTGGGCTAGTTTTGGGATGGGATGTGATTTCGGGTGCAGCATCAACCAACCACTTCCGAGGGGCATCGCGAAGGGACATCGGTGTGAGGTCACAAAACAACACGCAATGAGGGATCGACAGGGAGGAGGAGGAGGCAGGAAGGGAGAGAAAAAAAGCCACTTGCCTTGGTTCACCAACAGAAGAGATCACCGTTAGGAGTTTTTCCCCAGATGCATCTGCACAGTGCAGTATCAAATTAAAATGGGCCAGAAGTCAGCCGGGTGTCGTAACCCCTTTGTTTGTGTCCAGGCCATCGATTGGTCTAGAGGTGGAAAATGTTTCCCGAATAACCCCTTTCTCCCCCCGGGGTCGAGTGAGGCCACTTTCATTGACCCCTGGGTTTGGATGCTGTGGACTCGGGTTGGACTCACTGGCATCTATCAAAGCTCACGCGTACATCAGATTTACAGGACGCCTTGAATGTCCGGAGGAAGGTTGTACGCGTCGGGCAGACACAAACAAAAATCAGCCTTATATCGCCCAAGGACACCCTGGAATCGCCAGCAAACGCGGCTGCAAATGATCGCCCCTGGCAATTGGTTTTTATGCCAAAAGATCGGCAAGATCTTAGGAATGGCAAGCCGTCATATTCTGGTACCGGCGAATCTCAACCGATTCGCTGAAATCGGTAATAAACCAGATAAAAAAAAAAGCTGGTTCAATCTGGAACCATGCTCCCTTAAACTCGAGACGAGACCAGTATACGGTACAACATTTCTTTTCCAAGATATTTCATTTATACGTTTGTTTTTGTTTTTTTCCTTGCATTCCGCAGCGCGGTCTTAATCGCTGTAGTCGCACCCGCCATCCGTCTGGCACAAGGCGCGTTCTTTATTAGCTGCTTTCGGTTCGCCTTTGTCGGCAAGGTTCTATTGCGCCCTTTCGAGAGAGTTCCGGCGTTTTTTTCCTTCGCGCAACCCTTCATTCCCGCCAACTATTTGCTCCCTTCCAGCGCGTGAGGTTTGTGTGTCGATTCGATTTGTCATCTAATTGTCCCTAAGACGTCACCAGCGGATGAAAAACGATCAACCGACCGATCGCTGCTGACCGACCGCTGCCGGGGAGGGAAGAAAAAATAAATCAAATGGCAATAAATTGTTAGATTTCTATCCAACATTTCGTTTTTCTTCTGTGGGGTTCCTGTTGGAGAAGGTGCATCGTCGTGCGCTTAGCACTAACCATGTAGCAAACGGAGGGCGACGAAGACGAAGAACGCGGTAATGCATGTTTTTCTTGCGTCGCATACGAGGGACAAAAAATCTGCTACGGTGGTTTTCTCCACTTCTGCTGGCAACGGGGTAATTATAAAATCATTCGAAATCGTGGCGAAATACTGCATTTTGGGACATTGTTTTTTGTATTTGTCTCCGCCTCTCATTTTTTTTGTGGATCCCCGTTTTATACACTCCATCGAGTGGCAAAAGATCGTTCGATCTACTCGTCTTGAAACTGTGCAGTTTTGTCGATCGTGTAGTTCATTCCTGGCAGATAAGTATTGTTCTTCCAAAAATCTACAGAACTGGTTAATGAAAAAAATTTTTTTTGCTGCGCCGCATTTTCTTCGAAGAATGCAAGGAACTTCTTCTTCGAAGGGCTGGACCTCTCCCAAGAAATACACCGAAAGCCGCAACCATTTTTGCCACGTAAAATCTACTCCAGAAAAACGATCGGCCGATGTATGTCCTTGCAGGATATTCTGTTCTCTTGTGGTACTCACTCGGACGCATGAACGAATGCAAACAAGGCCCTTTTTTGTGTGACCCCTGCTGGACGTCTCAGACCTTCTCCGGTGCGCGGTTTCTTTAACCCTTTTTTCCACCCGAAAGATATTCCCGGCAAAGAGGAGCAGCAGAAAACGGCAAAAAAACGCTTCAGAAACCGCCCTAACACGCCGTGTTTCGTTCGGTAATTTGCTTACGTAGCTAAATCCAACCCAAGAAGCGGTCCGTCGCGGGGATGGGTTTTCCATCGGGGTCCAGATTCAAATGCAATCGGGTGGAGGAAGAAAAAAAAACGAGCATGTTTTAATCTAAATAAATGGTTCTTGGCTGCTTCCTTACGGACGGCCAAGCATTGTAAAGGGTTTCGTGATGTGATGTACGGGGTTTTTGCTGGAGAGTTTTTTTTTTGTCCTATGTTTCACCATGGGCTCTGTTCATCTTGGTCCTTTCAATGTGCCTCGCGCGCCGTATTGTGCCGTGCGGATGTGTCTTTTACCGTACGGCACGGCATTACGGCTAGAGGTTGCAGCATGAATTACTTACTGCACACACCACATAAAGAAAAAAAACAACAACCGTGTCCAGATGGTCACAGACGATGAAAGATGTTCAAGGAAAAGGTGTTCTTCATTGTGGTTAAGATGTGTGTTGTTTTTTTTTCTTGATCCACTATTCCATATCATGATTTAAACCGTCCACCGTCTTCGTAGTATTTTTTTATGTTCTATTATCATATTGCACGAGGCGCACATGCGTTCGTCCAGATTCCGAAGGTTCGCTCGCTCCTTCCTAACGGTCGCCGATCATCCAGCGCCGAACCGGTGTGGCCAGATCTCGTGGATTGATACGCAAACAGGGGGCACGATCCTAGCTAGCCATAACAAACAATGTTCCGGGAGAAACAATGAGCAAAAAGAGGTTAGATCTAGAGGCAGCTGCGAGCGAACTCAACGGTTTTGTGCCTCATCATTA
Organism: Anopheles atroparvus; assembly: GCA_914969975.1. Classification (NCBI taxonomy): domain Eukaryota; kingdom Metazoa; phylum Arthropoda; class Insecta; order Diptera; family Culicidae; genus Anopheles; species Anopheles atroparvus. Next base: position 44,555,106 of record CAJZCY010000001.1, on the reverse strand, counting down.
GAGTTTCAGGAGTACACAAATGTGGTTTTTAATTGCTCTAGTTTCAGGTACAATGTGATGTGTTTCTTCCAGGTATTCTAAAATATAACTCAACTCTCTTGGATTAATAGAATGATCCTTCCGAATGATCTATCAATATGGTTTTTATTATTTTAAAATGTGGCAAATAATTGGGGCCATCATACGTGTTACACGGCTGTTGGGAAGGCTTCTTTTTTTTTAAATGTATTTCTTGAAACATATGCTCAATTTACATGCTCCAAAGAACGTTGGTCTCCAGAACATTGGGCCTGCTGCCGCATTACGGGTCCGTGAACATCCTTTCAATTAATCTACGCCCCTCGCGACAACATTTCGCTTCTCAACCCGACCTATCCGGGTGTACAGTGCTTACCGTTGGCCCCAAAAATTACACCTTACCGGGTCAGCTTGAAATAATTAGCCACCGAAATGTGTACCGCGCATTTTCGGCAAACCGGCGGCGGGCGGCCCAAACAAAAACCGCGACATCCATGAACTTGTTGCTTGCAAGTCACATTCTGCCGCGCTCATTACGTATGCAGCTGACGCGAGCACGTGCTGGCGCGCATAATAACGCACGATGATGCAAGCCTTAACCTTAAACTTCACCAAACGGACATTGATGCGCGCACATAACGGTAGCAGCGGCTTCGGCGTCGCGATCGGTCGCGATTGGCGGTAGAACTCCACCGCTACCAGAAGAAAAACCTGTCCGCGAAGAGGGTGCGAAACACGGGGCGCAATCATCGGCACACATGCCGTTACGTGGCATCCAGATGGTCGTGTATCGGAAATTGAAGGTTTCCGAGGGTCCGCCAGCGACCTGCCCCGAATTGAGACGCCCGAGCTTCCGCGAGACGCGCAACCGGGAGACAAAGATGCCTGGATCACACATGCCACGCGACACATTCTTCGGAGGTAAGTGCCGCGTTCTTCCCGACTGCCGAACCGTGTTCTCCCGGGACCGTGGTCTTGTGAGGTCGCGCTGATAAAACGATCTTAATTGATCGCCCAGTAAAAGGGCCCGGGAGCGGGTCCCGGGAAGCTACCTGGTCGCGTTCCGGTCGCGTGTATGTCCTCGTGTACGTGACCCACTTCGGGCCGGTTCGAAAAGGCGACGACGATGGAAGGAAAACCGGCCACGGCAACCCGACCTCTACCGGAGGGACTGGAATATGAATGAATCGAAAAGGGATGTTTTCCCAAACCGCTTCCGACCCGTTGTGATGTCACCTTTTGGGGTGCCAAGTCTCCCGGAGGCCTGAAGGCAGCACCTTAGCCCACTTTTCGGAGAGCTGCTGCTACGTACGCTGATAATAACGATAATGATCGTACTAAATGCTCGCTCGATCGATCGCGAGCGTTCTTTCTTGCCCAGCGATGTTTGCGTCCCTTTTCGCAACGGAACTTTCGGCTGCCAAATTGCAATGCACGCGCTCACCTACTTTACCCTGTAAACTGTAATGTTTCCATTGCACCGTTGCACCCGGAACGGAAGGGCAGTTGATGAAGCGTCCATGTTTACGTTCTGCTTCTTCGCGAATCGGCGCACCAAATCGAAGAAGAGCATACCGTGCCCTCGTCAAGGTGCCAAGGGCACGCGTGCCAATTCGTCCAGCAGGGAAGGTTCGTTCCGGGGGAACGACAAGGCTTCATTTCATGGCGCAAGTTGCCAAATACATTTGCGATCCCTTGCCTACCGGTGGATGCGGCAGGACGAAGGGCTCACATCTGTTCCGTGGGCTTTCGGGTCAAGGGTGTAATTTTCGTGTAATGTTCTGCCGATTAATTTTCGCAACGGGTTCGATGATGATGAGCGAGCGCGGCTGTATCCGGTAGAACCTCAGCTGGAGCGATCATTGTTGACACACATTCTTGCCGATAAAATTGCCCGAATGCAAATTACGATCGGTGGATTGTGGGTTTTGGGCTGGTTAGTGTTGAAAGCGGAACGAAAAGAACGCATGAGGTGTAATTTTATCCAAACATTGTTTCATTAATTGATTGTCTTTGTTAACGGCTTTTCCCTACATGAATTGAGTTATGATATTTTAAAGCAGTAATAATAATTTAAAAACGTATGCGATAATGCTTTAGAGTGTTGAAATGTTTTATTAATCCGTACGAATTCTGCAACCAAATCCATAAAATGTGAACAGGTGAAAAATTAATCCAGTGTTTAGAGATTATATGTACAACCTAAACGAAAGGATTGCAGATGTAAGTAGATATAAAACGCGGAAGAAGATAATGGTTTCCTAACGGAAAAAAAAAATCCGTGAAGAAATAATACCATCTCACCGAACAGAGGATATTTATTTTTCTGCGAAATTCATAAGCACCCTCTAACCGGAGTTTGGGAAAGAAAAGTACATTTCCGACACTTCCATTCCACTTTTCCATTTATCCCATTAAGACGATCGCCCATCCATCAAAAGACCAAACACGCAAAACCGTTTCCCAGTGGAAAAAAGGACTCCATTAAACAATGGAACCGTTCGGTAATTAATGCGGTTGTTTGCTTTCGAAAATGGACGCGCAATCTTTCGCGAATGATTAGGCTTGGTTTATTCCTCCTTTTTTTTCTTCGTTTTCCTCGCCAAAGGGAGAAAATGGAAGTAATATAAAACAACAATACTTCACCCCGATCAGACGCTTGTTTGGAAATTTTCCTTCCCCGTTCGTTCCGCGTTTGGTGCGCGTCTTGTGGTGATTCTGATGAAATTTTGTCACATGTCTGAAGACGTCCGGTTTGCTTCTTAACCCCAAACGGACCCGCTGGTGCGAGAATGCTCATTCAATTACAGCTTTATTGAATTTGGGATCAATTTTTCACTGTCCCTCCTCTCCTTTTTCCAGAAGGGGCCTCGGGCTGTATCATCTTTTTGAGCTGTTTCTCCCACCCTCAATTCTAAGGGTTGTCACTTTCACTTTCTCCATTACAGTTCCTATCGGCCAGTTCGGACGAATCGTCCTTTTATGAAACCTTTTTTTGCTGTTTCGCTTTACCCCTAGCTACTCCCAGTGCAACCCGCGGCCACAATTGAGCCAATCAGTTATCAGGAACACCCAACTTTGCACGCGCTGGCGGAGGTGTCTGTGTTCCCTCGTTCTGACCGGAAAACCCAACCCCCGCCGGCATGCTGCACCCCTGTTTGCTACCGCTTTCACTCGCGGACTTGCGGGCCTTCGAACCACGAAGTTTTTCCCCCGCTCCAAAGCAAACACCGAAACAGTGGAAACGCATCTTTCCGTTTCGGTCCTTCGCGTGCGGTGAGAAAAAGACAAAAGTTTTCAAAAATGATAAAATTTTGTAATTAAGGGAGGAAGCTGCCGTTGTTTTTTTTTTCTCCGATCCCCGGGCATTTCCTACACTGTCCATCACCACTTCCCTTTATCTTCGAAAAAAAACTTTCGCTTCGTTGTTCTTCTGACATTTAACCCCTTCGGAAAAATGTTTCGTTTACCAAGAGAATAATATTAATAAAAATAATAATAGTATTCCGAGCTGATCATTGAATGGTTCTTCTAATTCGAAGCATCTTTCGAGTGTTGCGAGGGTAAAATGGTTGCCCATTAGCGGGACACCCTCTGGATGGACTTTGAACGATTTTTTCCCAACGCAAGTTCCCAGATTGCTGCCATTTTGTGAAATGAACAGAGCATGGGAAATGTATTTTATTAAAAAAAACTTTTTTTTAAACTGAACAAAATAAGGTAAACTTCATTGATCCTGCTGTATTCTATATAAACAGAAAATACAGAAATGTTTGAATTTTAATAGGTGTCTAATGTTAAAACGAGACCTAAAATTAAAGGGCATAACACACCAAGTTTATTCCTCATACAGCATTAAACAGAACAGATATTCTATTCACACATTGATTGGTTACCCGGTTTAAAATTAGGTGATCATCTTCTTTTCTTGACCGAATCCTTTTGATAACTAAATTTCTAACGGTAACTCCAATCATTTTTTTCATCTTCTCCGACCCAAAAGATGTCCAAGCAAAAACGTCAGAGAATCTTCACAGCAACTGCCTTTCACTATCATCAGCGCAATTATTCCGGGTGAAGTTTCAGGTAGCATGCATGCATCATGCTTTCTTTCGTTCTTGAGACGCAGCATGGTGGTTTTCTCTGCCGAAGAAAGCATCAAGCGGGACTCGCACCATTAATTTTCCATTCCGATAACCGTTCGCTAAACGGTCCACGAATCCGGATGCCGACGAACTCGGTGAGAAAGGATTCTAATTTGTGGAGGACCAAAAAACAACTGAACGCCATTCTTCATTTTGCTGTTTGAAGATCATCTTCATGCGATCTGAAAAGTAACAAACGAAAGAACAAAAAAAACTGTTTAAATCGTTTGCCTGGGCTGTTTGTCTAGAAGTGATGATTTCGAAGCTTTTTTTGGACTTAGCTCATTTCGTTAGCTATGCAAAGCATGCTTCATCCTGGTAGGTAGTTCCCACCGACATCCGCAGCCCATCCATCCTGGCCAGCTGCTCCTGCCGACGCCGGGGACATGCGAAGGAGCAGCGAAAAAAATAATGCGCCTTCACGGGAATGTATTCTAATACGGTATTCTAATATCCTGCACCCAAGGTGTGTTCCGTTCCAACGGGACTTCTTTCACCGTCGCAGACGCCGCGGGAAAGGAGACATGAAACAAAGCCTACGGGAAAAGATAACAATAGTGAAAACAAAAAAAAACTGGCCGTCTGGAGACCACAAAAAAACGCACAAGATCGCCCAATCGAACAAACCAATTCCGTGCGCATAAATTATCTCCTATGTCCTAATGATTAGCTCGTAACCTCGGAAGCAACTCCCAGCGTTTCTCACACACCGTTGACTGATACGTCGTTTCTCACCGTCGTTCGCGACCTGGCGACGTCACGAAACAAGCAACAACAAAAAAACCGCCCATCGAAGGATCAAAGGACGCCAGGAGTTGTGCTGGAGAGTGGTCCAAGAATTCCGTGGCTACCGGGACCGAGGCAGCGCAAGAAAGTAAAACAAAAAAAATCCAATTCAACACCACGGCGCACACACCACCCAAAACCGTCTACCGCGAACGATTATTCAAATTTCTTCACCGTCCGTACGATGCCTTTGGCACTGTCTTCGTTTGTCTCGCCGGCGAACACCCTTTCCGGTGGCGGAAGGGGCTCAAGCGTCATGCACATGCACCGTCCGGGCGAAAGGGGTGAGAAAAACTTGAATTGACCCCTTGCGCGGAAGTTGAGCCTTTTCTCGGGCGCCTGCTCGCGTCTCCGGGTCGGGGTGCAAGGGGTTACGGCAGACGACGTTGATGATGCTCAGAAGTGAGCTTTTTTTTTTGGCTTGTAGGCAGCTTTCCCCGAAGGTCGACTCATCGCCGTGAACACCTTGGGCCGGTGTGCTCGGGTGTTTAACCTTGAGGAGGACTCTCTAATTCTTACGATCGTATGCACGGGAAAGGCGCATCTTCAAACGACGAGCGGGAGCCCCTTTGTTCGGAGTGGAAAATAGCTTTTTTTTGTTTTACGATGGTTTTTTATCAGCGGTGTTTTTTTTTGTAAATTAAGCATTTTTTTCATGTTCCGGGATATTCCATATCATTAAACCAACCAAAGAGCATACATAGGCTGCGCCAGGCGTATGGTAATGAGATGCTGTGGGAAATCAGTTTTAGCTTCTTGGTGGGCTAGGATTTATTTGCTTACTTCGTGATGCAAAGCTTCTTTTTTCTATAGTTTGAAACAAAACTGCTTTCTTGAACTGTGAGAATATTCAATTTTTTTTTATTAAAGAAAAAAAGAATGATTATTCCATGGGAACTTGAAATTCGAATGTTCTCTTTATGACTAAATCTGTAATGTAATTTGGTTATGTTGTTATTGATTTGTTTCAACAAAGCTAAAAGTTTTCTTTGAACAAACTGATCATCTTCCATTTGCATTCAAAGTATGTCATTATTAATTTAGAGAATTATATCCAAATGTCGTTGGAGTAACTCTGCTTAGTGAGCATACCAAATTACCAAGACCTTAAGATCAATTTCTACCAGTACAACTTCAACCAAAACACGTTAGATCAATTTGAAAATCATTCGTCAAAAAATTACATAAAACATTCAATACACATCAATCCCTGAGCATGCTGAGGAAAAGCTCAAATTTAATCCAATTTTGGTAATTTAATATTAGCTGATGAATGAATGTAATTTAAGGTTTTATAAAGGTTAGCCTTTAAGCCAAGAAAACTAGGATGACATGGATTTGTAAAATTATCATTTATTTCACATCATATTTTCAACATTGCAAACGCAGAGTTAGTAATATCTCGGGTTCACTTCTACGGTTCGATTAAAAATATAGGACAAATCCCTGCTAGACGTCGTTCAGGATGATGACTATGAAAAGTACACAAACATTTAAGTGTAAAAACATTCATCAAATTCTAACACTACAAAAAACACCGATTCCCATGAACCTCGCCAGTGCATCGAAAGTTATAATTTCTCATGAACCATCTCGAACGGCCTCCTGAAGGAAACCATCAACCACAAAAAAATAAAAACCTGATGCAAATAACTTTTTTTCGTGAACGCCAAACATCACAAGCAATCCATCGTGTGCGAACGAAATCGAAAGCAAGGTTCCACCGCCATAGAATGACGGAACCGACCGAACCAGTCAAGCTGGACGATCATCGGCCACACACAAAAAAAGGAAGCTATTATAGTTCCTCCAAACACCGACGTTCTCACGGTGCCTTCTTCAGATCGTCTATAAGGCTCGAGAACTGTCCTTACACTCAAATTTCTGTCATTACTCATAGGTAAGATGGACCAAAAAAAAGTGTGTTCAGATCACTTCACAAAGACAAAAAAACGCACGGACTCATCGGTACGCCAACATTGGCCAACGAAAGGAATACCAAAAAAACGGACCAGTCCTGCCAGTTCAAACAAAAGGGTTATCCTGCGCGGGAAACGAGAGCGAAAGTGAAGAAATCCCAAAAAGCACGTCCACCGAAGAGACACAGAGGCTCACGGAAGACGACAGAGGGAAAAAAACCACAAGTCCCCAGCAAGTCGTGATATCCTTTCCGCGAGCCGGATAGACCTCGATATGCAAATAAGATCTGCCCTAAGAAGACACGGACCCCGGGCTCACCCGAAAGGAGCCCTCCGTTAAGAAGCCCCTGCGGAAAGACCCTCGGAACATGCATAGACGTGGTGCTCTGTCTGACACGCTTCGCACGGTCCCTTTTTGGCAGGTTTCGAGGCCCGGAGGTGACCCGGAGGGCTTCCTTGCGAGGGCTGCTTCGGAAAAGGATGCGCAAAGGATTCGAGAAGGAAAAAAAACCTGCTCCTGCTCCTGCTCCTTGCTTCCCGGTTCTTCCTGATCGCACTGCAAGGAAAACCCTCCGGAACTTCGTTTTGACCCTGATGCGAGGCTTTGCGTTGTACCTCGCGGCCAAACCCTTTGCCCTTTGGACGGTGTACGTACGATTGACTGTGGCTGTTGTGTTGACTCAAGACATACGAGCTGCCCATCTTTGGTCCCTTTTGCAATCCACCCTGTAATGACCATAGAATTGCAAATTAATTCGCCGAAATCGATTACCACCCGTGTGTGTACGTGTGTGTGTACGCCTTGTTGTGTGACAAAAGTCAACGAGGGTTGAGTATGCAAAGTCCTACAAGAACCGTCATTTTTACCTTCCAACTCATTCAACTTCTCCACTTGACAGCTCAATAAATACGCCGTGCCCTGCGCCCTTTCGAGGTGTGTGTTAATTGTCGGTTAACCGATTAGCTCATCGAGCAAACAGGGTGTCAAGAATTTTGCGCAAAAAAATTTCCCATATCATCGCAACACCATTATGCAACCCCCCGGTTTCAAACGAGCTCAACGGATTCAATTTATTTACGTTTGTTTTTTTACTTTGTGAGTAAAATGTACTTTTCCCGTTCCAACCACTTTGCCACCGTGGGATCGTCATCAACATCAGCGCCAACGTACAGCCCACTCGACGCGGCAAAAGTGGTGTCATAATTTTTCCAAACAAATTTACCTCACGCTCACATCACATCGACGCGTTTCACCGGCGTTTTTTCGATTGTTCGCCCGAGGATTTATTGCCGATCGGATCGGCGATGAGAGCGCCCTGGAGGAGGTTTTTTACACCCGCAGTATGCAAATTCTGGGCCCAGATTCTCCCCAGACCTTCCCCCGGGAAGATCCGCCGCCCGGAGGGCTTAACTGAGCTTGCGAGGCGAAGGATTGAATTTGTTGTTGCCGAAAAGCCACGGGACTGAACAAAAAACCAACATGATGACTTTTCCACTAACCACGTCGTTCCACAAACTTACATGCAACAATTAAACCGTTCCGTTGACTCGACTCGTCACGCCGTTTTGGGCAGAGAGTGGAGTGTTTTTTACGCGCGGTTTTATCTCGCCACACTCTACTCAATAATTCAAACTTGCCAGCTTCCCACCTCACCGTCCGGGTTGATTGAGATGAAGCAAGCAGGGGTGCGGATGACAGCGAATGGGTGGTTTTTTTTTTGCACATCACCCAAACTTACCCCTTTCACGAGCCCCTTGGGGTGGAATTAGGTGCACCACCGCAACGTTTCAAACAACGGTGATACTATAACCAGCAGAACTGAGATTCAGGATGATTTGATTTGGTGTAAATGAATAACCAATTTGTACACTAGTCGGTCCGAGGGCGGTCGAATTTCAATCGGCAACAACCGCTTAATCATTTAATCATTTTGTTGTTAAATTTCATCTTAGACTACGATGTTCTACTCCGGTTTTTGTAATCCCAATCGGACCACGTTTGCAGCACAAACGAGAAGCATAATATGTTACACATTAAGAGTTTTGGTTTTCTCTTCATTCCAATGCTCGATAACTTTTCGTCTGTGTAGCATTAACTTTTTGGGAACCAACTAACAGGATCATTTAAATTAATTTAGGTTTGTTTTAATTTAACTTATAAAAGACCATTTCGCGAGTACAACGCTTTTAATTGAATGTTGGAAGAGTTTTATTCCTTCTCCTAAAATGTATGTTTTGTATTTCTCCTGAAGTGAAACAAGTCGTATTTATACGTGAAAAATTAAATCAAATATTGATTTTTTTTAAATTATTTTATAGGTTTTTTAAAACTATCCTGTTTCTATAAAATTCGAGGGACTATCACGAGACACTATCGTAGGTTTATCGGCAAAACTTTAACACACATACGATGCAAGTTTTTTGTTTTGTTCATAAGATCAATTATAAACTCTCCTGATGAATGCAAAACCTTTTGCTGGCATTTCCATTTTGAGCGGAGTGTTTAAAAAAGAGGTCTGTTTTTCTAACCAACTGGAACAATTTCATAATTGCCATCCTGCGAACATTTCGGGACACTGCGTGCCCAAAATTTCACTCTCGCCCGCCAAAAATGGTGTCGTGCAAATATTTCGCAGCGTTTTCCCCATTTCTCGGTGCACGCCAGGCCCATTCGCGGCATACTTGGCACTTCAGCCTCCCCCCTGCAATGCTCCCCGGGGACATCCCACGTCGGAAGAGTTCGACTACGGTGCGGGCCGCATTCCACTGGCATGTCTGTTGCCCAAACGACGCATCCTTTCCTTCCGTGCTGATTGACAAGAATTTCGGCGGTGCAAGTTGCCTACCGGTTTTGCGGGACTACGAAATTAGTTGCTGGCGCAGCAATTGAGTTCTTTTGAGCCAAACGGTCTTCGCACGGGAATGCTACCCGATACGAGCATACGACTTCGAGCGTCTTCTTCGACGTTTCGTTTTCCTTTCGAGCCGACGCGAGCAGTACCAAAATTGTGTTCCTCCAGTTGCAGGAAACTCCTCGGCAGCGTCTTCAGCGGTGGACTGTTCGTCCCGCGGAGGGTGTGGTTTGCGACCCACGGAGATTTTTTTTTCTCCACTCCTTTTACACTTTGCCTTTGCAAAGGTTCCGTCGTGCCAACTCGAGCCGCAGGGCTAGAATCCTGTCCAGGAGCCACCCTAGCTGTGCCGGGATTGGGCTGTTCGCCGAGGCTACAGACACCGGTTCCGTTCGACTCGGCGAGGGTTGTCCCTTTGATGGGAATGATTTTTTGGGAGTGTGACGCTCCTGAGCTCAGCGGTTTGCAATCTCCTCGCTCACTCGCGCTCTTTCTCTTTCTCTACCATTGTCGTCACTTCGTCCCGGATCGTTCCTAACCGTCTAAAATTTAGCGTTCCCACTTCCAACATCCCTCCATTTTCTATATCACTGTCGGAGGGTGTTTTTTTTTTCTTCTTCGTTCGACCTGCCAGACCTTCTTTCCTTGCACATCCTGTTCCCTTGCCAGCGACCGTCATTTTCTTCGGTTCCTATGTTCTTCCCTCCCCGCTTCGGAGCTGGGCTCATCTGAGAAAAGTTGGCATTGTGCGTAATGGCCTGAACTAGTTGAAGGAAGAATGATGGTTATTTTTTTCTCCTCCGACCAACATTTACGTTAACCCCGATGATTTAAATTATTACAGAAACAAGCATTACAAAAAAAGATCCTTGCCCAAACCTTGACTAAAGGAGGTGGAAAAAAACGAAATGTCCTTGGAAACAACAAACTGATAATCCACAGCCAATCCTTCTGCCCGAACGGCGGGAAAGAGTTGTAACGGTTTCGACCGTAGTTTTCTTGTGTCGAGATCGCGCTCGCGACATCCCTCTGTCGAGTCTTGAGGCATCCTGCGGGGAGGTGAGTGGGACCGGGAAAAACCGGATGAAATCTCTTCCACCAACAGACCAACGGCCCCAGAACGACCGTTAGGGAATTCGGAACTGGCGGCTCGAAGTAAGCATCGTCGCACGATGGGAGACGACACGAGTGAAGGAAGACGAATTCGGCGAAACTACAGAAAAAAATCTATTTATAAATCCAATTCTATTTCTGATGAGCTGAAAGAGTGTAGAAATTAATGGCCTAGAATAATGCCCAACAATGGCGTTTTGCAAGAACTCGCTTCAGGAAGTTCTAGGGTTTTGGGGAATTACAGGACAGGAAACTAGAAGAAATCATTATGAATGATAGAAGCATAAATTAAGGCAGTTTACGAACGAATGGCAGGAAAGGTGGAGACATCTGACTTCGTTGTCAGCAGGAACTCTTTTTTTAACTGGAAAGGATTGGTTTTAACGGCTTTTTGGCGGTTGGCGCGTTTTCCAACTGCAGCAAAGTCCTCTCCAGTTTTTCATCAGGTTGTTTGACCAAAACTAAAACCGAGCGTTAAATTTGGAGAGAAGTATTATTTGCAAGGATTTGATAACCCTCATCCCGATTGCTGTCGAGAAGTTTCCGGACTGGTTTCTCATAGTCTCGTTTGTTTTCTCTTCCGTTTTCCTCACTAGTGGTTGTCACATCGACCCCTTCGAACGAGGCGGAACTCCAGCTGTACCGCGTGCTGCAGCGGGCCAGTCTGTTGAACTACTACGACACCCTGCTGGAGATGGGTAAGACGACGGCATCTGGCCACAGGGGGACGAGACACTGACGGGCTTTTGCTCCGTGTTTTTACGATCCGCAGGTGGCGACGACGTGCAGCAGCTGTGTGACGCGGGCGAGGAGGAGTTTCTGGAGATCATGGCGCTGGTCGGGATGGCCTCGAAGCCGCTGCACGTGCGCCGGCTTCAGAAGGCGCTGCACGAGTGGATGACCAACCCGTCCGCCTTCCAGGCCCCGCTCACCAACGTCGACATCCCGTCGCGCATCCCCTACAGCCCGGAACCGGGCTCGATCGCGCGCAGCGTGTCGACGGCCGGCACTGGCGGGGCGTATGGCGGCGCGGCGACCGTCTCCGGTAGCTTCTCCAACCTCCAGGCCAGTGCGTCCTCCAGCACCACGCTCCCACTCACTCCAGCGACACCCCTTCCGACGGCTTCCTCATCGGTGGCTGCGGCGGCGGCGGCTGTGGCGGCTGCTGCAGCCTCTGCTGCTGCTTCTTCCACCCTCGGCGGCCATCTTGGCGGAACCGTCGGCAGCGGGGGCCACCACCACCATCACCTACTGCACCACCAGCACCATCACCATCACGCGCTCGGTAGCGGTAGCCTCGGCAGCACCATCTCCAGCCAGATCGGATCCACGACGAGCGGATCGGTGCAGCTGACGCCGGCCCTCACCGAGGACCAGGTGGCGAAGATCGTGCAGGCGGCCGAGCGGCTGTCGCGCACCCTACCCCGCCTCGAACCGCGCCAGCAGAGTATCAAGAAGCGGTCGGCGCGCGACCTCGAGGCCGTCATCGCGATGAGCGACAGCGATCCGCGCCGCATGGACGAGATCCGCAAGTTCTCGGCCATCTACGGGCGCTTCGACTGCAAGCGCCGCCCGGAGAAGCCACTTACGCTGCACGAGGTGTGCGTCAACGAGGCCGCAGCGCAGATCTGCAAGTACATCCCAGCCCTGCTGACGCGCCGCGACGAGCTGTTCCCGCTCGCCCGCCAGGTGGTGCGCGACTGTGGCTTTGGCCATTCCGCCAGCATACGTTTGACCGGCCTGAGGTGCGTACACCATGCAAACTTGAAGCACCATGCAATCGTCTCATGATCCGGTTTTTTGACTCCCTTTTTTCCTCCACAGTCAAACGCAACCGAATCGGGGCGACGAGCTGGACACGGTGCAGCAGATGAAGCGGGCGCGCCTCTCGAGCGACACCAGCTCCGACATGGGCAAGGTAGATAAGCCAAACGCATCAACGGCGCCGCCGCATCGATGCCATCGATGACGCCTAGTTTCGTTCTGCTTCGCTACAGATGCTTGAGCTCGGCCCATTTTGTTTGCCACAACGCTTGCTTTCCACCCCACACATTGCAAATCGCCCCATCATGAGTGGCGTAGCTTTACTAAGGCCATGACACCTTTTACCACCATTTGAGCCAAAGCCGTGACGTCACCTATCAGAATGTTTGATACGCATCCGTTTCCACTTTGTCACCTGACGGTCGCTAAAAGTGGCTCTATCATATCCAAAACTACAATTTTACCCTGGCTCTTCTTAAAGGAGGTAAAAGGTGTATGGTTACGCTTTTCACTGCTTCAGCCTGTGCTTTAGTATTCTGTTATAGGATTGTTTAACTTGCTTCTTGTGTGATTTTCTCGTTACTACTCATCAACGCGGCTTATGCTTTCCGTTCGTTGGTTCGCTGTCCTGCAAACATAATTTTTCTTTTCCAGCTTTTAGTTTGGCCTCCCCCCAATAACCTGCTTTCGATTGTATTTAGTTTCCCGACTTTATGTTTTTTTCCAAACTATCATTCGTTTCATTTTCACAGCCAATCTCCACCGCGCAATACACGTGCCTATGAGCTTCGCCCGCCCGCCTGGTCGCGTTCGCCGGAACGATTGCCCCGGACGTGTCCCCGGAGGCACACGGGGCACCGTTCCGCAACACCGCCAGAGCTGCTTCCTTCCAGGGGCTTGGTGGCTTTTACTAACCCCGTTGACGTTGCGCTTCCGCCACGGGACGCTTTGCTAACCGTTGCCTTCCCACGCTTCCGTTTATCGCTTTATTCGTTGTCTTTCGTTGAGCACATTTAAGTATCCTTTCATTATTCACTTATTTTTTTATTGGTTTAGTTTTAGTTTACCTAGTTTTTATGTCAGTTGCTTTCTGGCAATTTTAAAACTAGTTTATGTTTAGTTCTTTAAAGTAGGTTTTAGACAATCTTTCAACGGCATGGAACTGGAAAACAAGAGAACATATCTCGACAAGGATCGTGATACGCATGATACTTGCCGAGATACTTCTCTTCTTTTCCAGCCATCGTTTGTCGTTGTTTGCGAGAACAAGCGAGTAGCTTTATGTCTTTTATTATTTTCTGAAACTTCCTCGTGTAGTTTGAGAACGTCAGAATAAAGCTACTCGCTTGGAAATTAACGTTAGATGATTTTCTTAGTGAAAAAACCGTAGCATAGAGAGATTTGATTGATTTGTGGTAGTTAAAAAATATTCGTTATTTATTAACCTAAAATAGTTAATCGAATATCTCTCACAGGATTTTAGGTGCCTTTTATCTTGCTAGTCAGTGCTTTGACCTACATAGAGTTTTGTAGAACTCTTCACGCCTTAAAACGAAAATGTTCTTATTATTTTAATTTTTTGTAACAAGCTTAAAACATAAATCTTCTGACAGTATCTTATGCTTTGCGTTTAACGAGTTTTTCCAGCCATTATTTTAAAACCAATAGAACAGTATCATTGCAAATATCGGTAGCCGCTTCGCCACGCAACGCATCGCAAACAATTCCCAAACTGTGAGTGTAAGGATTTGCTATCGATTTAAAACGAATGCTATCTGTTCAATGTGTTAGTGCATTTACGGTCATGCAAATCAAGGGAGTGTCCTTCAAGTTGTCCTCAAGGACAAAAAGTTTCCTAATCCTGCATTCTACGCGACAGTCGCCTGGTATTCGTCACCTGGTATTCGTATTTGAAATTTAAATTTTTGCTACAAAATGTTTTACAACTTTACACTCACATTTTGCGGAATGCTAATGCACTCTGCAAAAAAAAATTGTGTTCTTTGCTCACACAGTGCATCGAATTCATCCCTCCAGAGTGCTATAAATGCTTCATCGCTTATCCGCTTTGGCAGTGTTTTGTATGAATGGCTGCGCATGCAAAGTTCGCTTGTATTGCATACAATTACAACTTTCCTCTCCCCCCTCAGCAAACATGTTTGAAGATCGATGATTCAACAGTAGCATTTGATTGTAATTCGCATCACTTATGCCTGCTTGTATATGCTTAGGACCGTAGATCCGCTTGACGTTCGAACACGAACGAAGATAAACCAATAAAGGTGCAGTGAGTATGGCGAGATACTAATCCGACCGTATTTTTTTCTAAATCTTTCCCCCGCAACGGCTGGACAGGAAAATTCCGACGACAATCGCGACATCTCGAGCGGCTCCATTTACCAGCAGATCAGTGACAAACCGTTCGACTTAACTGATTCAAGTAAATTTTCGTGAGTATTTCTTGTAGTGCGAAGAGTTGGCCGCCCACCGCCGGCTTCACAGGCATTGTTCGGCCACGGTGGGCTGTTGGTTCTTGAACAAAATACTAAATGTGTAGTGTAGAGCGTACAGCTACCTATGCTTGAAATCGCTACTTATACTCCTGGAGGAACGCCATGTTTAACAGTATTTTTCTTTTTGTCTTCTCGCGGCTTAGGTACACTCGATCCGAATTTGATGACACAGATTCTCGATTTAGTTTTAGCAATTCAAGTTCGTCACCAGTTCAAGTGAGTAAAAGCACAACAAAATACGCTGTTTACACTGTCATTTATTGGCCGACTTTTTCCCCAGGCTGGAAATGGAGCCGACCGAGATCTGAGCGATCCCGACTTCGGCGATCTCCGCACGCACACGCCGCGCGTCCTGGATCCGACGGGCGGCTCGCTGGGCGTCCAGGTCATCTCGTCGTCCGGTGGTCACATCATCGCCGTTGCCAACCCTGCCCTTGCCCTCAGCCCGGCCCTTAGCGAGGCGATCTCCATCAAGCGAGAAGCCATCTCGCCGGATCTCTGAAGCACGATCTCATCCCAGCACCCTTCCCTGCTTCCGGTCCTGCAGAGATGTGTTTAGCACACAAACAAACGCACAGACGACGGGTTGATCATTCGCGATCACCTGCATCGACGTCACTGAACCGATTCGATGCGAGATTGTACCATAGCTAGGTTAAGTCTTTTTTTTCTCTGGTGGTGGAGGATTTTGCAAAATTTTAACGTAGGTCAAGGCATCTCCTTAGTTTGTACTAGTCTGCAACTTTTTAAAAGTTATGCAACCAATTTTTTTTTCCTTTTCGATAAACCCGTCTACGTTCCGTACTCCTTTTTGCTTCGGCAATCAGGAGAAAACAGTAACGTAGCTAACTAGTAAAGACTGCGAGCGCGAAGCAATAAGTCGGGAATATGCAAAGTAACGAACGAAAATTCAAAATTACTAATGGCGAAAGATATGTTGGTACTTCTGACAATATGCTATAATGAAATTTTTTGTTAATTTTTTTATTCAAAATTTGTTCTTTTTACATCCATTTAGTCGAATTCAATCATTCAAAATCAACTGCCAAAAAGACTGTCAAATAAAGCAAACTACAGGACTGCTTTTGTTATAGGTTACGCATTCGTTTAGTTCGTTCTTAGTCTTTTAAATATTATTTTGTTGACTATTCAGAGCAAGGAGAGAAGATTCTTATTAAATTTTCTGACTCGTTAGTTATAGAGGCAATGTTTTGTTGCATACCTCGAATCGTGGAGAAAGTTTTTAGTTTTTATATGATTCATTCTTTTTCGCACCCACACACCACCATGTCGTAGATTGATGATATACACGAATAAAAAAGTGCAAATTAGATATTTCGTTCAGTAGCGACACACTCAAAGAACAAATGCTGTATTTTTTTAACGCTTAAGTCCCACAACCCGCAGCGAATAAATGAAATATAATACACAGAGAAAACAAAATAAAGTAGACATTTGGAGAAGGAAGTATTCGTGAACTGTTTGTATAAACCATGAATGAATATAGCATTATTGAAACAAAATAAAGAAAAACGTAATATTGCGAGTACAGATTATTTAAAAATAAATGGAGACAAATCCGCTAAACTCAAAAAAGGGCAAGGGAAGAATGAACGTACAAATTCATAGCGATCGAACTCGCCACAACCGTACGCTTTGTGTAAAGATGTACAAATCGAATAACCGGAGTAATAAAGCTAGTTAATGCATCCACAAGGAAACGAATTCTGGTTTCGGGTTTTGTACTGAAAAACTAATAATACACGTTTTATTGCTCGAAAGTCTCAGAGTGGGTAAACAGAGTGGTTCCGGTTTTACAGCGGCTCGGCCACCTTCTGCTGGATCCAGTCGACGAAGCTGGCGACCCGGGTGTACACCCCGGGAACCTCGGCGCGGGCACATCCGATACCGTAGGAGACGATGCCGACCTGGTAGTAGTAGAACTGCGAGCCTTGCCGCTGCGGCAGCATCAACGGACCGCCGCTGTCGCCCTGGCACGAGTCCTTTCCACCCGCCAGCACGCCGGCGCACATGACCGCGTTGTCGAACTGCTTCTGCGAGAAAACCTTGCCGATCTTGTCGTACAGCGTGCGGCACTCGTCGTTAGCGATGATCGGGATCTGCAGCTCCTGCAGCTCGGTGGCCGACTTGCCACCCTCCTGCGTTCGGCCCCAGCCGGCCACGAACGGCATGTAGCCGATGAAGTTCTTGCTGCGAATCGTTTCGCCTAGCGGCAGGCAGATCGGCTTGATGGCTTCTGCCAGGTGCATCACGAGAAAGAAAAAGGTTATAAAGGGTTAAACATGTTAAAGTAAAACCTCAGGGAGCATTGAGTATTTTTATCCCCTCAGGATTGGAAAATGAATGATTGTATCTTATGTTGGTTGCAGATTTGACTCGGAAATGAGTTTGACAAGGTCGATTGGAGCTTACCATTGAACTGCACCTCACGCTCCATGAACAGCACGGCCAAATCGGTGTGGCCGTCCTTCTTGTCGTACGATGGATGCTGTTCGTACTGCAAGCACGAAAAGCGAAAGGAAAGTTAAGTTAAGGTCCAAAAAGAGGCTACACCGAAGCGTCCTTTCACCGACGCCCGGGACCTTGATGACACTCACACGAGTCACGGGCACATCGATGTGATTCGTTTCGCCGTCGGTGGAGGTATCGTGCTCTCCCAGGCGCACCGAGGCCCTGCGCAGGGAAGGAAAAGAAATAGCCCAATTAATCACGCGTCGCGTCCTTCCGCCTCTACGGGAATGAAGGAAACCGGGCGACTTACAGATCGCGACGCAGGCAGTGAGCAGCAGTCAGCACGTGACGCTTGGTGATGAGCGAGCCGCCGCACTTGAACGACACCTCGCCGAGCGCATTCTTGTAGCCGATCAGCGCCATCCAGGGCCAGCCGTTCAGGGACGCCGGGACACCGCCGACCACTTTGTTGTGCTCCACCGCGCTAAACCCGCAACCGGTTTCCGGCGTGAGCAGCTCGGCTGGCCCGGTGGACGTTGCCGTTGGGGGACCCTCGGTTTCCGGGGCTGGCGGTGGCGGTGGTGGTGCGGTTGGTGGTGCGGTGGGCGGAATGACGGTGGGCGGCGCTGGTGGGGCCACTGTGACCGGGCCCAGCGGGCAGCAGATGTTCGGCTGGATGTAGTTGCAGATGGCGTTCGACTGGCGGATGTACTGCACGTAGTCGGGATTGGACTGAAGACGGATGAAATCGTTCAGCACATCTGGGCAGCTACGGATACCTGTAGCAGGTAAGGGGAGAAAATAGAAGGAACCGGTGAGCGAGTGATCCGAGGAACCCGGTGGTGCCAGCCATACTTATGCAATATCCTTCGCGGTTGTCCGGACCGATGCAGTCTGCGGTGCGCTTCGTGGTGGCCGGAGCCGTGGTGACCTCTACAAAGGGAGACGAGGTTGTAGTTTGGTCGTACTGCACGCCGTCGCTGCAGCAGAGCACGGGGCTGCCATTGTAGTTGCGGTTGCCGCAGCTGCGCTGGGAACCGAGCAGGAAGTTCACCGTCTCCTGGTTCCGGTTGTACTGGTACAGCCTGATCAGGGACGAACAGGACTGAAACACCTGGCACACGCCCACCTGACCGTTCGGCGTATAGCACGATCTGGCGACTGCAAGACGGGGGAAGCTTAGTGAGGGTTACCGGGAAAGGGATTTGAGCGTGTATGTGTGTGCGCGCGAAATACCACCAAATCAACGCCAATGTATCGCCAAAGCTTGACCTGCCTGTTCCCTCAACAATTAACGCGCATATGCTCCAAGCTGGCACGGCAAGAAATGTAGGCAACGTTACGCAACCCCATTCATTTGCCGACGCCATTTTGTTCCCCCCTGTTAGATGCGCGGTATTATTTCTTAAGTTCTTCCCGAGCGCGAGAACGTTTAACATAAACAAAGCCTACTACTCTGCGTTAACATGCGAACTCCCGAGCAACCAGCTAATGACCCCCTTGAGCTAACGTAAAGGCAAGAACAGCAATCTGTGGCGTATGTCCGAGGCACGAGTATTTTAATGACTGCCTAATAGAGCCGAGGCACGCACTGCTGTCGGTTTAAATTAATCGTTTCAACAGATGCTCTACCGATTCACTGCTTGACACTCCCCGGTGTGAGTACACAGGCTGGAATTGTTTATGTCAACAAACGACGCACTGCAAAAACCATCGCGGACTTCTTCGCAGTCCAGCGGTTGGCACGGAGGAAGCAACTGTTTGACAAGTGTGATTGGCCATCGCCTGCTGATCGGTCGTCGATTAACACCGTCCAGTGTCGTACGCACACAATCGTGTCGACCAGTGATTAGACAGATCGGCCAGTAGTAGTAGCAAGTAGTAGTGGTAGTAGTAGTAGTAGGAGCAGTACTTCTTGACCGTGACTGTGATATTCGAATGTCAATCGAATCGAGGCGAACCACCTCCCAAGGCGCCCGGTGTGAAGGTAGCTTATGGGCCAAAACGGACGCGCCATCGTGCGACGTTGACGGAAAAATGGGGTGACAAAAAAATAAAGCTGATATGCTCCACCAACGAAGCGATGCAAACGCACATCGAAAGACAGCAACACGCGATGAGGCAGTGAACCGGATAACGCTGCTTCCCCCAAAAAACCGGATCCCAAACATGGCTTCGAAAAATGGCGACCCTGTACACTTCACTTGAAACAATTCTTCAACCGGCGACCCAGCGCAGCGTGGTTTGACCTTGCCATTGGGGTTTTTATTTATCTTTGAGCTTTAACTTTTCCTCACAGTAACGAATTCATTTCGGCCCAGTGGTGGATGGTATTTGGTGAGTCTCTCTCCCATTGTCGACAAGTTAACGCCTTTTTTTGAACGCAAAAAATATATCAAATCCTTTTTCGAACCATACCTTGCGGCTGCACGTTGTATATGCTAAGGCAGGACAGAATGAAAAACGTGAGCTTCCACATGGTGTCTGTTTAAATAATAGCTCAAAAAAACACTAAAATATTATCCACTAGATAACGACTTCACTGGTTTGTAGGGGAAGAAAAACCACTTGCTGCTTAGCACTTAGCACATCTTCCACAGCAGGGACGATCGGCACTTCCTTCTCGATCGGCTGTAGCTGCAAGACTAAACATAACCCGTTTCTTCGGTGAGGATTTTAAGCACGGCCAGCGCGAATCGCGAATCAGAATCAGAAGGCGCACCAACACAAACGAAACCATCGGGTTCCCAAGAAGGGGGCGGGGGGGGGGGGGGGGTGTAAGGATGGCTCTTTCGCACACAGGAGCAAGTGCAGCACCTCAAGTAGCAGTGGAAGATCCGTCCGCTCCACTGGTCATTTATAATAGCTCCTTGTTGTGCTCCCCGTCTCACTACAGCTTTGCGTCTCCATCTCCGGTCTCAGTGGATCTGTGGTTGTAGGCCGTTGGTGAGACAGCTGAGACGGTGTGAATCCCCGAAGCGAGCCAAGATTAGACATTGAAAAACAAATCGGTAGCTGATCGGCACCCCCAGAGAGATTACTCACCGCCGGTAATTGGGGTGGGAAATTCTAAACTTTCCACTTCAGATTCGGTTTCCGAAACAAACAAAAAGTTAATCAACACTTTCCTAACAGCGTAGGGTTATCATGATACATGATAACGTAAACTTAGATTTCCCCCCCTAAATGGCGACGGTGATTGCTTAGACTGGGGGTTTCTACGTCACCTAATTAAAACAAACAACCAGAAACATCGACCGTTTACTGCTCCACATGCAAATTGTAAATGAGCCGATGATCGCTTGTACGCCAGTAATGCGATTATGAAAACCGGCCCTCTGATGTCGATAAGATCTTGCATAGTTGTTTGACGGGAGGCGTGACGGGAGCTAGCGCCAGATCGTGCATCAAAGACGGGCTGGCGGGACGCATGGATAGGATCTCGCCAAGATCGCGCTATAATCTCGTGCAATACATCTTACTCAGTGTTGACTTCTATTCCCTGCATGCGTGATGCATGTGCGTAATTCACTAAATTGACAGGCAATGAAGGAGCAAGTGGTGAGATAATTCAAAGGATTTAGACGAAATTAGCTTCTTCATTAATTAAATAAAACTTTTTATGGAATAGAAAAAATTGTTCATTATTGTAGAAAGTAATATTTATTTAAAAAATTCTTATTGGTTTGGGGAAATTAATTTTAAGCTATCATATAACGTCATATAACAGAAGTTAAACAGAAGAACGTTTCACAATCGCA
Organism: Anopheles atroparvus; assembly: GCA_914969975.1. Classification (NCBI taxonomy): domain Eukaryota; kingdom Metazoa; phylum Arthropoda; class Insecta; order Diptera; family Culicidae; genus Anopheles; species Anopheles atroparvus. The sequence continues at coordinate 44,533,763 of CAJZCY010000001.1, read as the reverse complement.
ATCGCTCTCAATCACCATGCATACATAGAAGAAAAAAACATAATTGTTTAAAATGTTGTTCTCTTTCTCCTCAATTTTTATTCTATGTGTTCACATGGTGGATGAATAGAGATGACAAAGATTTAAATTCGACTGCTCACCTAACAGGGAAACCAATGTGTGTCGCTTGAAACATTCATGCTTCTTTATAGTAACTTATATCTTATTTCTTTATTTTATCGGATCATAAAACAAACTTAAACAAACCAGGCAGCAATTGACGCTACCTTGTTGCTTTGCGCAATAATTTATCGATCCATTTGTGCCATTTAAATTACGCAACGCCTATTACGGGCACACATTACGACCGGGATGTGGCCAGGTGAGCCATTCATCGGAAGACCTAAAAGCTTTCCGAAGCACAAGGTGTGACTTCACTGTGTCAAGATCGACGTGCAGCTAGTTGGTAGAAACGGCTTTGCATTACCGGCAACCTTCGAACGTAGATTAATCTATTAAGTAAGTTACCGTTTCTCGCGCAATAGGATGCCTTCCAATGGTCGGTTAGAAGAGGCATTTTGTTCAAATGATCTATAATTTAAACTAACCTTAGCCAACTGATAAAACAAAACTGAAGCGTTTTAACCGTTTGTTTAACCGATCCGGCGATCCTTGTGTCCAACTCATTCCCTGACCCACAGATCGGTAAAATTCGAATTTTATGACCCACGGGGCTACCAAGACGGCGAGACGAAGCCGGAGGCTAAACATCCACGAAAAGTATACACTCCGCCCGAGGGCCACTCGAGAAGCAGCTCACTCATATTGCCTTAAACTTAAACTTGAATTTGCATTTTATTCGACGTCCACATAAGTGGGAAGGTAAGCAGACGGCTCGGGTCACCAAACTGGTCTCTGGGCTTGCTTGGTTCGGCAACCGGTTCTTGGGTTGCGTATCCGTGTCATACAACAGCACAGAAAAAAAATCAAAATGAAACAAAACAATTTGCTTAAATCTCCGCATCCACTCCGCGCGTTCATTAAAATGATTATTTTTTGCTTTATTTTCCCACTCGGATAGTCGAAGAAATATGTAAAAATTTGCAATCGGTGATTATGTTAGCATAAGCCTCCGTCATCCTTGACCGACGCTTCGGTTCGGTGCCGCCATGTGATGCAGCTAATTATTAACCGCGGAACGCGAATTGCGATTTAGTCGACGTCAGGCGTTCAGATTCGCTTCGATCCACGGCAGATACGCGGTGACTTTCACGTAGACTCCCGGAAAGCCTGCCCGAGCACACTCGTATCCGTACGAAACGAGTCCGATGAGGGTATAGTAATAATATTGACCATTCGTGGACAGCTGGCAAAAAAAACGGAGAGAAAAAAAATAAAAACAGTGGTCAACTCAACGTCCTCCAGCTCAGTGAATCAGCCCGAGAGTATGTAACACCTAGATCCGCGGAGAGTCTAGCGCAGGCTAGCGCAATGACTTCACGACGCGTGGCGTCGTTTTGCGTGAATTGGATGTTAATCACGCGCCGGGCGTTCGCAGTCACCGCACCGGGATCTCAGCTAGGTTTTGCTACACTAACCTCCGGTAGCATTAGCGGGCCACCGCTGTCGCCTTGGCAGGAGTCTTTGCCCCCCTGGGGGAAACCGGCGCACATCACCGTGTCATCGAAGACCTGGTTGGGGAAGTACAGCTTGTAGTTGAAGGCACACTGGTCGACCGGAAGTACCACCACCTGCGCCTCCTGCAGTTTGCTGGCGGTGGGCCCATTGAACGACACCGCACCCCAGCCGGCGATGAACGGTGCGTAGTAGGTCAGGTCTTTCGTTCGCTGGCGCGTCTCCAGCGGGAGACAGATCGGCCGGATCGTCTCGTCGATGGCGACGCTCCTCTGTAGCCACAGCAGAGCGATGTCGTTGCGGATGATGGTTGCATCGTAGCGCTCGTGCACGAGCCACCGTTGGATGTAGATGTCGACGGGGTTGGCCCCGTCCTGGTCGGAGGTGAGGTCGTGCTCGCCGAGCCGCACGAAGTACAGTCCGCCCTGGGTGCAGTGGGCCACCGTGAGGACGTGCGTGGTCGTTATGAGCGTGCCGCCGCACAGGAACCGGGGACCGGCGTTCAGCTCGAAGGAGGTGGCCCGATAGCCCAGGGCTGCCATCCACGGCCAGGCGTTCAGCTGCGCGTCAACGCCACCAACGACGCGCGTATGGGTCCCATTGGACATGCCACACCGGTCGGCGTCGTTGGTAGGTAGCCTGGTGGTGGTGGAACCACCTGCGCCGAAGCCCGTCGAAGCTGTCCCGGGCGTGGCGGGAGTGTTGGCAAAGTAAAACGATCCGGTGGCGGCGGTAGTAGTACCGAAGGAGGGTGCGCTGGTGGTGGTACTCACATTGAACGTTCCCTGCACGAATCGCAAAGTCGGACAGCAGACCTAGAACGACCGAACGAAACGAACAAACGGATCGTCAAGCATCGCAGTAGCGTCACTCGAGAAACTAAAACTCCTACCATGGGCGTCACATCGTAGTAGCCGCAGACGGACTGTGCCACAAAGGTCTCGATCGATGGGTCGCGCAGATTGGCGTTGCGTATCAGTAGTTGAAGGATCAGGTCACAGTTGACGTACACGATGCAGATTCCCCTTTGGGCGTTTGGCGTGAGGCAGCTATCATCTGGAATGAGCGACGGGAGAAAGAGGGTAGTAAAGGGAGGGTAGGCCATTGCAAATGTACCAAACGGGCTACTATAGAAGACATACTTATTGTTAAAACTCAACTTCTCGCGGAAGTGGGTACCACGATCGCCCTCGGGTCAACACACGGACATCCGTTAAAGATTTGCCTCGGGTCAAAGTTTGGCACTGACCCTGTTCCCCCGAACGTTGTGGACGTCAGCAGCGAGGGGGGACACGTTTGAGGGATCGTGGGACAGGAAACGGTCGGTGTCAGGGTGCCCGCGTTAGTCGTCGGAATCGTGCTGGTTAGTGTAGGTGGATTGATTGTCGTCAGGAACGACGGGAATGTGGGCAGTGGTGATATTCCCGTTACAGGCGTAACGGGGCTAAGGGTGGACGTCAAGATACCACCCGTGCCGGTCGAGGGAGGATCGGTGAATGTTACAGTAGGAAACAGGGGTGTACTAGGTGTGGACGTTAGGATAGTGTTTGGGATTGTGGACGTGGTAAAGGTAACGCCGCCGGGTGTGGTAGAAGTAAGCGTCGAGATTGGGACGGTTTGGGTGCTGACCGTCGGGGTGAACGAAATGGTAACCGTCGGAGATGTCGTCTGCAAAGTGGTTGACGTAGTCGGAGGTACCGTCGGTGATGTCGTCTGTAAAGTGGTTGACGTAGTCAGAGGTACCGTCGGAGTTCCCGTACTGAACGTCAACGGCGGGTTGGTTAGGGGAGTAAATGGAATAGGTGAGGACACCGTGGACGCCGGGAACGTAAAGTTGGATGGCAGCGTGATGAACGGAAACGGTGTGATCGTCTTGAGATGCTCAAAGCATACGCCTTTCCAGTGGGCCAGTTTCACCAACCACGGAAACAGTAGCAGCTTCCAGCAGATTTCGTCCAGCGACATCACCTTTACACCTGCATTGGGCCCTTTTTGCACCGCACAAAAATCACAACACTGCGAACAGGTCGTTTAATGCACTACTAATGCAAGAAACGACACGATGTGCTGCTTTTAAACAGCTGCAGCTTAATCCACAAAAACAGGCACAATGGCGTTATTAAGGTTGCAAGAAAAAATCTCAATGCCAAAGTTAACACCAGTGACCTCTGGGTAGAACGGTAGAACGTATTGATCTGTACTATGCTCGGATTCGTTGCCCGTGTGGTTTTCTAAAATTGCTACAATAAACTGTGGAAAGATAGTGCTCGGAAAAACTAACAACCCCTAAGCCGCACAGCATCACCCGACGCACTTGACATTACCGGGCATGCGATGATGTGGTCCGGACGTGGACCAAATTACTAGAGCGTGTAGCGTTTGCTCTCGTGACCGCAGGGTGTTTGCCAACACCTCCCGTTGGTGTGAAGATCACTCATTGATGCGATGCTATATGTACACTTCAGCCATCGTTTTTCAGTGACATCTCGTGTCTGTCTGGTTTGGCTGCTGAGTGTTTATTTTATTAACTTCGGAGCGTTTAACGGAATCAAACAATTTCTTTTGTTTTTCGTGGAACAAAATACCACAATTTCACTAAGCAGAAGATTTCGAGTGTACTTACTTTGTCCGTTAGAATAGGAGATCATCATGAAAACTATTATGATGGAAAAGCTGTGAAACATTTTTGAATAACTGTTACCGACTTTTTCCAACAAACTGCGGCAAACTTTGGCTCCACTATCGTTAGAAGCTGAGCATCAACTACCTATCTAGCAATTTGTAGCTGCAGTTCGAGAGGTTGTGCGGCACAATTTCGCGCAAAACCTAAACGCAAACATGGCATGAGACACCATTAAGGCCGTCCAATTGTTCTCTAATCATGTGAGTTTTTGTGTGTTTGCGATTTGCACTGAATAATATGCAAGCAGTGAAAGCACGAATAAAAAAATGCGTCGCAGAGGTCGGCTGTGATTGTGTACCATTTTGGTAAGCAAGCAACAATTGAACATTACATTTTAGCTCCCCATAAACAAGCGAGTTGAAAGATGCGAAACACGTTATCTCCACTGGAATGGGCTCGAGTGACAATTTTATAACTATTTAAAATTTATACCCAAATGAGAGGAATTCTCAACAAGTTGATACATTTCTACATTGCTCCTAAGAGTCGATGAATCTTTTTTTCTTTTGGCCCGGTCATAGTCCACTCAACGCATAAACTGGTCATATCGCAGTGAAACTAAAAAAGCGTGCCAACTTTAAACCGTGATTGAAATACACAGTTACCAGAGAATCCACGTTCGCAATGTCTTTAATCATCGAGCCGTTTAAAAATGTCCTTTAAGCTTCGCTAGCGCCATCTTCAGTCATTCCAGTCTCCTAAACATTTTGCGTCTCGTGGAGGGGAAATTTGTATGGAACCATCATGGGTCATCATGGGTCCGGGACGAACTGTCATTTTATGTCCGTTTTGTAAATCGGGCTTAAATCATCGTTGCACTTTATACTGCTAGAATGGACTTTTGATATCAAAGGGCAAGCAGTATCGTTCTTCAAGTTTTGGCTTAATATTATATGCTAAGGCCTTCGCCACTTTGTGCATCCATCTATTTTTCGCAGTAGATGATTTGGAATCGTTCCATTGCACCCATAGTGCACGCTTTCCCGGAATTTGATGTATCAATGCCCCACCAGGAACGGATCAATCCGCGTAGGTGCTTCACGGAATTTGCAACACTACTCCCAGAATGTACACAGCTGTCAGCGAATCAGTTCTCAATATTTTGTTTCGTTTTGTTGTTAGTAAACGCACCTTCGGTCCGTCGTTCGGTTTGTTTTCATAGTTTGACCCAGTGCACAGCGTTCCACTTTCCGATTGTGCTGTCCGCGGCGTGCAGTGTGCGCAGAACGTCCAGTGAATCCCGTTTTTATTCGCGATCGCCCGCGCCCCTCCTCCTTTCGGCGACTCCAGAATGTCCCGTTACAACCAAACGCACGCAGGCTACGCACAGACCTTCAAGCTGGTCGTAGTGGGTGGCGGAGGTGTTGGTAAATCCGCTATCACCATCCAATTCATACAGGTATTTTTAGCATTCCGTTTAGCATTACGTTTTTGGTGCGCTTCGGCCATAGTAGCATAGTGCACGGAAGCGCTACTAGGAGCAGCCCTTGCGCAAGGTGATCCGAAAAATCGTACCATCTGCTACTGCTACGGGAGATAAGATCTATTACCGGATCATACGTCGCGCTGGCAGGTCGGCGGGGCATGTGGCCCCTTATCGCTGATTAGCTCACCGCGCTCGAAAAAGGAATCAACTTTCCCAACCCCAGCGACGATCGCCGCTCTCGGCGGGCCGCGTAATCTTTGCCGTTCGCCCGCGATCGCCCGTGCGGTGGAACGAGACGGCAAATGCAAAAAAAAACATTTCATGCGAGCCATTCAACTTGTGTTGTAGCGCACCGCACAGTGCGGACGACGTCATCCACTACCACCATCATCGGCTCACACTGCTTGAAGCGGTGCGGGATGCTGGCGGTCACTGCTCGCACCGATCGCCCCCACATAATTCTTGTCCCATTTCGTCACACCGCCCGAGTCACGAGGCTGTTGATGGCCAAGGCGAAAAGAGCATACGGATCGTTTCCATCGATACGGATTGATGCTTGTTTCTAGTCGTTGCTTCGTCGTTTTTATATTCGTTTTTTTTTTTGTCTTTGACTCGGCCCACTCGACTTAAGCACAACTTCAAAAGAAATGCTAACGAGATCGGTGGTTTCGATCATTTCACACCAGCAAAAATGGCAAGTTTGGATGGAATATGGGAAAACGATGATGTTCGAAGTATCGCCACATGCACACCGGACCGCTCCATCTCTAAAATTCGCTGAAACAAAGCAAACGGAGTGCGTACGAGCCGGACAGCAGGCAAGAATAGGTGAAGGGCGGTGGAAACGAACGCTCGGGACCTTGCACAGCCAAAAAAGTCATCCGCGCACACGATGGAACCTTGAAAACAGATGCTAATGAATGTATTATTTGATGATGCACCTCCGACGAAGACGCCGAGCGCCGGGCATGCAACAAGTTGTATCTATTCTTAGTGGTGCACCAAACATATGGCACTTTTGGGTGCGGCCATTCTATTCGGGAAGATTTCATGTTTTAGTGTCCTTGAATATGGAACAACAAAGAGCGCTCATTAAAACAAAAAGAAAATAGTCATCTTCATGGTAAGACGCTCGGGTCTTAAGGCATCGTGTAACTTTCCACTGTCTTTGAACTGTACCCCAGCTTCGTTGCGTGATGTTCCATGCGGTTCAAGTGCCTTTGCTAGAATGTTGCCATTCCGGGGCAGCCATTGCATGGCCTATGAGTAATACTCTGCGAACAGCAGTTCTAAAAATACTGCAATTATTGTTCATAAATGCTAAAAATAGCTACACTGCCTGTGCTTGCATTTGCCGGGCAATGTAGGCAGGGTAGGGCACTTAGACAGACCCACTGAAAACTCGAGCATAAATTATGTTTTAATTCCCCAATAAAAGTTCTTTCTTTGTTAGGGTGCAGTCCGGATGTCTGCTTGGATACCGTACATGTTGCTTTGATGATTGCTCTTGCGATTGGTCTCGAGGGCTTCGTTTTTGGATTACGATAGATTAGCAAACGCAGTGGCCTGATTCTTGAGCCTGCGCCGTAAAGTCATTCAAAGAGCGTTCCATGTTTAACTTTGTTGCCAACGAAGCTTCGCTTTATCGAATCGAAATCGAGTAGCCCATGCATTGACAAAAATGTACCTAAAACAGTAGAATAAAAATGGAATGAATTTTCTCTTACTTTTAGAGCTACTTTGTAACCGACTATGATCCCACGATCGAGGACTCGTATACGAAGCAATGCGTCATCGACGATATGCCAGCAAAGCTTGATAGTGAGTTGTTTTTTAGCTTTGAGCCATCCCTCCTACCCGTTCCAGCCTGCTGAACTAATAAAATACTGCTCTCATCTTTACCACCAGTTCTCGACACGGCCGGTCAGGAAGAGTTTAGTGCCATGCGCGAACAATACATGCGCTCCGGGGAGGGCTTTTTGCTCGTGTTCGCAGTCACCGATCACGCGAGCTTCGACGAGATCTACAAATTCCACAAGCAGATCCTGCGGGTAAAGGATCGCGATGAGTTCCCGATGCTGATGGTGGGCAACAAGTCGGATCTGGACCACCAGCGGGTCGTACCGCTGGAGGAAGCGCAGCAGCTGAGCCGCCAGCTGAAGATCCCCTACATCGAGTGCAGCGCGAAACTGCGCATCAACGTCGATCAGGCATTTCACGAGCTGGTGCGGGTGGTGCGAAAGTTTCAACTCTCCGAACGGCCGCCGGTAGATGAGAAGGGAAAGCGAAAGAACCGGAAAAAGTGCTGCATCCTGTAGGAAGTGCGTCGTGTGCGCGCCTATCGCTGCGGGCTCTGCCGTTACAACTACGGACATCACTACTTTCCCTCATCACTTTCCCGTTAAAACGCCCAACGTTTTAGCATTGATAATTTTAATTGTGTACTGATTTGTACAAGCCGAACGTATCGTTAATTACGTGTGTTTACGTAAACTTTAGTTTCCTCCTCAATCTTTTCCGAACGGAAAACTGACCCCAGTGCAAGAAACTGTAACAAAACGCCAACATTAACAACAAAAAAAATTATTCAAAAACCTTTCAAAAAAAACACCCCCAGTACCGCCAACCTGATTCCAAGATGAAGGATAAACGACTGCGGCTGTGGCATGTGCAGATAAAGCTACCGCTACGGTGTTTCGAGTGCCAAAGTGCCCAAGATCTGCTATGAGCAGAAGGAGAGGAAGGATCATGTGCGTTGCATGAAATGAATCCAAACAAAACTAGAAACGAAACTTACGTACGTACGTACGTACGTACGAACAATGCAATCTAAAAGAGAAGCAACTGCCAATTCTACCGTGCACCGTGGTACGGTACTTCGAACTTATACGTTCTTCTGGAAATGGATGGATCGCATAACGAGCCATCTTATCGTGCCATCAATTGGGCGGATTCAGCGCACAAGACTTGAAATATTTGACTCATTTTGCGCAATTACATTACTTTCGTATAATACTGCCGCCGATTCAAACGCGAATTCTAAACAACGCACAGCGAAAAGTGTCGTAAAAACAATTATTTTATGGAAAATCAGGGCAATTAAGTTTTATGAAAATTATTTAATTTTAAAATCGAAGCCACAACATCTTGGCGAACCGGAAACGGGTGGAGGAGTGTGGATAGAACACCCTCCGTAGAAACATTCGACTGGATATCAGCACCAATATCAAACCGGCATATATCAGCTATACGAATTTGCAAGTGGAAGCATAAAACCGGCCACTCAAGATATCGAAAGACTTATTCGTAGTTAGCAAAGTGTTCAACTTTTGAAGGCAAAAGAAAATGCAATGCTTTAGGCAGCCGGCTTCACGAGCGAAATCGTTCGTGTTGGCACCCAAGCAAATTTGTGTGTAGAACAATAATCGGGGCAAGGCAGGCTTGCATCCGGCACTGATGGTGGAGGAATATGTTAAAGCTATACAGCGCGCGCGATCCGTATTGTATCGATACAGGATAACGTTCCGTTTAGAGACAACAGAAATACATATCTGTATTAACACCTGCTTGGTCCTGTTGGACTCTTCTGAGCGAGCAGAGCGCGCAAACACGCCGTACACAAGCTGCAGGCAGTGAGGTTAAATATGGTTAATCTACATTAGCATTATTGTAGCCAAGCGAACAGTGTCTATTAACCAAAATCATAACGAAACGTTAATTATTAGCTTTAAATGTGCTTCGACAAAAACATTAAACAGCAATATGGCAATAATAGGTCGTGTAGAAGGGAATAACGGAGAAATAGTCACAATTTGTTGTACTTTTTTTTGTACGATCGAGCGACCTCTACGGAGGCGTACAGGCGTACTACGGGAAGGTTTCTGCCTGCACTGACGGGTAGCGTTGATTATCGGTGTAATGATTTTAAACATTAACAACAACTCACACTTAGGTAAATGAATATTTTCAAGCAAAAAACATTTGTATCGGTGCTAAATTTTGTAACTGAGGAAAAGGACGTAGAGTCAAAACGAAACAGCGCGAGCAGCAACGCTCGCAGTCAGGGCCTTTTCTTTGAAAAATAACTCAAAAACAACCGCCGTGTGTTAGGTGAATAGGTTTTTACATTTTAACTTTTCATATATCATTTTTCGAAATGATTGTTAATCAAATATATTTACTGGATTTTAATATACTAATTAACCTTCACCGGACTATATTTTATTCTATTTTAGGAATACCACCGACTGAAAGTGAAGTACTTCAGTTTTATTGCATGCTTATCATCATAAAATGTTTATTGGTTGATCGGTCCCTTTCACAGGATAGTGCACCATTAATTTGCTTCAATCTGTAATTTAATCCAATCGATGAACGAGGCAACTCTGGTGTACACACCGGGCAGCTCAGCCCGTGCGCACCCAATGCCGTACGAAACAACGCCAACCTGGAAGTAGTAGTACTTCTTGTTCACCAGATACGGCAACATCAACGGACCGCCGCTGTCGCCCTGGCACGAATCTTTGCCACCCTCGACAAATCCAGCGCAAATGACGGCATCATTGAACTGCTTCCGGGTGAACAGTTTGCGTATCTTTTTGAACAGCTGCACGCACTCGTCGTTCTCAAGGATGGGAATTTGGAGTTCCTGCAAGACCTTCGCCTCGAATCCGTTCTCGGCCGTGCGACCCCAGCCCGCTATGAACGGGTTGAATCCGATGAACTTTTCCCCGCGGATCGGCTCGAACGTTGGCAGGCAGATGGGTTTAATTGCATCTACGAAAGGGTACGGATGATTCAGTTACCGTCACGTAAAGAGTTTGCCGTGTTATGTCAGCAAATGTATACCATTGAATTCCACGGTCCGGGAGAGGAATAGGATCGCTAGATCGGAATGCCCGTCAAATGTATCGTAAGATGGATGGGACACGTACTGTAATAGTGAATCAGATTTAAATGGCAATCCAATGAAAAGACGCATCGGTTTACCTTGTATACTGGCACATCGACATGAGCTGACTCAGTTTGATTGTCCAAATCATGCTCTCCCAAGCGTACCGTGGAGCTGCAATAGGAAAATGTTAGCCACGCGGTTAGCACAGCATTCAGCACCATTCGCAAATTTCTCGAACCCTCACAGTGACGACTGGATGCAATGTGCCGCTGAAAGCACGTGCCGATCGGTGATCAGAGAACCACCGCAGAGGAAATCAATGTCGCCAAACTCATTTGCATAGCCGACTAGCGCCATCCAGGGCCATCCGTGAAGAGCGGCCGGCACTCCGCCCACCACCCGATTGTGCTCGACGTCGCTATCTCCACATCCGGTATGGGGAGTAGGCAGCGAGACCGGTTTGTCGAACGTGGGCTCGCTGTCGAGTCGCGTCTGCAAAACGATCGGTGTCGTGGTGCGAATGGTCGATGAACGTGCCGTTGCCGTGGTTACAGGTGCAGCCTTAAAGGATACATAAGAAGCATATTGCAGTAGGCGAGAGAGCGGCAAAGAAAGAACAAAGATCAAATCAGCTATAAACCTTCATGCAGGGTCCTACGGAACCATCGGCTCTCACACACTCCAGTCCTACCTGAGGACGTGCCGTGCTGGCAGGAGACCTCGCAGCAGTAGGAGGGGTTATGATTCCGGCCGAAGTGGTGGTAGTGAACACTGGCGGTTGAGTTGGATTGTTTGGCGGAACAGCATACGAAGCAGCGTTGGCGCAGCAAACGCTGCCGATGCCTAAGAAATTCTGGCATCCCTGCTGGGCACCACCGAAAAAACTGAAGGGATTAATATTCAACTGAAATGAGGTTGGGCATGCCGATACGCTCGTGCAAACGCCAGAAGCTCCCGTGTTAGTAAAGCAAGGCTGACCACCTATGGATAAGAAAAAAAAAATATCTTTGATCAAATTTCTGATTTTTTTTTTTCGTCGCATTTTAATCTATGAACCATGCTAAAACCACTCAGCCGTGTCCGTTCAAGTACCTTGTGAATTTACGTAGTGCACAATAAGCAATACAATTGCAATTTTTCTCCAAAGTCCCATTTTGCACTTCCTGATCTTGTTGTTAACAAACCGTCAAGCAACGTTGCCCTGCCAGAACACGCCAACGACTGTTATTCAGTTCGGAAGCGCGAAGTCTGGGATCCCCAGAAGATTGGCTACGGCACATCCCCACGACCGGGTCATCCGTGTACATATCAGAAAAGTTGAAAGACCAGTTTTTGTTAGAAGAAGAATTCCGCAAATGACCATTCAAATCGTTTTCAATATCACGTTTTTCTCATGATGCTCGGCCTGACCTCTCGCGATTGAGCAATACCGGTCCTCTTATCTTTTGTTTATGCGAAAACAACAATGCAAGGACCGTACCAAGCAATCGGGCTCATTAATAAGGATCAGTGGACGTTGACAGCACCAGCAGCGGTGGGGAGAATATTGCCAAAATACATTCCCAATAATACCGTGATGGACAGCAATATGGACACATTTTCGCAATATTTTAGTGGCTAGCTTAATATATGAGTAATTGCCGAAATGCGCTCGTGAAACGCAAATTCATAAATCAAAAATACGAACGCGATAATTCAGCGATTCCTGCACCAACATGTTCCACCTGCAGGTAACTTGTTTGTACTTCTATTGCAACGGTTTTACACTAGTGGTTAAACCCTATTTTATTAAGTTGTTTTAGTTTCATAGTTGCAGAAGTTGCGAAATCTCAAATAAAAAATGGTTTTTATGGTTTTTTTTATTATTAAAATGCCATGCTTACCAGAACCAGGTCGGGGACGTACAGCTATATTTTTGCTCAAACATTTATGTTTTCCTTAATAACACACAATTATTATGTTTGTGTAAAATCATATCTCGGTAGAGATTCAAGCAAAATGAATTAGTGTGGTTTTATAATTTTATAATTTGAATTTGTGCAATCAGATTGATCGTGTGTGGACCGCTTAAGGAGAATTCTCTTCGATTTCAGCCAAACTCTCTCCTCTCTTCTCTCAGCAGACACTGGAAAGAGAAATCTCTCCTTGGCTCTTTCCCAGTGCGTTTTGTTTTCCGGTTTTGTTTTGATTACTTCGCGCGGGTACATTTCACTTTCGCTGAGGAAGCACGTTTGGTTTCTTTTTTTTTTTCGTTCGTTTTTGCTACCTTGGAGTACCCACCCTTTTCGGACGGGGGCTCGTTTTCTGCGCCATTCTCTGTTTAGTTATACTGCGAGGGCCGTGCAAGAAGCAGGTACAATTCTTCTCATCAACGACACAGCATAACTCTCCGAGATGTTCGATTAGTTTATGTTTGGTCTCTACGCGGGCTCTCGCGGCGGCGGAGCTAGTCTGCAGCGAAAAGTTGTAAAGTAAATCATAGTACGGAGTGTTTAGTATCCTAAAATCTTGAATTTCCACCAAGGCCCCATTGGTACGTTACCATTGGCAACGATGGCTGAGTAGTGGTTGTGTCGTGTTGTTTGCTGCTGGAGCATTGAAATGAAATTGCGTACATCGCAGCCAGGAAACGGAAAACCCGTTCGCGTTTAGGTGACGTGTTCCGTGCCACAAAGTTTACTTTCACAATTCGACCACAGCAAAACATCGAAGGGGGTTCATACATTTCAATCGGCCACGCTGTCCGCCCCCAGCCTCGATGGCGAAACCAGTGAAGTTCTTACGTAATGTTCCTCGTTGGTCCACGCTCTTTCCGGTGCTGCTTTACGTCCTCTTCATCCTGTGCATACTGGTGCTGGCGTTTTCGTCGCGACAGAGTGAACAAAAGTACAAGAAAAGTGACCACCTCGCCATCGCGGATACGAAAGTCAATGTTCCTTCTCCCTTGGTGTTTCGCAAACTGGAGCAAAGCGTTGTCAACGAGCTGACTGCAGCCTTCACCAAGTAAGCAAAGCATTTATTCGAGAGCGGTTCGAATACCGAGGTTTTGTTATTTGCGTTTATATCTTTCAGAGCCGACACCAATGGCGATAAGCAGCTGGCCGTGCAGGAGTTGGCGAAGTACATAAATTTCAAAATTCGCGAGCATATTGACAACGCCATCCGCAACAATCCAATCATGTTCGTGGAGATTGACCACAAGCCGCGAGATGGGCTCGTCAGCTGGGAAGAGTACGAGAGTTACTGGCTGCGTGATAAAGGAATCCAGGGGGACAGCCACATGAAGAAAGTCGCGTTCGAAAAGCTGGACCGCAAGGTGAAGGAATCGATTGCCCGCGACAAGGCGCTCTGGATGGAGGCCGCAAGGACCGATCCGCTGAGCTTGACGCTTGACGAGTTTCTGTCCTTCCGGCATCCGGAGTCAAGCACTGTGAATTTGTTAAACCTGGTCGACGATATCCTTCGGCAGTTTGACGTTGACGGGGATGACCACCTTACGGTGGAGGAGTTTTCCGACGTCCAAACGACGGACTTGGGCGAAGGCAAGAAATTTATACTGTCGCAGAATGTACGCGAGCGGAAAGAGGAGTTCACCAAGGTGATTGATAAGAACAAGGATGGCAGGGCCGACAGAGGCGAACTTTTGTCGTATGTCGATCCACGGCATCCACGCTACGCCATACAGGAAGCAACGACGTTGTTCTCTCTTGCTGACACTAACAATGATAAAAAACTTACGTTGAATGAGGTGAGTTTTTCCATTCATTTTCCTCTTCTCCTTTATATATTTCTAAATGGCACCATTTTTTCCAGCTGTTTGCCAAATCTGCAATTTTTATTTCATCCAAAATGATCCATACCGCAGAAAGTTTCCATGATGAGTTTTAAAAACTTTACCGGAAGAAAACACGCTGCGGTCGAGCAACAAAATGACTGGTGGTTGAGAGCCATCGTTTTAAGTGATGCATATCTGTGAAATAAATTTGATTGTTTTAATACTTTTATTCAAAGTTCTTTTTTGCGAATCGTGCGTTTCCCGGGCGTTTTAAATCCAATCCGCAGAAAAGTTACCCGCTGATCCAACAAAACAATCAACACCGTCATCAACGAATCGAACGTCATCGAATAAACAATCAACGCGTCATTCGTGAAAAAAAACGGATTCCGAGTGCTGCCAGAACCGATTTTACCGAACCGAAGGGGTATTTTTGGGATCAAAATCGGTTCAGGTGGGTTTCATGTGTGAACCGTTTCAAACTTGGACCAAAATCGGTTCAAACTTGGACCAAAACCGGTTTAAACTGGGACCAAAACCCGGTACAATGTTTATATCTTCTTTCCTACCCCTCAACAGCAGTTTCGTTAAGTTAACTCAATTGACAGCACTCACTAGATGTAAATAATCGTTCAAATGTAGTTTGTTTTGATTTTCGTTTCAGTTTCGGATAAATTGGTAGCGGCGTCTGGTAAACAGTAAATAATTGAAATTCATTAGTTAACCTGTACACATATAGTTGACAAAAATCTGAAAAATGACAAATAAGGAGTTATTGCTGCAGGAATTGAATGGTTTCATCGAACAATCAGAATGCAGAATAAATGCCATCCTTACCAGGTTTAGGTGGAGTAAAGAGAACCTTCTCCGATCTGTAAGTAGATTTTTGATTTTGAGATGGTGAAAAGGCTAACAACATGATTTTTTCCTAGCAATTTGAACTGCAAAACAAGCCGGAAGAAGATGGGAATAAAAACCGAAACCCTGAAGAAACATTTCCTCCTTCGTTTCATCCTATCAATGCGCCCTGCTCAATACGAATGGGTATGTTTCATATTTTTGTTTTATTCTGTTTTAACTTCATACTAACTATCCTTTCAGACAGTGTTAAACATGCGGAAGCCATACTGGAAGGAGTCTATCAAAATCCATCGTTTGAGTTGGGAGTCCCATTGGAGGATATATGCTCTCGTAAACCTCCTACGAATATCGAAGAATTGCACGTTAATTTTACCCGCGAGGAGCGCTTGTTGCTTTACGAACATGCCGTGAAAAATACCTCAAGGCCGCCGAATGTGCCAGATATAAAAATACGGTATAATTATCATGCGAACGCGCGTCGACAGTTTGGTATAATTGTAAATTGTTTGTTTGTGATTTGCAGCTTTAAACAGGATTCACATTCTGAGGAAAAACATGCGTCGTGGCCAGAAATAGCCGCGATGGAAAGAGACGCTCGTAGACGAAATCCGAAGTATCGTGTAGCTAGAAACCCTCTTACCTACAACGAGGAAGTGAGACATCTGATTCACATCCAAACGGAAGCGTTGGCGCAACATATTCGGTGCGAAACGGCTTTGAAACAGAAAGCTGATGGCGTGGTTACGCACAAGAAATCAAAGCGACGTAGAAGATCTCGGTCGGGCTCCGACACGGTGGAACGTCGTCATGGAAAAAAGAAACGGGCGAGGGGTCGGTCTCGTTCAAATGAGCGCTCCCAAAAGCGTCCCGCATCTCCGGAGCGAAGGCACCACAAAAGCCATAAGAAACACAAGAAAAAACACGATCGATAGGCATTTTATTCCCTATATTCGCCTATACAAAGACACGCGTTTGTGCCTCCAAAGCCGAAAGAATTCTTCAGCGCTACCCTCCTTCGGCTGCTCTCCCACTGCTCAGAACAATTTGCGACGTAGCGTAACCCTTTCATGTCGTCCGTTACGTGTTCCAAGTTTACCGTTGGTGGAAGCAAACCATTTTTACAGGCTAGCACTGCAAACATGGCCTCCAGATTGCCCGCCGCTCCAAGTAGATGTCCATGAGCACCTTTAGTAGAAGAAACTGCCACATTCTGTGCGTGTTCGCCGAAAAGTGTCCTTATCGAACGGGCTTCGATTGCGTCCCCGATGGGTGTAGAAGTGGCATGAGCATTAATATATCCGACATCGGCAGGAGACAGGTTGGCATCGGCAAGCGCTCGCTTCATCGCCAAAATTGCCCCCGTCCCATCCTCACGTGGTGCCGTCAGGTGAGAAGCGTCTCCGGACAGCCCGTAACCGAGCACCTCGCCAATTACCTGGGCATTGCGATTTTTGGCATGCTGCAGTTCCTCCAGTACAAATATGGCAGACCCTTCTCCCATCACAAAACCATCACGGTGCTTGTCGAATGGCCGGGAAGACAGCGTGGGCTCATCGTTGAAAGCCGTACTGAGGGCTCGCAACCGACAAAACCCTGCGATCCCCAGCGGACTAATGCATGCCTCAGCACCGCCACAAACCATTACGTCCGCATCTCCGTGCTGGATGAAACGGAAGGCATCCCCAATAGAGTGCGCACCGGTGGCACAGGCCGTCGAAACCGCATGATTTGGCCCTCGGAATCCGTACCTTATGCTCAGCTGACCGGCCGGCATGTTGGGTAAGATTCTAGGAACAAAAAATGGACTCACTCGATTGTATCCCTTCTTGAGGGCTTCGTTTGTTTCACAAATGTCCATTAGGTCGACCATGCCCATACCGATGGCCACCCCAGTGCGCTGGCACGCATTTTCATCCTCGACCGGCGGTGTCCATCCGGCAGTCGTTAAAGCCTCCTTGGCGGCAATCAGTGCAAACGCGGTAGCACGGGCCATAGTTTTCAGTTCGGTTTTACTGAAGCACTTTTCCAAGTCGATGTCATCTTTGTCGATCGTGGCAGCTACCCGACAGGGCAACTTTTCGTAAGAGTCTCCTACCAAATGACCAATCTTTGACTGGCCGGCCAGAATCGTTCGCCAGGCCGTGTCGACGCTGCATCCGACCGGTGAAACAACTCCTAATCCTGTTATCACGACTCGCCGCCGATCAGCCCGCGACTGCTGCGTAGGTAGTGTTTGATGGAGATTTCTCAAGACAAATGAAACATTTCTGCGTGCACGCAACAAGCAGTATGTGCTGCTACTCGGAACCATGGTCCTACAATGAATCGACAAAATCTTGTTAAAAAACCCCAGTTGAGATTTGAAACATGGTAATACGAATAACGCCTATACATACCTGAAAACAAATCTTAATATGCTCTCAATACAATTTCCAAGAAATCGTTGCTATTTCTTACTCAACATAAATGGCACAAAAATGTAAAGCCCACAACAAATGTTTGGATTGTAGGCAGAACAACAAACATAAAAAAAGTTTCGTTAAGTTCACCACAGTGACAGTTATGCTGTGTGGAATTGTCAAACTACAAAAGCCGCATGTAGTTTGTTTACCTGCACTCGGAGTATCAACGCGGTACACTATCGGAGAAACTACGTTTGAATTTTCAACAAAAATGGGGAAAAGAAAATTAGATACTAAAGACGGGCAAGACGATGAGTATGATCTATCCACTAAACACATAGCACGCTGTCGTATTAAGGCTGACGAGCGTCGTCTTATCGTCATCCTGGAAGGTGCCCAACTTGAAACGGTGAAGGTATGGTAACAACATTCGTTTTCTTTTTACACAGCTTTCGAACTAATCTAGTGGCTATAATCTTCTTCAAGGTGGGACAATCGTTTGAATTGTTAAACTGCGACGACCATACGAACATATTGAAACGAAACAACCGCGATCCTGGCAGTTGCCGTCCGGATATTACACACCAGTCGCTGTTGATGCTGATGGATTCTCCATTAAACAGAGCTGGATTGCTGCTGGTATTCCTTCGGACGGAAAGAAACGTCCTGATTCAAATTGATCCGCAAACCAGAATACCACGAACGTTCAAAAGATTTGCGGGACTAATGGGTACGTTGAAGCGGAACCGATGCCATATTTCAACAGACTGCTAATGTTCTTTTTCTTTCAGTTCAATTGCTGCACAAATTATCCATAAAAGCAAGCGATACGCAAAAGAGATTGATGAAAGTAATAAAAAATCCAATCTCGGATCACCTCCCGGTAGGGTGTCGCAAAATAGCGATGTCATTCAGTTCCAAAAAGGTTAATCATGCTAGAGAGCTGGTACCGGCGAAAGACGAGCCGTTAGCGTTAGTCGTTGGAGCATTTGCGCACGGAAATTTGAGTGTGGATTACACTGAAGACACAATATCGATCAGTAATTATCCATTGTCTGCTGCGCTGACTTGTACAAAACTCTGTTCTGCGTTCGAGGAGGTGTGGGGAATTGTTTAAATAGTCCTTTAAATAAACATCAAATGAGTAATTCCATTCTAACAAATGTATTTTTAATTCCATCGAACAGTATAAAAGCTCACATGACGAAGAGTAATAAAAAACTGTTTGGTACATTTTCGCACTCGGTCTGACTTGAAAGAAATGTCGAGCCGGAAATTTGCTTAAAACTCACAAGCGGAAGTGAACAGGTATTCATTCGTATCTTTCAAATGATGAGAATGATGCAATTTTAGGACCAGCTGGGTTCAGCCACACATGGAACGAATGCTGAGCTCGTGGACTAACCGTTTTAGAACCATTTTGTTTTATTTAACCATTTTCATATCATGATTGAATAACTGATAAAAGTATTTGTATCACAATCCCTTAAACATGATTTTGTTTAGCAAGTGGAAGGGGTGTAATACTGGGGGCAGTCAATCGATTTTTTTTTGCGCTAGGTTATCGAATTTGAACCTGCTTCCTGAACCTGAGGCTGCTCCGTGAACAAACCGGATCAGGAACCTGTTGGGTGCTGGTCGGAACGCTCGACACCACCGCCGTTCATCATCACATTTCATTCGGGTGACGTTCGTTTCTGTGGCAGGGAGGTTCGAAAGAGTCGCAGCGATACTTTTCTCGCAGAAAAGATTGGTGAAATTAGATGTTTCTGTAACGGATACCAGCTACTCCTATCACGGTGAATATCGTTCCGAGCTGGATTAACATGAAATGAAACAAAAATATGCCGAAATAAGCTCCGCCGAGGAGTGTGCGATGTTGGTTGAAAAACCTTGAACGTCGCTAGTGCTAATGGAATGAACGAGGTTTTTTTTCCGTCTCATTCAGCACCTTCCCTTGAGTGACGATTTGTGCAAGTGTTTATGCCTCAATTCTCTTAACGTTTGATTGAATAAATGATTGAATCTTGGAAGAGATTGATAACAGAAAAAAAGCAAATTTGTTTTGGTTTGTGTTTATTCTTCTACGAATCCGGGGTACACGAAAAGATTTGCAGAGTGCGCTAGGCTGGTCGGTCGCTTCTTCCGCTTTCTAAATGAAAGAGCCACTGATGTGTGCATGTGTGTGAGATCGCAGAGGGATAGCGTAACGGTGTATGAGTGAAATGCTGTGGAGCTGAATCAACGCAGCAGCCATTTTGTTTTCCAAGTTGAGGTGCTATGGTTCGCTGGCGCGAAAGAGTTGAATATACAAGAGCTCTCAAATAAAACCAATCAACCGTAGTAGCAAAAAAAAGAGATGCAACGTTAGGCGGTACGGCAAAGCGAATATAGTAAACGGAGTGTTCCTGGCACAGGAGCGGTACTTTTTTTTTCCAAAGCAATTGATCTGCATACTGAAACTTGTGAGGACAGCAAGGAGATTGTCTTTGGACGAAAAACTGAAAATCGCGAGAACCGGCATTCGCCGTCTCGGGTGCGGGATAAACTTTTCCTCCCGAGTGTGAGTGTGTGGTTCTGAGGGCGGCAAAAGTCTGTCGGCAAGCATCGGCCTACCGGACGGATTTTTCATCTGCACTGCTAGCTCGAAGTTACACGATTGGATGCCCTCAACCGGATTGTGTCCATCATCTGCTTGGCCGTTCGATTAAATCATCTCCGCGTCGATTGGTATCTGCTGCTTGTACTTGAGCTCGCCCGTTGTCAGACAGAACGTACGGGTAGAACTCACGCATGCATGGTCATCCAGAAAGTGTTGGCAACGAGCGGAACTGCTGGCAGAGAACAACGACATCCAAGTGGCCTGAGCGAGACCGCCTGCTACTTCGCGTAGGATGCGTTCCGCGGCGTCCGCAACAGAGTGAAAGAGGCAACCCGTAGTGCCTCGGCAAGTCGGAGCGAGACCGACGATAAAACGCCATCGTAGGTTAAGTGAAGCTTCGTCGTTTTCACCAGTGGCTTGTGTTGTGCTGAGGCGTGTTTTTCATCACGAATTTATGCGGAAAATTACACTAAAAGCACAGGTAAATGGGCACCATCGATTTATAACCATCAGAAGTTGTCCATTTCGATCAAGTACGGGCAAATAGTGGGCAGTGAGGTGCGAAAAACTCGCTGCAAAGTTGTCGCCTCTGCAGTGGGGGCTAGCCAAGTGGTGATGCGCGTACGCCGCCCGCCATATTTGGGTGGGAGAAAACATATTTCGGGAGAAAAAAAACGATTTTTCGCCAGGAAAATGGAAAACTGGGGCTTTACCCGCGGACAGCCCTAATGCGATTCATCGCGGGCAGAGATCGCAAAGAAAAACCTCCTCCGCCCAAAAGTGTAGACCAATGTCGCCCGATCTCGTCGGACGGGGAGGAAACTGCAGCCTCAGCCGCACAAGCAAGCAGCGGACTACATGAAAAAAGGCATCTTTGCGCTTTCTTTCTCTTTGCCGTAGCGCGGTTCCGTCTAGCGGGGCCGGACAGAGAGTTCACTTCCGATGATTGTCGTCTGTCTCTTTCGTACGGACCGAGCGTACGAGTGTGCCATGAAGAAAATCCATCCATTCACAGAGCTGCGAGTTAGGAGAGATGGCTTTCGAAAAAAAAGGGCACATGGAACGTTCTAGATTCTGTTCAGCCGTTCCTCCCTACTGCTTGTGTCGTGCAGGAAAATGGGTTAGCAGCGAAAACGGTGCCCCGATGCACTGTTGTAAACCCACACACGATGCTATGTACGAAGGTGCGTTATATAAGATTATTACACGCCGAGCGCGTCGTATCGAGCGATATTAATGCATCGCGGACATTTTCGAATGGCTGCCGGCCGTGCCGTATCAAGGGAGTAGTATCATTTGGTTGAGGCATCGATCCCATTCATTCGGCGTTGGCTCAGCGTTGAATGTATCCAAGCAATAGTAACGATAAGTTATCTTCAATTGCTTTGTACAACGTTTTCGTACACACACGCAGGCGTAAAGCTATAAAACAAATAAATATACCAATGATGAAAAAGAGCACAATGTCGTAATTTTTCAACATACCACGGGCCTGCCCAGGACAGAGTGCATTCGTTTTTATCGGGAACTACTTTTTGATGATTAGATTAGATGAAATGGTTTGTATGCGGTGTTACCTTTACGTTTTACACAATAGTCGAGCAGTTATTTTAGGGGGGAAAATGCATATCGATCATGGATAAGCGCTATCATGCATTTCTAGGGGGGAGGTTTTCTTTGGCTACGCAGTTTCGTAGGCAAGCATTTCGAACAAACTCCATTGGCTGTGGAAAAAATGCTAACATAACTAATTTTTGCTCCTTTTGTCTTCTGTTCTGTTTCCGGCAGGTTTTGGCCGAATTGTGAGCGGTTTGTGATGGTACTCAGCTGACTGGACGGACATCCTTGAAACCTTAAACGGTAAGTATTTCGCTACTTGGTGACTATAGACCAGAGTATGTTGAACACATTTTTCATAACAACGGTGTGTGTTGATAAGCGCAAGGCAAAAACGAATAATCGCGACGCACAGCACGTGTTCTGGCAAAATGGTGACGAGGGGAGCTTGCAATATTCGATTCTCGTCTCTAGATCGGTGTACAAACAAGTTACTGCAACGCAGTTGAGGAAGTAATTCGGTTGACTCACCTTCCGTTGTGAATGGACCGGCAGACTAGACGATGACGGGTTGAGTTAGCGACCAGACAGGTCGTATGTCTGTTCGCAGTCTATCGCGGTATCGGTATCCCGCCGCTCGGCTGATCCTACGCACAGGTTCCGCGCGCGAGAGAGTGAGAGAAGCAGAGTTTCGCTGACTCGAAGGTGTTTGTATGTGTGTGTGAGTGTGCGTGATGCGCTTGCTACGATGAGATAGTATGGATGCAGGGACGCGTTGTAATGATGTTTTTTTTTTCAACACTCACAGTGTAACGGCGGTTTAAATGCGGCAATCAGTGAATATCGTTAGCCATCCGCTTTTAACACATATTTAGTGTTAAAATTAGCAGATTCTTGAAAATGTAATTCTCCGGCGGAACCACTGAGCGGTGGACCCTGGACTGGACTCGTGATGGGTTCGCAGTATAGCTGCGCGCGGGGCAAAAAGAGACCACTCGGCGACACACTCGCCTGCTCGCTTGCACACGCGAGCAGCTATCGAGAAAAAAGACGCCAACTGACGACTGCACGGGACCAAAGTTGGCGATCAAAATTGTGATATTTCTGTGGTAAATCCGGTTCAGTTTCGGACAAAATGATGCGTAAAGTGTTGCTTGCGGGTTGCGTTACCAGTGGCGTGCGGAGTTTGCTGGTTTGGCGTGACAAATGATGGTGAATTTACAGATATTTGTTTGCATCTTGACCTTGAGTGTACATTGATCTCGCGCTGCTCGGATCCGAAGGAAGTGTGTGCGGTTCATTTCCGTCGTATTGAGTGTCGCCGCTCTGCCCCCGCCACCGTGCGTTCGACGCGCGCCCGCGCCCTCTCCCCGTTCGTCCCAATCGTCATGTGCGCGGGTTTTGCTTCCCGTGTGCGTGCCCCTCCATACAACTGTCCGTTCGTGCTGGTTTGGTTGGAGCCGCAGCTGCGAAATTTCGCGCTCGTTTGCCTTTCGTCCGCCTTTCGTGACGTTATTTGGTGCTGCTTGCCCGGTTTAATGGTGCACCAGACGCGGGGTGAGCGGGTGTCGAGACAGGTTTTATAGGTGTCCTCCAACGGGGCCCGGCGTCGCGTCGCGGCGAAGCGAAGAAAAAGAAAAAAAACGAAGCGAAAACCTACGCGCGCGCTTTACCTGCAGCAGGTATCGTTTGGCTTGCAAGATGTGTCATTGTGTGAAATTGAGCTGATGTTTGCAAATGTGTAAGTGCTAGTGTGTGTTGTATTTTTTTTTGTTGCGGAAAAAAGGGAGGCCGTAGATATATTCCATCCTGGATGATGCCAGTATTAGTTCCTTGCTTAAGGGGTTTTAATTTGTTTCGAACAAAATTTACAAAAAAAAAAAAGGTGAATGATTAAGACAAGCGAATCGTGTAGATCATACTCACGAAAGCCAAGCAAAGCACCAGCGTCAGGACACCACAATGTTGCTTGTTGGAATGTGTAATCCATCTTCTGTTCTGTATTTTCCGCTGTTGCACATTTTTCACTTCCGCCATACACCGATATTCGCTGATCGAGTCGCCTTAGCAAATTGCACCTGAAACGGTCTCGATATGCCAGAAGTTGTTCGTGTGCCCACAACCGGAGCGTTAGTTATGAAAAATGTGGAATGAAAACTATTACGATCTGTGCGCTAACGAGGAATTCGGTTTCAGGCTTAGTCCAGACACTATGCAGCAAGGATCAGGATCGACTACGCCGACAGTGGCACCGGTAAGTGTGATGCGATGCTGCCAGCCTGCGGATAGATGTCCGTTGTCCGTAGCAACGGGGAACGGTGTGTTTGCATTGCGCTCTGTTTATTTCGTTTTAGCCCTCCGTGCCAGCAGCTCCGGCCCCAATCGACAGCATGGACGAGCCGCCGCCACGGAACGAGCCCGCGGTCGAGCCGGTGAACGGCATCGTGCAGCCGCCCGTGGCTCCACCGCCGGAGCGACCCGGTCGGCTGACGAACCAGCTGCACTTTCTCCTGCGCACCGTCATGAAGGCAGTGTGGAAGCATCAGTTCAGCTGGCCGTTCCAGCAGCCGGTCGATGCGAAGAAACTCAACCTGCCCGACTATCACAAGATCATCAAGCAGCCCATGGACCTGGGCACGATCAAGAAGCGGCTCGAGAACAACTACTACTGGACGAGCAAGGAGTGTATACAGGACTTCAACACCATGTTCACCAACTGCTACGTGTACAACAAGCCCGGCGAGGACGTGGTGGTGATGGCCCAGACGCTGGAGAAGCTCTTTCTCACGAAGGTGTCGCTGATGCCGAAGGACGAAACGGAGATGGACGTGCCGCAGCCGAAGGGCGGCAAGAAGAAGCCACGCTCGCTGGCACCCCCGGGCACGCTGGTCGGCGGCAACACGTCGGTGACGGGGGCGGCCGCAGCGGCCGGGGTGGCCCCCAATGCGGCGATCGTGGCCGGAGCGAACGCGGTGGCGGCGGCAGCGGCGGCGGCCGCAGCTGCCCGTGCCCGGCCCGGCTCGTCCCTCGGGGTCGCCGTCTCGTCCAGCGTTCCCCCGAACAGCAGTGCCGTTGCGGCAGGCGTGGGCGCAGCGTCGAGCGTTGTGCCGAGTGTTCCGCCGATCGGTACGCTGCCTCCGCAGACCGTGCCCGGTAGCACAAATACCACCACGACCGCCAACCCGAACGCGGCTGTCGCGGCGCTGGCAGCGGCTGCCGCCGCCGCCGCAGCCGCCACCAGCACTCCGCACAATCCGATGGGCAATCCGATCGGTGCGCCGCCAGTGGTGAGCAAACCGGCGGCGCCCGCGAACTCGTCCTACATGGTGAACAGCTCGCAGCCCGGAATGGAAACAGTCATACCTCCCCAGCAGCCGGCCAAGGTAAAGAAGGGTGTGAAAAGAAAGGCGGATACGACGACGCCAACAGCCACCGTGTTCGACCCGCACTACGGTACGCCGATGGATTCGAGCGCCGCCAAAATCGCCACCAGACGAGAATCCGGACGACAGGTAAGCAGGCAACCGGCCG
This sequence comes from Anopheles atroparvus, assembly GCA_914969975.1. Lineage (NCBI taxonomy): Eukaryota > Metazoa > Arthropoda > Insecta > Diptera > Culicidae > Anopheles > Anopheles atroparvus. Next base: position 44,508,418 of record CAJZCY010000001.1, on the reverse strand, counting down.
CCGTTGTCTTTGTGCCCCGCCGGCTTTGACTTTTCTTCATTTCGCCCTTGCCATGCTTCCCTTGGGTAGTGTTTTCTTCATGGTCCCCCCCCTTTTTTTTTTCTTTTGCCAGGATATCGTGCCCTATCAAACCTCAGCGTATCCCATGTCGCCGATGGCGCACCAGGGCACGACCTCGACACAGTACCCGCCGAAGAACAAGGAGAAACTTTCCGATGCGCTCAAGTCGTGCAACGAAATCCTGAAGGAGCTGTTCTCGAAGAAACACTCCGGCTACGCCTGGCCATTCTACAAACCCGTCGACGCGGAGCTGCTCGGCCTGCATGACTATCACGATATTATCAAGAAGCCGATGGATCTCGGCACGGTCAAGCGGAAAATGGACAACCGGGAGTACAAATCGGCCCCGGAGTTTGCCGCCGACGTGAGGTTAATCTTCACCAACTGCTACAAGTACAACCCGCCAGATCACGACGTCGTGGCCATGGGCCGCAAGCTGCAGGACGTGTTCGAGATGCGGCTAGCCAACGTACCGGACGAGCCGGTAAACAACGTGGCGACGCACCATCCGGGCAAGGAGAGCGAGCCGTCGTCGTCGAGCGAATCGAACGAAAGCGACGAAGAGAGCGAGTCGGACGAAGAGTGCACCCAGAAGCTCAAGCTGCTCGAGAAGCAACTGTTCGAGATGCAGGAACGCATGAAGAAGCTGACCGAGGAGGCGCAGATGAAGAAGAAGCAAAAGAAAAAGCTGAAGGAGAAGAAGAAGCAGACGCTGACGGGGGCCAGTGGAGGCAGCGGTGCCAGTGATATAAAGCCGGTAATGGACCCGCATGCCGGGCTGATGCTACCGCACGGTCCCGGCGGCAAGGGTATGCATCAGATGGCGGGTGCCATGGGTCAGCCGTCGATGGGTGGCCCGGGTGCGGCCCCGATTATGACCGGCCCGGGAACCAAGGCCAAGGCCAAGGGTCAGCGGGCGCCGAAGGCTGGCGGCGCGGCGGGAACATCCAGTGCGGCCGCGAAACGAGCGAAGAATGCCGGTGCAGCCGGTCCCGGCGTTCCCAGGGCGCCAAACAAGAAGAAAGCGTCTCAGAATGTTACGCACATCGACTCGGAGGAGGAGGATACGGCCAAACCGATGTCGTACGACGAGAAGAGGCAGCTGTCGTTGGACATCAACAAACTACCAGGTATGTGGTGGGGAAGCAAAGAACAAACAAGCCAACACATATCTACGAGACTCTCTCTACTGTTGGTAATTGATGATCAAATTGCTAAATGTGTCTCCCCCTTTTTTTCTCACTCACTCAACATAGGCGATAAACTGGGTCGCGTTGTACATATAATCCAGAGCCGAGAGCCATCGTTGCGCGATTCCAATCCGGATGAGATCGAGATCGATTTCGAAACGCTGAAGCCATCAACATTGCGCGAGCTCGAGAGCTACGTCGCATCCTGTCTGCGAAAGAAAACTCGTAAGCCTTACTGTAAGTTTCCAACTTAACAAACACTGCTACTGAGAGAAACCGATCACATACCTATACGTACACACACGCACACACACATGCCATCGATTTGTGTTCCTTTCCGTTTTCATTACACACAATGCACCTCTACGATCACTCGTCGCGTACATGCTTAGATGTTTTCTTGTGCAAATTACTGAATCCAACTTATTCCGGTCGTCAGCGTACAGCGTACACCTTATCAGCAGTTTTGCAATAACGTAAATCTGGCAATATACCCCATTGGATTCAAACTTCGAAAATGTTACGAGTGATTTTTGTTTTGTTACTGTTACGCACATTTCTTAGCATATTCAATCGTTATCCTCATTTTCTAAGTTGTTTCATTTCTTTTAAAACATACTGATTTCAATTTGTACACTCTTCTACTTAAACGATAAACGACCGTATTTTCATGCAATCATGTACTGAATCATGTACGCAAAGTCATTCAAATTCGTAACGTAACGCTTAAACGGCCGTAGGAAAAAAAAAGTCTGTGACTGGTTCACAAAACAATGATCTACAACATTTGCTATCAGTAGTGTCTGTTAATTGGAAGATATACCTACTTCTTATTAACCTTTATTTCATATGTTAATGCTTACAGTATTACTAGATTGTGGTTGTTTTTTTTTTGTTGGTAAAAAACAGTAGATTCTATTCGTCCTGGTAGTAGCGGAACACACGATTCTTGGAAGGAAATGCCATACGTTGCCACGTGCGTATGTTACCATGCGGAGCTGTATTCGTTTTTCCTTCCAAAGACAAAATTTGCCTTTTACTTACTTTCAATTAGTTTTAATACCTTTAGTTGTGCCTTCCTTTTCCCTTCTCTGTTTAACATACATTCAGTTGTCGTTCTAATGAATTGATTGATCCTATCAGGAGCACTTGGTTCTAAACAGTACTTCTTCCTTCTTCCTTCCTTTCTTGATTGGACGCGTTTTGTGAATCAATAGTATTCGTTAGTGCTGTAGCATGTATTTTGTGAATGTTTGTTTTTCTTTTCCTTTATAGATAAGAAAGTTTCCGGAAAATCGAAGGAGGAACAGATGACGGAAAAGAAGCAAGAGCTTGAAAAACGCCTTCAAGACGTGACGGGTCAGCTTGGCACCACCAAGAAGAACGCGAAGAAGGGTAAAATTTATTCCATTTTATTTCCCAATTCTAGTTGTTTTTTCGCTTTTTCGGATGGTGTGAGAGCGTGTAAACCACCTACACCACCGATATACTACTGGTTGTTTTCTAATACACGATATATTTCATTCTGCTCCTATATTTTGTTTACCTTCCCATTAACTCAATATTCACCGCTGCACGCCCGTGTAGACGAAGCAAACAAACAGGACGTTCCTCCATCCGGTGGAAACATGTCCTCCAGCAGTAGCTCCAGTGACTCCTCGTCGTCGAGTTCGAGCGATTCCAGTTCTAGTGATTCCAGCGACAGTGAAGCAGGTTAGGCAAAATCTTCTTTGTTCTAAAAAAAAAAAATCAACAACAACAAATCGACAGATAAGATGGATCACAATTCTGTAGTGAACACTCATATATAAAAGGGGAAAAGGAGAATCAGTGACAAACTAATTTTAGCATTAACTAATATTACCCACATTTAGGGAGGGAGGGTATATGTTTCTTATTTATAAAAGAAAGAGAGAAGAGAAAGAAAGCTACAGCTCAGAGGAGGAAGGGCGAAGCACACAAAAACCGAAAAGTATTTTTTTCTTTTTCTACAGTTGTTTCGTGGCCCTAAGTGATCGTGTTTGTGCTCGTAAGCGGAGGAGGGGTTGAAAGGACACAATAGGATGAGGGGGGGAGTATCAATCAGAAGCCGCATGATTTGCAGTGCAGGGTTGGGACTAGCAGAAGGAATTCACTAAGCTTAGGGAAGGACTACTACCTGGTCTTGGCTGCCTGCCGTTTGCAATAGTTAATTTATCTAAAACAAAGTTTATGTTCTGTCAGTTGATAATGGCGGAAGATTTTGATAATATTTTCAAGCGAAGTTACGCGTACCCCTACAAGCATAGATAAGTGTAGAAAGACTTTTTTTTAACGAAGAAACAACGGTTGAACCACACATCGCTTTAGAGACTTTAGATGGATGTGTTTTTTTTTTCTAAAATAGAGGAGAGAAGAGGATATTTTTTCGAAACTATCCTCTTCGATACGATAGAATAGTCAGCATATGTGCTTCTATGACTTGTACGGAGGAGATTTAAATTATGTGTGCGTGTGTTTTACCTTGTCGCACATCAAACAGATGGTCAGCACAATTTGGTGATGATTAACCGTTGGTTGCAAGGAAGACAAATGGTGCCATCGTGGCTTCAAATGATATATAGCTAGGCAATACATATAAAAAATATGTATAAAATACTTAAAGCGTACAAATACAAATGTCAGATCTTTAAAGCGCAATAGAAACCTTCCGCCTCCTCGAAACACATTACGTGCCCCAAGGGTGTTTTGATATGTTTATCTTTCTTCCCTTTTTTCTTCCCTTTTTTTTACCTTTGCCCTCTTGGCCATGGTTGGATTTAATCGTACTATCATTCACGTCCCCTTGATCTATGATTACCCCACAGCCGAGAAGCACGTGTTGTTGCCCTATTCTATTTTTGAAATCCTTTGAATGGACGTAAATTCTATCAAGCTGTATCAATTTAGGCAGGATAGATACACGATGCACAAGGCAGCTATAGAGCATACACAGTTTCGTTTGTAGTGAATCGTAAAAAGCAATTGTGCAATAATTAACAATGCGCCCTGTAGTGTTTATTCGAGATTCTAAAGAGCGCTAGGATTGACTGAAAATGGACTACAGCATCTGAGTCGGTCTTGATGCAGACTGTGAGATTTGGAGAGAATTTCGTTTCCTTCCATTTTCCATTGATGGACCGGGACGGTTGTTCTCTCTGCGTCCCTGTGCTCCCCAATTCCGTTTTAGCTTCTCACAAGGCCCCCTTTTTAATTTCCATCACATTCATTTTCTTTAAGGAAAGGCAGCTGTGCATTAGTTTGTTAATTTGTTATATACGATGCTGTACAGTAGTCTAAGGTACAAGTTTAAAGTTTTCTTTGTCATTATTTTCAGTTTGATACATAAATCTCATTCACTTGACTTCAGGGGGAAACTGGACGCGAACAGCATGAACTCAAGACGCGCGGAGAACGATTTTTGATCCACCGGCTTCGCATTAGTCGTTGTTCATTATCAAATAGTTAAGCCATGCTTTGAACATAATATTACTTTAGAAATGGGCACATTCAGCTGACAAAAAAAAAAAAAAAAACGGCAGGAACGTGAGGAAAAGAATGAACATCATGGTAGGGTTGACATGAATCATAGTTTTCCCTTTGTGAAGGCGTAAATTGAGAGACAGAGAAAACAAGAGCTGGTAGTAGTGAAGAGAGGCATAAAGAGGGAAAACAACGTAAATATGATAGTACTCTTGAAGGAACAAGAAAAGGATAGTTCTTAAAGTTGTAGCACCACAGCGGCAATAGTTGTGTGGCCAACACACACCGGACGACTATGGCAAATAATATGAGCTCGGGCAGTCGAGAATGTGAATAATGAAGAAAATACTTTTCTTCACGTCTGGTTGAATGATCCTGATCGAAATGGTTTAGCATTATTTTAGTTTCGCAGTGATTATCTATAGTTTTTTATAACATCAGAAAACCCTCCAATAGCATATAATTGTAGCAGTAGCCATTACGCTGTATTGTGTATACGTATATGTATACGTGTGCGTGGATCATCCATCGCTCATGTGCTTATACATATATGTATATCTTGTCGGTCATTGTATTCTCCTTTATGTTACCTTTTATTTTGGTCTTAAAACTCTTCTTCAACAAATTTCTCGTGTCAAACGTGTAATGTGGTGGGGCAGCCAACAAATCCAATCGTGTCTCAATCACCGGTTTCTCCGCGTGCGCGTGTACGGACGGACGGTATAGTGAATGTTCGTTGTCAAACTCTTGAAGCAAATGTTTATCGATGTTAAGAGCGAAGAAAACGAAACAAACAGGAAGAGAAAAAAAAACACAAAGTATGAACCCGCGGTCGCACGTAAAACAACCTGTTACTATCGCGTAATCGATCGCTACCGAGAGAGCTACACCCAGAGCTTCCAAATATGCGAAGAAGGTATGTGTTTCATGTAAATTCTTCACCATTCTTCAAATCAGTGTGCGTTCACATATTACTACATGTACTAGGAGAAAACCAGGGCCAGATTCTACAACAAACACTACAACATTAATTAAAAAAAAAAAAAAAACAGGAGGGAGCGTCAAGTGAAAACCTTAAGATCTGTAAAAGCGAGTGATGCGAGTAATGTACGTTCCTTTTGCTTCTAAACAAGAAAACTGCTACTGTAACCATTTTCTCACACAATTTTTGTCAGTTATATCTTCTTTAACCGGCTTTTCGTAAGACTGTCGCGCGGTAAACGTGTGCGACTGCTTTGGAAACGGAATACTGAGGATTGCATAGGTTTTTTTTTCTCGTCCGAGGATGTTTGGGCAGAACAGTTCTGTCTACGATTGTGTCCAAGTAAGGATACCTTTGCAGCTCAAAAATTGATGGTGCCCTCTCGACAACTATCTGATATGGTCGGGAAATGCACGTGGGAGGGAGAAAGAGTCATCAACTCTTCATCAGAATGATGGGATTGCTTTGTTCTTCGTTCTTAAACGCTGGGCTTGAATAGTTTGAGGAGCATCATTAATTCGCGCAAATCACAGACAAACAGGAACGGCAAAAAAAGTGTACAACGCAGACAATGTGTAAGGTATTGAAAAACTAGGGATTAGTCCAGGATACGTGTTACAAACGATAGATGTTGTTAGACTGAATCAAAAACTCCACATTGCAGAGTCTTCGGAGAGCTGTGTGCGTTCGACAAGCTTGTATTATTTTCCCTGCCGGGTTCTCTTTCCAATCATTTTCTTGTAAATTTTTGTTCTGGTAAACTTTTTGATACTAGGACATTTTTAAATAACAAAAAAAAAATCTCTTCTACTGTTGCATTTTTGACGATGCGCAAAAGATTAAATTACTGTAACTGCAAGCATGAACTCCTTCCAATAGAGGAGCACAACATAACATACTAGTCTAGAACCAGGACATGCAGAAAAGTAAAAAAAATCACTATTTTAAGTTAGATTATGATTTGTTTCGATGTCTTAGTCTTCCAGTATTCTCTCTTTTTGCATACTGGACTGTTGGTGTTCGGCTAGTTGTTCACTTTTTAATAACAATGAAGGCCTGTTGGTACTTTTGCTGTGGAAAAAAAAAAACATTTACAATAGAGGCGAACACCCTTACCAGGCGCGCCAAACGCGAGTAGAGTGAATAAGGAACAACCATATCATGCGCAAGTTTGTAGAAAGAGAAACAACGATTCGGCTGTCGGCAATGCCAAAAAACCCATTACACATTGTTTGCACGTGAAGAAAAAGGCGAATATGTGGCAAAAATGCAGCTACTACTATCAATATGTTTGTTTTATTGTGTACACATTGGACATTGGAGGAGTTTTATCTTCGTGAATTTTTTTAAGTTTTGCTTGCGTTCATTTGATAATGCTACTCTAGAGGTGAGAATCACCTGTGCGACTACACAACTAGGATAATATCCAACGATAAGCGCGCGTCTCGCTCATGTCAGCACATGATGGAGTCAGTTAAAATGTGTAGGGTGGAGAGATAGAGGTAGGAGATTCTCCTTCCCAGCGAGCCATTTGTTTCCGCTAAAGCCTCTGTCTCTTGATTTTCGTTTTCGAATCGTTTTGTGAGTAATCATTCTAAAGTCAGATCGTGTTGTGTCGCCAATACTAAGCTGTCCCCATCCCCTGTCCGTTGTACGCTCTGACGGCTGCCCTTCTTTGCTATACGCTATGGTTGGAGTGTCGGTATAAATCGGCGATTTGCCGAAGATCGATCGTAGCTTCTTGGTGATGTGAGCACAACATAAAGTAATATACGAAGGATAGTAGCGAAGGGAAGAACCCAGTCGTAGATAGGAAAACTGATTTTTCACGTCCCTCTTGTTGATTTTCATAGTAACTCAGAAATAAGGATTCCGGGGTCTTGTGTCAGAAAAATGCAACTGGTCTTGTTCCGTGCATTGCCTGGAGAGTCAAGCTCTAATATTGTCACATGTAAAACTTGTGCACGCAAAGGTAGCAAAAAGACGTGAGTTAACCGTAAGTTTAGGGCGATAGGCAAGTGGTACATTCTCGGAGGGGGAGACTGAGCGCGGGGTAGAAGCTTGCGTAATGAAAACTTTGTTCTCTGGTAACCAACCCATTTGTTGGAGATGTGCAAAGTAACTCTTCCCAACCTTGTAGTATCCAATTCTAGCTTACGAACGGTCGTAAAAACACAGAAAAATGGGAATATACGAAACTTCTAGGTAAAGCAGCTTGAGATGATCAGGCGCACTTAAGCGAGGATCGGAAGGGAAGCATGTACGGTTAGGAGAAAACGGAGAACATTTCGGGATAGTATATTGCTTCATTACAGTCTATCATATAACGAAACAAGCATGTGTAAGCAGGACCGGGGTGTCGCATTGCCATGGCCGAACCAGCAATTCGAGTTCGATCGGAAGACGCAAGCATTAGGACAGCGCAAACGCAACACGCTAGAGCTAGGCGAGCTGTTCATGCTGAATTTAAATGTGTGAGCGAGAGGAGATTAATGTAGGACAAAGGCAGTCGTCATGTTCATGTCTTCAAGTTAAGATAGCAATCATATACTCTAATTGTATTTGAAATGTCGAAGGCTATGTATGTTGAACATACATGTTTTGTTTTCTTTTTTATTTCGTCAAAGTCCGAGCTGATAAGAGAATAAAAAAAGATCGCTGTGTACAGTAAACTTTCCAAACATTTAGTTTTCTATTTGACGCAAGTCTATAATGTCGGTATAGTCACTTGTATTAAAAATCAATGGAATGATAATGGATTGATTCCCATATACTTTGCCGCGAAAACCTAAGTAGAGTAAAAGTCAAAATCAATCGCAAAAGAGACGAAAAGTTAGATGATCATGAAACATTAAAGGCTGGAGCGAAATACTTTTCATATTAAAAAATAATAATCATAAAACAATTGAAAATCTTATTCGGGCATTTGCGAAGGGATGATTTAACGCTACGTATAGGCACCGTAAAGGGTATGCGTTTGTTTCAAAATAGAATGGACGAACACACACACACACAAAAACGAAACAAACATCAAAAACAACATCTGCCATCACTTCAAACGGAAGAATGAAACTAGTTCAATGTAGTAAAAGGATAAACAGAACAAACTGCTGCGTAAAGTGTTTTCGCTCTCACCACGTCGTGGAATCGGAAATGCATTATATGTGGACTTTAATTAAAGCACATTTAAACGTAGTATCAACGATGGAGCCTAGCGAGCGCGATGAGATTCAGTTGATAACATGAAAAGCTAAGAAGTAAACTCAACACACTCGACCGACAAATCCAGTAAGGAAATAGAAAGAGAATCGTGAGAATATAATATGATTAAGTAAAACTGAATGTGACGAAACACAAACAATGGAAGGAAAAAAAAAGTAAATGAAACACATTTAACATTATAATCGTAAACATTAAACCGCAAAGCAGAAAAGAAATATATATAAGTAATAAAAGTCGAAGAGTAAAAATGCTACATGAGAATCTTTTCACTAATGGTGGGAAAAAGAAATTCGTCGCGGATCAGGATGATGATCGATCAGGTTGTGTTGCGAAAGCGGTTTGTAAGTAAGTTGACATGCACACTGTATCGTTTAAGATGAACGGAGAGCGCATAAGGAGGAATGGGTATCTGCATTTCGGTAGACGCTTCGAATCGCTTCGCTTTCCACACCGGTAGCGCAAAGATTGGGCGCTAGATATGGTTGTTACTGTTGGCTGTCTCGATATCCCGGGTTTCGTTCCGCCAAATTACTACTCCTGGTTGTGCCCACGAACACGACGCGGTTCACAATACTTCCCCACCCCGTTTACCACGTGCACCTGACGAGAAATTTGTTGAAGACCAAAAGAGGCATATGAACGGTCTCATCCCCATACACGGTAGAAGGTATTTATGAACGAAAGAAGGACGATTACGGATTTGTTAAAATCGTTAAGAACGATCGTCGTATGATCGCTTGCTATGTGGCATTCAACAATGTTTTGGTTACAGAGTCTGGCCGGCCACCGCGGAAGAAGAAGAAGGATTCGGCCTCCCCAATGCCTTCCACCAGCATGCACCAGTTGAACACCACGGTAAGTTTGTCGTACTCTAAAGGGCACAGTATATGGGGATAATAAAGAAATAAGTTCGCATTTTCCATTCCAATAATATGATATGCTTGAGTTAAGATTGTAGTAACACGCTTAGCCAGTGTTTTTTTGAAGCTATTTCATAACATCCTTTTCCATCACTTGTACCTGAAGTATTTAAAAATGAGCTTTAAGGAAATTGTTTAGATTTTAAATAGCAATATGATAAAATATGTTGATAACTAATGGAAAGCTCAATCACACTGTGCTCGCTCTATTGATGATAGCAGTATCATCCATCCCTCCTCTACACTGGCCTGTTTTATTTTCGCTTAGTTTTATGTGTGTTTTCCTTTTGTAACTCCCCCGGGTGAGCATGCTTATTGACTTTCATTTCTTACCCACCAACCATTTCCAGTCCGCTCCGGCCACTGCATCAACACTTCCGGCTGCGTTAGCGCAGATGCTACCAAGTGCTGCTGCCAGTAACACAACCACCACCACCAACACTACCACGAACAACAACACCACTATCCCATCACTCCCGAGTGCCGCCGCCGTCGCCGCCGCCGCCGCCTCTGCTGCTGCTGTTGCCATCGTTTCCGAGCAGCTGCAGCAGCATCCGCAAGCGAACGTCCTAAACCCAGCATCCGCCGCTAAACAGCAACAGGAGCATACTCAGTCACACCAGCAGCAGGCGAGTCAGCAGCCTATCATACCACCACTACCGCCCCAGTCCTCTTCGAACTCATCCTCCTCCACCTCCTCTTCCTCGTCCTCGTCGTCCTCGTCATCATCGAACACCATTGCCGGGTCGACCCTAACCACGACGCTGGTGGGTGGCACCGGTAGCATCATCGGGAGCGGTGGCGCCAGCAGCGTCAGCACTAACAATCCCTCATCAAGCATCGCCGTCGTTAACAGTACCGCCGTCTCGTCGGGCTACGGTAGCGCCGGAGGCGACGTCGGGGTGGTTGCTACGGGTAACAGCGGTATGCTGCAGCACACGACGACGACGACCACGGGGACGGTGGCAGGGCTTTTGCAAAATCCTTCATTGCCACCGCAGCAACAGCAGCAAATGCCTTCGAACACTCATACTCAGTCGCATCCTTTAATGATGGCCACCTCGACCGCCGGTGGCACTGTAAATAGTAGTAACAACCATCATCACCACCACGGCGCCGGCGGCAACAACAGCAGCAACAGTGGCAGTGGCGGTAGCAACCCCCACCATCCGACCGTCAGTAGTCACAGCAACCAAATCTCTCTACCCATACCATCACCAAACACCACCACCACCACCAACACCACTACTACCAGCACGATGCTACCTGTGAATGCTTTGACCAGTACTAGTAATAATCACTCCAGTAATGCTAACTTGAATAACGCCATCAATGTTACACAGCAGCTGCAGCAGCATGCAGCCGTGTCGAACGCTGTGGTGGCGGGCATCAACAGCAACGGCACGACCGTCTCCGCGGTGTCGGCGTTGGCGGCCCTTCCCCCGTCCTCCGCCAGCAACACGAACGGCAGCGACAATGGGCTAAGCGCGAGCAATGGGCTGATCAACAGCATGCTCGGACTGCCGCCTTCGTCCCAGCTGGCGACGAGCCTGGCCGCGATGAGTAACCTGGCAAGCATGGCCGGAGGACTGCAGCAATCACTGCAAATGTCTCAAAGTCAACTGATGGGCAAGCAGCAGCAGCAGCAGCATCAGGAGCAGCAGCAGCAGCAGCAGCATCAGGAGCAGCAGCAGCAGCAGCAGCAGCAGCAGCAGCTCCAGCAGCAGCAGCTCCAGCAGCAACAGCAACATCAGCAGCTTCAGCATGCACAGCAACAGCAGCACAACCAACAGTTTCGCGGCGGCGGTGTGGCAGGCAACGGCCATAGCGGTATTGGTGGTCTCGGTGGTGCGGGTAGCACTGGTGGTTTCGTGGACCCGCTCGAGCACACACTGAACTCGTTCGAACAGTCGATCAAGACGGAAGGGCTCGGGCTAAATCTGCTGAACGACATTCCGGCCGCGCTGAAGCAAGATCTGACGGCCAGCATCCAGCAGGGACTACTGCCGCAGCTAACGAACATGGACCTGTGCATGGCGCACCTGCAGAACATGCAGCAGCAACAGTCGAGCAACGGGTTCGTGAACGAGTTCAACGGGAACGGTCCACTGAACGGTGGCATGGGGATTGCCGGGATGGGCCAGATGGTGATGAACTCGATGGCATCCACCACCAACACGCTGATGAGCAACGTGAACGTGATGTCGTCCATCTTCGACCCGCTGCAGAGCTTTATCCGCCCCGGTGGCGGCGTCGCTAGTGGCTACCATCAGCCTAGTGCGGGAGGCACCGGTGTAAATCCACCCACCAGTGGTGGCAACAACAATGGTGGTGGCCTCGGTCCCGCCGGTGGCAACAATCCGGCCGCCGCACTGCACCTCGAACGCTCGATCGACCTGACGCAGGCGGGAAGCGGGATCAACAACAGTGCGTCGATGGCGGCCGCGGCCGCTGCTGGTATGATGGCGGGTGGCAACGGTGGTGGCAATATGACGATCAAAAAGGAGGATCCTGGGGCCGGTGGTGGCAAGTTCATGCTGACACCGAAACCGATCGAGGATCTGCTTATCAACCCGAATGAGAAGAAGATGGGCACCACGCCACCGCCGGCAGACGCGAAGGGCAACTTTGCGCACGCATTTAACAAGGGCCACGACCAGAGCCTCAAGAACGCCTGGTCGTCGCTGGCCTCGGCCGGGTCGCCCCAGAACACACCGACGTCGAACAAGCCGAAGCCGGTGATGGACTCGTTCCAGGCGTTCCGCAACAAGGCGAAGGCGAAGGAGGAGCAGAAGCGCTCGCAGGCAGAGAAGGAGATGAAGCGGCAGCTGGAGCAGCAGAAGATAAAGCAGGAAGAGATGAACAATGGACGGTAGGTGAAATCGCGCCGCAATGTTGGCTGACATTTATTTTGTTCAAGATGGTGAAAGAACTATTAAATTCTAGCTTCAATTCTACCCCTGAGCAGCCTGCTACGATCGTTGTATAACAACCTGTTTCTTTCCTCGCCCTCTCCAGCAAACTGGCAATCGAACCAGTTCCGCCACGAGTAGTTGAAGAAATCAAGGCGTCACCGCAGGGCAGTCCGTCGCCGGGAACTCCAAGCACCACGACACCGCTCGCCGTAGACCGGTCGGCAGCGAAACGGGCCGAACTACGCCGATTGGAACAGGAGCGTCGGAGAAAAGAGGCGGTAAGTGCGAATAAGAAGTGACGGGGTGACGCTCTGCTTCCATGCCAAATCATTTACACAATTCTTACATTCGTCTGTTGCTTTCTCGCTCTTCCCGTTTTCCCTCCTTCCGCTTCCAACATACAGATGGCCGGCCAGATTGATATGAACATGCAAAGCGATTTAATGGCCGCATTCGAAGAGTCACTGTAAAAGTATTGAGTGTGGCCAGGCTCTAAACCGAGGGTGGTGCGGCCAGCGGGCTCCGTCCGTGCGATGATGGGATTGCTGATGCGATCCGGATGGTTCTGTCTTCCGTAAAATCAAACATTGGACGGGACCGGAAGCGGTGGAGGTTTAGAGGAGTCTCGTATAAAGTCGTCTCATGGCCGGGAGAAGTTGTAGGAATAATTCGGCAGATCGGGCCAGAGAGGTAATGGATGATCGATCTACCGCCTCTCGCAGCTAAAGCAATCAAACACAGTTTGCGTCGTTACCAAAAAAAAAAGAAAAGAAAAAGACGTGTGTGCGTTAAACCACCGACGTAGGTAGAATGGAACGCAACAAAGGGTCGGATTGGCTGACATGTTACCTACGCAATATACGGAGTGGCACGTTCGGGCTTCATCTGTACGACCTACGGTACGGTACGGTGCGGAATAAGCTATCCCGAGAGAGAAACATAAAGACAACAAACAAAAACAAAAACGTGGAGATACATAGAAGCATCAGCGTGGGGTTGTTGCCGTAGGAATAATAAAACAACAAAAGTTTATTAAACAACTTAACGTAGGAAAGCCACAAGATGTAGAAAGTTGTTCCGCTCGTGGACTCACTATATAAATACATATAAAGCAATATATGTAGGACGAACAAGTGGTCAATGGTCGGTGAATGTCCACGACAGCCGTGAGACACAAACACAATTCTGTAAGATAATGCAGTTCACGTCCATCCCTGGACAAGCGAACAAGCTGTTTTGTTCGTTTGCTGCTACTTGTTCCTCTAAGGGGTCTATGCGGTCGAAGACGGATCTTTCGATTCGAGATTTGAAATGCAAATACACCGAAAAGATACGGTGTGCTACACGTAGGATAATGAATTGAAGACGCCGAGTGAACGTTAGTTGCGGTTATGTTTATAGAGACTTCACACGATCCAACATTCGCATTGGATATCGATTACTAGTGTATAGCGGAATAGTGAACCCTAGGACTAAGCAGAAAGTAAAACAACTATAATTAAGCAGAAGAGACCGAGCGAACGGAGGAATATAGAGGATTGCGTTTGTGTGTTTGTCCGTCGACGGCGAAACGTGTAACTTACACGCCGAAAGTCTGCGGCGGCAAACCCGCTTCGTGAAGAAGAATGTGTTAGGTTGTAAGCATTCTTTATCAGTTGTGATATATAAATTAAAAAAAAAACGAAAAAAAACATCATGTAACAAACAAAAAACACACAAAAAAATTCAAGTGAACCTGTGAATAGAAGAAACGCGTGCAGAGAAGTATTTAAGGATCGCACTCGGGCGCGTGGTGGGTCTTGCAATGAGGTGCAGTGTAAATATAATTTTATCCATTACCCGTAAGGGAGGAGGACGAAAAGAGGAGAGAATCCCCGTAGCACGCGGGGATACGGGCGACAATGTTTCTAATAATAAATGGTAAACAAAATGATATGGCAGTCATTCAGTATCTTCGCGGATCCCTTCGAGGGCTGCGTCGCATGCGATGATTAATTACGATGTATGTATATTGGTGTATAATTTTCGCTTGTTCTCCACCGTTCATACACACACACACACACATTCACATTCACATGATAACACACCCATCTTCAAGCGTTTCGCCATCCAAACGTAGAAGCTATCGAATATTGTTGGGGAGTAGATGTGGGGTGTTGTTCAGCCTCCTAGATCCCTTCGAAACGGTGCGACGGTGATGCTGATCCCCATGTGGTAGGAGAACGGTCGCTGGTTAGTAGAGCCGATAAGGTTTGGGGGGGTAGAAAAAAAAACAAGGCCGTGTTAGTTGGACATAATTAAGCCAAACCGGGGACAAAGTAACAGTTGGAGAGAGGGAGCAATCCCATCACCAATAGCGGTATTCAAGGACACAGAAATAATAGCATCAGCAGGGAGACACGTGTAAGATTGTTGTTTCGTGTTTTTTCATTGCCTTAAAATTTCCTTACCAGCAGCCAACTAAGGCCTCTCTAAGGCCACCCGTCGCCCACTTTCGTTCGTTGTTTCATCTCGGCGAGAGGCGTTTGTTTTTTTCCACAAAACAAAAAAGGATGTGGTACCACAATACTCCCAACGCAGAATGTGCTTTTGTGTCGTTCAATATGGCGTCGGTGATTTTTCCGTTGTACTGAGTGAGGATGGGCAGCTGTAAATTGTGGATGAAAACGTGTTTAGTGCGTGGATTAAAGTAAATTTGAATTGGTGTAGCAACTATCGGTCAATTTGGTATGGGTGCCAACATACTCTCTGTCCCTCTGGCACTTCCTTCATGCCGTTGCGATCGTTTATGATGCGCAAGCGTTTGTGCAGGTCTGAAAAATAAACTCAAAACTCTGAGAGAAAACTATGTTTACAAAACGTTGGTATTTTATTTTTTGTTTTTAATCACTTCTTTTCACTCGTTGGTTGATTGTGAATATATGTTATTTTATTAGTTCAGTAGAATTGTAAGCATTGTATTGCTTGTTTTTTCTCGGTGTGGAATATTTAAAATGATGTTTGATACGTTCAGTTGCAGTTTGGTGCTTCCTTAGCTCCTATTAAAGGGCGCGGGCGTGTAGTCGTCCTGCAATTGGAGTTGGAAGTTCATCGTCAGAAGCAAAATATGAACTCCAGCATAATATGAAGCATATTTAATTAGTAGGAACGGTTTCGTTTTATTGAGCCATGTATGCTTTTTTCTTGGCTTCCAAGCGTTTGCCCACAGGCTAGGCATGTTTGCTCTACAATTATTAGACATTTATACCGTCTGAAGATTACGGAAAAAGCATCTATCACTGTAGAAATGTAATAATGAAATAACAACTTGGGGCAAAAGAAAAGAACTAAGTGAGAAAAGATGAAATGGAGGTACTCTGTACTGCTATTTTCGATTTGGTGATTTTTCTTCTTTTTCGGTGGTTGAACTTTTAATTTACGATTGATTAAATTGGTTGAATTGGTACGTTTCCCTACGTTGGTTTTACTAAAGAAACTAAAATAAGGGTGTCCTATGCGTAGAAAATGCGGTTTTTGGTCCGTTTTATGCTAGTGTCAAGAAATGAGTATTAATAGTTTTGTAAGCGTCAACAATGTAAACGAAGTAATCGTGAATCGGCAATGTAACTGTGTGGTCGAGTACTACGATGGCGTGTGTTTTTTGGGGGGTTATGGAATGAAATTCGAATAAATAATGTAACTACCGTTGTAGTAGTGTACCATAGACGGTTAGGGGCTAGAGTTTAAGTGACCGAGAGGAAGCCACTGCAAGGTGTATCGCACGAACTCCAGAGTGTAGGAACCATGCACAACACAACGAGCTATTGGTCCGGGGCCTGTCTCGTACCAGACGATCGTGGCAATAGGAGGAGCTAGTTAAAAAAAAAAACTAATCATTAAAAAGATTGTCGCGTTAGGAAGTGAACACG
Organism: Anopheles atroparvus; assembly: GCA_914969975.1. NCBI lineage: Eukaryota > Metazoa > Arthropoda > Insecta > Diptera > Culicidae > Anopheles > Anopheles atroparvus. The sequence continues at coordinate 44,491,720 of CAJZCY010000001.1, read as the reverse complement.
GATGGAAAATTGCGCTGGAAAGAAGTCATGTGTAACAAAATCATTTTCTACTTTGGTGGTGAACAGCGCATGTTAAAAAAAAAAAAAACTCCAAAGCACGCGGATGGTATATTGGGCCATTCTAGATTATGAAAAGAAACGAGCGAAACTCTATTCGTAAAAATAAACGTTACATCAATAAGCAAATTGTACACGATACTGTCCTTTGAAATACATCAGAAAAAACTAAGTTATGTTATGTGTTTTCCTTCGTCAACGGAAAATTGAAAGAAAACCATATTATTCGTGAACAATATTTTTGAATTTCAGCTGCACGTTGGATTTGTTCAACTTGATGTGCTTCCGTTACTGACGTATAGATGGCGCTGAATGTGTATTCTGTACGTACCTTGGGCTATTTGGACGTGTTGAATGTTTTGGTGTATGTACGTGCATGTGTTGAGTAGATGTAAACAAATATAGCTGTTACGCGCCGGCTGCGGTTGTATTTTGCCGGATGGGAAAAGTACACCAGCAAGGATGAGCCTCGAGGAAGACGAGTTGGATTTTGCGCTTGCCTGTTCTGCCGACCAGGCTGAACAAGAGGCACAGGCCGGCGAGGAGGTTAAGGAAGATGCGACTCTAACGCAAGTGGTGGACGCCGAAGAGTTTCTAGCATCGGAAGGCGTCCCTCTGTTGGAGTACGAAAAGCAGATGTTCTTGGACCTTCTGCACACGGATGCACTGGTGGTTTGTGCAAAGTGAGTATCCAACTGTGGAGACTTAAAAGCCATGTGTTATAAAAGAATCGTCGGATCTATTTGCAGAGGGATAAGCTACGAAAGGGTGTTGTTGAATTTGCTGAAGATATTCTGCGACGATTCCACCCTCGTCCTGGTGGTAAATTGCTCCGAAAGTGAGGAACAGTACTACAAGACGAACCTCGAGCACACCGAACACATCCACGAGTCGGCCAAGCTCTCGACGGAACGCGAACGGGCGTACCTGCAGGGTGGCATTCAGTTCATCAGCACGCGAATCCTGGTGGTGGACCTGCTGAAGAACCGGATCCCGATCGAGCTGATCACCGGGATGTTTGTGGTGCGGGCCCACGAAATCATCGAATCGTGCCAGGAAGCGTTCGCCCTCCGGCTGTACCGGCAGCGGAACAAGGTTGGCTTCGTGAAGGCATTTTCCCGCAACGTGGAAGCGTTCACGTACGGCTACGGGCACGTGGAGAAGGTGATGCGCAACCTGTTCGTGAAGGAACTGTTCATCTGGCCCCGGTTTCACATGACCATTCAGCGCTCACTGCGGCCGTTCGAACCGGCCGTGGTGGAGTTGCAGATTCCGATGACGCAGAACATGATCCTGCTGCAGACGCACCTACTCGACCTGATGAACTACCTCGTCAAGAGCATCAAGAGTTTGAATCGGTTCGTCGAGCTGCAGGAGGTGACGGTCGAGAACTGTGTGACGAAAAAGTTCCACAAAATCTTGCAAGCGCAGCTGGACACCATCTGGCACCAGCTGAGCTCGCAGACCAAGTTAATCGTGGCCGATTTGAAGGTGTTGCGAAGCCTCATGATGTAGGTATTACACAGGGGGAAGGAAACATTTTGGAGATGATGGAACTATGATTCTGACGGAATGTTTCCTTTTTTCAGCTCCTGCCTGTACGGGGACTCTGTCTCGTTTTACGCACTGCTCAAGCGTTATCGAACGACTGAGTATGCGCTCAACAATTCCGGATGGACAATTTTAGATGCGGCTGAGAAGGTTTTCACTCTGGCAAAAGAGCGTGTCTACAATCGAGAAAATGGTAATTCAAAGTCACTTTTAAGCGCTACGGTGTCACTCATTGTTTTTGCCCAATTCAATAGAATTCGAACCGGAGCTGTGTCCAAAATGGAAAGCCCTATCGGATGTGCTGCGGGTCGATATCCCGAACGAGATCAAGGAAACGGCAAAAAAGATCCGCAAGAAGGAAGAACGGCAAAAGTTTCTCCAGCAGCAGGTGAAAATACTGATCCTCTGCCAGGACCCGCGCGCCTGCTACCAGCTGAACCAGTTCCTCACGCAGGGCCCCCAGCGCTACCTGTTCTATCAGGCGCTCAAGAACGATCTTTCGGTGGCGAAACTGTCGGATGACTTCAAGCACATCCCGTCGGAGGTGGATGTGGCCGGCTTTCGAATACAGGAGTTCGTACCGGTGGCAAAAGCTCCCGCCAAAGCTGCCCCAATGGGACCACCGCCGGCAGTGAGCGCGAAGCCAGAAGAAGCTGCCGGAAGCAGCAAAGCGAAGGGTTGCTTTCTACGGGAACGGATCGCCAAGAAACGTGCCGAGGTAGCCGAGGAGCTGGAGGCGCGCAAGCGTAAGGAGAAGGAGGAAGAAGAGCTGGGCACAGAAGGGGAAGCGGAGGGTGCGAAAAAGTCGGACATGGAGGCGGAACTGGCGGCGACGGCGGCGGCCCGTACGGAGGAGGCGGATTATCAGCGCTACTTTCGTGATTCGTACGTCCTCACCATGTCGCAGAGAGTGCCGGAGGACGTCCCGGACGCATCGCCGGACTTTGATGTGAGCGTGCTGGAGAGTGGCACGTTTGAACCATTCACCGAGATGGAAAACATGGACATAACGACGATGGTGAAGGACCTTCAGCGGCCGCTGGTGTTTATACAGACGTTCAAAAGCGAGGGGAACGGGTTGGGATCGTTGGATCGCACACTGGAGCAGATTCACCCGCGGTATATCTTGATGTACCACACGAACGTGACCGCCATCCGCCAGATCGAGGTGTACGAGGCGCGCCAGCAGCGAAAGGAAATGGCTCGAGTGCGCGTGTACGCCATCATTCACTCGAAGACGGTCGAGGAGCAGGCGTACCTTACTTCACTGCGGCGCGAAAAGCAGGCGTTTGAGTTGCTTATCGAAACGAAAAGGGTAAGCCATGCGAATGGGCCGCCCGTTGCCATGGAAGTTTTTTTTCTTCTTTTCTATAATATCAATTGTCCGCTTTCCTCTTGTTTTGTAGACGATGGTCGTTCCCGAGTATCAGGATGGGAAATCGGAAGATACCATTTTGATGCTGCAAAAGAAACAGGAGCTTTCGAGCAGACAAGCCGGTGGGCAGGAGGCAAAGGACGCGGGGGAATCTGTGACGCCCCGTGTGATCGTCGATATGCGAGAGTTCCGGTCCGACTTACCGTGTCTCATTCATCGGAGGGGGATCGATGTGGTTCCTTTGACGATTACTGTAAGACTCGTTGTCCTGAGAAGCGATAGAGACGCCGTGTCGTGCATTTGGTAAATAACATTTCCTTGTATTGTAACCCCCAGATTGGAGATTACATTCTAACGCCGGAGATCTGTGTCGAGCGCAAGTCGATATCTGATCTGATCGGCTCGCTGAACTCGGGCCGACTGTACAACCAGTGCGTACAAATGTCACGCTTCTACGCCAAGCCGATCCTGCTGATCGAGTTCGACCAGAACAAGCCGTTCCACTTCCAGCGCTACTTTATGGCGTCCGGTGGCGGTGGAGGTGGCGGTGGATCTTCCTCATCGGTCGGCTCGTCAAATGAGGACATTATGGCGAAGCTGCAGCTTCTTACGATACACTTTCCCAAGCTACGACTCGTCTGGTCGCCCAGTCCCTACTCCACAGCGCAGCTGTTTGAGGAGCTGAAACAGGGCAAGGGCGAACCGGACCCGGACGTGGCCGTGAAGGTAGGCACGGACGACACGGCCGGCGAAGAACCGGAAGGAACCGACACTGCGGCACTGCTGCTGAACGTCGATGTGCAGGAGTTCCTCACCAAGCTGCCCGGCATAACGTCGCGCAACGTTGGCAAGATTATGCGGCAGTGCCGGAGCTTGCGGGAGTTGACGCAAAAGTCTGAGAGCGAACTGGAGGAGCTGCTGGGTGGGCAGGCACTGGCTAAGCAGCTGTGGGATATACTGCACACGGTGCACAAACCGGCACAACCCAATGCGAACGATAAGCCGTACTCAGCAAAGTTCAAGCGAGGTGGACGGAAGATGTGAACGCGACGGGACGCATCAGATAATGATGTACGTAATTTGTTGAAATGAATTTGAAAAGCGATTCTTAAAATGTACAGAGAGATTCCTTGTTGCTGCACTCAGTGCGTCTGCGTTCTCTGCCCAACAATGCCCTGTTGTTCTGCCTGTAAGTAATTGAAATAAATATTAAGTTTATTTTTATTCTCATCAGCACGTTTGTTTCGACTAATTAAGTAGCTCTTCATTTAATTGCGTTCTTGTGTCGTAGATAAGCTGGAGGTTGTGAAGAAATGATGTTATTCAAGAGATTACAGATTGAATTGTTTCGTATTCGTTGCTATCGATTAAACGATGCCCTTTAAACGATTGTGATCATAAGATAATGGATCTTAGCAGTAAAGGCTGCATAAACGACTGAATAGTTGGAAATAAAAAAATCGGATTATTGTGTTTTGAAAACCGGCCTAATTTTCTTCTTTTCCTTCCTTCAATTTTATCCATTCACACCGGGTTCCGCCGTTGGGGATATCGATTTCAAGAAATGTTTCTCCGGAGATAAGGAATCGCTCCTTCCGGAGCATTGCATAGCCTCGGTCGTGGCTCATTTCCCTCCCTTTCGCTGCGTTTTTTTTCCGAGGGTAACGGGAATGTTGATGGATAATGATGTGAGCAAGACGGGAACGGACGACCGCGGGGGTTGTATTAAAACGAGGGCACGGCAGCAGGAAATGGTAAAATTGAACCAAATTGTATCCCCTACTGTCTATTTTTCATCATGGCTCGCCATCTTCGAGTTGGAATGAGGGAATCCCTGCGCTGAATTTCGGCACCCTTACGTGTGTAGGCCGAAGACGCTTGGATTAATTTTCACACCAGGCAACACGCGTTCCCCCTTCACGGGGTTCGATGTCGGCGCACTTTCCCCTTGTTCCCATCGTTGCCAGAGAGGGAGAGAATTCCTTCACAAAAGACCAAATCAGTGGAATATAGGGGGGCGAGTAGGAAGTCCTCCCTGCCCGAGGAAGGATGGTCTAGCGTTGAATTTGTTTATCCAAAAACAATTCACATATGATTATCGGAGGGTTTCCTTTTGGCAGGGACTTTCGCTATAGCCGTATCTTTTGACGGGTCAAAGTGCTTTCTTCAGTGCCGCCGCACATACCACGCACACCCACCGGAAGTGGTACAAGACTCGAGGGAGAGATGGCAATGGAATGGAGGCTGGGTCATATAAAAATTTGATTATTTACATTTTTATTTATTCGGGGAGTACTTTTTGGCGTTCTGGTCCTTTGGTGACTGCTGGGATCACAATCGGTTTGCTTCGGTGCACTTGTGTGGTATGTGCAACTTCTTCGTTCACTCACAGGAATCCAATTCCAAGGGAGGAAGCGCAACAACGGCACTATGGGGCAGCTGGGAAAACTTCGGAGCTAAGGGCCTAGTTGTTTCATTCACTTGTTTGTCTTTCCTGTAGCACGGTACGGTACACATGTGTTCGGGAACTTTTCCCGTCCATGGCTACACAAGCGACCGGATACAGCGTGATGGATGAGCGGTGATGCGTGCAATGGGAAGTGCTGGTGAAAGATAAGGCCGAATCTTTTCCAACTGTTTCTCCAACGCCCTCCCCCTCGGAAGTATGTACACCCCGCACACGACATCGCCACATTCGGAGGGTCACGTGCGCGTAGTAGTTTTGGGGCGGATCTCCCGAAATTGTGCTCCAGTCTGCCGGGAGTCTGCCGCTGGGTGAAATATTGGTGTATTGTTGTTTTATTATGGCTGTTTCCCTTCTTGTGCGTGTGTATTATTATTCTTTCTTCCAAAAACTGTGCTCCGGCGGTTTGCGTCTTTTGCCACAATCATACTCGTTCCGGTTTCCCGGCGATGATTAGTCATAACCTCAAGGATAGGAGTAGGAGGATCATTTTTTTTGGTTCCCCGTTTCTTTTTGTGTGTGTAGTGGAAGGAATTAGTTTTTCGCGTGCTATGGTTAGATGAATTGTCCTGCCCTTTTTGTAAGGTATGACCCTAACATTTTACAGTAGATTTTTTCGAGTAGTACCATTCGCTGTGTTGGGTTTCCTCTCGTGTAGGATTGAGGACAGCGGGATGGGTAAACCGGAAAATTAAAAGTTACCATGTTTCAGCAACAGATACATCGCCCAAAACGTTTGCGCCACATCCCGCAGCCCGTAGAAGAAAATGCAAACAGACGGTTGGCATTTGAACACTATTAATCTTGGTAGTTTCTCTCGAATGTCAGCGCTTGAACTACACTGAAACGTCAAAATGATCACAAACCCTCCATCTTATTTGCCATCTTGGTAAAAACCAAAACAAACCGCAGACTGTCTGACATTTTAATAAAGTGTTTTGAAATGTTGACGTGATTTTTGTGTGACCATTTGGACGACAAAGGTCCGACTTTCTTTTTTGATGTTGTGAAACCCAGATTCGAAGAATGTTTAGATTGTTTTGAGATACACAAGCGACTAGAGGCATCGTAAAAGTTAACCAAGCAGTCTGCAAGTGTTGTGTTTATCTGCTAGCCACCCCCCCGTGACACGTACAGCAAAATGCCTCTATTTGGCAAGTCACAGAAAAGCCCGCAGGAGTTGGTGAAGGCGCTGAAGGAGGCGGTCAACTCGCTTGAACGGGGCGATAAAAAGGCCGAGAAGGCCCAGGAAGACGTCGGTAAGAACCTGGTGCTGATCAAGAACATGCTCTATGGCACGGCTGACGCAGAGCCGCAGACCGAAATCGTCGTGTCACAGCTGGCCCACGAACTGTACAGCGCCAATCTGCTGCTGCTGCTAATTCAGAACCTGAACCGCATCGACTTCGAGGGCAAGAAGGATGTGGCCCAGATCTTCAACAATGTCCTCAGACGACAGATCGGCACCCGCTCGCCGACGGTGGAGTACGTTTGCACAAAACCGGAGATCCTGTTCACACTGATGGCTGGCTACGAGCACCAGGAGATAGCGTTGAACTGTGGCACGATGATGCGCGAGTGCGCCCGGCACGAGCCGTTGGCCAAGATCATGCTGCACTCGGACGAGTTCTTTAACTTCTTCCGCTACGTCGAGGTGTCGACGTTCGATATCGCGTCGGATGCATTTTCGACGTTCCGGGAGTTGCTTACCCGCCACAAGATCCTGTGCGCGGAGTTTCTCGAGCAGAACTACGACAAGATGTTCAACCACTACGAGCAGCTGCTGCACTCGGAGAACTACGTGACGCGGAGACAGAGCCTGAAGCTGCTGGGCGAGCTGCTGCTCGATCGCCACAACTTCACGGTCATGACGAAGTACATCTCCAATCCGGATAATCTGAAGCTGATGATGAACATGCTGAAGGAGCAGTCGCGCAACATCCAGCTCGAAGCGTTCCACGTCTTCAAGGTGTTCGTGGCGAACCCGAACAAACCGAAGCCGATCCTCGACATACTGCTGCGTAATCGGGAGAAATTGGTCGACTTCCTGACCCGATTTCACACCGATCGCACCGAGGATGAACAGTTCAACGACGAGAAGGCCTACCTGATCAAGCAGATCAAGGAACTGAAGCCTTCGCCGGATCAATAGCGGAGCGTCGGCTCCCTCGTAGTCGTCGGGTACTGTCACCGTTATCGTTATCCTGTAGTCGTAGTACGTAAGAGCAGCGTAAGTGCGCTAAAAATAAAGCAAATTGTTAGTTGGTTCGTCATCATAGTTTTCTTGATCTTTCAACCAGTGTTCCTCAACCCACGGGCCGCGAGCCAGTATAGTAGTAACGAAATAGTACCGGGCCACCAAACACTTTATTTTGAAGGGATGTTTAAATATAAACGAATGAAATGTTTAAAGCAAAATAAATTAAAAATAAAATTAGCGGATTTTTTTTTTTCGAATGTTAACCACTCCGTATCGAAAGCATGGTTGGGGAGCACTGGCTTAGACTACATCGGAAAGGGCAGCGCAGAAAAATGACACACAAATGATCATGTGTTAAGATGCATAGCAAATGACGTCGGCTTCCACGCCCTAACGGCGTATCTATTTTGTGTGCATCCATTACGAACATGATACCAAGCTTAAGCATTCGGAAAGACGTTTATCGTAGAGGAGATTTAATCATGAAACGTAATAAAGCAGTTTATTTATTATAATATGTTTTGTTAACAATTTTTGTGACCACAGGCAAAGCACCTGAATTTAAGGAACGTGCTTCGGTTTGTATTTTTCGACCATAATGTGCAACCAGTGTATAACGGCTACGAAATGTCACCAGATTTGGAAATGTTTAGAGCGAGAAATTGAATGTAGTTCTAGCTTATTTCTTTTACCATTGGGCATCGTAGAAATTGTGCTACGATGAAGGCATCCTTATCAACAATAAAGGCAGGGCTTAGCCAGTGTTAATGGAATAGCTATCGAAAGAATCACGACTGTGTTATGGCTGATTTTAAAATCCGGCTATCTCAGTGGCGCTCCGTTAACCTAGATGTAAATGACAAGTAATGTCCATCACGGCCATGCACCAGCCAGTAATACATTTCCAGCTTTGTTTAGCGCAAAAGAACATCGAAACGCTGAACAAGAGTTAAGTTCGTGTCTTTTTTTCGTCATTTCTTTAACCAACAATCTCACTTAATGTTCAGGATTTTAGTTTCGGGTCCGTAGAATAACATAGATTAATTTAAATGGTGTGTTTTTCGGGGATTTTACACAACGCGCGACAATCCAACTGAATTAAGCTTTTCCGGTGTTCACCAAAGCGCCCGGCCACCATCGCGGACATCACTTCCGGTCTCCGACGATTAGTCAACGCTGCAAGCAATTTGTTTTAATTTATGTAAAAGTCTGCGCGGTATTAATCAAATTAACACCATTTTGAAGCCCATCAGACGTTCTTGTAGCGCTCCGGGCAAATGCAATGTGTTTAATGCGTTTACTTTTCCGCTTCCACGCGTACCACAGGACCGGTCCCGATGGGGACAATGTTTGTCCCATGTCCCTGGAGCATCCTGTGATGCCCTGTGAGTAGACGCATAAAAGAATACAGCAAACGTTCGTTTTCCAATAGATTTACAATGGCTTACCGGCATTTTTCCCGGGCGGCCATCTTCGCGCCTGCTGGCTTTAAGGTGAACGATTGTGAAAGAAACTTTAAACGAGGAGGTGAGTCGAAGGATCCTGTACCGGTGGAACCAAACGGACCAAAAGAACACATCCACCGAATGGTAGTGGATGGTTGCAGGCCACGGCCAGTGTGATTTACTGAGATTACAAGGAACAATAGCAGCGCCCACTGGTCGCACGGAACGTTAAGTGAACCTCGCGGAACTCCCGGCCAGCATAGCGAGAGAGAGAGACGGCGGGTCTTCGTTTTCGTCGGCCTCCCTAGGGGATGGATGCTGCAGCGAATGGCCATGAATATTAAAACGCTTTGCACCGTCGCTAATTCTTATCGAAGGCAATAGCGACGCCGTGCACTGGCGGCCGACGGTAATTAACCCAGTTCGGATCACCATCAGCACGGCACCGCGTACACGGTTCGGCATGTCCGGTTTGTTGGTGGCCTTTTTTTTAATTTTCGTTGTTTTTCCCCATTTTGGCTAACTGCACATTATCCATTTGCAATCGGTTTGCGATCCTTTTAATTTCTCCCTTCCCCTGCCGCGTGGACTAAGGGAAGTTTGCAATTAAATTCCATTTAATTAAATGTACGTCCTTCCTCCTTCTGGTTCTCTCCTACCAGACGATGGACGCCCGTGGAAGGGATGGTTCAAGATGCTGCGAGGAGAAGCTGGCCGAAGACGAAATCAATATTTTAGTGGCGAAGGATTCACCATTACAACGGTGCGAGATAAATCTCGTAACGTACCAAATTTGCGCGAAAGGACAATTATCGGGCACCGCGAAGTGAATTGCGGAAATTCTGGCGCAAGGATGCGTTGGAATAATTGTCTGGGCGGATATTTACCACCGTCCGTTTGTAATTACAATGGAAGGTGGAACTATTGCACCACATTCCTTCCAATAAATATTCCAGCTTCTTCCTCGAGTGAAACGGTACGCAGCAGAAGTTTTCAGCAGAAATATTCGGAAAAATTAACTATTCTAAAAATATTTTATATTTTTATATTAACCATTTAAGGGTGCTTACTTAATGACACGTGTAAACAACTAAACCGTTTCAATTTCATCAATCGCTTGTAGGTCATTAAAAAGAACGAAAGCCACCGAATCCCATCGCTCACATCTATTGTCTCGTGTTGCTGCAGGGCTTTGCATAGGTTTCTGTTATTCGAACGAAAATAACTCATGGGACTTTGTTGTTTGTTTGAACAACCTCCAGCACCAGTTCCGCAATACTATATCCTCGCAATCCTCACAACGAAAAAAAAAAAAACAACCCACCTCGATGCACCAGAGCAAGAATCTAACAAACCGTTTAACCCCGTGTCCTGGAACACAGAAGGACTCCTTGCCTTTCTTTTGGGGCACAATGGGACCTGATGGAACCATGTGTGAGTCTTGCGAGCATTGGGTGATCGACTAATTTTACTTTTGCCAGCTCTCGGCACAGTTCTATCCTGGCATGTCGGGTTGGGGGACGTTTACTCCCGCTGCGCCACCGGGCCGCCGGATCCAGTACAATCGAATTTGCATGCCATTTTTCTCGGCCCCGGTCGAGGTGAAGAATGTCACTTGGCACCCCCGAACGTACTTTACAAAAAAAAAAAAAAATGCTTCGACCCTCGCTTTGCAAGCAAAAGACAGGGAAGCCTCGGAGATCATGATGGCAGCCTAACGTCCTGTATTCCGGTGCAATGACAGCTTCTAAACATCTCGCTCTCCGCTGTTTGTGTGTGTGTGTAGCTGTATGTTGGCCATAATGCGTGATGAAATTTTAGAACATAAAATGCAAAACGAAGTGTAAATGGGAACGTCACCATTGTAATCCATTTGCAAGCCAAGTACGTGCCGTGTGTCTGTGCCTGAAGATGGTTGTACACTTTACGCTTGTGCCATCTTATTTCTAGCGATCACTTTCACTCCCGGGGCGGGGGAGGTTGTACGACTTCTGCTACTTGTGCGAAGTCGTTTAAAAGCGTATAGAAGTCGTTGGTGGGGAAGCATGTGCAAAAATTTGCATACAAACGTACGTAGTACGAACCGGATGGTGCTACGCAGCCACATATCTTCATATCATCTTCTGTCCCGGTACCGGCGGCCAAGGATGCTTCCTTCCTCGGTCGATGAAAATCCAGTTATGAACCATCTGGTGGCAGACGCACGGATGGAATGCTGAGGGATGATGGACGACGATCCGTTTCGTCCGACGGAGTCCTTCCGGTGCACTACTACGAAGTTAGGATGCCTTGAGAACGAGCGAAGTTATTTTATGGGTTCCCGAGGATGCTCGATGGAAAGGCGAAGAATGTTAGGAATCGCAGGTGCAACCGCGCCATGGGTAGTGTTTCTGGGCCGGCGTCCTTTTGTTGAAACGTTGTCCGTTAAGAGACTCAACTCTATGAGCTGCGGGAGAAAGCAGCATACTTTCACTGGCAGTCAATTGTTTGTCATGGAAGATCCTTAGCTAAATGCAAAAAAGAAAAAAAAAAACCGGTTCGAGGAATGTTGTTCGTGGTGTATCCTAGTGCCACCGTTAACATCCTTCCGTACCGGGGTGGAATGGATTAGGGAAGATGTTTTAAAAATTCTACAGTTGTAATTGCAGCCAAGGCGGCAAATATCGTCCCCATCCGTCTTGTAGGCTGTCGGTACCTGCCTTTGTCATTGATTCGTCGGAAGTCTCCTCACGTCTCCGAGTACCGGGGAAAACCGATCAGAATTCGTCGGGAACGTTGGCATGATTCACCACACGCCGGGAGCTCCTGTTTTTTTCCCTTTACGTGCGTTGGCTGAGGTTCGCTGCTTCCTGCTTCATTACCTTTTTCTGATAGGTTCCATCCCCAATCGCCCGGTTTGCTGACCGGTTTTCGGATAGATGAATATAAATGATAATTTCATTTCCTTCTTCTCCGCCAGCCGCGGCGAGGTCAACTGATGCGATTGAGGGGGAGCTAACGGTGTGGATATTGAAGCTGTTTCGAGTCCCTTTGGCATCGCTCGAAGAGTCAACGTCAACGGGGATTTTCCTTGACTTACCAGTGCAACTTTCTTCCTTGGAAAAGATCTGGAGCTCCTGACTGATGTGTTCCAGGGGGTATTCAGTTTAATTTTCATCCTTATACGTATTCGCGATCGGAATGTCTGAGTAGTTGAGTTCAAAAGCGACACATAAGGCAAAAAAAGGGTTTGAGGATGAAGGTATTAATATTTGTTGAGACAAGTGGAGTTGGAATGGAATGCCATCCATAAATAGACTCATCTGATGAGGCTCAGCTTTTAGAGACGAAATAAATATGTCGTCAGTGTGGGCTTCATAAACAAATAATATGTATTGTAACTTATTTAAGTTGATTTACTAAATTCTAAAATATGCATCTTCTTGTAAACCGGTTGATTTATGGTTTTGTCTTAATACAAATTGAATTCCTTGTAATTGGAATGAAATGTCGCAAATGTAAATTACAAAAATTGTACATGCCTCCTGCCGTAATTTAACGTGGAAAATCAATGTTTCCTACTGGTAGGAAGTTCATGGTTATTCATATATCATTTAGTGTTCTATATTTTGCCATCTATTCGCATTATCCAATTTGGTCGGCACAGGCGTACGCACACGGTCAAACTCCCCCGTGGCATGTCATTGTGCTACGCATTCTCAACATCGGGGGTGTTATCGAATTTTACAAATAATAAACAATAAATCTCATTTTTCGTCACTTCACGGTTGATTTCTTGCATTATATTGCCATCGGCCGTACGGCCGAGATTGAGCCAAATTTGTCCTGTTTCGTGCCCGTCTCGTTTCTCCGAATCCTCCCCGGTTCTCGTTGCCGGTACAGTGTTCGTGGAAAAGGAAAACTGATCGCTGGTGGTTTAATACATTCAACTACGCCTTTCTCGGGGAACAAAAGTGGAATTCTTTTATTTTCCTTTTCTCTCTATCGCCCAATTGCACCGATAAATGCAGCCGACGTCCGCAGGGCTAACAACTTACTTTCGTAACAATTCAGCAGCGCCGGCCGGCACACCGTGACGGATTTTTGCGAAAATATTATTCCACCCGAAACCAATCATCGAGATTAGGGCGAGCAGCAAATGGTGCCACGGAGGGGAACGGTGGTCCGGTGGTGGCGAGGCCGGCAGGTCTTTCCCAAGGAACACAGGGAATGGGGTGCCGGAAATGGAACTAGCAAAAACTAATTCCTATCCGTGGTGGTCACTTTTGGGCGGTGGCTCGGCTGCTGGTTGATGATAATAGCGAGACAACAAAAATGGCCGCTCCGGGGTGAAATGTTGTGCCCATCGATGTCACCGATTGTCACGGTTGCTGGATTGACGTTTGATCTGATCTGTGGAAGGAATTGTCCTCTTGGCTGGGGCACAGGATGTGAGCAGGGATGAATGGTTTGCATTATGCATCAGTTGAATCAGACACAGTTTGTTGTTATACTTGGACACGTGGAGTCATGATTCTTTTGCGCAGTAAATTTCCAAAAATAACCTCAATTCATTCAGATATTGTCACTACTTCACAAGATTTCCGATATGGCAAGAGAGATTTGTTGTGTTTTCTAAAATCCATAAAATGGCAGAGGTTTAATAATAAGTTTTAACCAAGACTTATGGTTACACGATTATCTTATTCTTATCGATTATCGAAAATGTTTGTTAGTAAAATTGGAATAATTTATTATTCGACAAGTTGGTCGGGTCAAACGCGCAGTCACTAATAATATTGATTAAACTCGCGTACAAACCGTTTGGTAATTGGCAAACGGGGAAAATCCTCACCGCAACCAACCAGACAACTTCAATAAGTGGTACCAACTTTTTCACCTAATCATACTTAACGATTATATTAAGCTGCAATTAAATGTGAAGCCACCGCCGCACGCAAGCCACTTTGGGGAAGTTAAAACACTGATCGTACCGCGGTAGCAACGCCAACAGGTCGCGGGACAACCCGTGTCCCGTGTCGGAAGAAACGCAGCAGATGAATCTTATTGCATCGTCTTGAGTAGCAAAAGTTAAACCGGGCCGGGTGGAGAAGATTGATTGAATCCTATTAGGGGTATTAGTTTTTTGTGTGTGCTCCTTCTGTTGTTTCTCGCCGGTGTTCCCCGAGCATCTTTATCGTTATCGTTCATCAAAAAATCAATCAATAACTGCACGGCGTGTGGCAAAGGTTTCCATCCTCGAGGGGGGAGGAAACGGGTGACGTAGTATAAGTAATGAAACCGTCCAGATGCGAGGGCCAAGCTGGTTCTTCTCCGGGCAACACATTTCCTTCCAACGTTTGAATCTCCTTCACAGGATAATAGGACTGAGTTTTTTTGGGATAATTTTATAGCATGATTTAATCATGTTAAATCTCTCGTTACATTTGAAGAGCCTCATGGTGTTGAATGTAAACAGAACGTTACGTTGGAGCGAATTTCTCGCTTAATGGCTGAAGCTGAAATAGAATTGTTCGTCCAAATGTATCGAAGATTAAGAAGTTGATCAAAATGGCCAGAAGCATCGAACCTTTCGATATCTGGTGTTTGCCAACCTAAGTGGATAAGATATTATGAAATATGCTTGCGAACCTTGTTTTTTTACCGGCAGTGCATATGCTCAAAACAAACAGACTTCCTGCAGCTCCTCTTGGCGTATTCAATTTTGCTGATTGCATTCGGTGTGAAGTGCAGTTCAGCTTATGAAATGCACACCTCCCCTAGCCAGCGATCCTAGCTATTTAAGTGCTCCGAAGATTTAAGGATTTCATCTCTTCTTGGGGTTTTTTTTTGTTTCGCTCGGCTACTTACTTCCGCTTTGCTCGAGATGTGCAACCCGAGGGTTTGCCGAACCGACCTCATCCCATCCGGAGCCGTGCGCCGACGAAAGCGGATTTGAACATTATCGGATTATTGTTTCTCTACACATATTACCGGTTCCGAGGTTTGAAGTGCGTTCCGCTTTCTTCCAAGGGGCAGAATAGCGGGGCTTCATTCCGTCCCATGTTTGTCTATTGTGCGTATACACTTTTTTTTCTATCCATCCAATGCCCATTTATAGCGGCTTATGTCCGTCCCTTGGCTCGGTTGATGGAGCGTATAATGGTTGCGGATGAATTATTAAAAATAATTCCACACCGATGGCCGCTCGTTCCAAACCCCTGTTCAGGACACATCCTCTGGCCCACGGGAGCGTGCTATCAAACGGGATCAAACCATATTAAATTATACTGTCAAAGGTGATGTTTAACAAAAAAATGCATGCAAGAAAAAAGATGAAACATGTCCCAAATGAAACACACACAGTTAACAGAGAACGACAGTCCAGGGGGGGGGGGGGGTGGAAGGAGGGTTCGCTGATAATTTATGTGCCCTGTGCCTTGATTTAGTGGCTTCGGGCGCATAAATTGCATCAATTGTAGCATAATCGAGTCGGCTCGGTATGATTGGAAGCTGGCGATGGCCGGGGCGATCCTTTACAAGCACAGATTACTTTGGCCTGGAGTACATGCATTTTTATAAATACCATCGAGTACTACTTAAGGGTGCTTCAAATTGGGAATTTATTTAATTCGAACGCATATCCGATAGCAGAAGAACACAGATATGATTTGCGCGGTTTGCGTTATGAAATGAAACGTCCACTTGAAAGCGTTACTTAAACGTCGTCGTTGAAATTAAATCGTTTTTTTACACGAGACTAATTGGATTCTGGAGTGACAACTCGAAAGATATAAATGCGAATTAATTGTTCAAGTACCAATTAAAATATTCATGTCATCTTTGGAATATTTGAATGTTTAAAATGGCCGTTATTGCCGATGTTAATAAACGTCAATTTCGTTCCTCAATTTTCCGTCGTCTTCTTCATGCGCCTTCGATGCGCCATAAAAAGGATCCCAATTATGGTGCAGCATTTTTTTTTTCGGTGACAAATGTTGAACATCTTCATCAGCGGGGTCGGGTTCGGGTTAATTAACAGGGGGTCGGGGTATGTTGTGGGCTCGCAGGCAGGCCGAAGCACGATGTTCTGCGGTCCGCTCGATGGGCAGCATAACTACCAGTTCGCCAAGGGTAATCGATTAATGGAGCCATCATTTACTCTCGCGCGCTCGTTTGCATCTGCTGGGACGACCGGGTTAAGCGCAAAAGTCGTGGACCAAAACATCACTCGAGTCGGCGAGGGCAGCAACATAACAAAAATGGTTCCCGTGTGGCCGCAGGAGGAAGGAGCAAGGAAGAGCAAAAGGGTCACCGCTGGGAAACCAAGTGGCTTGTATTAAATCCCGAGGACTGGGGGTGGCAATAGGGATCCTTTCCTAAATGTACCCCCGCGTAGTTCCGGAAGTCACCCGTCTCCTTTTGCGTTCTCCTCGCAAGGGGAATCGTTTATTATGTTCCATTAATAATGAAATATTTGTGTAATTAAACCAAACCATGTGTTTCGGCTGCCGTCAACGCCAGTATCGTACTCTTATTATCATCTTCCGGTGGTTGGAAGAAGCTATGGATGGAGAAGAAAATTCCCCCACTCCCCAGCGCCATGGAAAGGATTCGTGCAGAGTCGCAGGAAAGATACGGCGTAACGGAACGGTGTGGGACGTCTTTCTGGCACGTGCCGAGATAAAAAAAAGGACGGAGACCTTTCTGATAAGCGGCAAAAGGGTTCTTTTGGGTTGCAGGATCTCTTTGATGGTCCTTCTTTTTTAGTGTTTTCTTCGAGTTCTTTTATTATTTGTTGTAAAGTAAAGAAGCGTTCAACTGGTTAAAAGGTGCAGTATTAAAATATTAGGTCAATTACTTGTGACCGAGTTAATGCTTCCTCAAATGTGTTCCACAGCAAATAAGGACACTGAGTAAACATCAAACAGCGATGTGTGTTCCCCCGCCCCCTTTCCTCCAGCTGCCCTACTACTTCTCGCCACCCGCTATGCTAACAAAAACATCCACTTTCGATTGCGTTGATAACATCGCAGCACGAAACGACGGTGGCCCGGATGGCCCACATTCACGCCCGTTCGGTGTTGATACAGTCACGGATGAATCGCGGCCGGGGAACGAGCGAGGGGCGAAAGAAGGGCCGCACCCCGTATCGAATGTTGAACATCGATGCTGCGCGCTCTAAAATCCCAATTGTCACCCGGTAGGTGTCGGGACTCGATCCTGATTAGTTTGTCGATCGACCCATCCGATTGGCACTTCCGGCTGGCGGGCGGGTGGGTTGAGGGAAGCGGGGCTTGTGTTAATTAAACTGTGCTGCTCGTTAATTAAGATCCGGGTCAGCTCGCAGGCGGCGCAGCGTTGAGTAGCCCGTCTATTCTTTGTGCCTTGCAGGGGTGGGAACTCAGAGTGAAGTAATATATTGGGAAAAACAGACTCGTTGGAAAAAAAGCGTTGGAATTACTAATTAGAGAACCATGGTGTTTTATAAGCGTAGCGGAAAAGCGCATACAAAATATGCTATAAAATCAATTACGCCAGGCCAATGTATTTGTATGTAAATGTGTAAAAGCATTGATCGGTTTCCTATTTGCCACGTCCCTGTTCTGAGTATCTACACAAAAGAAACCACTTTTTGCTTTGTTTTTATTGGAAACATCCATCTGGTGTGGTTTCTCCAATTTCCTGTCTATGGTTTGGCATTCGTGGCGTGAAAGAAAAACAAGACGTGTGGTTATTTCATGTTCTTCAGCTACAGAACTACTGCTTAATGCGCCTCACAAAAGGCTTTTCAAAGGCAAAAGCTTCTCCAACCCATTTGATGGCCAATTGCTATGACCACCAATAGATTTCGCTGGCGCCAAACATGTCTTTGTTCGTGTGTTTTTATGTGTGACTGTGTGTGTGTGAGAGAGATAAAAACGGAGCATCAACCACCAGTTGCCCCGACCAGGGAAAACCTCCATCAAGTAGCCACGCCGCCAACATCCGAACAAACAATCTCCACTCAAAATGGCAGCCGATGATTAATGTCCAGCTTCCCCCCCCCCCCCCCCCCCCCTGCGTTCCTCCTTGGGTTTGGTTCGCCGAAAGGCCACCAGAAGCGGACAATCAACAGATTCGACATTTGGCATTTTCCCGGAGGAGAGGAGTGAGTGCTGGCCCGGTTTTATCAACAAGCTGCAGAGTTTTCACAACTTTCTCCACCGTTTGGGATGAAATGGAAATTCTGCCCCCGACCTGACCCGAACCGGGGTGGACGAACGGCACACGCCGGTGGTCGATGCGATGGGAGTTTTCCGAACGTTGCTGTGTGATATCATACACACACACAAGTACGCGGCTCAGTGGCTCGCTGGCGCCAGGATGTCGCGCGCCATGGAGATGGCTGAGCGTAATCTGTGGTGGTCTTTATTGTGCTTCCTGTGTGCGCCACGCAGGAGAGGGAGGAGGAAGAGGAGGATGACGAGGAGGCCAGAACGGGGAGGGGAAGCTGGGAGAAAACTTGGATGCTGCGGTTTTTCCGTCACATCATCGGTCGGTTAGTCACGAAGGCTTTTGCTCCGCGGCACGTGATGGAAATGGAGCTGGAAAAGCCCAAAGTCGCTAAGATGTCGCCCGGATAAAAGGGTGGTTCTTGTTCAGATGATGGTTTATTTATTTTTTGCTGGGGCAATTGTTTTGTTAGGCTGTTATTTTTGCCAGTCGAGCTATGGACACATCGTTTTTTTTTTCTAGTGATTTCTTTTGCCGTCAACTGCTGGTTTATTTTGCTTTGGCTTCTAACGGCAGTGACTCATTAGGTTGGCGCCTTGAAATTATTGTTTCCGTGGAGCGTAGTTCAGTTCGTACAGTTGTAAAGGGTTCAGAATTGCCTAAAACATAGCCCTGAAGAAATCAGTTAACATTATCAACGAGCTTTCAAAGAATCTACGAAAAAAAGAGTCCCTGAAAAATACACTTCGAGAGGCAATACGCGGCATACACTCAATTCCAAACTACATACATACCTTTCACACTTTCCACACTATAGTATAAAATAATAGCTCAGCTTAATTCAAAACCTCGATATTTGGTATTTTTAGATTCGCTTCATTGAAAAGCTTTGAGAGAACTATTATTTATCATCTTTCTAGGGAGTTCACATATTTTATTCGTTTCTCTCGAAAAAGCGATGCTTCATGATATATTTTTACAGTTTCTTAAATCCTACATTTAAATCATATAAAATTGTTAGTCTTGCTACTGCACAAACAGCGCCTTTGGGCATCGCTTTAAGCCAACGTCCAGTCGCGTGGAAACCAGCAACACTTCAAACCAAAACATTTTCCGAACAGCATAAAAGTATGGAAAAATATAGAAACGTTGTGTAAATACGGCGCCATTGACTAGCGGAGGCGCTCGGCAGCCTGAGGTAAAAGGGTGGTTTTTTTTTCTTGTGTCGCCGGAAAAAGAGCACCAGGAAAAACAATTCGTACCTCGAGAACAACAAAAACGATTCCACTACAGGTCTCGCCATTCCGTGCGGGGGACTTCGGGTGTGATTTGTTTCATTTCAATTCTGTTTGCTTTAGTCCCGGGCCAGGCTGCTGGGAATGCAACTATTTCCCGTTTTATTCCATCCCGTTGCCTCCCCCCTCCGCCACCCGAGGGCATAAAGTACTTGGACGGAATAGTTATGTTTGTCCGCCAGGCATTTGGTGGGTTGAATTTTAGTTTGCCATTTCAGAGGGCCGGCAGTCCGTTTGAGGTAGGTAGCCAACGGACGCAAGGGGGTGAAAATACACATAAAATGCAATGTTTTAATTCTCATCGTCCGGAATCGTTTTGTTTTAGTGGAATAGCATTAAAAGTGATAGTTTTTGGCAACGTTTCATAGTTTTCCCCAGCAGTTCCGGTGGCCGTAGGCGAGGATGGGCGTAGGTGGACGTGAAAAGGGACGATCGGGCTCGCGAACAGGCAGGGAAAATACTTGTCCGGAGCCAATGTTGGTGGCTGAAAAGTTTGATTGAATCGCTACTGTCATGTTGTGGTACAGATATGCACCAATCCAGCGATCCTTCACAAGGATTACATCGCTGAAGCGAGAGCAACTGGACATTCATTGGATAACAAAATAACATGTTTTTCGACATGACAAAAACCGGTTTTAGAATAGTTTCTTCTGCAAATGAAACTGCTTTACGCTGTAGGCTTTTTGGCATGAAACTCAATTTCATTTCAGTAAGCTGCATATATGGGAAGATGATTCCTTATTCTTAAGCTTCACTGTGATAATAATTTAACTTAAAACGAGCACTTGCTCCCTTACATCATGTGTAATATGCCGGACGCCATTTCCATACGCGTGAGTGATATATGTACACTTCTCGTCGTATATTCGCATGAGATTAGGCGAAGGAAAATTGCAGCTGCACGTGGTTTCACGGTAAAAAGAAAATGCAGCCAACGCAGCCACTAGCTCCATCGTAAAAGCCATTTTTTCCAAAGTTCGTCCATTCTCCTGGCGCTTCGGATAGTGTAGAGTCCTGGTCCTGTTGGAACGTGGCTTCGGGAAGAGCAAGCAAAGAATGGCTTGGTTGAGGTTTGTAAAATTCTATCAGCTTCCAGGGCTAAAAGAAAAAAAAACGTTAAACCTTGGTCCACGGAGCTGTTCAGGGCCGAGGCCAACTCCGATCGAGATCTCGCATCATTTTGCATTCCAATGAATCTCCAGCTCCTTCGCGATCCTGAGATTTGCATGGCACTTTTGCCGGATTGCAAAAAGTGAACGCTTGGCTTCCGGAAATGGGAAATGCTTCGCAGCCTTACTAAGCTGCACATTCCGTTGCTCCTAGTGCGTCCTTTGACACTGGGAGGACACAACGTAATCGACGTTGACACCGTTGGCACTTTTTTATGGGCTTGCATAAAATTGTCTTAAAGTTTCGCAGGCGAAACGGGCGAGGTAAGACTTTTCCCTACGCTTCTCCCCGGCCATTGTTTCTCGTTACAACAAATCGTCACTCGAGCTGACCGGAAAGATTGTCTCAAGCCCTCCTCCGGGCAGCGCAACGGAGGGAACATCGAAAGTGCCTCGAGTGAGAGGATGAAAGTTTGCTGGAATTAGTTTTTAAAAGTGTAACTGTTGAGGGAATCTGATAAAACTTTTAACAACCTCGTTGGTCGGCGTGTTTTTTTTTAATTTTTAGCAGACTTCCGGTGAAGGTGAATGTTAATGTGGAGCGAACGAAAAGTGGATGCTCCTCTTTCATCAACGAGTGTGGTTTGGAACGAAACTGTTTTGGGAAGTCACAGCCAAACCACGTTTGTAGTGACCAGCGGCCGAGCAAAAGCGTGCTTGTGTGCGCTACCAGGATTTTGTAGATAATTTGCTTAACATTCTGTAAGCAAAAAAACAAAAAAACTGTCACCTGTTATCGTGGACGGCAGGACGATTCAACAGTTTTCGCCAGCAAAGAACCACGAAAGCCCCGGAATTCATCCCGGTCACTGGTTTCCGGAGGAAAAGGATGTTCGTCAGAAGTTGGCCAACAATTTCGAGTTACAAATTGTGTGGTGCCTGTGTCCCATACCACGTTGCCTGTTCATCTCGCACGGGAAAGCTGGAGCTTTCCAGCGTACGAACGAGTGGCGGCGAAATTACACACGACAGCACGCCGCTGGCCGGAAGAAGCATGGAAATGGGCTATGGTTAGTCAAAAGTTATAGTTTTCACTTTACTTCCCCGGCAGCATGGAGTAACATGATGGAAAGCATGGTTTGCTGCAGGATCAAATTTTAACATGTTTTATTAAAATTTCCTGAATAAATTTTGTTCGTTTCCAATTACCTGTAATGTTTGCTTGTAGTGGGCAAGGAAAAGCCTGGTGTAGAGGAATGCCTCTAATTTTATACAAATCGACTGCGTTGCCGATGTTATTAATTTATTCGATTAGAGATCTGTTGCATGGAGATACGGCGCATACCTTCACTCGAAATTCCACTTCCGAATATTTTCGTACTCAACAAATTGACTAACAAAGCGGCACATGAATATGCATAAATGAGGCCATTGCTCATAACCGAGCGTTTCCTTGGGCTTTAACGTCCATCGATTTGCCACACGCTAAGCGGAAGGGTGACTTGGACTTACCCAATCAAGCGGGTAATCCTAAAAAGAGAGGGGAAAACTCCGCTCAATAGTCAAACAGCCCCAGTGCGTTGGAGTTTGCTGCATTGTTGTGTAGGTTTTCCAATTGTACGGCTAATCAACGTGGCTTTCTTGTGAAGTTAATAATTTTCTCGCACCCTCTTCCCTCCAGCAACGAGGGGCGAAAGTTTTCTAAAGCGTTCTTTGCACAACATTCAAAGGATTTTTCACGAGAAGAATGTTTGATTTGTGCTTGGTTTTTTAGACCCCGTCAAACACTGTGTTTGTTGAAAGAAGTGGTAGTCTTTTGATTTTTACCGTTTCGTTCGCTTCGACAAGTACTGTAAACAAGTATCGTAACGCGCGTTCATTGAAATGAAAAGAACTTCCATTTATATCATGCATTCGATAATTTGGTTCCCTAGTTTGAAAGCTGTGCAAATATCAGCAAAGATCCATTTCACCGTAGGGGGTTGATTGGGTATCGCTCCATAAATGAGTACACACACCAACAACCTCCCCGGGAAAATAACCCAATAACAACCTATACACCTCCGACCGGGCTGCGGGGTTGGCACGTGTCGATTTAAATAAGTGATTTGAAAATAATTTTTCACGGAAAGAGAAGGGGGAGGAGAGTTTCGAGATCATTGGTCTTAATTTGACTTGAGGCTCCTTCTGAAAAGTCGACGTGTGTCAAAAATTATGATTCAACTAATATTAGTTGTCCTTTCTCGCTCTCTTAACCCCCCTCCCCCCCGCCCCTTCCTCCCCCTTTTAGAAGCCTTCACGTTCGTCCGGGTAAAAGTTTCACATGCACAGTTCACCGCCGAAAAACAAACATCGACGGCACGATCCGGGGGAAATCAGTTCGTGCGTCAACCGTCGTCGCAGGGATGATTGGTGATGACGGTGAGAGTTTGTGTACACTATCGCTAGAGGGCGCCCGCGTACCGCTTCGCAACCCTAACCTCACATTCGGTGTCCCATTTTTGGTCGGCCGAGAGTTAATTAAATCGTCTCCCGAAGCGAACCGCAAAACGAATGTCAAGCGAAGGAGGGCCGTCCGTGATTCGACAGAGAGTCGTTTTCTTCGGGCGGCGCGTATTGTTTGATTAGGCAACGTACTTAATTAGTATGGGCCCGTGTTGTTGCCCGGCGGAATCACCGTGGCGGTGTTCGAGTTTCGAAGAGCAAACAATCGATCCGATGTGTACTGGTCGGCCCGATGCTAGAGTCACAGTCAACAGCCGAACTCGGGGCAGTACTCGGGATTGAATAAATTAATTAATAAAATTTTGAACACCTTCCTCTCCGGGCCAACCGAAGGGCCGATGCTGTTTACAGATCAAACTGCCTTCGACCGGGCCTCGGGTTTTCCATTGATTTGTGTGAGCTGGGGAAGCGAGGATTGGTGGTTGGTATTACTTGCGAGGTCCCTTTCGCTCCGTCGACGGTCGCCATCGTTTCGGGGCCAGTTCATGCCCTATTTCCTATTAATTGGCTCCGGGCAAACATGTTGTAAGCCCCCGTACGAAGCGGTCTTCTTGGACGCTATGGCGAGGCACGCGAAACAACTTCGCATTATCCTTTTTTTTTTTCAGCGCAAGCGAAAAACCGATTTCACCCGACTGGAAGATACGGAAGGAACGGTGCGGAACCTGCGATCCAGCGATACCGTTGCCACCACTCGGTGTGATAAGATCTTAAGTATTATTTCTTTGTTTACATTCGGCTCAAGTAATGTGATTTTATCCTTTCTTTCTTGCCCTTTCCCCAGGACGCTGTTTATCCGCACTCGAGCCACCACCGGCGAACCGAAGCGAAGGAACCGAGTGGAAAGTGTAAAAGGAACGATCGAATGGTAGAGAAAACAGAAGGATAATCCACCTCTCCAACGTGAGCCTGTGTGCGGACATCGGCTGCCAGAGAGATGCTCACAACGTTCGGAATGCCCGTTTTTCTCGGCTTTCTCCTCCGAGTGCAGATCCACCCGACTCAGCCGCCCCGCCATCGTCCCCGAAAGCAATGCAATCCCGGTCTTACAGTAACGTACACCCATTGTCCGTTCCATTGTTTTTCCCTCCGGGGCTGAGTGCGATGTAGGCGGATTTAGTGTTTGTTTAGGAAAAGCGTGTGGAAATCCAGTCCGCCTTTGCAGCATGCACATCTTCGACTGCGAGCCGAACTCCACACATGTTTACCGAGCCGTGCCGCTACGACGATGGTGGACGGAGGCGGGTGGCGAAGACCTGAGATAATGCACATCTGTTGTTGCCTCGCCACTCCTTGTTTGCAATGGGCCATGGATTATGTTTGATGCTCGAATGTGTGTGTGTGTGTTTGCACGATCCTTAAAAGGAAACGTGCATTCAATTTGAAGCCCGTTTAGGGGTCTCCCCCCCCGAGAAATATGACGATATCGATGAAAACGAGGAAGCAATCGCAATTCCGGTATCGATATCGGTAGTGAATTTCAATTGCCTAACACTCTTGCAGGGGTTCGTTTCGTTTAATATATTTGCTTTTTTTATGTTATGCTATCCCAAAGCGAGCTATAAAATGCCATTCTGTTTGCATGTGTGGCATTTAACGGTGACAGTTTTTAACCATACTTGAAGCGAATGAATTCTCATTGCACAAAAAAGGAAAGCACGGAAAAGCATGCATCCTTGCTGGTTTAATAAACACCGTACGATACAAAACGATGGATAACAAGGACAGCAAATCATAAATGCCTAACGAAGGCCGCCGTGTCGCAATTCGATCTCGTCCTTTCATTCGCATGATCTGACGTCGCAACACAATCGGAATGACACGCAGACCGTGTAAGGACGCAAAATTTTGCATAAAACTTTTAATGAAGACGACGACGGTTTTCGGCAGGTTGTAGGCACATCCGACTGCCGATATTGGTGTCTGTTTCACGGCTGTCAATTTGGTGAAAGAGCTACGCCGTCCACCGAACTGTAGCGAAAGTAATGGATCCTCCCGGGTTGACTGGTGCTACCGGGCTATTGTTGGGCTCAGCGTGCCAAGCTTCAAATGGGCAGACAAATACACACTGTCGCTCGTTAGCGGTTTTAACGGTGAGCAGATTAGTTTTCCAATGTTGTGAATTATACCAGGCAGCCGGTCCTTGCCGTTGTCAACGGTAGACTCCTGGAGAAGAGAGAAGGGAAAATGTTCCAATAAGAAAATTATGCTGGAACGTTCGCGCGACGTAAGCGCGTCGCCCTGTCAGTCCCATCTACCTGGCTAAACAAGTAGGAAGGAAAAACCCAAACTTCATAAGAAGTAAGCGCCGGAAGAAGTTACATTTCTTTCGTAAGCAGTTTCGGATAGCGTCGGTCCTTGCGGAACGCTAACGAACGTTGTAACGATGCAACGTGATGCAATCTCGGAAGGCAAAGCGAACCAGTCCTCTCGCTGCATCCCGTGGGCCAAGGCAATCCAGTCAGTCCCGTGGATTGAGAGCGCCAAAAGGTACTGGTTGTGACTCGAGAGTTGCCAGCACAGTCTTTACAGTTGATACCGGCTGACAGAGGATTTTAGCTGATATTAAACCCAAGCCGCCGTTCGGAAGAGAGCACTCCGTCGAAGAACAAAGTCAAACGTGTAAGTTTGAAATGATGCCGCGCTGGATGCCGCCGTTCCGTCGTGGGCAGGAGTCGGGCGGCTAAGCCCTTCAACAGTTTCCTTATCAACCCACGGCCACGGAAATGGAACGCTCGCGAGAAGACATTCGGGCTGTCGTTCGTGTACATAATGCGATTCGCAAAGAGTAAATCACGTTTTTCAATTACGCCAACGTGTTTGCTTGTGGGATGGTGAGGTAGGTGTCGAAAGGCGAGGTAAGGCGATCATGTCAGGAAATTTGTCGCCTACGGTTTCACTCGAATTAAGGTGATAATCGGTGCGCATAGTTTGTTTTGAAACTCATATTGGGTTTACCTGGAGATGTATGTTGGAAAACTTATCATTCGAAATTTTTCGCAAATCAGAATCTCATTAACTTTAAGGATGAGTTTTCACCTAACAATTATTGATCCTACGAGATAACGGAGCGGAGAAGACCCTCGGCACTATCAACACAAACTTTGGCAAACTGCTGCCCGAGCCGAAAACGACAAAGATTCCAATTTAGATAAACTAAACGAGCAGCATAACGGTTGATTTATTGGGTCGATTAAATCGTGATACTTCCTATGTCCAAACTATTGCTTATAGTTTTGCAATCGAAGCACTTGCGTAGAATTTCGTTATTGCTTTTAAGGAGGTGTTTTTTCTTCTATATTTGTTTAGTATTTTGCAGTATCCTGTGTATTTTTTCGTTTTATAAGTTAGTTTATTTTAGCTGCACGTATTTTTTATGTCTTAACTCCTTTCCTTTAACAATGATTTCTTTTTCGCCACCCAACCTAATAAGCTCTATTTTCGATGGCTAATAATCGGACTTATTGTGGCTTCACCCTTTCTTTTCCTTTCCTTGTGGCTCCGAATTTGTAAAGTTGTGCAGGAAACGTTGAATTGGAATCAATTTTAAACCATCTCCCCTTGCCAACCAGGCAAAGCACGCCGATCAACGGCTAACGAGCCCAATTGTACGTACACAAGAAGCGAACTTTCCTTGTTCGTCCGGAAAATCGAAACGAAAAGAAAACTCAACCCGGCCTATTGTGAAGTTAGCGATCTGTTGTCGATTGTGACTTGTCGGGGACGAAGTTTCCATTTTTATTCGCCATTGTAAATTCAATAGAATTGGGCGGAAAACCGAAACAAACCACCGTGACTTTCACCAGCTTACCCCGCTTCCCTGGCTTTTCTGTTCACCATAACATTTGGAGAATTTTGTTTGTTTGGATGAACATTTTCCGCCATAGGAGAGGCGAAAAGCTTATCGACTGGGGCTGCTGAAAAAGGGAAACCGTCCCGGAATGCGAAATTCGAAGGCAAGAATTCTAATCTGTTTGCGGGGCAAAAGAAACGAACACTTTATTTCTCTTATCGCGGAACAATTGGGACGGTATCAATTGCTTCGACAGGAAAGCGCCGGCTGGTAGAGAAAGACATTTTCTTCTGCTCCGATCTATGGCAAGACACCGGTTGTCGTTGTTTGATTTGAGGCTAGCAAATGCTCGAAACGATATTTCGCTATCAGAAAACTCGCCGTTGGTCGTTTGTTTGATTTGGACGTTCCTTTTTTTGTTCGGTACGTTCTGTCCTATGGGTTCGTGGCGAAATGCGTTGATTGCTTCCTTTTTTCTTCTTTATCATACTCGCATGAAATTTGAATCGGGAAATCGAACTAGCTGGCCCGTGGAGGATGTATAGAGGACACTTCATTTAGCGTCCCACCCCCACGCATGGCTACCGTTTGGGTGGGTCGAATTTCCGTCAGTAAACACCATAAGGGGCTGCTGTTTGCAGTGGCAGTATCAAGCTTATTTGCACAGCGACCCTAAACTGGCCGTCGGAGGTCTTGGGAAAAGAAAATATATGCCCGAAGCATTAACTACTTGATACGCACGGACGCACCTACCCGAAACACATCAAACGGTGGCAGAAAAAAAAAATGAAATGAAAGCTGAAATGTTACAACTTGTTTTTTCAGTCAAAATATTTTTTTAAAAAGGTTGTCTTCCTATGAATAACTATTATACATTTTTTCAGGGAAAATATATTGTTTCCAGAATCCCGTACGGCTGCTGGTGAATTCAAGAATCGTTCCTGTGATTTTACAAGCATGTTGCTCCACCCTTGAAGGCATTTCCTTCCACCCTTACCTAAAGATAACCTACCTAACCTCACCAACGCACCGAACCTCGCACGAACCGAACGAATTGCCGAAATTGTCTTTAGGGAAAACTTGATAAATGTGATACGATGCGTGTTGTGTGGCCGTGGGGAAGATAAAGGAAAATCTTCCCATACGCCCACAACTGTAATATACGAGCATCATCCCAACGGGACAATGGTTTCTAGGTTGCCCGCCTCCATCGCTGGAAAATCCATTTTTCTCTGCCTGTGCGTAGAGCGGAGCTGTCTCGTTGTGTCCCACGTGAAAAGGGGGACCGTTAGGTTTGAAAGCGCACGTGGATGGACACGCGTTAATACAAAATATTGAAGTCCTTTGGTTGGTTAAAACAGCGATATGAATGTTTATTATCAAATCATGCAACAAACTTTTGATCGAGATGAAGGAATGAGCTGCCATGAACTTCGCGTTCACTAAATCGATTCTCTGAGGACTGTGATAAATACTCCACAAATTTATTTGAAATACTTATAATGGTGAAATCAGCGTGAAAAGTGTCAGTTAAACAAACTCCTATTGAAATAACCCGTAAGTGAGTTGAAAACATAATGAAAATCGAAATGTCCGTTGGAAACCAACTTGAATAGATTGAATAGAAAGGTCTTGCATGTCTTGCCCAAAACATTAGAACTATGGGCAGCAAGAACAGGGAAATGTGTCACTCTCATAAGCACATCTCTTCCGCAAAGACATTTCCATCCGAAGCCTTTGTCCTTTTGAACGTAATTATTTTTTCTTCATTGCTGAAAAAAAGCTTTTATTTTAAAGTACTCTTTCGACATGCTCTTCCCACCCAAACAGTTCCTCGCCGAGATATTGCTGCATTAAGTGGCCTCTTAACATCCGGTGACCTATTGCTTCGCGGTCCTATTGCACTTGAACGAGACGGGCGAAAGAAAAACAGCGCGGACTGCTTTCCGCTACTCGCTGCTTTCCCGATGGAACGAAACGCAGCAGCAAAAGTGGAACTTGACCATTTTCAAGTTCCATCCAGCCGAACAAAGAGCCCCCGGAAGCGGACTCGTTCGTTTGCTAAACGCGCCAGGCAGCAGGAGAAAAATCCCCTCCTCCAGCTCCATCGGAGGACGCATCCTCCGCGGTGGGCAGGAAGTCTGGATGCGCTGCTGCCCGGAGCGCAGCTGGCAGAACATCACGCAGAAGGTCTCGACTCGACCGTTCCGCGAAACGGCACGAAACAAAAGCAGCACATCGGGGAGGACACTTTTCCGGCAGTGGCAGCTCATCGTCGCAAACCGCGTGTGGCAACGCAAGTCGGAGCCGTTTCGCTTGGACAAGAAGTGTCCTTCTAGGCTGCCAACAATCGGAACGGAGCGATTACCCTTAGCGTTGCCTTCCTTTCTGCTGCACTCCCAATGGAGTAAGCGCGAACAAACGTAGGACATGCGAAACAAAACAGACAGAAACGGGAAAAGCATGTTATGATCTATTTCTACGTCCAGTTTTCATGCCATTCTTTCTCCTGGCTGTCGCCTGCGTCCGGTGTCGAGTTTGATGATCATAATTGAAAGTGGTTGAGCTGGAGAGATGTCTTATTTTTGGATAGTCTTTCACCGAAACCAGAACGACAGTGCTTCAAGTTGCACTGCACAGATTGGCACAAAACTGTCCGGAAGGCAGTCTGAAGCAATTTCCTTTGTCGGGCTATTTTGGGAGGAATGAAAAGAAAATGCTCTTGCTGTTAATATTTTCGTTTTAGAAAAGTTATTTTTAAAGGTCCTATTTAATATATTCCATAACAAATTATTACGAAGCAAAAACTTTACAAGATTTTCTTCCTTTAGCTGCCTGCACAGGTTCATACAACGCTACGGTATCGGCTTAGTATGTCAAGTTTCGTTGCATACAATGCAAATAACTTAGAACCGGCTGAGTAGGATGGGAAATCAGACTGATTTCCACACAATTTCTGAACACGTTTGCACGAGTTCCTTCGTTATTCCAGACACCGGAGGGCGGAAACCGATCGCAGCAGAACTTCCTCAGCAGGAGCAGCATGAAACTGGCTATCTTTCGTCCTTCAGATATGCAGTGAATGCCGTTTGCCATACATTTATTCCCTTCGAATGTGTTCGAGATTTGACAGGAATAGCTTCCGTTTGCAGAAACAAAAGAATTTCGCAATCCTTCCCGTCCTCGTCGTCGTCGGATTCTTTGGGAAGGCGTTTGACGAAGGTCCAAATGGAGCAGTAGGCGATGCAAATGGAGCGTCTCGATGCAGCTACAAACTTCGCCCGTCAAGTCACTTAGTCAACTTCGGTCATCTCCATGGCAAACCGAGATCGACAGTCGACTCTTTCAGGACTCTCGGTTATCCTGTTCCTTTTTCTTCAGATCCAAACGGCATCCCCAAACATGTCGAAGGATTCAACCGGCCGTGCAAGTATTTCGGCACGGTCGGCACATAATTTGCATATTATTTTGAAGCCATGAATTTTCGCTTTTGTCACCCTGCTTTGAAATTTAGGAGGTGCTCGGTCTGCCGAGTGTTCCTTTTTTTTGTTCGCACCCTTCAAGTCCAGAGACGAGCGGGATGCGTTTTGGCAATAAAGCGTTTCCCCCCGTTTTGCTGGCTCTCGGATATACGGTTCGGTGCCATCGAGCCTGACGCAAGGAGCCCATAAAGCGCAAAATTAAGTGAAAAGTGCGCAAATTGATGGTTGGTTATGAACCACTTTCATAGTTTTCCTGCAGGCTGATGGTGTACGTGTGCGCGTGCGTTCGGTCCGTGTCGTCACCTTGGGGAACTGGCCCGGTTCTTTGGCGTGTCTTGAGGATTTTATATCCTTGCGCTGCCCCCAGAGCAGAGGGAATCCTATGACAGCTTTGCACAGTTGTAAAATACATTATTTGTTCCCTTTATAGGCTCGTCTAGCTCAGGAACGAGAGCAATAATAGAGCGAGCAACATTTTGCACGACATTTCCCGTGCCCGAATGACACTCCGAAGCTTCCTCGCATTGCACAATAAACGAATATTAAATATCATAGACCAAACCGTACTCGTGGCGTCCGAGCACGTTTCTCTTAATGCTTATTGCTGCAAAACGCCAGCCGTTTGTTGCTCTCCTGGCAATTGCGCTGTCGTTGTTTTGAGCATCCGCCTTATTCACGAATGCCCTTCGAGGACAGCCCAGCGTGTCCGTAAAGTCCGACGTGCCAGCGCTCTTCATTGGCTTCTAATGAAGCTTCCTTTCTTATGGAGCAGTGAGATGAAACCACGAGCACTAATTGAAACGTTATTTGTTTAAGATGGAATGTGACGATGCGAGACGGAAAAATTGTTTTGTCTGTGGAGACATTTTAAAACACGATTTTATTATAGAGAAAAGGTTTAAAGGAAGCTAGAAACATGTCCACTAGGTTTCTGCAAAAAAGAATTCTGAAAAAGTGATGTGAAAAATCGCAAAGATGTTAGTATGTTAGAAAAAGACGTGCTTAATATTTATAGGCTTACCATTTCTTCGTTCTAATTTATTTATGGACCATCTAAAATGTGACTCCTTTCTAAATGCAAATGTCGTGTTGCTGTTATGATATCAGACCTAATGCTCAACACATTACCCCGCAGAGATCCGTTCGGTTTGATTTCGGAAAAATGATAGTTCATCGAACGAAAGTCATTTTCCCATGGGGACGTCCCTCGGTGCCGTTGTCGTTCGTTATGCGTTTACTCCTCGAAGGGTGTAGCTCACGTGAAAGCAGAAAAGTGATGCGCGATTGTATTCTTTTCCTCGCAGTTCTTTTTCACTCGGTGTTTCCAAAACATTTTAAAACCTCACACCATTCGGAGGAACCCGCATCCACTTTTCGATGGTGCGCTGGCAAGATTCAGTTGCCTTTTGCTGCCTCTTGCTGCACCGGGATGGGCATAATTTAATGTACATGTTTCGGTAAATCAAATATTGGTCGAGCTCTTTATCTCGTAGAATAAAATATGTCCCGCCCGAAACTCACGGCAACGCCGATCGACCGCTGGATCGTTTTCCTGGGCCCCGTAGGCGAACCAACGGTAACCCCTTTTCCTGTAAATAGGGGCACGAGATGCACGGAAATACGACCCGTGTCCGGTGCGACCGCCATACGCTGCAACCCCCCACTCGTCAAACATGAGGATGTCCACGTGACACTTCTCTATCGACTTCACTTGAACTGTGCCTCCTGACCCCGTTAGTGGTTGTGGTTTCCCTTTTAGCGCTGGAGAAAGTGACTGCCTGACCGAGCACTGTTGCATCGTGGTATCAATTCTCCTTGCCGAGCGTACGTGTGACATCCGGGCGTTTGAAGGACTACGCTAGAACTTTCATCGGTATTAGACGACATATCCATCAAGGCCGCAGAGCTTGTCTCTGCGTTGGCTCACTCCCTAATCAATCTTCCCCCGGGTGTAGCCCACATACGGCAGATACCGCCCTCGACCTGTCCCGAGACCTACATGACTTTTCGTTGTGTCCTTTGCGCGGAAGAAACGAGGGCAACCGGATGAATGTTTGCACTTCTGCTTCACCGATGGGAAAGGGCCATCCAGTGCAGCCAGGCTGTGAGGGTCGCCATATTGCATTATTTTCAATGATTTGTTTGACTTTTACAAAGTGAGTTTGGTCCAGTTTTCCAACGAGTGCAACTACTGTCCTGATTCTTGGCCCGCTTCAATTCGGAACGTTGTGAGCTGAAGTTCTCCAATGTGCCCTGGTCACACGTTTAATTGACAGGATCACAAACAATTCACCTCTCCGGTGAGTTGCGGAAGTCGGTGCCATCTACAACGGAGCGAATAGAAACGGATGAGAACAGTATTATTGAATGTGGGCCATGATGCCAAGTTATAATTCATCACTTTTCCGATCGAGGCCTTTCAAACTGTCAGAGTAAATCAATGCAACCGGCCTTAGAGTAAGGCTTCACTATCTGAAGATGCGTGGAACAGGAGAACAACGAAATGTTCGTAGATTAAGTGATTGGTTTTCTTCCGAAGTTCTTAGCCTTCGATCACAGGGGGTGGTAGATTTGTTCTTGCACAAAAAATGTTCAACGGAGGAAATGTAATGTAACGAAAGTATGCTTCCAAACTTTTCTTTTATAGTAGTTTTTTTGTTTCTATCACCATCAATTATATTTTTGTCGTTCCAAATTGTATGACGGATCCGCCAGAGCAGAACCGAGGGAGGGATGGACAAATTTGAATGTTTTGCAAACAGGATGTGTGTGTTGGGATGTTTCTCTTCCGCGCTGCACGTGATAGATTTATGTGCCGAGAAGCGCACCAAAGGGTAGAGAGGCATCGTCATTAATATTCATTTATTCGCCCGCTGCGTTCCAGAGCGGGGGCTTGCAAACGAAATAATTTCACCGTAGTCCTCGCCACTACGCATGGAAACAAAACGTGTCGTGAATGGTAAGATAAATTTGGGGTTTTGCAGTGCTTCGTTCAAAGATTGGACAAGTAGACAAAGCAAACCGAACAAACAACAACAAAAAAGAGCCTTTTACAAATGAATATCTGGAAGCCCGGTGGAATAACGAGGTAGCTGTTCTATCGTGGACGTCCAGCCCAAGGAATCAGTAGCGGCCACATCAGTCCGTCCTTTTTCAATGGACCATGCGAAACACGCAGATTACAATGTAGCTATCCGGCAGAAGCCCAATGTCCGAGTCGGTTCGAGAATGAATGCACGGTTGACGAAGGAAACAGACGCGGACAAAACGAAAGTTTTGTGACTTAAATCACTGCCTCCTGCCGTGTACTCCCGTACCTGCATTTGTTATACTGTCCCGGTGCGTTTCGAGAAGAAGGAAATCCCGGAAAAAGGTCCTTAAGAATGAGGATTTTGAAGACAACGAAACAAAAACATGCACGCATCACTGGTCAATCCTTAATTTTATCGAAGCGGCTGTAGGCCGCTTTTGCTGGAATAAAAAAGGGATCATAATGTATCATCTCTAATAGGACAATATCTGGTAGGTGCTCCGAATGGGAAAAGGTAGCAATTTTTCTGTTTGTTTTCCAGGCCAACTTCAACTACGCCTTCGAGTCGATTGAATATTCATAGAGGTGCTCACATCGGTCAATGTGGCAGGGATTTGAGAAAAGCCCGGGGCACTTCCTCCCGAAACAAACAGTGCTTACTGCCGGCGCATACTATGCCTTTGTTAGTTCATTAAATGATCTCACATGGGTTATCGTTTCCGTAAGGAGATTGGTCGAAGTTCGCACGGTCAGCGAACCTTCGTAATTAGGATAATTGAAGTGTTCGCTTTCATCTCAAAGGTCTTCCGGTGGGGCAAAACCTGCAAATTTTATTATTTTTGTTCTTAAACTCCAACGGAGTTCATATTACACTTTGTTTGACTTGTTTATTTTAGTTGTTTAGGGGATTCTAAACACTACACGATAATCATACCAACATCCCTGTGTGTCCTACACTTGTGCTGACTTCACTGAGAGGAAATCACTCCACGTTTTCGCGGAGTCGTTCTAGTGGATCTAGGGGGGCACCGCCACCCCTGCCCTGTGCACCGCGCGATGAAGCAGAACCCTAAAATGACTTTGTTTATTAGGGAAAAACTTTTCCCGTCAACTCTCGTTTATGTCACTTGTTTCCGGCGGGCGAACTTTTTATTTGCCACCGCAGTACGCCATCTGCGTCACACGCCGGCGGTGAAATGTAGCCTCGTAGTCGTGGGTTGCGCACTCTCACTACTGGCCTGGAAGGTCGAACACCCTGGACTGGTCTGTTCGGGGGTGGCCAGTAGTAGGGGCGTCGTAGGGCATCATCATCATCATAGGCCGCCCGATGGTGTTGCGCTGATCCTGGAAAATTCGGAAAGTTTAATAAGATCAATTTTGCCACGCAGCCTATACGTGATTGTAGCGAACGTACGCCTATACGTGATTGTAGCGTGTTTTTGGGACTTTTCCGCACGAGAGAAAGGGAGAGGGGCAGAGCGACAGACCTGATTTCATATGCGTTGTTGATGTGTCAAAGTTACGCACGATATGGCAGCGCAGTGTCGGAATAAATAAAGTGGACTTTGTTTGGACTTTGTTCCGGCGATGCGGCTTTTTTTTCAATGTTTCGATCTTCCTTATATCTTCCCCACCGGCATCAGTTTCGCGGTGATTTCAAAGAAGTAATCTTGGGCAAGAAATTTGTGAAGGACGTGCCCAAAACTTTGGCGGGAAACGCACTTCGTCTCGCCTAGTTAGTACTGATGAGGTAAGGAAAAATAACTGGACCCCATCACAGTGTGCAGCTTCCGAGACCCAGGAAGCATTTCAAAAGAGCATTATCACCCGAACACGTAACCAGGAGATTGATTTGGGCTCCATTTGCACAACTTGCATTACCTGTTTTCCGTGGATCATCCTGCTTTTTTGTGTGTAAAGGTGGCTTTGATTTTCCCTTTTGTTCGGTGCATTGTTTGTTGTGGCTTCAATTGCATCACTTAAAAAACATGATTCTCCAGTCAAGCAAGCTCTAACGGACTAATAAGATGTTCTCGCAGATGGATGTATTAATCTTTGTTTTTTTTTTCTTATTCTCCGACAGCATCCTTTTCCGAACTAAAGTTCCACCATACCCCACCGGGCACGAGGAAGTCCTTTTCGGCGGGAAACGCGCGCGGGTCTCGTTCAAAGCGGGGAAAACAAATTGCTCTCCGGTGATTTGCCGGTTTGCCGGGACGGGAACACCGTTCGAGCACCCTTGCGCTGGTCGGCAAGCATGTTGTAGTGCATTGTTATGGTTTTTCACCGCAGCGGCATTTCCGTTTGTACTTTCCCAGTCGCCTTTACCCGGTGGCCTGAGCTGACGCCGGAGGTTACAACTTCCGCTTTCGTTTTCTTTGGAAGAGTTTGGAAGAAGCCAGTAAGGGAATCGCGAACGGTTTCGGCCTCGGCCTTCGGTACGTATATATTGTTTTCCATGAATCAGCAACTTTTGGCGGAGAAACGCTGAGGCAGGAAAGGATTGTGACGTTAATGTATACTTGAGAGTGGCCGGGGCAGATTATTCGGTTAAGTTGAAGTGCCCACGGAAGATGGTGGCGAAGGTATACGGAGTACGATGTGGCAATGGTACCCTTGGGGCGGTTTGGAAAGAAAATTAAGCATCCGCAAGCATATCTCGTATGGGATCTTTCACGCTTGGCTTTCATCGTCGGTGTTACGAAACAGCAACGGCAAGCGTGAGTTGGTAAATTATTATCTCGGCTTTAATGCTCTTAAAAACACGGGAACGGCTAGCAAATCAATCATTTTGCAGCACAATGGGAAATTTGTTTACGCAGAATTGCTTAACTGGATGGTGGATATTGGATATAAATTTACATTTGATGGGTGAGCTTGTTTAAACATGGGGAACTGTTTGTAAAAGGCTTAAAAGATAACATTTGTCAGCCAATTATGATAATGAACCTACACAAAAACGGACAATTGTAATTCAATATATTCATTCAAATAAAGGAACAAAGAAAGTATGAACATAAATGTTGATGATTTCTTCGCTTATCACACAGCGCAAGTTAGAAATTGTTAGAACTATTCAATTGCGATCGTGCTAGCTTTGCCACCCACATCTAACTTACTGCAGGAAAAGTTGCTGCTGACTGCAACTTTCTGTAGTCAAATCACGCATACAGCGAGCAGCCGGGCCGGGCAGAAGGTTCCAGCTTCGTTACCGCACTATTAATTTATGGCTCAATTTTTCGACCTTTCGGTCCCTATTTCTCACTGGTCCATTTTAATCAGGCCCGTGACATCCCAAACCGTAAGGTTACGTGTGCAGACGAAGTGCGCATACGTGCCCACACTTCCGCTCGATTCTAGCCGCCCTTCGGTCCGACGAATTTTCCCTCCATCCTCTCGCCCATGGGCTTCGTCGGCCTTATGGTCGTCTCTGGTCAACCATATTTTTCAATCACTCATCTTCCGCTGGGAGTGGCTGCAGTTTTTCCGGTGCGCTTTCCGAGGCCCTCCGGCGTGGTGAATGCTTTCGATGGAATCGGGCCCGAAGCAAAAATCGTCACAGAAAAAAGGGGACCATTTATTTATGTGCGGTTTCTGCTGTCTCGTCCACATTGGTGCTTTCCCTAACCATTTGGCTTTGTTCTGTTCTTTTTTTTTTGCAAGGTTCGAAATCTATTTTGCTACACGGCAAATAAACATTAGCTCATATTAGAGACAACACAGTAACACGACAAATAAATTTACACCACCATAAAGCAGCTCGATCGGATTGGGTCGTGGCTGATTCGCACTCTTGCGCAGCTTCACTTTTCAACCCCTTCCCCGAGGCGAAACATAGTACATACATTCGACCCAGTGTTTCCATTTCCCTGATGAAAACCAT
The DNA here is from genome assembly GCA_914969975.1 of Anopheles atroparvus. Lineage (NCBI taxonomy): Eukaryota > Metazoa > Arthropoda > Insecta > Diptera > Culicidae > Anopheles > Anopheles atroparvus. The sequence continues at coordinate 44,454,332 of CAJZCY010000001.1, read as the reverse complement.
GCACATGGGGGGATTTTGGCCCGGTTGGCCAGCGTTGGGCCGAGAGGATCGTAGGTTTGATGTTGCGTTTATTAAATGAACAGAAAATAAAAAGCGTCATTTATCACCGACGGGGGTCTACCGCGGGAGCGAGTGTCCTTAAATTTAAAGTTGGTGCAAACTCGCCAGCATTCGCTAGAGCAATTCGGCGGGGTCGAAAGCAAAAAGCCCAAGGAAGCAGATTTTCGTCCGGTTATTTTAACCTGCCAACCGTTTTAGAGTCAGTTAGTCGGTTGCTTGTCGCTGCGATAATTTAATAACGTTGCCGGTGATTCATTCCGATTTGGAATACCCCGAACCTGCTAGCGATAATTTTCCTGCCACACCGAGGGGCACGTGTTTCGGCAACGAAATTCTCGATGAGGCTGCGTTTAACCTTTGCGTAACGATGGGTTGCGGAAAATTGCGCAAAATTAAGTGCAGCTAATATCGTCCGGAACCACTGCGGAGACAAAAAAGGACAAAGGGTGGAGGGGTGGAGGACAGAGAGTAAAAGTAAGAACAACATTGGCGCAATTGAGCGCATTTAGCGAATGATCATATTTCATATTAATGTTGCATGCGTTGAAAATTGAAATGGCCAGCGCCGTCGGTTACGCCGAGATGGGAAAGTGTTGCTTTTGGGACCGGTTGGGAAAATTTATGAACTGCTGTTCGCGCCGCCGAGGTGCAGTCATTTCAAGACAATTTGTGGGTAAAGTTATTGCAACAGGGGTGTTGAAAAAATGCGTCATTGATTGATGGCAGAAGCATAGGCAGTTTACGTTTGAACATAAAAGAAAACCTTATCGCCGCCATCATTTGTATAATAAGATGCAGAACATATTAATTTATATTTTGTAGCATAAATGAAGGCTGCAAATAGTCAAAAGAGTAGCATAACAGTTTTAATATTGGAGTTTCTTCTTTTCCTTTAATCCCCCTGGGAAGCTATTTATGGCCATTTGCAGCGACAAGATGGGCGGTATCTGTATCTGGGTTAAAATAAGTACCGGCATCACCTATGACGACAGTCTGAGTTTTTTTTATACACCACCTGGAGTTGAACACCTGTTCCGTCTTATCATTATCGACTATCGTCTCGTGGGTTCCCGGCACACCTGTTACCGGCATATAAATCAAATTATGGAAGCAAATCTAGATTGCGCTCGTATAAGCCCGGGATTGATAAAGTTTTTTGCCGCTGGCTAGACGGTTGTCACCAGATTGCAGCGGACTATAAAAACGGTGGGCGCAGTTGAGCGAAATCAATCCAAAACTATCAGCCGATTGCTCAGGAGCTTCTTGAAGAACCAGCGCGAAAACCCTCTTCCGTGTTACAATGTTCCGAGTGTTGCTCTTGGTTGCTCTGGTGCCCGCCCTGGCGTCCGCGAACGTTTTCCGCGCCTGCACCGGTGGCCGTCCTCTGCCAATCAGTGTCGATATCAACGGATGTACCAGTGCCCCGTGTGATCTGGTTCGAGGCCAGGATGTGATTGCCCTCATCGACTTCACCGCCGGTAAGTGTAGAAGACAGGGTTTCACGAGGCGTTGGTAGGAAGCTCTGGACATTTCTATTGCCTCATTGCCTTCCGTGCAGATCGTGCCATTTCGTCGATGACCACCGTTGCCACCGCCACCGCCCTGGGAGTTGTGACCAACTATCCGCTCGGCTCGAACTCCGTCACCTGCAACTTCCTGCAGGGCTCCAGCTGCCCGCTGAGTGCCGGCGAAGACGTCACCTACCGCCTGACCATGCCCGTCCTGTCGATCTACCCGCTCGTTAGCCTCAGCATCGAGATTGACGTTCAGGACGCGAACAGCCAGTCCGTCACCTGCTTCGTGGTGGACGCACAGGTGGTTCCCAATACGCAATAAGTGCTCATGCCGGAGATTGATACGACTTTTCGAATAGACAGTACAAACACGCAAATGAATTGGGTTTGTTTTTGGTGATAACTTGAGAAATTTTGAAGAAAATGAGAAAATGTTGATGTTCCGACCAAAAAATTGATGTTACCTACCTAAAATGCGAGGTCATAGCAAAGACAGACAGTTGCATCTTCAATGTTTGAAGAAAGGTGAATCAACCAAAGTACGGCAGCTGCTGTGGGGGTTGATAACCCTGAACTCCTGATGCGAATTCAAAGCGAATCACACAAAATCGAACAAGTCATCGGATCGATGAGAACACTCATGCTGAAGTGATTAAGCGCTGTTGGTTTTACAGGGCGAAGACCTCCACTAACGGTACCAGACGGTATCGTTGAAGCATCGTGGTAATTAAGATCGTATAAACGGCCGTCGCCTGTGTGTACGGTGCAGGCTGATGTGAAGTTTCCTTCAACACCGGCAGAAGTGGCAGACGCAAACAAAAGAACATCCAAGACATCATCTGGGAGGCTGGGAGGTCTTGCAAAAAAAAAATACCCCCGAGACGGGAAGGCGATTATCGTAAATATTTCATACGCTAATAAACCTGCGCACTTCGCACAAGCTTGCGCTCTTGCTTGCTCTATCTTACTTCGCTAATCCAACCGGGACTCGTTTGCCGTACATCTTGGCTTCCCTGTCGATAGGGTTCGATTAATCCAGCATGAGCTCTGACGTCGCCGGTACAGGGTTCGTTCGGGAGAACGAGCTCTTTGTTCACTTTCATCGCTCCAGCCTCGAGCATGGGGATGAGCATAGGATTTGAGGCAATTGCTTCGACACTTCGATCGACACAGCATGAAAGCATAGGGGCCAAACCGGGGCACATGTGCGTGGCTGGTTACGCCAGCGCCACGGCGTGGTTTTGGCTCGTATTTCATTATTAGCGGCGTATAATTTATCGCCCGGGAGCGCCGCAATTCAGATTGCATCCACGTATGCCCGTCAGCCATCTATCGGATGGCTTCACAAACAAATTGCGTTGGTCTCGTTGCGCTGGGGATGATCGGGAGAGGCAGGGTGAATTCCGAGCCTCCCACTACTCCGTCTCGAGCAGCCAATGCTTCATGTTTAATAAATGTCTTTTATGAAAGCGATAGTGATGTTTAAAACGATCTCATTTAACATAAATAATAGCCCCACATGGATGTACCCTTCCCTTAGCCGTCCTCTCTTTCAAACCGGGACGTATCGATTGCACCACCTTTAGCACCGGAGGAGCTGTTAGTTTTTGGACAAAGATCTCAATTGTGTTCGCCTTCGACGCTATTAGCCTTCCCTTTCTGCGCGGCTGATCGGAGCACACGCGAATGCTACCATCTGCCATCGGTGTTGCATTTTGGAAAGCCATTAAGGGTAAGATTTACTTGCGTCCACCTTCATTAAAGTAGAGTTCATTCTCCGATGCCGCCGTTAAGGTCGGCTACATAATTCAATTGATTGAGTTCAATGGTTTAGAATTGTTTATCGTTTCAGCATATGGTGCGCAATGATTTTCAAGTTTGATGGACCTCTAGAGGCAGTTATGCCGAGGGCGCACATGGGCTTATAGCAGATTAACACGAGACAGGATATACCCTCTTTAATGACATCACCATTCATAGTGATAGAAAAGGGAATTTGTTCTAAACTTACGATAAAATTTAGTTTAGTTTTGGAAGGTTTGGTCAACTGTTTAAGATCGGATATGGATTACCTTTATTAAATTGTCATTTAATACTGTCAAAGTTCATAATCAAAGATGTTCCGCCGAGACTTTCGATAAAGGAGCAAATTTCAATTTAAATTCTATACACGAGGCACTTAGTACGTATCAATCATCAGTTTAGTTAAACCTATGATCCGCAAATAGCAACAGAGTTCCAGGTCAAAGTTGAACGCTTTTGAAAATGGCATCCACGTTGCCCAAGGGGCTTTATACTAGACGATCAAATTCCCTACACCATACTACATTGACACACACACACAACAAGGTGTACTGTGAACGAATAGAATAAGTAATGACAGGTGAGTCCTTCGGCCCTGAACTATTTTGGAAATCCACTCCATGTTCACCGGAAAGGTCTTCAGGCTCAAGGCTAAGTCTTCCGCCTGTCCGCTAGAAAAGAGAACCTGATATTTTCATTCCAGAATAGACTGTCCGACCCAGCAGTGCCTTGGAAGGCTACAAAATTACCCGCAGAAAGGAGCAGAAGGGTGCGGTAGGGAGCGCCTTCGAAGGTACAAAAATAACCTTGGTCTGGAGCGGAAGGTTGCGTTTACGCTAAGATGACCTCTTATTCTTCCTTATTTTTTTTACCACCTGATGGATTGGAAGAAAACAAACGTAGAATGAGGAGTATAATTTTAGAAGACGCTACACGAGTGAAAGGTTTTTACGAAAGCAATTTGTCTTTATCATTGAAAGAAACAGCGTCCTTCATTCTCGTTCGGCAGAGCGCCGATACAAAGGGGGAAAACATGGAAGCAGTTGCCTTTTCCTTTCGCTTCGCCTGGAGCGCCATGGGGATTCTTTAAAGTCAGCCAGATTGATACGGAACTTCCATCCCTCCCGGTGGCCCGAAAAATGTAAGGCGAGAGGGAGAGCATGAGGTAGATCGGTGGCGCAGGTAAGTTGCCCAAGTAAGCCTCTGTTTCTGATTAAATTTCGTTCAGCAAAATTTCAAATCCAAACAAACCCATTTCCAGCCCTAACGCCCGTGAGCAACACAATACGCTTAAATGTTTGCCGATGGACGTCCAGACTGGCTTGTAGGTGGTGTGAGATGAAGGCTGCAGAACTGCTCCACCCACTGCACACCAAAGTGCTGAGCAGAAGGAAAGGATCCGAGAACGGGAAAGGGCCATCCGGTTTGCCGGTGGCGAAATCAATCCGCCAAAAATACTTATTCGATGAGCTGGTCTCGAAGCTTCTCTTAATGGTTAGTTGATTGGTTGTTCCGTTCAATTAAATTCGTATTCCGATGGAACGACGGCTCATAACCGGCCCGGACGGGATGTTGTTTTTTTTTCGTCGAAGGTCGATGGGAAAGTGGGCGGCTGGAAAAATCTTTACGGCCCGGTTTGCCCAGGCGATCTGGCACTTTCTTTTTCGTCCGATTGCCGACTGAAGGTGGTCCCTTTGGCGTTCACCGATTTACCTACAAAGTGAATAAATTTGTTAGCGAATTTTATTTATTCGTATTTTGGCAATGGCCTCCGGCTCCATCCGGCGAAGTGGAGGTGGATGATTACCAACCTAATCTTCATCCTCCACCTTCGTACGGCAAGTGAATGCCCATTAAGCCTCAATCGGTATGGGGTGCGGATTGCGTGGGTTTTTGTCAAAAATTAAATTTTTCAGTAGCAGTTTCTTCCAAGTGGCAAGATTTTTTTGAGCTAGATGTTTCCCACTGCCAGCAACGAACCATAAAGCAATATAAGGTTTTAGCATCTGTTGTTGAATGTTTCATGCATTATTAATAATATCTTAAAACAAATTCTCAATTCAATTTGAAGCTATTAAACTTTGTGATAAAAAAATGCAGTACACCTTATCGGATCAATAGAAAAAGTCTTTCATTGTATGAGCTCAGCTTCTTTTAAATGGCGTTCTGTTCAACATTCCATTCGCTAATCGGCGCCGGCAAACTTTCGCTGCGCCGTCGGACAGTTTAAACGCCAAAAACAAAATGGAAATTTATCACTGCGATAGTTTGTCTCGGAGCGATTACAAGGGCAAGGAAACTTCTGGCTCGAAATAAAAAAGCCCTTTCCTGTCACTAAGTTCTACGACGGGCCAAATAAATGGACTCGGTGTAAGGATTTACGTGCGCTCAGGATCGTCTCTTGCAGAGCGCGTAAGGGAAAGTTTAACTCGACCGTATCGAAAGGTACAATGTGTGCGATGGCAGAAAAGATGAAAAACCCCACCAGAGTTACTCGCACGGCGCGTTCTGGATCCTGGTAAGCGTCTGAATCCTTTATCTTTTTTTTCTGGTTCCTCAACCGCTTGAGATTAGATGAAACCGTTCCCTGAGGTGGCCAAAAGACGATGTTAGTGCTGGAGCATTTCTTTGATGAAAACATGACCGTTATAGGGGGCAGCACGGCCAGTAGCCGCTTGTGAGAGTGCCTTCGGGCGCTTTTACTTCCCGGGAACAGGGCAAAGGCAAATCATTCCGGTAGCAGCCCTCGGATACGACGATTACCGCGTACCGGAACCGGTCAATTATCAAAGGAAATCTGCCGAAAAATGTAGGCCGGTGTTTGACTTTTTGCTTGCGGCGAAACGAGCTGTTGCTGGGTGTGGGCAGGGACCCGACCCGAAAGAAATGGCCCCGAGGAGGTAGCACTTGGAAGGAATCACCTCCAACCGATTGCCTTTTCCCTGCTCTCCGGTTGGCAGTTCGGGGAGGGACGACCGAAGCAACACTGTCAGAAATAAGGCTGGCGAGTGGTTTTAATATATTTTTCTCGGCCCTGATCTCAAAGAGTTATCCCGGGATGAAATGAGTTTTCCAAATTATGGCAAGTGAGAGGAGTACAAAAGAAAAACGCCTAGCGCAACAGCTTTACGCGATGAATTATGAAACGTGCGATTGGAAGATATTTTACGACGCCCTGCTTTCTCACTGGGTTAGATAAAATATTTAACACACCAGTTGGCGGCCAGATTTGTGCGTACTCGGACCATAAATCCGCGCCCGTGCAGTACGATATGGGATACTTTTATGCAGCTGTAAATCGACCCGGCACCCGGCTGCAAGGGCAACGGTCCTATTCCCTGCGGGGGCCGGGGAAAAAACGGCTCACGGAAGGGCTGGGCCGAAGGATTTCCGAGAACGGAGAAGGGGGATGAAAACATGCACATCCAAACACACCCCGCAGCAATGGGGCATCATTTTCCACGTAAACTTTCCGGCAAAGATTTCGGCAAAAGCGCCCCCCCCCCCCCCCCCCGTTCCTTCCGCTCGGCTGTCGAAATAAGCCGCATTTCTGAGCGGATGGGAAAGTAATCTCGCCCACCTCCGGCTCCACGACCCACCGTTGCCCTCCGGGATGCCGGCGGAACGGAACGTAAAAAGATTGTACAGATAAACCGAAGAAACTCAACGGTCCTTCGGTGCGGGGGTTTGGGGATTTCATCATGACCGGCTCGGCCCGGTGCCTCGGGGATGGCGTGGGGGAAAGATTTGAACCAGAATGAAAATGAAAAGTTCAACCAAACTTTCGCCAGCTGCCAGCGACGACGCCTGGTAAGAGTTTTCGGCCGCATTCCTCCGTCGATCGGGAGTACCGGGGAAATATATAATTACAAACGGAAAGGTTTGAAAGATTGCGAAAGATGGGTACTCCGACGAGGACGAGGGGCCGTTCTCTCTCGCACGGGTGATCTGTCGCGTGTGGAGGAAGGAAAATTTAACAGTTGAAAAAATCAAGAAACATAATATTATTTTGAAACCTAAACATTTATTGATGTTGATTGATACAACAAATGTATCGAAACAAATAAACAACCGGTGCTCCTAAGCGGCAAAGCTTCTCCTAGGCCACAAGATCAAGAAACGTCCGGAACCGAAACGGCAAAGTATGTGCGATAAAATTTGATGTTCCCTGGGCGCCAATCGATTGGGCTGCCACCTGAACCCCTGACGTACCTTCAGGCGAAGAAGGAAGGAGCTTACTACTGTACCACCTACACGCCTTGCAGACGAACTTGCGCACCCAAAGAGAGAACCCACCGTTCCAACTTCTGACGATGGGCGTCATCGGATCTGATGCTCAAGGTGCAATCTAATCGAGCACTTTCTGTTTCTTTTTTTTGCTTGCCTGCCTTACTGAGGAGGAGAGCAATTGCCAATCGATGTATCCAATAAAAGTAAATCACTTTTTATTTATCTTATCCCTTTCGTCGGAAATCGACGCCGTTTTTCACGAATCCTTCGGTTCGGGGGAAAATTGTAAGTGTTCCAATCGCCCACAGCCTGAAGTGCTTTCCACGTTTCCGGTAAATCTTTGGCTGACGCGTGGAACTGTAGGTGTTGTTCGCTGTTACTTTTGCTGTGGAATCAGAAGATTGAATTTTCTTCCAGCGCGATTTAGATGGGGATTGGAGGCTGATGTACGAAACGGTGGTAAGCAATTAGATGAAGGTGAAAGAATATATTTGTTTTTCCTTACTATTGTTTGCTATACGTTCTGAAGGTTAGGTGAACATCGTTAATCATGATTGTTTTTGTCACTGAGATCTTTTAAAATCAATAAATTAGATGTTTTTCAAAGTAAACAAACTTTTAAAATGATATCAACAGGTTCAATCTGTTAGCTTCTTTTGAAGCTTATAAAATGGATTGTATAAAATCAATAAAGAGGCAGTCTTAAACTTATAATATAAAGCGATGTAATATTTCCAAATAAATCCCTTATAAAATGTAGCTCCCAACCGTTTGTAAACAGTTTTCCCGTTTCCAACCCTTTTTTTCCGGACGCTTCATTGGCGTATTTATTTGTATCACTCCCGTCGGTGTAGCCCTTTTTTTCTGCCACTCTTTTTGCAGGTTTCGATCGCTCTAATTTCGTTTCTATTTTTCACCATTTTTCTGCCCGAAACGAGTAGAGTGCAATCCCTGCCGAAAATGTCGGCCAGCGCTATCACGGCACTAGATGAAAAGTTAAATTGATTCCACTTTCGGTCGGCCCCCCCTTTCCACCCGTGTTCCTAATGACTTCTTCTGCCTTCGTCAACCCAATAAAGATCGATTTGAAAAAAGGACTTTCCCCATTGCCACGCTGCTTCGATAAGCTTGCCGCACTCTGGATGGCTTGAGCGCTTCGGTAGCGTGCTGAAATAGCCAGTCATCGTGTAGTGGGACGGTGGAAAAACTGTGAGTGAGTTTTTTTTCGCAAAATTATTTTTCCTTCTTTTCTGAAAATAATTTACGCGACCCACGGACTCCAGCCGTGTCGCCGGCGTTTGCACCTCTGCCCGTGATCATCACGGGTTCGTTTTCGACTTGAAGTGCATCTGTGGGCTAGTGTGGTTGCAGCAACCCTCCCGGGGGTGGGTGTTGAGCCAATCAGTGCGGAGGGAGGAAAACTTTTCCTTTGGCAGTCGGCCAATTTTGAGCGATCCTGCTCCTAGTCACCCTTTGCCGCCTGCCGTCCGCTCGTCCGTCCGTTCATTCGCTCGATTGCCTTTGCCGTAGGTTGGATGCATCTTCGAGGTTCTGTCGGCTGTTCGGCACACTGCCGTCGTGGCTAATTGGCCTCGAGAAGTAATAGAATTTAATTAAGACTATCTTCAAAATCTTCGCCAGCGACCCGGTGAAGGGTCTACTTCATCGGTGAGTTTTCGCAGGGCCACGCCAATAGTTCCCGGCCAACGCCACTTCGGTGCGAAATGAGGCGAAAGCTGAAGGGAACTTTTAATACAATCCGTGCCCGAGCCTCATCGCCTCCGTGTCCCCTGGACTAATCGCTTAAGCAGTCCACTTGATCGAGTTTGGCCGTGATTGGATCCGGGACGGGCAGCACCGAGCGATTGCCTTGTTGAGGACGTAATCGGATCGAGCGATTCAAACGGATTGCGTGCAGTCGGTGGCCAAACGCACCAGTTAGTCAAAGTGACGACCCAAACGACGTCCTAAGTATGTTACCGCGCGGGTGAGGATGAGGACACGAAAAAGGAAAGCCCTTGACCCAGTTAAACACGGCGTGTGTGAGTGGCGCTAAAAGGCTTTCGGTGCAACATTTTTACAGGTGGAGCATTCACTCCACATGGACTTCGCAGGCTCTCTCTGCAGGCTATTGGCCCTTGTGAGCTGTCGAATCGATTTGCTAATCCCTCCAGGACCAGCTCCGAAAAAAAAAACCTGACTCTCCAATCAATTGAGATCAATTGAGGTCCAAAAGGGACATGAGTTCGGGCAATCCGTGAGGCAAAACAAAAAACCGCCTCAGACCGAAAGTGCTTTCCCGATTCGCCCACCGGAACACGGTGCGGATCTGTACGCACACTATCTGCAAACAACACCGGAAGTGCCAATTATCCGAACCCGATCGGTAAGCTCGTCCGTTCGGGCAGCTCTTCCTGGTTCCGTTTCGGTCCATCCGGTGTCCGTGCCCGGAGCTTGCACTATCATTGCATTGCAAATTTGGATACTGTTTGCGATTTCATGCTTATTTGAATATAAATCCCGTCCGTTCAAAAAGCGTCTCCTCAGGCATGCACGTTCGATCTTTGCTTCGCCGTTGCAGTTGGGTTCGGCGTTCACACGGACTTCCGGCACGATACGAAGCGAGGCGTTTGTAGGCTAAATGGGGAAGGTGGTGATACAGAGAGCTTGTTTTCACACGACTGCCATTATTGGATTCGAAACTGACCGTTAACCTTATTCTAACTTTGTCCCAGGAGGATGTTCCGGGCCTGGGTGGCCGGGAGTGATGGAAGGGGATGAACAAGGGTTGCCGGGATGGTGGACCGTGCGGAGAATTGGTTGGGTGTGCTGCTACCAGATTGCGCGAGATGATTGATTGGATGCATATTGGCAGCTTTGCAAGTGTAATGCAATCATCGTAATAATGCACAGCGGAGCCGGACAATCTGGCATAATGCTTATATAGATAACTCAATGCCACTGACGAAGGAATGCTGCATGGAAGCGCCAGTTGGAACTAGAAATAAATGAGTAAATGGGTCAAAACCCGTCCCGACTGAACAATGGTTCGTTAAAAGTGTTTTTCTGAAAATATAATCGGTTAATTTTCAATACTGATTTTGTTTTATCATTTCTCGGGCTGCCCTAAAACGGCATCGAGATGTTTAACACAATCCAAGATAGCGGAAGAAATCTGCCGACGCCAATTCTGCTGCCCCCATACCCGGTGCGGCTTACCCTGATAGCATTAATCACATACCGGGCCATTTGCGACCACCTGGGTTCCAATGGTGTCCTTTTGATGGCATCCTGGGGACAAGCGTCTGAGTTGAAGGAAATGAATGATGGTGGTGATTCGCAACCAGCAGGAGTTTAGAGTTAATTTGAGGTTTTTATCAAGATGTGGGCGACAACCAGCATAACGAGTTTAGTAAAAACAAGAAAGTAGAATATTTCAAGTATTTTAATATCATATTTACGATGAGCTAGATGGTATTATCTACCTTTCCATTCGTCTTAGCCAAACATTCTTGCTGGCTACAGGCTTTGTGATTAGATCTAAATGATTAAATCGGTTTAGTAGGGTTTATAATTTGCATTACTTCTTCACTATCAAAAACAAAGCCTGTGGTCCATTGTAATTAGAAACAAAACAAACATGTCTTATGGAACCAAGTTGGGACAAGCGACTTCAATAGAATTTCTTCAATGAACCTGACACTGTGAACCAGTTTGAGTTATTTTGGGACACATGTACTTTGATTGCTACAAGGTGAACACATTGACCTATGCGAGCCGATCAGGCATGTTTGAAAACAAGTTTTCCGGAACAAGGAATCCTGCTAAGCATGTACAATGACTCGCATTGTGTACACGGTACATGCTTTTCTGGCACATAGGTTGTTGTTGAGGCTTATCGACATTGGTCGGTTTTGAAAACAACACAAAGATGGGTCAACGACTTAACCTAGCTATTCATTAAATACATTATTCATAGTGGTTATAAGCAAAATAAACTGAATATGGAGGGCAAGAGATGTATAAGCACATTTTGAACTATACAGAGAAGAATAATCTGGTTTTGTTTGAATAAAAACCTCATTTTAGAATGTAGAAACTCGGTTGCTTCTACGATACTTGTTTCGCAGTAACATGCGAAAATATGAGGTCTAGACGCGGTTTACAGTGTATAAATCGCTATAAAAAATAATATCGTTATAAATCCTGCGGCATGCGAAAACTACTCTCCGCGGTGCCCCAGCCAAGTCCGGCAGTTAATGGCCAAACCATCATCTCAAGTGACGATTGAAGGAGCGGCAGCATTCGCTCGATTTCCCCTTCGATACGGATTTTTACGATGCCGGCAAGCAGTCGAGCAGCGCTTGGAAGTATTAAAAAAAAAAAAACCATTTTTTCCATCGCTGCATCGTATCGATCGATCCCTTTGCCAGGGTGAACCCCCATTGGAGAGCATCGTTTTATGCGAATTGCAGTGAATCCAATTCCGGAACCATTTTATTACACTAACCGAAGCCGAAGGCGTCCGAAAATAAATCGTTCACTCTGGAGCTGCTAGCTCCGCAATTGAAACTCGTAATGGCCGGGTTTAACTGATGCCGGAAGAAGAGAAGAAAAAAAAACAAATCCCCCCAGAAACCACATCTTCCATCTTGCTATGTTATGCCCGCTTCAGGAAATTCGGAAGTCAAGCTCGTTGGTTAACCATTCCCAACTAAACATTTCCACCCGGCCAACTTGCAACCGAGCACCGTCGCCCCGGTGTTTCCAATTTTTCTCCGCGAGGGATAATGGAGGATCAAAATGTCATATTTCAGGACACCAGAAAACGTCGCTTTCCATTGGCGCTACGGCCATTTCCGGTCCGGATGGCGGTTGCCCATTGTGACGAAACATTTGTTTGGTTGAAAAGTTCAAAATGAGAAAAACTTTTTCCATATTTCCTACACCCAGGTCCTTCCTTCTGCGGCCAGCAATGCGTGGGGTGGGCGGTTGATGTTTCGAGTAAAATTCCGCAATTCCGTAGAGTGGCGGCTCGTGGGAAGAGGAACTCGCGCCGTAAGCGGCGTCCCAGTTGGGAATCAGATAATTAGGTATTTCTTTCCTTGGACTGCTGGCCCGTTCTGGGACGTAATATATTTGATATCATTAATAACGCCGCCGTTACACCTCGAATCAATCATTTTTTCCAAAGACTCCTTCGTAGGGACGGTATACGATTGCTAAAACGGGGCGAGTTGTACGAGGGAAAGATAAATAGTTTCAAATAAATCTGAACGAAATAACATAGCTTGGTAAATATCTATGGACGGGCATGATAGGTTTTCCTTCAATCAGAAGAATATAAAATTCTAAGAAATCTTGACTCTTTGCTTTGTTCTGCTTCAATCTGAGAAGGACGTGCCATGCGAGTGCATTAAACCGAGGAAAGAGTTATGCATACGCAATGTAAAATGTGCGACACGTGCTGCTCTGTTTGAGGTTTTCGTCAGAAATGTAAAAAGGTTTGTGTTTCTAGCACTATTTCATCTAAAAAAAATCTCTTATTTGTCGAATTTGTATTTTCTGCCCAACAAGCTCGAAATTCAAGCGTAGTCGACAAACCGTGTGGTGGTGAAAATGGTGAAAATAATCAAATCAAATGGCTAGGACGAACGTGCTGTTTAACCGTACTCAACAACCCTTGGGAGACGGTAGGGCTGAAGGAGCGGGAAAAATAGAAATTATTTCGCTATTCAATTTAAAATATCCATAAATAAAGGACGGATGAGCAAATCCAAATTGAGCGTAGCGCCAGTTACCTCGTGCATTATCCCTTCTGAGGAAAACGAGGCGAGCTCAGGGCGTCGGCGATGTTTACGTTGGTCCGCAGCATCCGCAGCCGTGTCTTTCCTGCGCCAGGAAACCTTTCCTGCAACAGCCGCTTCGGACTGACCGTTTTTTCTATTATTTTTTTTCTTTTCTTTTTTGCTGAACCACCAAAAAATGCGACCACCATCGGAGCGCCGGTCGGACGATAAGCCGCTCCATGCCCCGTCGTCTGAATGTTGATGAATTGTCGAAAATCAGTAGCAGCAACTATCGCATTATGGCGTGCCGGTCCACACACACACACACACACACACACACCCATGGACACACCCGGGTAACGAAGGCCTTTGTCTTCCGTTCCGCCGCTTCCGGACGCAGGCAGTGTATCCGGTGGCCGGGCGAAAATGCGGCATCGAATGGCACCGAAAATTGAACCGATAATATTATGATTACCATTAGCGCGTCCATTCGATGGCGAAGGTATCGAATTCAGTCCGTCGCAGACCGTGCAGCCCACCCCAGCCAACCTCTCTTCTTGGTTGGTCGCCGCTGCCGTTAAGGTAGCGGGGAACATTTTGCAAGCAAACGATTTGGGCGAGAATTGGGATTTTGCTGTTGTTCGTGCTCTTTATTTCCTTTGCGGGGCAGTGTTTTAACATCGATGTGTTGTGATTGGCATGCTTATTTAACAAGTTTTTTAAACCTTCCGTCGTCAGTTCTATTCGCAAATGGTAAACCAATTTTACGACATCTTGTTAAAAACAACAGCTCAGGTTTGCCAAGGAAGTGTATCGGCCAAGTATATAGAAAGGTTGAAGAACACTGACCCACATGGTTGTGATATGAGAAACCTGACCATCATCCGGTAGAGGAGCACGTTGAGGTGAACATAGCGTGTGGCCGGGATACACGGAAGGATGTCCGCCACAGCGTCCGTTGACGACGATAATCGACGATGATCTCACGGTGGGGACAGAGCATAATAAAGCGCACCAACACACACACACCCAAAGTGCACCCAACTAATGGCGACGGCCATGCGGGAGATGATGAGGAGAATAAACGGCGGCTTTCAACATCCTTCGTCGTGCCGATCACCATGGAAACAAGCGGTGGCCGGTGGTACGATGAGAACGCGTGCGAGTTAATCCAACGTGAAGGCGAACCATTCCCCTCGTGGGCGACGCTGTGTCCGCGCTCGGTAATGAGAAGCGAGAGAGGAGGCAGGGTAGCGGACGCGTTCGATTATGATGGCCGCGACTGCAGGGGCATAAATTTCCCGGTTTATAGCCAATCAATAGGGATGCACAAGCGGATCGATCGATCTCGGAACCCGGAGCGCACGGATCCCGGCCGAGTCCGCAACGCACCGGGAGGTCCTAGTCTGGCTGATCTTTTCCATGCCCTTTTTCCCTGTTCCTCCCTCGGTCCGGCATCTCGGTGGAGGACAAACAAGGAAGGTATCAACGTGCCCGGCCGACGGAGTTAGTTAAGTGAGTTGTACGGTTTGTTTGCTATCGTATCGTTGCTGCAGTGCCAAAGATATCGAACGGTGACAACGACCAACGGCAGAACGGAAAGGCTAGGAAAGCGAAAAAGGACACACAGCACGACGCCGTTGTGTTTCGAGTAACCTCGCTGCGATTGAAGTAAGTTGCCGTGAGGGAGTGTTCCTATGGTGACATCGAGCAGCGTCTGTTCGACGACGGATTTTGGCACGCGCAAGGGGAACTCGAGCTACGTTTTCCGTAGGCCGGGTGAGAGCATCGTGTGCGCTCATCCTTTCAGCCGGTGACGCATTTGACGCGGACCCCGCCGTCGTCCTAGGGCTTCTCGGCAACGATCGATAAACCGCAGAGCGTCCGGAATTGGAATTGGAGAGTCGCCCCTACGGTCCGGAACCGGAGGTGTGCGTGCGATGCGACACAATACGGTTCGATTTTCACGGCACGATAATTACCCTCGCCCGGGAGCGGCCTTCCGATTGGACTAACTGGCTCGCTGACTGATTGACTACCAATTGAAGTCCGCAAGAATCGGGTGGTATCCTTGTGAGGCTCGGTTTCGGTGCGATCGTATTACGTGTCGCGTTTCTCCGGCCAATGGTTGGTCGATTTCGGGTGTGCGGGGTTGATTCGTCATCCGGTCAGTCTCTCATTCTCCGTCTCTGCCAGGCAACCGGTTCCCAAAGTACGTTCAGGAAAATCCCTCAGGATAATCCTGTATGGTTATGGGATTAGTCCGGTGTGAACGACTTTTTCCCTGCGGTGTGCATGATGGGAATTGTCCCGTAACTTAGCTGCTCATTTCCTTGTTGAGGCATAATGAAGCCAAACCATAATTTCATTGATGTAACGTAACACACGGAAGAACAAAAAAAAACTGGAACATCCAATGATCAAAACTGATTCAATACCAAAAATTATCAGCCTTTACGCCCAGCAACCGGAGCGTGTAATTTTCAGCTTGACCGCCGGCCCGGTCCGTTCCTTGAAAGGTTACCGAGGCGACGCAAAATCTGCTGCTTTCGGTGTGAAAATGATTGGTTCCGATTTCAGCTCCTGTGCCAGTCCATTACCCCAACGCCACACTCCCGGGGATAAGTGGCCGCTTCGTGGAGCGGACCAGGCGCAAATTGGATGCCTCATCAGAAAACTCACGGCATTCGATTGTTGGCGCGATTGTTTTGCGAAACAGGATACGGTGCTCCTGTTGATGGTGCCGGCTTTAATGCATGCCGAAAAGCGTCGACCACGTGGCTACAGATGGAGGGAAATATAATTAACTTTGATCTCAAATCAGAGTAGGTGTCTTACCTTAGGCGGTTCGGTGTGGATTCTATGATGTTTTTTTCACACGCAAACGCAGTGCATTTTAGTTCGAGGCCAAATTATCTGCAGCCTAGATTCCTTAAAGTATCTTCAATACTTGAATAGTTTGGAGAAAATTGTGACATTCTTCTAAAACAAAAGAAAAGTTTGATGAGTTTAAATAAAAAATCAAAAATTACCTCCACCGTTGGTGTAGCTACTGTGAATGTTGGAAAACATCTTGTAAGATCACACACAGCTGGACGCTTTGCTATGTATACTGTCGTTGAGTAAAGGATCCCTAACAAGGTCAAAGATCTCTTTGATCTTTGCATTTCCTTGCCACCTCGCGAGTGACTTTGTGTGGTGTAAAACGCCCCCACAACAGCGGACGGTTTGGGTGGTTTTGGAATGTGTTGGTTTCAATTGGTCGGAGCAAACTTTTCACGACGTGTCCAAATCGTTGCGACTGTTGGCGATGGATTTATGCTGCGTTGCACCACCGAACGCTTGAGCAGGGAAAGTGGCAGGACGGTCGAGGGATGCAGATGAAAGATGAAACCAAATGATGCTTCCATATTGCACGCATGTGTGAACAAAGCGCGGTGACAGGGGTAGTTTGTAAACGAAGGAGCATTCTACAAACATTCAGTACAAACAGTGATTCTGGATTTATTTTGCTTATACTACTTTCAGAAGAGATAAGTTGTGCGATTCTCCTGACACTGCGCTTTGCGGTCTATAGATCGTTACACACGTAAAGTGCTAATGATTATGAGATCGATGGTAATCGTCATCGCGTGATGATCGCTATTGTCAAAGTGTCTGCCAGCCCAGGCTGACCGGACATCCATCCCGCAACATATGCTGCACATGTCGTTTATTTCATTCCTTCACATAACATTTAAGGGCTTAGCTATGCTCGGCTTGCCCCGTTCGCACTCTAATTTCCTCCAGATGGTGTGCCAAATGCCAAGAAGACATAAAACAGAACCGAAATCCATCGGCCTTTCCCTCAGAAAAGACGGGAGGGGTGCTCGTTTTTGGGGATGATGCTGCTGCTGCTGTTGCTGCTGCTGATGATGATGTGTTTACTGCCAACGAATGTCTCTTTCGTGTCACGACACCCGACAGCTCCACTCTCGGGAGGTCGACGGCATTCAGGAACGGGAACCGGAGCGGCTGTTGTGTAACTGAAACCGTTAGGAGCCGTGGGAAGAATGGACCTCGGTATCTCAGAAAAGCAGCTCGAGAAGAACTACGGCGTGAATGGTGTTCCGGGGAAAAGGGAGGCCTTTTCTGTGCGGTTTCCACATATTTGCCACAACGCTGGAAGGTGCGTGCGTGCGAATGTGTATGTGTGTGTGTGTGTATGAGGCTGACAATGACGAGGATGAAAATGACGATGGTTATGTCATGATAATCGTGCGGTAGACGATTCTTTACGGTGTGGCGGCTTCCCCCACTGAGTCGGTGGCATATTTCCTCGTGGATACCCTTGGAAAATACCCTTTCATCTTACGCTCGGTTGGAGCTGGAACCGACCGAGTAAGGAGCAAAGGAGCGCCGATCTGGCGAATGATTAACCAGATAAAGTGCTAGTAATTAATTCAGCACACCTTGCGTAAGATCCTTTGCACGCGCCGGAGGTCTTTGCTTTGCTCAAATGCGAATTTATATAATACCCCTGTGTGCAGCATGACGTCAAGCGGTCGCCAAGAGCCGATTGAAACTTTTCTGTTCTCTAGGACATGTAAAAGGGTTTATGGGATTAGCACGTCTCGTAGAGAGTTATAGAAAGCCATTAGAAATTAGATACTTCGTTTTTTATCAAACAAATAATTACCAATTTTAGTCTACCAGATTTTCAAGAATAAGCCATCGCCTTCCTTCTGAGGTGTTTGATGAACCGAATCCATCTAAGGTAATTATCGCAAACCATTTCCATCCTGATCTCGTCGCTGACCTTCCTGCCACAGCGTTTCAGTTAATTACATTTGCCGGTGTCATAATAGTAACTCTTCGCACCATCAGCACATTTTGCATGCGGACGATGCTGGCGGGCGCAGTAATGAGAACTCGCCAACCCTTGTCGGTTCATCGTCAAACATCAATCCGTGTCTCCCCCGGGGAACATTCGCGCCAGCCATCGGTTGGCCTGCGGAATGGGAAATCATTTCCCGGAAGACAATCGGGCTTCGGCGTCGGTCGGCACGTTCGAATCTGGCGGCGTCTAGATGGTGGCGTCTTCGTCGAGCCATCGAAAATTGTGTGGTAGTGGTGGAAGGCGGCCCATTCTGCGTGGATCTCGAATCGAGCCCACGAAGGTGCGCCGAGCTTATAGTTCTGCTGCCTGGCTGCATTCCGACCACGTACGACGTTTGCCCCAAAGACCTGTCACCATTACCTTTTACGGCGTGTGGCACGTACAAGAGAAAAAAGGGGTAGCCAAGACGGTACGAGGCGAGCTTTGGGCTAGCGTCCCGTCGAACGATGCTTCGCCAGGTTTGTGTATAATTTGTCACCACATAAAATGACGTCCGTGCCTGTGGTCGACGCCGTCTTCTGGGAGTTTCCGTGTGCTCGGCCAAAAAGGGACACCATCTTCAATCTCGGCGGTCTGGCGCAAGGGGGTGATCTCCCCGTGGGGGCGTTCCCATGGTCTAGTCCGACGGTAAGACGTGTCTTATCAGCCATCTCCGTGGCAACACCGAGGCCGAGGCCGAGGACTAACGGCACACGGTGCCATTTGCGTTCAAACTGACGTGATCTTGAGGCGAAACTTCTCGAAGAAAAAAGAAAACGAGGGGACGAAAGACGACAGGCGACAGAATTTCCCTCGAGAGTTGTTAGACACCGGACCAGGTTCTTCCAGGGCCAAGACCGTCCCCATTGTTTGATGTCTGTTGTGGTGGACCTCCGAAGGCCGTCTCTCTCTCTCCCCAGTTCTCTTCTTGACGCCATCGGGAAAGATGGACCGACATGCTGATATTTGATATGTCACATACGATTTATGAATCGCGTGGAACATCATCTTCCAACGCGTTCCGTGCATGGCAGGAGATATCTTATACTATTGTTCTGGCATGTCCTAGGGTTTACCCCAAGGGCTACCTTTACTTTGTCAGGTACAGTCGTGTGTCCAGCGATAATGCTACATGTGGTGGTCATAAAAGGGAGAAAGTGTTCCTTCAGCCCGACGATAAAGTTCGGGAAATAAATACACGCGTCCTACTGAACAACAAATCTCCCAACAAGTTTTGGCTGTACGAATTGAAACAATTGTATTTGTATCAGGGTATTATTGCATTCCGGTGGATTCGCGTCAGGGCAAACAGACATGTTTGATTCACAAATCCCAGCAGGAAGCGCACCGAACTGTCGCATCTCGTTCAAAATTAATTAAACCTGTCATTATTTGTTCTCGCTGGAGAGAGCGCTGGGACGGGAAGTAGTGCTTCGGAGGTCAGCAATTTCATAACTTTTCTGTTTTAAAGGATTCCTCCCATCCACACGAGGCGACGGGAAAAAGGATGAACCCTTCAAGCCACGGGCCAACATTTGGAAACAATTGTTCAAGTCCGTGTGTATGTGCGGAAAGTGGTGTTTTGTTATATTGCTTTGGCTGCGGATATTTGACAACATAACGATGGTTTCGATGATCGGTGCGAAATGGACCGATTTGAATGTTGGTGGTCCGAATTCTCCCCGGGGAAAGTTCACTGTTCGCCTGGGCAGGCTGGTTATTGGCCGGGTTTCAAGCGGTCCGTTATGATGGGGGCGTTTGTTTCTGTATCTGCCAGTTTCGATCTTGCTCGCCCACCTTCGCTATCCTCCTGCTCCTCGGGGAGCATACCCGGCGGTGTCGGGATCACAGAACAACCACCGAATGGTCAGGGTGTTTATGATTATGGTCGACCCAACACCGGAACCGGCGGGTGTGCGTGTGGAGCGTGGACATGAGAACGAGTGCACGTGCGCATGGATGGGTTCAGTTATTTATTTATGAAATCACTGTAGGCACGTACGGCCATAATACATTTCCATTCCCCAAAAGTTTTCCCAGCGCGGGCGAGCAGGTAAAACCGGCAGGAATTGTGAGGTGTAGAGGTGATCCACACAAAGATACGCTCGGAGGGCCCAGCATCCCTCCCTTAGCCTTTCGCGCGATGGGACATTTTCCGGCAAAGGTCCCCAATGCCAAGCTCTCCGGGAATGCGGCATTGAGAGTCCCTCGAAGGTTGAGGTTCTCCGAGGTCATCCGCCGGCGGTGTGGAATGGCGTAAATGTTGTATGCTGGGAGCCAGTCGTTTCCGTCGGCATCTAAATTCATGGGGTAATGCCGGTGCACTCAAATATTCAATCGGAATTGTTCCTTTGATGAGCGGCAGAAATGCAGCTGCAAAATCTGCCCGGATCTGTGCTTATAAAATGCAATTTATGGCAACTCAGGATATTAGGGGGCGGGAGTCTGGTGATGGGACAATACGCAGCTGGGTGGCAATTCTCCTCCACTTGTCACCTTCGGTGTGCGTGTGGATTGACTCGCCGATGGGATCTCCTTGGGGAAGTGCTCCGGTGCGCGCCAGCGTGGCGTGATGATTCAATAATGCATGCTTATCGTAAATTGTTTGACGAGCGGTCACAGCTTTAATTTATGAATGTTAAACTGCCCGGGGTGTGGGGTGAATCGTTATTCGATGCGGATGCCATAATTACCGGAATACGATTGGTTTTCACACATGCTGTTTAATGATGAATGCACAACACAATGAGGATGAGGAAATTACTGAAGGGAAAGCAAGGCTTATTTCAAGGAAAAAGGATTGCTACATTACTTTTGAAAATGATTTTCAGAATTTGTTTAATACTTTTCTAAAATAACTGTATCACGGACGTTCTATTGCTGTACATTAGATTAAATAAAAAATGTTTATAAATTCACTTTGAATCATAATTATTCCTCTCACCACGGCCATTTCGTCAATTTTCTTCCTGCTTCAATATCTCCAATGCTAGTGAGGCAATTTTTCACTGTCAACTTCAAGAAAAAGTTGAACTAACGCTGCTCAGAAATTAACTCTATCTAATATCGAACGAATCGACAAAGCTCGCAGCCCTTCCTACCACGTCAGGCTGTTTGATCTTCTTTGCAGCGCAAAAGAAGCGAACGCTGCCTCGAATGGTACGTCATCAATTAATGCAACTGAAGTGATTAATTCAATATAAACTCCGAATCGAGACGGCATTGTTTCGGTGCGAAATATGAAAGACTGCTCCCGGGTTTGGGCCGGTTTTCCTCGGTTCAGTTTTGGTTCGGTTTTCGTCCTGGATTCGGTTTTGGGAAGCCCGCAGGGCGCACGCCAGCATGCCGTAGAAAGCGTCATCCAAAGTTGACTGAAATCATCGTCCGATGGTGATGGAGCGGACACGTGCGGAATACTGAGTAGGCGGAATCTGGAACGCCCAGGCGCACGCGGGTTCACGAATGGAGGTACAGTAGAGGCTACGCTACAACTGCAGGTCGTTTCTGCCCATGTTTAGGAAGACCATGTTTTCTTTTAGAGGCGCGCCCTAGAAGACACAAGATCAGGTTAAATTTCGTTATGTTAAACTTTTCGAACATACCAACTGTGGCTGGGTTGAATGATGATCTAAAAACATTTTCATTAGTTTGCGAGATGGAATTTTCTTGACAATTTATAGTTGCTGAAGTCTGCATCTGTAATGAAAGTGAAAGGAAGTTGAAAAAGGCCTAATATTGCGTGCTGTACACACCTAACCAATCTAACTGGAAAGAATTATGAACTATCCAATGACTACGGTCCGGTTTTCCCCCCATTTGAAGCCCCTTAACCACCCAACTCTATAGTCAGAAGGCTTTATCAAACGTTCCACCAACGGTGCCCTCTCCCTTACGATCCGGCTCATATCGGGGTCCGATTGTTTTTGGGGCGGGGATGGCACACACCGAAAAACACTGATTTGATGACAAAATGACGGGGGTGAAAACGTTCCCTGTTGCCACGACGCACCGCACAGAGGCAGGATGTCACAATGCGCGCAATGAAGCCTAATGAAGGCGACTGTCCACGTGCGCTGAATACCAAATCGTGGGCGGGTTAGCCAGCTAACGAGTGTCCTTTCACTCGACACGCCAAAGAGTTCACCGGGACGCGCCATGACGGGATGGATGGGAGGGGGGGTTTAGATGACAAATACATTCGCCCGTTCTTTGCAAATGTCCTTAAAGTCAGGCAGCGCAGGGCGTTAGTTGGGGTGTAAAATTCACTGAATCAAAATGAAATGGAGCTCGAGCTTTTCTTTGTTACCTTTGATTAGGTCACATTTAAAATGGTTTCCCGTACAGTTTCCCTCTCACCTGTATGCTGGTTTGGGGTGAGGAAGTAAGTTTCAATATCATTCAGGCTCCATTTCGCCCGGCGGTGAGCTCCACCGCACGAACGATATCGATTTTATAGTACATTTCCTTCCTGAAGGATGTGATTTTTTTTCTTTCATTTCATTCTCTTGCCCTCGTTCGTTTCAATTGGGTGCCGAGCCGATCGCTTTTCGGAAGCCGGAAGTACGAGAACCGCCCGGCGGCCGACGAATGAAAGATGAGAATTCAATGAACCCACAGGCGTTTTCATTGTGCATAGTTTTATATCACATTTTTTTCTGGCTCGAGCGAAGTTTGAAACACTCTAAAACCGGTACGTGACCAGCATAAAGCCGGCTGGTCGGGCCAGCAGGGTCGGTTCAGGGTAGAAAAATGCCTGAAGCCAGGATGCGACGCTTCGCCATCGGTCGGGTCCTTCCGGTTCTTCCTTGCCGACTCTCCGCCTGGCGCCATTGTCAGATTTATTGTCCAAAAAAGAAGGCAACCGGAAAGAAAAGAGTTACGTTCGCTTCCACGAGCGCTCCTTTCCACAAAGAACCCCCTGCTGGATTCTTTCTCGCTCCCCGGGTAGAAGTGAGACTATTTTTATTGTTCCAAATTGCTCCCACCGAAAGACAAAAGTGTGCTAGCGAGTCTTGACGACTTCTGCCGCGTGGTTTGAGGCGGCAAAAATATCGTTGTAAAACTGTAGCACCGACAACAAAACCGTAGTGGTAGCGGTGGGAAGAAATAAAGGGCTCGTTCCAGACTCCAACCAGCAGGATCCGAGCAATCGACCACCCACCGCCGCTCGGTTGTGACGCGATCCGACATTTTCATACAGCTGCCCCCCCTTGCTTGTCCTTTATTATCCCGCGATGCACTTCCGGAGTACACCACGTGCCACCACGGTTCCGTTTTATCCTCTCTCTCAATCGACGGAACAACTCTAGCTTCCGTCCGTGTCTGCAACCGGGTCCCGCAGTGTGTCTCGTCCTCCACAGTAGTCCATCATTGTCGCCAACAGTCTGAGCGGTGTGTGTGTGTGTGTGTGGCTGGTAACGTGTCCTCGTGTTTTTAGCACATTGTTTCATTTTAAATGTCCTCCATACGCGCCGGTTGGTGGCTTTTCCCCCCGGGCGGAGGTTTTGAGGATGTAATATGAGCTTTTCGCTGCCGGTCGTGCCACGTCGAGGACATCCGTGGAACAACGAGCGTTTTCCGGTGTAGAATAGACCACGTTTTTGTTGTAATCTAGTTGCATCCCGCTGGCTCGAGTGCATTTCGAAGTGGGCTGCAGGGGAATGGCCCCTCTTTCTGCCGGATGCGCACAGTTGTAGTGCATAATTGCATCATGGTTCACACGCCGGTTGTGGTAATCTTTTTCATTCCTTCACCCCCATTCTGTTTCATCTAAATGAACTTGTCTCAAGATACCTATCCTAATAAAATGGAACGAGTGCTTCTGTTAAATCGCTAAATAGGCATTTAATTTGTTGAACAAGGTTGTAGAGATAAGAAAAAAAACCCCCGTTCCTGCCCGTTGGATATGAGATTTTATAAGCCAACAATGTTGTACAATATGTTTTCTGGTAGTTCAAGAAAGTATGCTTTCGTGAGGGATTTTTTGTTCTTGTTTTACATGGTTCGTCCTTTGCTATGGTTCGTAAATTAAATAAGTTCTTTAGTATGTTTAAAACCTCTACAATTTGTTGTTCTAGAGCCGGTTTCCCCAGAATGATAATGAACAAGATTCTACTTTTATGCCCGTGCAACAAGGTTCCTTCTTCGTTGTATAAAGAAAAAATGACCTTGATTCTCTCGGAACACGTACTCCCTTGCATGTAAGTGCTCCTTTTTGCTCCATCTAGTTTATCGATTCTGGCAAAAGCAAAGTGAAAAGCAACACCCATTATGCCAGAAGCATTAAGTCAAACATTCTGAAAAATTCCGAAGGTTATTGCCCGCGTCCCTAATGTTGTCCTTGGATGTTTTTCCTCTTTCCATAGGCGACGAGAAGCACTTACAGCAGGCCGTAATTATCGATACTTGAAACATCCGTACAACATCACAACGGAGCGCATTCTCATTCGTTTTGTTTTTGCATTTCTCCGATGGCGGTGTTATGCTTTCTCCGGTCGGCAAACGCAACTCCCGTACAGATAAACGACGCGACCTTTTGCGCTGGGTCGGCATTTTGACGTCTTCCCTTCTTCCAGCTGGCGAGAAACCGACGGATTCCGGTGTAACGTATCTTCATGGCCCGAGCCGCGCGCTTCCGATTGGGCAACTAATGTCTCATTTATCTTCCCGAAAGGAAAACGAAACGCCGAGGAAAAATAACAAAAATGAAAATAGATTCCGCACCGTCAGCAGCGGCTGGAACCCGGCTCCATCTTCTACCAGCACCCGCGTATCGGTCCACACACACGCACGAGGGATACCAAAAAGCGACCGAAACAAATAACCATCCCACTCCCGACGGTTGCCGGAGTGGTGGTTGGCTCTCCTAACGAAGGTTGAAGTGGCCGAAATTTGTTGCCGGAAAAGCGCGCCCCATTCCGGCGGACACCGTGTGGATGAATCATCTCCCTGGCCCGGAGTCGCTCAATCACGTCGCTCGGAGTTCCCCGGCATCCACCTCGAAATCCACCCGTGGCAGGCGCACGTGGATGTGTTTCGATTAGTGAGAAATGTATATATTTATCTTAGTCTCCCCGAACTTTCCCCCACCAAGAAGAAGCACCCGGGGGCTGGGATGGGCTGGATATTGTTTTTCTTTTCTTTTTGGTCGCCCACTCCGCAGGCCGTTCCCGTCGACTGTTGGGCTTTGCTGTGGGTAGGGGAGGGAAGGTCACGGAAAGCAGTACGTGCCCCGGTGCAAATGGCATACCAATTAAGACGTCTCACACGTGCGGCCTCTGCTGGAACTAGCCGTGGCTTCCGCGTTTTGGGGCGTGGAAGTACTAATAGCTCTCACTGGCGTCTTTTAATTGGGTTCTTTTTCAGCAGTGCATAAATGTAGCAGAACGATGACAGGGTTAAACAGGATGCGGCCGCGCGCTGACTTGTTGCCGTGGGGATCTTAAATCTGAGAAATCAGAATCTTTTTGACAAAAGCAAAGTTAAGCTATTTTTGCGAAGAAAACGGCAGAGGCGTGTATATGTTTGTCTGACGACTTCCTTTGGCATACTTAAGGTCCTAATCCAAACATATTTTAGTTCTCAACGATCTCAACAAACGGAAGGGCGCTGCTTTAAAACTCTCTGCAGCATTATTGTCAAGTAATTGGAAGGATCTGGGGACAAAAATGACGAGACCACAATGGCTCTTAAAATTCATTGTCCTCCTGGTTGTCCTTCCGGGCAATGGTACTAGTGTTGTGTGTGTGTGTGTGTGTGTGTTGCTTCGCCAAATGCTTCCCGGAACTGCCAATCATCGTGTGTTTTATAGTTCCTGTACGTCAACATATCATGTCTTCAGCTGTCAGGCGCCTGCATCCCAAGCGCTAACAAAGTTTCCTCCTGTCCCGTACGATGTTCCTGCCAATTGCGCCAACTAACCGGCCCACATCACCGTGAGTCACATAAGCAGTAAAAGTCGAACGTGCCGTGCTGGCTTCGGCTCACCGGAGGCAGGTCCCACCAGACAACCGGCTGTACGTAAGGATGTTCTAACAAAGCGGAACGTTTCGCCAGTCGCCTTCTCGATACAGGAACAGGAAGCCAAAAGAATGCTCCCGAGACACGTTTTGCGATTGCTACCAGCCCCGTTGCCGCCAACCGTTCGCCTCAATCGGGCCGGCGAGTGATGGGAATGTCAATTAGAGATGTTGCTATCGGGAGGGAAATTGAGTTATCCGTTCGCCGTTGTGGTGCACCGAAACCTGCTGAGCTGGAGCGACGTTTAGGCAACAGGCCGATGGGACAAGCGAACGGTTTCCATGGCACCAGCAGCCGCAGCGCAGAATTGAGCGAGTGGCCACCCTAACTGTGTATAGGAATGCGCGATTTGCCATGTTTTTCCTCGAGCAAATATTGTTCATACTACATTTTTGCCCTGAGGTGGCACTCGGTTGATCGGTTCTGATGGATCCGCCGCCCCCGCTCTTCTAATCACTCGGAACATGGACAAATCTAAAAGAAAAAAAGGGACACAATCTCACAAACACGATACACAAACCGAGTAGCCACGGAGGAGCGGCCTCGAAGCGACCGGTGGTAGTCCTGTTGTTCCGTAAATTACTTCTGACATCCTTCTTTCGCGTTTCGAACCATTCATGTTGCTTCTACGTCGTCCAGATTTCCGGGAGGGTGGTCTCAAGTGAATGTTAGCTTTTCGTCCGTTCCGGGCGACATTGATTCGATTGAACAGAGTGCAATCGAACGATGTGGTGGTAAGATTGGGCGAGCTGCTGGCAGAGCCTTTCCATGAGGCAGTCGGTCTGTCATTATACATCACATTGTTCCTATTTGTTTCTCTCGCCAAATGGAGCGATGTTTGCCTTTCAGAATACCATTTGCTAGACAACTGGCTTCAAAGAGTCCAATAGAATGTTCAATGGTCGTTGGACTGACCATCAGTGATTGTACATTTCCAGTAGGTTTACTGGGAAAACTGCTTGTTTTCCTAAGTGTTTTCCAAGCATGTTGCATCATGGTTGCCTCGTTTTCAACGGCACAGTATTCGAGTGAGACCAAGGCTGCGAAGAGCTCGAGCAATTTCGTTTGGAGCACTTGGAAATAGGCGCAACGCTGGTGGTGCTGGTAGGTGCTGATCACCGAACGTAGCTCATGGTGGGTTGAATTCAAAAGGCGTGTAATGTTTCTTCGAGGACGATGCAACCAGTTGCATCCGACCAGTTTTGCACCCCCACGACAGAGCTTGCTGCTTGCCCAACGTTCGTGTCGAAAATGAAACATCCGTACGCCATATGTACAAGTCGACACGATCAAAGGGATGCGGTTGTTCGGAAAACGAAAATAATTAACCAGCCACCATGGTTCGTACCGTTTTCGAGCAAAGATGCGCACGAGCGTTCCCGTTTAAGCAATTTAATTGAGTTCTGGAGAAAGTCAGTATGTTCCCGGTTATGAAATAGTTTACCATCACGTTAAGTCCGATCAAAAGGGAGCAGAACACACCCTTGGATAGACGTAGCGTATCATCCTTAGCGGCAAAGGTGAATCGTTTCGAGATGAATGCTCTAGTTCGTTAATACATTCTATCTGAAAAGCTTATTAACATGAAAGCTAAAGGAAGCCGCATACCACTTCGAAGATGAAACATGCGCACCTTCTTAGTCATCATAATTTTCAAGCGAGTTCTGATGCAGTGGAGAAATCCTCGCGATTTAATTACATCCAGCACTCGTAACGTAAATTGATGTTGCTGGTAAGGCGAGGTCCCTTTGCAATTCCAGCTTTGTGTTAGGACTGTCAACTCCTCTGGTACTGCCGGATCTTATGCGGCTTTTGTACTTCTAATCCTTTCAAACCCGCCACATGACCCCAACTCGCGGACCCATGAGATGGTGGTTTATTACTCCGGCCAACGCTAATAAGTTGTAATTCTGTCCGCAAAGCCCTCATGCCAGCTTATGGTCTTCTCATTCTCCAGCTGCAACCGTTGCACTCGTGACACTGTCCATTGGGGAATGTTCTGGAGCTACTAGGAGAAATTAGGAAAAAGATTACTTTTAGTTTGAAAGGGGGAGAAAAAAATGTGCTCGTTATTCTACTGTAGGATCGTGCATGCAATTTGAAACCTCCACCAACCGGGGATGGGATATTTGTCATCATGAATAGCAAATCCGGTTTGCTCGCGACGAACGAATGAATAAAAGCTTGCGGAAAAAAATGGTCCAAAATGTTTCAGCGCAATGGACAAACTCTTAGACGTGGCGCAAGGATTGACTGAATGAAAGTGGAAAAAAATTAAACATCGTGCTAATGTTGTCCTCCGGCGTTGGTTGCAAAAGCCAGCGCGCGTCAGAGAGAAACACGCCGTTTGCTACAAGGAAACAAGCAAATTCATTTATTACATTCCGCTGTGCCTGTGAGGAACGAGGCTGAACATGGACGCTTTATTACAGCGAGCGAAAGCAATACCGATGGAGCCGGCACGAGAACCACAAAAGACTCGAAGGCAAGCAATGGTGTATAGGGGGGTTTTGGAAGTGCTGGCGCTGCCCCAACATAAACGACAAGCTCGACATCCATCTCCTTCGCGCTGGCAATCCTTTTCGTGGGGATTATGAGCAGACAACCTTCACCGAAGCAGCAGAGTTGACCTTCGCCAGGATAAAGCCTTGTCCCCGTTTGTTGCCGGAATGGGGACTTTATGTGTTTTAATCTGCATGTCGCCTACGTGATACCGTCGCGGGGATGACCCTGACAGCGGGACGTGAAAAATGCCATGCATCAACTCTGGATAGTCTACCTTTTTTTTCGCTTCGCACTCTTTCCCTCTGGTCCGTGGTTTAGATAGAGCAAAAAGCAACACAAACACACGCGCAGAAACGATGGAAAATCCTCCGTCTCCCAAAAGCCGTCGAGCTCCATGTAAGCGGGGAAATTAACCTTCACTAAGCCATGTCGACGGATGCAGGATAAAATACTTTTATTTTACTTTTCATTTTTATTTTATTTTTCATTTGTTCCATACAGCGTCCTTTCAGTTTTACTTTCAATTTTCATTCATGCTAGGGACACCAACCAAGTCCACCAAACCTTGTCTGCGGGGGGAGGTGGAAAGGTGTTGGCACGAGAAGGGAACGGAGTTCGGGTTGCAAAAATAATGCAGTTGATTTCACATGGAGGCAATAAATTTCGCTCAAATGAATAGATCCCAATATGCAAGTGACAGCGAATCGGTCTCCGGGGAAAAGCGTGGTCACACATCCGTGTTCGCTTCCGTCCTGCACGTCAAGGGTGCATGTGTGTGTATGTGGGTGTTTGTGTGATCACGAAAAGTGATTCGGTCTGGCGCGGATCCGGTGGAGCAGAATGATGCTAGCAAAAATGTATCAAGGCATGACATGAAAATGGGAAATTAAAGAAAAAAAGAATGAAGGGTAAATCCTCAACAGGACGCAGGAACCATCAAACATCGGCGGGCGTGTTTAAGGGCAAGGCAAAGCACGGGTTGAGTCGCTCCAAAACGAGCGCTTTTGAACGCGTGCGACGGTTTTGGCGACGAACCGTGAAAAGGGGTTTTCCAATGGACTTTATTTTCTATTTTCCCGGGCAAGTTTGTAGCAGGCGTTGATCGAACGGTTAACGTAAAAAGCGGGAGAAAAGGACCCCAACTTCGGCAGACGCATTCGCTATGGTTCGTCGTGTTTGTCACTCCGTTTTCTAAAAAAAAAAAAAATAAAAAAAAATTAAACAGAAACCATCCCTCAACAGAGAAATGTATGCGTTTATCGAGTATAGCAAGTAAATGTAGCTGACTCCACGAAGCAGAATTTTTACACCGGCATTAGCGAAAAGGTCGATCGATCAACATCAAAATTAATAGACCACTGTTTGGCTGTCGGTCGGTCGGTAGCCTCCGTTGCAGTGTGATCGTCAATTTTCCTCTTTTCTCGGTGGTTTTTTTTTCGCTTTGGCTTCCATCCGGGATAAGGACGCATTCTGTTGGCCGCACCATCCATGCAGGATTATTCACACGTCCGGGACTTTGTTCGCTTTTAATTTTCCTCCGACCTTTTGGATGATGGATCGGCTGTGTCGGCCGTGTGCTAGGAACATGATTTGAATCGTTTTTTCTCTTCTCTCTCATCCTCGCTGTCATGGAGCCGATAATTTAGTTAATTTTTCCTTCTGTGAGATCCCAAACGTGTTGTACTGGTGCGACAGAGGGATCTTGCTTTGATTAGCATGCGCAGATTCGCATCAGACGATTTTTTCTTCCTTGTGGGCCGTTATGGTGCGTTTTGTGTAGCGGTTGGCATTCTATTGATTGTAACGGTTGAAAAGAAGGAGATTTTTTTTATACTTCAACAAAATCCATGAGATAATGTTTAAACAAAATCCAGGTTTTATCCAATGATTGATAAGTTGTCTGGTAAATTTTTTCATGTATTCCCTAGACCATGACAAATTTGGTTATTGAAGACTGACAAGCAGAAACCATCTGGTAAGGAGTTTTTTATGTATAAAACTTTAAAAAATGTTCAAAGAAGTTGTCGTGTTAGTTTTTTGTAGAATTCTTCCCAGTTCCATGGCATTGTGTAAAATCGTTGATCCGAGTTTGCGCCCCGATAACAATACAGTATCGTCCAAGTATCGTCCGTGATAATTTTCAATTACGGAAATTTTTAAAAGATCAAAAAGTTTTACAATCGACAGGATGAACAACCAGCCATAGAGATTCAAAATGATACTTAAAAAACAGGGCGGTTTGCTAAACTTCTCTGGCAACCAAATTGCCACAAAACAAATGCCGATGTAAACCGAACACCATTCCACGAGGGACATTCCTTTGGTTTGTCGTACGGGTTTGTTGTGGGACATACTGGAACCTGCATCCAAGCGATTCCTCCCATACCAACACACTGTAACGCGAGCCGGTCTACGTGAGGGATGGGCTGGGGTTTTTTTTTTAGAAAGCATCAATTCAACCATACCCGTGGTTCACATAGAAATGGCAGCTACCACCGTCACAGCATCCTGCATCCTTTTTCGAAAGCATTAGCCTGCCACGTACGCCAAACGACCCGGTGTAGCGCAAGTCTGGGCAGTGCCGTGGGACAGATTGGTGCGGCTCGATTCCTGACAGCTTCTGGTAGACCTATTCATTTTGCAGTGACAGCAGCTCACGGAGCATCCATCCACCATCGGGATCGATCCGGAATGATTTCATTTATGTACTGTGCGCAGTTTTTCCCTAGTATGATTGTTGGAGGCTATGTTTGGCTCCATATCGACTAACTGTGGAAAACACGCCTATGTGCGCGAGGGTTGAGTTAGAACCATTCAAATTCGCACAATGCGCTAGCAGCCGATATTATTTCCTATCATCTACATAATTGAGCGTTGTCCACCGGAAGTGGTAACCACGAACACACCAACTCGTGGGGGAAATTCGCAGTTGGTAATGTTTGTTTCGTGGCAGCGAGGTTGGCGGATGGCCGCAGGGCTATACACACTGGTCAGAAAAGCGATACAAAAACAAAACACAATGCACTGGAAGATGAAACAAATATCGAATGGATTTTGGAAAAACATACAATGCACACAAAAAAAAAAACAAACTAAAAAAGGAAACGAGTGTGAGAATGTTCCCTGGCAGGAAGGTTAAGCTTTGATGAACATTTTCATTATCGTCAACGCGTTTAGATCCCCCCACCCGTGTTGGTCAGGGTTGTGTGGAGGAATTTATTGAAAGATAAATAAATCGAAAATTAAATTCCACGTTGCGTTTGTGGACATTTTGTTTGTTTTTAAACTCCCGCCCTAGCAAAAGCTATGAGCTGGAAAATAAATGTTAACATCCAACAACGGATCCAGCGCGAGCAGACAACCGTAATCCGTTAAAATGATTGTTTATGGCTTCGGTTCGGATTATAAATAATTAATTTTCATTATGTTGTACCATTTGTTTTATTCACAGTTCAGTTAGCGATGTGAAAGTTGCGCACGAATTTGATGGTGAATTAATTATGAAAATTATTCAAACTCATATTTTGGCGAGAGAAGAAAAAAGTAATTTGGTCTTTTAAAAGGTGGTTCCATTCACATATTAAAAAAAGAGTTAGGTTGCATCACGTTTCAGGCAATCTGCAATAAAAATCTCTCATCAATTGCGTTGCCTAATAAATATCCTACTGTTTCCAACCAGCGTCTGGTGTCCCCCTTCTGACGTGATGAAGCAATGAAGGGGTTTCCTCTGATGATGTCCTTAATCGGGCAAGATTAGCCGGTAGCTGAGTAGCGTCCCACAGGCATCGATCGAATACTGGGGAAGATCAAAAGGATGGGTTTTTATTCTTCCCCTACTTGTGTGGGGAAGGCGAGGGAAATCGCGTCACAACTTCCCATCAGCACCGGCTACATTATTTTTTTTCTTTTTATGATACTCCTGCCCGACGGCGATGGTCCTTGTGCACGCCACCGAGGCTTCCTAGCGACGGGGCGGGAAGAGCTGAAAAAAAAAATCACAAGGATAAAGTGTGATCCTGAACTGAGAATCCTTCTCGCTAGCAGCCGCGAGGTGTAGATAAGATTGCACTTTTATCGATGGCATTAAACCCGGGTTGGTGGGTAATTTTCCAAGCGTTCCACGGATGCCCACACTTGAGAAGGAGCGCGCCACGTTTCACACCCGTTTCGATGATAAATTGGCGCCACGGACGCGTTTTATCACCTCCGCTCCCGTTCGGTTTATCTTCGATGGGGCAACCGAGAGTCCCGGCACCTCCAGTCAACTCCTCTAACCATTTCGAAACCATCGATCAATGCCACGGCCAGCACGGTGGTGCTTATGGTTGCGCAAGTGGCTGACGGTTCTTCGTGCTTCCTGAAGGATCGGCGCATCAGCACAGGAAAGTTCGTACGTGTGTGAATGCACGGGTCGGGTTTCGGAAACCGCCATTAATTTGCAATCAGCTCAAGTAATAAAATCGCGTTCAACAGGAATACACACATTTGCAGGCGTTGCATGGCGCCATCTACGGCTCTACCGAAGAAGATGGTCGGTATGAAATCGGTTACATTTTATAAGCTGCTGCCACAATCTGGCTGTTTTCTGTCCGAGTTGTGACATTGTAGCAATCAATCCTTTTCTGATTTTCAGTACGAATGCCATCAATGCTCGACCGATGAAGGGTTGCGTCATTCCCGCCCAATGCCATTGAATGCCAATAACGAATGCATTTTTTACAACTCGTGCACATTGTCGGTTGCATTATGCATTACAAATAACTGCTGATTGAGCACATTTTTGTTTCGTAACAAAGTAGCGATAAGCTCGAGGACAAAAAAGGAAATTTAACGTTGAAATATACGTGTATCAATTATTATCAAGATGTTTGATGTTACTTCGTTTCCTTTACTGGGAATGTGCAATTCCACTGACCTGTTACATTTCGAATGAATCGCATTATAAATTGTGTATTTCCTTTAACGAAGGATAATACTTATTAAAACAAAAATGAGAAAAGTTAAAATATGTCCTCTGTAATAAAGCACTAAATCAGTTTAATTCCATATTTTATGTGTTACTTTTGTGTTGGAAAAAATGTTATGTTAATGAAGACAACAGTTTTAAATGTTAATACCTTCAATGGCAAAACACGATAAGCATCCATACGACTTCTGCAATAAATGCCTTACAAAAAAACGATAGTGATTACCGTGATGCTCCAGATGGAACGGAGCATTTCATGCTGAAGTCTCTCCTAAGAATTCTAATCAGATAAAAAATTCCACTGGGAAGCATTGTATTCCTTAAGAAAACTCATCGCTACCTCGGAGAGGCTACCATCCGAAGCTATTGCCCGCCCTCGCTCGGGGCACGAGTGAATCTTGACAAGCGAACATCCTGCCCATGCCATGAAGAAGCCATACTACCATCCAGACAATGCTCATATGGCTGCATTCCCCCGCTTATCAGATGTGGAGAATTAAATTGAGTTAAGGTCCAGGAAATCAGATGTAAGCTCTACGACTTCCACATTATGAGGGACCGGTGCGGGCCATTTCGAGTTTTGGAGAGCCATATCAGACAGGAAAAAAAGTAAAACAATGAAATCCTTTCGGGGTTTTCCTCTCTACCATCTTTGGTGAGCAATCATTGTAAGTGGAGGGCCGAGACCCGTTTGCATTTTTAGGGCCCTTTTGCAAACGACCACCAGCATACAGTTGGTACGCTTTTTAATTCCAAATTGCACTAACTAAATTAACAAATCTCATACGATGTTAGAAACTAAAAACTTCGTTCTATCTCTGGTCTATATTTCTTTGAAATTATAACGCTTACACCCTCTTTCTATGGTTCACGTTTTCCTATTAAAACTAGAAAACAGGTGGTAAAACCTTATTTCCGTAATTGTCGGCTGACTGACTCGTAAAGCCTCGAATAGCACCGTCTCATCGGATGAACGTTATCTGCACTCAAAACTCCATTTCAATCGTCGTAAAGAATTATCCTCCGGTCCCCTGCGGCTGTTTAGCCCGGGATGAAGGATGAACTCCTCGCCAACCCCCAAACAGAAAAGGGTTTTATTGCCGGCCAGAAATGGCCATACCGTACTCTCTTTTCGATTGTAGTTTTCTATTTGGAGGGATGTGTGGACCCGAATAAAGGAAGACGTCGCACTCCGGCACGCAACAGACTAACTTGTGTGAATGTTACTGTTTTTGGCGTCGGTAGAATATCGGTCCTCTTGCGCAAGAGGATGGCTTTCCGAATGTTAAGACCCCGCGTACCCGGAGGCCGTATCCCTGCTAGTGTCTGTCCGTTGGAGCAGAACACCTTAGCTTGGTTTTTAAGCCCTTTCGTCGGAAAAACCCATCAGACTTTACCGGACTTGTCCGACACAAGCCATACGTTCCACAGAACGGTAGCCAGAAAACCGCAAACCTTTCGGGCGAAGCGAGAAAGTCTGCCATTGAAGTGCTTGGGTTTTATAGGCCATTTTACGGCCTTGGAATGATTTTCCCTTTGAGCGAAGGTAAATGTTAAGATTGCATGTACTTGTTTCGTTTTTCCCTATTAAAACACACTCTCCACTTGGTGCAGACGGTCAGCAGGGGAGATATGGGTGCGTGCGCGTGAAGAAATCCGGTT
This sequence comes from Anopheles atroparvus, assembly GCA_914969975.1. Taxonomy (NCBI): domain Eukaryota; kingdom Metazoa; phylum Arthropoda; class Insecta; order Diptera; family Culicidae; genus Anopheles; species Anopheles atroparvus. Next base: position 44,418,926 of record CAJZCY010000001.1, on the reverse strand, counting down.
CGAAATATTCTCAATTTAATTTGCTTCTATACTACTCTCTTCCCTTCTGACTCCACCGAGTGTCTCCTCATTCCCTGGAAGAACAACATGTGGAAGTCCCTAAGGCATCGGATGCTTTCGTACGCTTCCGGTGTTTTGCTCGGGTGGATTCACTCGCCCAATTCCATTCCACCGGCCGCATCGTGAATCTCGCTGGAAACCTCATGTACAATCCCTAGAAGCATTCGCTAGCAAGGCGGCTGAGGATGCCGACCGCAATTGAAGACGCTGAGCCGCGAAATGAAAAGCAATCCGAGAAACATACCAACATCTTTCGCCGGTGCCCGCCATCGAAGAGCAAACCCCCTTCGGTCGCTCGAAAGTCGAGTACTCCTCTCCCGTTCGGATATGTTTGAATTCAATTTGTAAGCTTCATTACTATTATTCCCTTAAGACCACCGTACGGCATCGCAGGGAGCCATCGAAGTCCGCACCGCGAGAGATCGTACATTCTCTAAAGGCCGCAAATACTGATTCTACAAAGCGGTTGCCCTGAGCCGAGCAAGTTCCTGTAGCCGATGGCTCTACGATAGCCGTAAGGCGGGAAGCTGAAGAATTCGGTTACTTCTTCGGCCACTTCAGAGCGAAACACAAGTAGCCTTTGTGGCATCTTCAACTTTGGCCCATACTTCGATCCACGCGTAGCTTCCACTAGTTTTGGGCACCAGCTTTCTGCTTCTGCGATGAAGTGATGCAATCCAATCTAACTTTTTCACGACGACGACCCGTCCTTGTCCTTAATGTGCTTTCGCAAGTTTATTTCCTCCATCGAGTGGATGGTCCGCGTTCGGAATCGGGCAACTCGTGTGGCTTTTAACTGCAGGGATGCATGCTCTAGTGGGAGACGCTTCGATACCACCGCAAACGCTTTCGACAAGGGTTCTCGACACTTGCTACCACTCGAGGGTGGAACACGCAGATCACACGTGATGGAGACATTTTCGGAGAGTGTACGTATCGTCCAATGTTTTGGCCCCTTTTCGTCTTTCACTTTAGTATCCACCTCTGGCAGAATCCGATTACCCACAAAGTTGGTGAGCTCTCAGGCCATTTATCTCTTATTTTAAGCTCTTTTTGAAAAGGTCAAATGTTGTTGGTGTAAAACACAGCGAGTACTTTCATTCCGAATACAGTACTTTTAACGGTAAAGCAAATAACATCTGTAAGCTATTCGATCCACACAGGAGAGCCACATCGAGATGCACTATACATACTGTGCAATATGAGAAATGGAAATTTATACATGTTTTACTTCCTTTTTCACGTTTAAGGACGCAACTACAAGACTTAGTGAAAACGAAGAAAACTAGCCCCTGTCCTATGCGTTGAAAAAATAATTTGGTATAAAGTTATTTAAAAAATATATATATCCTAAATAATGTCATCAAATCGACCATTTTACTGAAATTCCAATAGCAAGCATATGTTTGTCTAAAAAAAGATTTTTTTATTTTATATTATCGATCCGTACATACCAATAATAATAATTGGATTATAAATATAACACAATTCCTAATAGAACGTACACGTACCTATCTGCAAAATCAAACTGAAAACTGCGATCCTTTCGGAACGCTCCTGTGATTGGCTTTTTTTTATCTTTGGGAGCGAATATTGATTCCGAATCGTTCTCGAGCAAACCATCGCTATGCCGATCTAGCGGGGCTTTTATACAATCTACATTGCAAACGAGATCCTTTTCGTTTGATCAGATACATCCCGGTTAGGGCGTTAGAATTGGTGGTTCTCAGTACCTGTGCTTTTTCCGTTTAGGAACCTCGTGGAAGGGCGGAGAAGCTGCCTGAAGAGAAAGGAGATCTGTAGAAAAAAACCCACGCTTCCAGCTGCCCGGCGTAACTCTCAAAAGGGGTACACTTAGTTTAAAGAGTGAAATATGGCGAAATGTGTAATAGTCCTCAAACCCGTCAAATGGCGGAGATTGTGTAATTTGTGGTTGGTGCAGCAGTAATGAATTGTGAATTAAAGTGTATCTTGCCTTAAAAAAAACTGTTCATCCGTTACTTTTTTATTATAATTGATTCTTGTTTGCACTCTGCACCACGTGGACGCGTATCGTCATGCTGTGAACAGAGTATGCTGCCGACAAAAATAAAATTCCTTTGAGCGCCACTGTAATTGGCGCTAAAATCTGGTAATAGTGGTGTAGATAATATTTGGCTCTTTTTCATGGATTGTTTCATTTGTCATTTTGTTTTGTTTTGTTTTGTTTTTTGTTATAATTCATTTTCACGGAGGTTTCATCTGGTCAGTTTGTTAAAGTTAAAGGAGCATAGTCGTTATATGTAATACTCTGTTTAAAAGCACAGCGAGCGAGAAACAGACACCAAACGATTAACGCATTGCGAAAAGCAACCTAAACGTTTGAAATGGTCCGACTTTCTTGAGAGTAGAGCAATGCCCTTTTAAAGACTGATGTACAGAGCGGGGCATGACTGAGTGGCTTCCACTTCCTCAAGGTCAAAAATGAAAACGACAGCGCTTTTCCTAGCATTTGCATTCTATCTGGCTTAAAAACTATCTTTGATTTGTTCACATTACAGTTAACAAGCTTCATTAAGGTGAAAGGGGTGTTAATGCGGTAAGGGTTATACTTACAGGAAATGAGTAACTTATTACGCTTCACGCTGGCTTGTGTTCTTATTCTGTCTCAAGTTGTGGGTGGCTCTTTGCGGTATGTAAGTTTGCTGTAGACTCTTGATTCACACAAAATCGCATAACGTGCATCATTATAAAGTTTAAAATGTATAAGTACACAGAGCACAGCTAAATAAAATGGTTTTCTGTGCTTCGCTAACGCGAATTCAAGAAAACATAGATTGATGTTTAAAAAACTAAAAGTGAATATGATAAATAAAGTCTGCAAAGCACATCTTCTCTGGATGCTTTGTTAAACCATTCAATAGGAGCACTGAACCAAACAGAAGTAATATTGATACCGGGTCCGGAAGAACATAAGATCTGAGCCGTAAAAGGGTTGTTAAAATAATTTTAAAAAAATGCAGAAAGCACCAACTATCTCTTCGTCCTCGAGCATTATACACTTACGCTCTTTACGACTCCATGTTAAACACATTTTTCATTTATGTTTGTTTTGTTAATCTTTGCGAAAAGGCTTCTTTTTCCGGTTTTTCTCTTTTGTAATATATCACATCACGAACGTCAGCAAACACTAATAGATCCTTGGCCATTGCAGCTGCACACAATATGAGTGACACACTTACGATTAGTATCCGCCGGCAACGCCATCAATGATGATTGCCGGGCGTTTTCCGCTCGCGTTTTCCTTTTTTCCTTTTTGTTTAGCACGCCTTACTTTCACTTACTCTTTACATCAAACTTCGCAATCCTCGGTCTTAGTCAATACTTTCGGCGGTTCACGTAGCGTAGCGTCGTAGCGGTTCGTACAGTAAGTCTTCGCTGACCATTCTTAATTCTTTGCATTATTCGCTAACTTGTTTCCCCGTTGTTTGTTTGTTTGTTTGTTTTGCTACAATTAAATGACTTCGATTTGTTTACATTCTCTTACAAGTGCTAATATTACGGAGGAACACGGGGGAAGCGGAGCCTAACCTAGTCGATTTTTAAATGGTATTAGAATGTCGAATTCGAACCGTATTTGTTCAGTCCCAATCGAGCGTTCGCATTAAATCCTAACGGTTTCATTTTTGTTCGCAGCTCTACACACTCGCGCATCTTACCTGCAGCTTACACGCTCACTCTCTTTCTCTCTCTCTCTCACCCTCTTCTACCGCTCTGCCTTCTTCCACGACACTCCAGTCATCCTGTGGCACGCGTGGTTTCGCATTTCTCCTTTAAATAAGAAATCCCTTTAAACGTTGACCGAGTTCCGCGCTGGTCGGAAAAAGTCGCCGCCCTGGTGCTGAAACGCGATGGCTTTTACACGGCCGAGTTCTTGCCGATAATTTCACCACTTCGCGAATGGACCACGCGCCCGTCGTACTCGACCGACGAGTTCACCTTCACGGCCGATGCGGCGTCCGGCTGCGTGTTCAGGGGTTGCTTTTCGTCCTCCCTATGGTTGTGGATAACAGATGGGGAGGAATGTTGATTTTAGTTAAGGGCCGTGTAATCGGCGGCATTTGGCCAAGCCAAATCCAACCGCGAAGCATCACTAAAGAAGCATTTTAAAGCGAGATTATGCAGACAATTTAACTACTAGAAATGTGGTGAAGCTACAATCTTCCAACTGGTATGTGCTTGATATAAATTATTACTATCTTAATATGGCAAAGTGTATAAAAGTGGTAAAAGCATATTTTTTTGAAAAACATGACAAATGCATGGACGGTATGGTTATGATAGTGAGTTTCATTTTGAGGAGTGATGGCGGTGCAGTGCAAATGCGAACACAAATAGACATTCGCGATATGTGGGGTGCGATTTTACTCAGGCTTTAAGGTGGCAACCAACTTCATCTGGTTCAAGTATTCCAAACGAAAGTTTCGAGGTCAAGTGCCATCGTCAAAAACGAGAGAGCTAGAATCATTAGAATGCACCCATAACGTCACAGGGGCATGTGACGTATGCGATGCAGTAGAGCACATTTTATGCTGCAAAATAAGCTGAAACTTCTTCCTAATGCTCCTGGGTGGGGCAGCAAGCTCGGAAGGCGCGGAGATTGACATTTGCATTTCTACCATGGCATGAACGAACGACAGTGTAGTGGGAGGAATTAGGGCAAAGTTTTTCATTGTTGCCCTCACGGACTTTCGTGTTGAATGTCATGCGTCATACTCAGCAAGCTTTTCAGGGGCGAGAGAAATTTTTTATGGACTCAGCTTTTTCCAATGCAAACAAAATAAAAATAGAAATTACAAAATTCAGTTTAAAAAAGTGTACAAAACAAAACCAGACATGCAAATTATTTGCCATACGAAGAACATCATTCATTTACCAAAATAAAAGAAAAATTTTCAGTTCAAAACTAAACAAGAACTATATAAACAACAACAAAACAACAGCAAAACTGAAAGCGATCAAAGGTAACACAATATTCTGCACTTGTTTTATCACATGCAAGTATCGAAAGATTAAAAAGATAATAAGTCCTGTATAACACTTTACATTCTCAAGGGTTCGTGCAACGTGTGCGTACTTGGATGGGAAAACATAGCTAAATTATTTTTTTTTTCTCTTGAAAAACGAAGTATACTCTTCTCAGATCGCACGAACCCTCTTTTAAAATAAATTAATTTAAATTGATCGCAATAAACAAATGGAGTAAGGTAGAGAAAACAGTACATTTATATGCAACGGAGGCAAACAAAAATGCAACGGACACATCCGTCCATTCGCGAACTAAACTATGCAAAGGATATGCTCAACGAGGAGCTGGTTCGGCATGCGTGTTGGTAGCGGACGTGCGCAAGTGAGGGAGCTTACAGTGGCGTTGTGGCGCCCAGCTTAACGATCGGCGGCGGCAGCGGCAACGGTGACGGCGGACGCTCCTTGATCAGACTGCCACTGCAATAGGGTAGCGGAAAACGCCAACCGTATAGACTTGGGTTGTGGTTATTTGTATTGTAGCGAAGCGGAGGAGTTTCGTGTGGAGATGATGAGTTGGTTGGAATTGGTTGTTGCTCGTTTGTTTCATTGAGTGTGTGTGTATGTGCGTGATTAGTATTGTTCAACAGTTGTCAGTCAACGAAACAATAGCATTGTACAGCGCACACGCCGTTCACGAACGCAGACCGACAAAACGGGGTGGAGGGTGGCGTACAATTTTACACGTCCGGTCACAGAGTTACACACACACACACGCATGGGAATGTACATTGATGGAGAGAAGGGCACGAAGGGCATAAACGGGAGAAGGGGATGAAAAAAACAAACAAATAGCATGATGTGATCACGTGTGAAACTGTTTGTCGCTCGATAAGTTATTGTTAGTTTACAGCTACTACCGGAGGTTCTGGACGAAAAAGGATCAACGGCGTGGCTTTTCGGGCTGTTGATTCTTTTTCAACCTTCGCCATCCGCGTAGGCAGTGTGTTAGTGGTGATTGTTGTGGTTAGTGAACGGCTAGGCGTTAGTGAACGAAAGCTCACAATCAACCTTAAAGGGAAACGGAAAATAAAACAACGAACAAACAAAAACCCCTAGCCGTATCAAGTTGAAAGTGTCACCTACCTTCCTAGTTTCGCTTCATCGTCAAGATCCGATGGGGACCGCTTCGTCTTGCGGCAGAGTGTCGCAAAGATGCCAAGGTTTCCGAACGCGCAGCACAGCAGATCAGCGATGAGGAGCAGCAGCAGTACGGATCCTGTCACTATGCCGATCACGGCGGCCGACGATAGCGTAGGACTGTCCACGCGCAGAACCACGTCAATTCCTGAGGTATGCGACCGGCGAGACGAGCGAGATGGAAGAAAGAATTAGGAAGAGAAGAACGAACGTACAGCATTAGTTGGTTTGGCAGAAAAATAGAATAGATTGAGAAGTACGCTGTTAGTACGTCCGCTAGAATATCTCTTCCGAGGACTATACACTAAAAGGTCAGTGTTACTGTATTTACAGCTTTACAGAGTATTCACTAGAGAAATTGGAAAATAAATTAACGTAAGTGATGCAAACACAGGAAGGGGAAGCAGCATTTCCATCGCTCTCGGTCTACCGTTTCCATAGCGATGGAAAGGACAGTTTTACAACCGGTTCGAGACGTGAAGCAAAATGGTACACATTCAGTAGATCTAAATCTTCCTTTCGCACGCAGCAAGCAGAGGAGTGCCTCGGAATCGCACAGAGTGGAGAACTTTTACAGACAATTATAGACACATGCACATCTAGGAACACACATAGTTTGAGCTTATTTTATACATTAAGGGAATGCTTGGGGTAGCTTGGTTTTCTAACTACTTAGTCGAGAGTAGTCCGCAGAACATTTCCAACACGTTAATAACATTTCCAAAGTTCCAAGCTTTTCTGGTGTGGATTGTTTTTTTGTTTCTCAAACGCCCCCAAGCATTACCGCCACAGTGTGCAACTGCGGAATCCGAATGAATTTTATTTAATTTTTCACACCAAGCGCTGCAAACTTTCGCGCACAAGTTTATGGTTCACAGAACAAGCTGCAGCAAGCAATTTCAGGAATGAGAGATAATGAACGTTGTAAAATAATCTGCGCATACATTGTTGGCGTGCGGTGGAGATGAGCTTGGCCACTGCATACTGCACCATTTGCACTTGCGATACAACGGGAATTTTAATCATGCACGAAAGGGAACGAACCAAAAACGGACAAACGTAACATCATCATGCTGGCTGGTGATCTGCCCGATCGAATCGTGGCTTGTTCGCAGAGTCCGATATGCTTTCACAGTGCGTAACTAGTGTGTAGTGAAGTTGACAGAATGTGATGGCCGTTTGCACCCGTGGCGTAATGTGATTCGTCTGCCAATCCAACTCACGTAACGTGTCTGCCAGAGAGTTTAACCGGATTTATGCGTGGTGTATGTTTGTTACCAGATGGTGTGCTTCATTTTTTTTTCAAATGTTTTGCATGTATTATCGTATATGGTTAGAACGCGATGCGATTCGTCAAGTTGCATAATGCACCTGTGCACCAACCTATGCTAGTGTTAATGTTTGGGTTATGACAGTGGAGTGATGCCTTCTGATGAATATCTGAGCCCTTCGCCGGTGCAGGTGTTGTGTGTGGTGGAATTTTAATGCGAAACTTAATTTTCCAGAACGAGAGCCTTGTGGTGCTGACATGAAACTGAACGTTGTGTTGAAACGATAAATTTCTTCGGCGATTGTGTGAGACAGCGATACATATTGTTCTTCCAAATCACTTTAACTAGTTCAAAAATAAACATCCGCTATAAGGAAAATGTAACATATATACAATCATTCCATCGATAAATCATCCAATTTTTTTGTTGTTGTTGCAGTTTTCGTATTCCAAACAATATAGATGGATGCAGTAGAATTATAGAGAAATAGAGAACAGTGTCTATGTGTGTGTATGTGTGAATGGAAGTAAAGTAAACGTTTTTAACGAGAAACTATCAAGTGGGTGAAGATTAAAGTGATAGCTAGAAGATATAAACTGAACTTGTAGAGGGGTGCTACAAAACTCTAACAGTTGATTTTATTTGTTTTGTTAGGAAAGTATTTTCTTTGCATAATTACCTTCACTTTCGGAACCTAAAGCGATGGAAAGGAGGGGTGGCCTGTGCGCACACTGGTAAACTTGTTTCGTTAGATATGTGGTTGTTCTGCACGCTTGAGGCGGGCGAGTTAGCTTCTCAATATTCAGCTAATTTTAGCAACGGGCTTCATTCATTTAGATTAGTTTGCGTTTGGGCTTCTATGCTGAAAAAAATCCTTCTGTCACCAGCAATGTAAGTACTCAAATGGCCACTCCGCGTTAGTTAGACAGTGTTGATGATTTATTATGATTTATTTGACGCGCCGAGTCTGAGCATGATTATCGTTTACCCCATCAAACACTTTCCACTAGGTTCTTAGTTATGTACAAGTACAACAATTGCCACCGGGCCACTACTAATCGGATGTTCCATTTTTTGATATTATATTCAACCTTTTGACTATTGACTGAGTTCCGACGGGATCGCTTTTACAGCAAATTTAGCTGTCGTTGACTTGGGACTTGGGGGTTTCGTTTATTTGATTCATTTTGTTCCTTCGAGGACACCTTTTCTATGCACAGAACCATGAACGGATCTCGTGCATTAGCCATTATTTCACTCTAGTGTTACTAATACATTTTTTTTTTCTAGCTTATATTACACGCTGCGGTGTTTTATAATTTAGCGCTTTTCTGCACCGCGTTCCTCGTGGTATTCGTTGTAAAGAAATTTGTGTTAGCGATATTCTCATTCTCTTATACTCTCCAACCAGTTTTGTGTCTTTTGACTTCTGTGATTTGATAGAGTTTAGGAACCAAAACCATAATTTATCACTCAATGCTCTTTAGAAGGTGGTTTAGCTTCTCGCCAGAAATAACTTCCTGTGGGAACTGCTGCCGCTTTATATGTTCCACAAACTAATGATTACTTTATTGTCTTCAATGGTGCTTGCATTACCGTTTGGGTAACACTTTGCATCTTATGTACACATTTTTATATTTTAACTTATTAAACTTAAAAATATCAAGTAGAAAATGTGACAATGTGAACGCAGTGATAATAAACAATAAATAAGATTGGCTATAGCTTTCAACAGTCGCCCACCGTTACCTACACCTGGCCTAGTCTGGGCGTTTCTAGTAAATCGTTTAACCGACTGTAAGGTGTACCTTGTCACGCCCGACATACTTGCCTTTAAAACGTTTCGGTTTATATGGCCTAGAATATTCAGCATACATTCTGTAGTATACAATTCTTATGACCCTTCACCGAGTTACTGTTATGTTGGTTCGTATCCTACAAATGGCTTTCCCACCAACGACATTTTCAACTATTCGTGGCTAGTTTGGTCCATCCACGGAACCGGATAAAACAAAAAAAAATAAATAAAAAAAAATGAATCCAACACGAAACTTTGCACCGAATTCATAGAAAGAAAATAAGAAGATAAAAACCGGGCCGTGGAAAACAAAACGAGGTAAAGCACAAAGAGAAAGTTTATGCTACACCACTGTGCAATTTGTTTGACCATGAGATAGGATTTATGATTTGCGTCAAGTAGAATTATTCCACTTTAACTGCTTTTTTCTAGCTACGGTTCTATGGTTCTCATTTCGTGGTGCGGTGGAATATGTAATTCTTTGATATCAATGATATCACAAAAAAGGCTTGAACAGAATAGCTAGACCGATACTCCGCGATGATCGGGTTTGATTTTCGGTTTTCGATGATTAAAACAATGTATTTGTGCCAAAGGACATTTTTTACGGCAGTATTGTAAATCCATCCAATCTATAACAGGATTTTCTTAGGAGTATTTTTTATGATTTCAGAACTACGGATAAAATGTTCACGAATCGAGTGCATGTTTGGGCTATAAGGTAGAGGCAAATACAATTCACAGTGATTATATACAGTGCTATCGTTGGGAACCTGCCTATGTATATTTACATGATTAAAAAAAATTACTACGGGAACGTCTAAACACTTCGTACAATCGATTAAACTCAATTTCTTGTAGTCATCAGAAAGGTTTGTATTCATGGAGATGAATCTTTAATCATGAGTATCGTTGTTTAAACGAGTGTGAAATTCTCCATTTCGCCTTTTATATCACATTACACGTATGTATTTACCAACCAAATTGTTCCATACACTACTACCATTATATTTTCTCTCAAAGCGATTGCAAACAAATTTGCAATTGTTTTTTTATACATCAAATTAACAACATAACCAAGAGTCCTTGCTGGCAGTGATTGTTATTTTTTTAATTAATCTGCTTTAGACTTTAACTAACAGCTAATATAACCAACATTCACTTTATACGAACATTTGAGATTTCCATTGCGGAACGTTATCCAGTTGTTCGCTTCCTTCAGATGCTTAACAATGACATTTGATGCAAATCTACTCATTTAGTGAAAGGAACGAGCTGAGAGGCCCGTGCTAAGTTTTTTTGCCAACCTATTTGCTTGTCGGCTGCAAGGCTTCTACATAAATTCATAGTCACACAATAAAGTTAAGGCTTTTGAAAACTAGCTGACATACTAGGTCGTCCAATCTCGTAAATAAATTCGTATCAAACTGACATAGATTTCAGAGTTAAAAGTACGTAAGCTCATATGTATTACAGACAGTGAGAAGTAGTATAACTCGCAACGCATCCCCATTACCTTTTCGTTCGTGTTTCTTATTCTGGCCTCAATATTTTTTTTCCCCCTATTCGATAACGTGGTTCACACATATTTCAAATAAAACAAGTCTTTTTGATTTTTTTTTCCATACAATGTCCAGTAGACTGTTTTTCTTAAAAAATTCTGATTAGAAACCATATGTCGCAAAACATGGATTGCACATGGAGCCAGTAAAAAGCAGAGGTGTTAAAAATCAGTTTCTAAAGAAAGTTAGTTGCAAAGATTACAGACGAGAGGTGTGACGCCTTAGAGATTTTTCCATCCTTCACCGACGATAAGGATTTGTAGTTACACGGTAAGGTTTAAAAAATGTTTGAATCGACTCACCTCCATATCGACTAACGTGTTCTGCGTTGGATGCATCTCGGCACTTATCAGTCGTCGGTACATGCACACAGATTTACTTCAGTTTGACAATGCGCCCAGGGCTCTAAGCATCTTGCTCAGGACATACTCATATAGCGTAAGAAAAGTTTTTAACAACAAATGATTCTCCACAGTACTATAGGGTTTATGTTTTATGTTATGAATATGTTTTCAAGAATATGGTTAGCATGATCAACTTTTCAAACAATATCAACTTTAAACTTCGTATCAGCAGTTTGCTGATGAGCATTTTCCTAATACTTGTACTGAATAATCGTACAAGTGATCAAATGAATCGTCCTTGTGAAATTAATTGTTTGGATTGTGCCACAAAGCTTTATCCGGGATGCAAGTTTGATATTTTCGATGAAAACTGTTAATAGTAGACAACAGTGCTATTTTATACTAATATGCAGTCGTCTCGAATGACACATTTGATTCACATTGAAGGTGGGAATTTCGGGCAAAAGTCTTGATGTAGTTTGTTTCGGTTACATGAACCATTCTCGTCGCTTTCTATTTTGACGGTTGTTTTCATTACCACTTCTCTATTGCATTCCATGGTATGTATCTATAGTTCGTTCATCCTTCTATGCCACCGCCATAAAATTTCATTTGAATTTCCTTAATTATGGTTCGTTTCATTTGCATTCTTACGTTGAGTTATCTTTGGATATGGCTTTTCTGGATCCATGAAGAAAATTGAGGCGCACGTCAATACTTTGGTTCTTAGTTTCCGCGTAAAGATTGTATTCCTATTAGTCTTTCTAGCTAGTAACAACAAGGTTTTCATGCTTCATTATTTGCATTCGATATTTCACTCGGCATCACTTTTGGCCAACGCTATCCTCCAGCTGGATCTATTACTAATGCCAACGCGTCCCCCACTACCACTACTATCACTCGCTTGAACATCCACACCGGCACTGAACGCGGCTACCGAAGGCAGAGATGAAAGGACGACTGACCAACACAACCACCAGCACCACCACCACCACCGTTGGTAGTCGCCCTTGTACACGCTCCCACTACCAGTGTAATAATTATCTAGGAGAGGACCCATCGTATAAACCCCCGCGCGTGGTCAATGGTTGATGCGAAGCGGGGAGGGTCGAGTTGGTGGGAGGATCGAAGACGTGGGGGCCGATGTGTGGGAGAATGTTGGGTGGATTAAGTTGGGAAATGTTCCACGGTATATTATTGCCGGTAGCAGAGCAGACGTACAGAAAAAGAGAGATAGAGAAAGAAAGAAAGGAACAATAAGAGAAACAGAAAAAGGATAGTACATCCTTTATCAATGAACGTCTCCCATTGTCACCGTTTCTCTACATGAATGCATCGATTGCTTTGTACACGGATGGGTGGTTCTCTATTTTTCCGGACAAAGTCCCGGATTGCCGGGTGTCAATGTCTCACTAAATTGATTACATGCATTTGTTTTGGATGTTTCCAATTGTGGTTTTAATAAGAGCGTTGTTTTTTTTTACGAATTTTATACAAACAATGTTACATACATTTCAACTTATTGTTTCTACGCTACCAAACATTTGATAGTTTGAACAGTACATTCGAGTTATAGTAGAAATACGACTGAACTTAGGCACAAGAGACTATAACATCAAACAATAGAAAATTTCTACCAAAATGAAACATTAATTATATACAAGCAACTGTGCGAGAGAAATAGAGCAATTTTAATTGCTGTTTTCTCTTGTGTTCCACCGTTGAGAAACTTCTATAGTTTGTTGATGAATTTGTTGAAACGGTTTTGATTGAAGCAATTTGCTCACGCATAGGCTGCGAATAATTTCAAGAGTATGAACTATAGCTTCCTCAACAAATGATAAAGTTTTCAATTATTACCGGAACGACAAACGAATGCCCCCAACTGGTCGATTGTCAACCAAATAAAACAACTAGTCTCACAGAATAGTCTTGACTGAATTGAATAGAATAGATAATGGTGGAATGATAAACAAGCCCTTCTAATTTGATACTGAATTTCAATAACAAAAATATATTTAGAGATGGAAAAACGAATGCAAACAGTAAAAAGTTAAAGCCACATGACAGCGTCGTCGCCCTGTGGTTTGTTAATTTCGTTCGAAGACAAATTGAAACAAACCATTGACATTGTCGCACAATTCACACCACGACAAGACCACAGGCAATGCAAAAGGGCAGATGAAATGGCGACAAAGTCGCCTCTATCCTTCGGTAATTTATTTTCACGACCGTAGTTCATCGCGGACAATGAAACGTGCTAAATGTGCAAATTCTTCTTGACCTTTCGACGTTCCGCCAGTCGCCATTGTCCTGCTGTTTGCAGACAGGAAAACAAACAAACAGTCTCGCGCAAATAAAACCAACTCAAGCTAGTCGATGCCGATAAGACGATTCTGGGAAGAACGGGAACGATCAGCATACCCGTTGCGGTTTTCGCGATCTACGAATTATTCGCTCGCGGGTTAAGCTGGCAAAGACGGTCGGGGACGAGCCATGAGGAGCACGGATGCGAAGGGAACAGAAGAGCCATAAACACGAATCCGACGAGACGCGGCGAAACGACAGAACGGAAATTAGTGGCCGGAAATTAATTTAGCCAAATGAGAAAACAAATAAAAATGCACTTGAACGCACGCTTTGGAATGTTATGCAAAATAACACAGAAGGAGCGATAAAGAAATACGAACAACATTGTGCATAGCCAAGCGTTCGCTAACTTTCGGTGTGGTCTTTTCTTTGCCCTAGCATCAGCGCGATTACTTGAAAATGGCTTTGGGGAACAAAAATGCAGACTGGAATGATGAAACTAACAGGCTGGCGATGGATGCGAAGGGCAAGGGCAGAGCAACAGTAAATACCATAAGAGAACGCAGCAAACTATCCTAATAAACGTTTGCACAGTTAAAATGGAAGAAGAAAGCTAAGCAAAAACCCAAAATGCAATATCGAGGAAAGACCAAAAACAAATAAAAAATTCTTTGGGTACAGATCCGATGTGAATGCTTTGGAATTGGAAACATGAATATTTTGTTCCTTTTTACACTTTTCGCTTTAATTGATTTAGTTCAGTTAAATAAAACTGTATTTGAGCCATTAGAAACCAAATGGTTTTTGTTGACGAAACCTACACACGGCTGAGATTAACGTTTCCGGTGCTGTAACGTTTCCTTTTTCCCTATTTCCACAGTGAATACGAACAGTGATTCTATCAATTCAGAAGCGTAGCTTTAATGATAAATAAACAGGAATTTTTGTTTAAAAATTATGTTGTTTTATTTTTTCACTATTATTTGCAATTGCTGTGCAAAACTTCATCAGTACACGATGTTGCTTTTGAAAGGACTGTGCAAGCATCGTCCATTGAAGGCATGCTTTACGTTATCCTCTATCGTCTCTAGACGTTGGATGCCTTCACAAAACTTCCGGTACGGTAGAGAGGAATGAACAACAAAGAATATTGTATCGCAATTTCAAAATGAATGAAACTAAATATTAAACTTCTAGCATGGTGAAGTGAATCTAATTAAAAACTATCACGAACGATTTCCGGTGTTCGCTCACTTTCATGTTCGTTCGTTCGGCCCACTTGGTCAGATTGTTTAAGTCGTATGGATGAGATGAACAAAAGAGCTTAGGAAAAATGAATCTTTCGTGAGCACTGTTAAACATACATATTCACGGCTTCGACTTTGATGAAATTTCTGACAGTAGCATTTTTTTTTTTTTGCTACAACAAATGAGAAATACGGAATCAAACGGGAACAACCAATATAACACGCTGCTGAAAGTTTATCTCCGCTTCGAAATGTTTTACGAAGACATGCGAAAAAAAAATGCAGCAAGAAAAAATTTATGCAGCGCGTAAAGAGATTTCGAACAGAGTGAAATTCAGTCATTTTTAAAAGAATAGAAAGAACCACAAGTTAGAGAAAAAAAGACACGAGAGAGATAGCGAAAAGAAAGCGTAAAAGGATGTTCAAGTGAGGAGAGTGTGAAGAAAATGAGAATAGAGCGCTAGAAGTGAGCATTAACTGCAGCATTATAACACCAATAAAGCAAAACCCTCGGAAACGTGTTTGTGTGTTGGTTCCCGGATGTCGTACCTCATATCCCGTTTTGCCAAAACAATGTGCAGTACCATTTCGTATGTTTGATTACATCGTTTGATCGTTTTCAAGTTCTGTTCTTATTGTTTTCTAACGTTTATTTTATCAAAGCTTTTTACATTTGCATTTTAATATAGTAACATTCGTAAAGATTCCCCTATGTTTGCATTTATCCTTTTTATACTTGAAGTTACTCATTTGTTACTCATATGGATTTATAAGGTAAAATTAAACACAACTAGCTATTACCAATTCGGTCTGTTTTAAAATTCCTCTTAGACTACATAATAAACACTTGCTTCTATCATCTCACAATTCAGAGGTTTGAGTGGTTTGCAATAAGTTTATTTCTTGCTATTCAACTTATTTGCACAATGTTTTTTCTCACATATTAAAATAAAATTACTTCACTAAATTCGTACGCCTGCCACAGTAAACAACATTGCCAAACACTTTTCTCTTTTTGGTGTATGGTGGGTTTCGGCATTGAGCGGTATTTCCTCAAAAAGGAAAATAAAACAAAACTTCTTGCAAAAATAAACAGCAGTAATGAAAGAATGGAATCAAAAAAGCTACCTTACTTTTATCATTACAAAATGAACAAGCCTGAAGTTTAATTTAAACGAAAGAAAGAAGAGTTTTACGCATTCTTACAAGCAGTCTATGGATAATCTACGATAGAGCAAAGGAATGAATAAAATGCTGTAATTCGTAATCAATGCGTTTGTTGCTTTCAGTTTGCAATAGTTTTAGTTCTACATATTTGTGCAGGCAAAAAACAAATTATTCGACATCGTTCGACTTCTTTATAACGAAAAAAAAAGATATGTAATTTCGGCAAACGAGCTTCAGTCGTCTGGAAGATGTTTTTGCACTGGCAAGTTAATTTCAAAATTTTCGATGCAATGCTGAGAATAGAAGCTTCTAAGGATACCGAATCCATTATGTATATCAATTTATTGTTTGAACAGCTCTGTTGTATCTAATACGAGTGCAAGCAAATGCACGTTTTTTATATGCCTTGTTTTTTGTTGTTGTAATCTATCGCGAATCGTGAACGATTGATCGACGACGACTAAAGCGATCTTTGCAATTCTTCAGCGACCGATCAAAGATGGAAACGAAATAATGCGTTTAGACATTTCAAAACACCTTTTTAAGCGAAGGCGTCGATAAGGGCGCCCGCAAGAAGGTCGGAGTGTTTGCGCACCCATTGCGAAGTATATCGAAGCGATTAAACGAACACAAAACTACACACGAAATAAACAGTTAACAACAGCAAGGTAACATCCTTAGGCGTATTAGTGGGCACAGAGAGGGGGCCCCTGCTGGCGGATGAGAAGCCACCGAAGCCAGCCGGGACAACCTGGTAGGTTGTGCCTAAGGAATTGTCGGACTCACCTCGGGCAGTCTTCATGAGTACGTGTGCCGCTTTCGAGAAGCCGATCGCGTTGTGCGCCGTCAGCTCTATCCGGTAGTACGTGTCGGCCTGCAGGTTACGCATCTCGTAGTTGGTCATGCGCGCGATGTCCTGCTCGATGCAGTGCTCCTCCATTTCGGTCCAGTATCCGTTCACCTTCGTGCCCTGAGAAGGCAAGGAAGGAGCGGGTAAAAATGATTGGGGGATGTTAGATACTATGATTGCTGCACTGTGGACTTATAATTGCTGGCTAAAAAAGTTGCGCTATAGGTGACATCTTCACTTACCGGACAATACTTGATGCGATACATGTCGATCGGCTCACCATTGTCGACCGGTATGCTCCATCGCATGTCAAAGTGATCGGCGTAGGGAGATGTCACGATCGGATCGTTCCCTTCCTCCTCGTCCTGAATGGGCGTGTGCAGGATTCGAGGCGTTTCCGGTTCAGATCGGCGCGGTGTCGATTGCTCAACATAGGCACTCCACTGGCCCAACCCAACCACGTTGCGAGCGGCAAATCGGAACGAGTACGCCGTTTGCGGCCGCAGTCCCTCCACGATGTACGGGCTGTCCGGGGACCAGGTGCGGTTGCTGGCAAAATTCCAATCCGGCTGGATTTGTTCCTTCCACTGGACGGAGAAGGCCGTCAGCGGAAGCCCAGGTTCAACCGGCGGTGCCATAATGTCGAACGTGATCGAGGTCGCACTGACGATGCGTGGTTTTGCCTGCGGCACCATATCGGGGATGCGTGCCTCACGCAGCTCCATTACGTGCTCGGCGCTGCCCAGCTTGTTCCGGGCGACGCATTTATACGCCGAAAAGTAACGACGATCGCGGGGTGTAATGATCAGATCGCTGCGCAATCCGTGATCCTCGATGTGCATGTTCAGATCTTTGAAGTCCTGCACTCGGCGATCATTCCAGCGCCACTCGATCGTGGCGTTCGGAATAGCCTGTGCGAAGCAGCTCAGGTTGGCCGGCCGTTCCTCCCAGGTGTACACCGGCGGCAAGGCTTTCATGTGGTCGAAGATCGGCCGGTACTCGACAGTTATGTGGCCTACCTTGAACGCGACGTCGCCTCGATTGCGCGCGATGCACTCGTACAGTCCGTCGTCGGTGGTAGCTAGCTTTGAGATGCGCAGCGTCCCGGCCGTTTCACCCTTCTCGTCATCGGTCGACTGCTCCAAGATTATTCGATCGTCGCTAACCTGTAGTCCGATCGAGTACTCCTCGACGGAGCCGTAGCGGCGGAAGGTGATTTCCGGCGCGGGCCGGCCAAATGCTCTGCACACAAACACCGCCTCTTCGTCCTCCGACACGGTGATGTTGATGAACTCGATGATTTTCGGGCGGATCAGCACGTTCAGTTTCGCCACGGATTCGGACTGACCGGCCGGATTGCGGGCGATGCAGGCGTAGCTGTCGTGGTCCTGCTGTTGCACGTTGCTGATGTCGAGCTGGCCGGTAATGGCATTGACGGAAAACCTACCATACCAAACGGATTACGGAAATGTTTGTACCAAAGTCAAAGCGTTAGAACAAGTTTCACGGTAGGGACACGCACGAATACTGGACTACCCTACATAACAACGCTCCCACCCGGCAAACGTACCTATCTAATCCGGCGGCGTCCTGCTGGGTGCCCCTCTTAATCCACTGGAACTCCGGTACCGGCTTGCCGGTTGCGTTGCACATCACCGAGAACGACTGACCCTCGACGGCGTCCATCACGAGCGGCAGCTGCTGCACCTCGGGCATGATCTGCACCTCGACTCTTATCTCACGGTTTTTCAGCTCGCCGGTCGACATCACGGCGGCCCGGCACGTATACTGCCCATCGTCCGCTTCGGTGATGTTCTTGATTAGCAGTCCCCGGTTTTCGATTACGTACCGTCCGCTGGATTTAATCTGGAACGATAGAACCATGGGATGTCAGAAATGGGATGCGAGGAGTGTGCTTGTATGAGTTTGCGTGTTTTTCTTTTTGTAGAGGAGTCTGCTTGCATGTGTTTATGTGTGTGATTTTGTTGTCTCCTTCCGTGGACTATACAGCACAGGCTCCACAGACAAATTTTAATAAGTTTCCAGCCTTACCTGATCTCCGTTACGAAGCCAATCAACAGTGGCCGGTGGGTTGGCGGTTACTTCGCAGCGTACGATGTAATCGGAGCCCAGCAGTGGGCGCTGATCAGTGGGAGCATCCTTCCAGGTGATGGCAACTTTTATTGGAACAAGAAGTTTAATCAAACATGGTGAAAAAGTATGAAAATAATTATCAATAACCCTGAGATTGCTTTACTATTTAGGATTTTACATTACAAAATTAGAATAGAATATGTTAATATAAGGTTCAAGTCAAAAATAAGTCTTGAATTTTATTCTTCAAGCTCTAGAAGGTATGAAATCAAGCTGACCTGAAATCTAACCAAGATTCACCGTGACGTAAATTGGTTTGAGGTTTTTGATATATGATGTACATGCGAATACGCGTTCAAGTACTCCGCGTTTTGCTGGCGTGATAAAAGGCAATATTGTGCAAAACCAGTTATGCAAACATTTCACCACCAAGTTCGTTAATGAATTTCTCATCGAGGCAGTACAGCGTAGAACAATCTTTATTGCCACGACTTTTCCTTCCATCGCACGCTATTCCTTTTTTCCGTTCAAAACCTTGGTCAGCTCGGGGCGAACAAGAGGTGAAGATAATTTGCTTGACGATAGGAAGGCACGCCAGAACCCACTTACTTACCGTACGTTTCGACTACGACGGCCGCGTTCAGCTTCTCGGTGACGGAGTAGGACGCCGCGCAAAAGTACGTTCCGGCCATCGATTCCTGTAGCGAGTTGAAGATTAGGGCCAGCGCCGAACCGCCCGCTATCGACTCGGTGTAGATCATTGGAGACGAGGGGCCCGTCCTGGAAGCAAAGGAAGCGAAGCGAACGAAACGGGGTATAAGGCACGCGACCACTAAGAGTGTGAATTCATGTTTGATGATGGAACGGGAGGGAAAAAATCAATCGAACATGTTAGCACGTACAGGTAGGTAGATTGGGTGCGTATTTTGGTAAGTCTGTGATGTGTAGGTGAAAGATAGTGGATGGCGCGGCGAGGGTTTCCGGACGGCGTCCACCTCAACGGCGGATATGGAGATTAAGAACTACTGCGGTGGTTGGCAAGACTATTTCGTATCGATTGGCGTTAGTTTACTTTCAACAGCAGCGACATGAAACGGCGTTAACTCTCCTTGAACCTTCTAGGTTCCAGAAATAGAAAGATGCTGGCGCATCGTCAGCACAACTTTCCTTCGTCGATCATATGCTAGTGAGAAGGAAAAGGAAAGGTTTCCATGCAGCTACCATGAGAAGGACCTATTTCTGTTGAAATCCGCTTGTGGGCAACTTATACGTACAACGTCGGCCATCGCTTCGAACCAAGCATGGACGGCATAGTCTTGCCTTTCTCACCATCGAACAGCAGTGGATAGCAAACAAATCAATCGCCTTGAAATATGTTAATTACTTCAATAGGTGTTCTAATACTCTACGGTTGCAAAATCGATAGTTACACAGGCGAATTGGGATGGAAAGAGTGAGATTGCATCCGAAGGTTAGCACTATTATGTGCACAACTAGCATTTCTTACAAATGAACATAAGATGGTGTGTGATGAATGAGAAAGGGGGTGTAACTGGTACTGGTAACAATAATTGGAAAATGTGTCAGCATTTCTCCCCGGACCCGAAGAAGAATGACTGATACAGGGGGAAGCTGACTGCTGATAGATCGAGGGAATGGGTATTTAGAAATTTAGAATAGCCAATGCAGTGTCTTCTATCGAGTAAACGCACATCATAAGCTGTATGTAGCTTGCGGCTCTACTAGGACATAATGAGAGCTATCAGATTGATGCGGTATCTTATGATGGAAACGGGAAGAAGGCAGCAGAAAGGCCGATGAGACAGGCGCAATGTCGCTGACGTCGTCAATGTGCGTTAGGTGCGTAAGTGCAGCTCCGGCAAGTGGATAGTGGACGGTGGAGGAACGCTTCCATTTCTGGGATGGCGATTTCGACTTGTTGATCGATAGCGATTACATTAAACATCGACGCTATGAAGATCCGGTGTCCGGATAATAAAATTAATTCAACTGAGCTGAAAGTTATGTTGGTGTTAGTTGAAGTCATTGATTTTCCGGCTACGTTGCATGTTCTCATAAGGTACCGGTTAGAGTAGGATGCTTCCATAACTCCACGATAGCTTATTTCCAACTTGACGGAGACATTAGACAATAGCAAAGCAAACAAAGCAAAGGTATGTGTGCGTGTGATCGAAATTTCATAGCATTCGCTACATTAGCCATTTAAATGGTCCAATGCTTTGCCAACGACCGGGTTTGTATTATGCAAATATTATAACGTAGGTTTTGTGTCCGGTCTAAGCTTTCTAGCGAATGAGTAACTCCATACTGTCTAGCTAGTGGGCAGCTAGCTGCTTGGGATGGTGAAGGTCAATGCAAGGCACGAAAAGGTCCAGACGAAGCCTCGTATCGCCAGGTCAAGGGTTAAAACTGCTCCTAGGTTTACAGTAGAACGGACGAGGACCCAAAGGGCCAAACAACGAGCTACGGAAACAAATCTGGCGGCAAATGGTGCTGGCATGCTGGAGCTTGGACAATGACACATCCCGGAACGTTGAGAGAGTATTCGTTGGTGCGCATCTCCGTGCATCTTTTTGCACGGTTGTTAGTATAGTTCGAAGGGAACTCCATTTCAGTGGAACCATTGCATTCCACTAAATTGGGTTTGCGCTTTGCAACACGCCGATGCAATTTTGAAGCCGACGGTCCAGTTATTAGAATTCATTCGTTTCGTACAGCAAGGGGACGATAATTACGTTTGCAAGACAGTTGATTCGAAACCGCACTACGTGTGTTCGTTTTTCTACTAAAGTTTATGAGGCAAGCAAACAAACGAAATTAAACGGACGGGAAACTCAAAGCTCGCAGGGTTTGCTGCACTAATTCCTGGTGAGAGAATGAACTATGAGAATGAAACTGTACAAGAATCGAATTACGGCCCAGCGTGTAGTTCCAAAAATGCCAGTGTACAGCAGCATTGCCACACGGTGCGTTGTGTTGGTGGGTGTGTTTGGCACAACTAATTGACTTAGTCCAACGAATTATTAGAAAGCAAAACTAGGTTTTACGATGGGCATTGAGATGACAGTATTAATTACGCTCCAAAACACGCCGGCACAATCGTTATTGCGATGAAGAACAACAGGCCGCCCTCGCACTCGGCTGGCGGCAGCAAAACATATGAACAACCAACAAGGTGAGATGAGAAGAAAAGAGAGAAAATTGTTAAACAAAGGCAAAACAACTAAAATGCACGAAAAGAAAGTAAAAAAAAAAAAAACAGAAACGCAGAGCTTTTCAACCATTCCTAGTTTAGAAAATAAGGCGGGACACTTACTTCGTTGGAAGCTTACGACCTTTCGAATCGTACAGAGGATAGTAATAGTTCATCCTGCACCGGGAATAAATCAGCAGAAAAACAAAAGTTAAACCAAAAGTTTCGTAGCAGCGATGATGAGAAAATGTGAAAGTGGGACTTTTCAGGGGCCAACTAAACATAACGCTAATGATGTTCCTAGGAGCTGAACCTTTAGGAGTATTCAATTTGATTGTTGAGTATAAAACTACAGAAAACAACTAAACTGGTAATTAAAACCTTCTACATACTTTCACCAGGTATTAAAGGAATCTAGATTTAGTTCATTAATGGGTCCTATTGACGAAATGTCTATGCAAAATGTAAGTAGCTAAAGAAAACAACAAATCTCGCGTTGCATGAAATTTAAAGTGATTCTAGCAATAGAACATGTTTAAAACATTCTTTCCAAGCCATGAATCAAATTTGACACACGATCGAACGATTGCTCACTTTTGGAACAGTGTAGCTGAGTTAAAGTTAGGTTCCCAAAACGAAAGACAGTCACAGATGGGCCATGTCTACCCCTCCAAAGAGGTAACCATAAACGCCGTTGAATAAACCATCGAACGCAGTTCTGCAACGCTTGACCATACTCTGTCGGCGGGCAAACATTCTACCCAAGCTATATTTACTTACGGCTTCGGAAGGATGGTCATATTGCGGTTGTCGTTCCATCTGAGATCCGAGATGAGATTGGTATCCGGAACATCCGGGCGGCAGGTCAGTAGCAGCGAATGTCCGACCGGTTTGCGCTGCACGGAGGATGCGGGCAGAATCTGAAGGCTGGGCTGCTTCTGGCGCTGGGAAGATGCAGTTCCTGAAAATAGAAAATGACCCGGGTTGGGGAGGAATCGAAAGAAAAGTAGGTTAGGGTTGGTTTGATGGCCTTCGCATTGGTGAAGTAAAATTTAATCCATCGCGATAACTCGGCCCACCGGACCGGGGTTAATTGATGATTTCTTTACGATGTGTTTATTTACAGTTCCTTCCTGTGCAGTTTTCAGCCGCAACAAAGGAAATGTCAATTAAAACATTCATTCGTATGTCACGATGCGTCGAAGGGGTTACACACATTGTACCATTATAATCTTTCGGCTGCAGCGACGACAGACACTTCTTTGACTTTCCAGTGATGCCTTTGCCACTTTGAATCAGGCTGAAATCTCCGAAGAATTTTCCTTCCATTTAACGAGCGAAATGGTGAGATCTACGAAAACAGCCTTACCAAGCTCTCGAGTCGATCGCATAGCTCCATAGTCCATAAGGTTAAGGAAGAAAATTATGGGTCGGTCTCTAAACCACCACTAGCAGCATAGCAGGGCATTGATGCACCGACCTCCATTACCTAGATGCGGCTTACTGGGCTTCCCCAAGCACCATTTTCTCCTTTTTTCTTGTTGCTAAAAGCAGCAAGGTATACAGGCGCATTCGGATGTTGTGCCGCCGTAGGATTGCCAAGAATGTAAAGGCTCAAATAATGATGCTTGTGCAATATGGTTGATGATTTTATGCAGTGTTAGGTAGGTTTATGACGTTCGCACGTCCACACGTCTCGGTTTAGTTCAGCTTGGAGGTACAACCGGTCCTTTTTTGGGTTGTTTCAATGTCTTCGGAAGCGGAAACGGCCGGGAGTTCATAACGAGCAGCTAGTAGTAATCCTCACCATGAAGGAGTGCAAACCTTCGAACAGCCCTGAACACGTTCTGGATGTTCATTCGCTCGGCAAGGATTACTATACCCTTGCAGACGGCTGAAACCGGGTGTTTTCCGTTGCTCGGTAAAGGCTTATGAGAGAGCTTTATAGAGTGCTTCATATACTTTACGTTTTTGTACTTTACACTTAACTTGAGCATTTTAACTTTAACTATACGAAATAATAAATAAATAAAAGCAAAACTAACTAATTTTAAAGACAATGCAATAAGAAGCGCGTTTTATGCAAATTCAAATTGTTGAAACTTTCGTACAAATGATATTAGAACTTATTTTATTAATGCCTTTATTTTAGATTTGATTTGAACGAAAACTTTATCAAATATGCATTTTCTTACGTTCTATATTACTTTATTAAGTGCTGCTTGTGTAATGAAAAACACAGCACGTGCATGCTCAAAGTGCCTAGACAGAA
This sequence comes from Anopheles atroparvus, assembly GCA_914969975.1. Lineage (NCBI taxonomy): Eukaryota > Metazoa > Arthropoda > Insecta > Diptera > Culicidae > Anopheles > Anopheles atroparvus. The sequence goes on along the minus strand of CAJZCY010000001.1, from coordinate 44,394,533 downwards.
GATGCTCCCCGGCACTTGGCTGGCATTTAGCAACATTTGGCAATCCCATCATTCGGGGCTTCGTATCGTTTAGAGTTTACCGCCATTAATTGTACTTTGATGCTCATCGAGGGAGTTTTTAGGGCCGGCCCCATCCACGTTCGCCGGGACGCGAAAGCAGACCTATGGTGGGATCGTGCCGTCGTGACAAAATCCAAAATAGCTGCACCATATTGCACATTTTACGCGAGTTCGTTAAACACGGCAAGTTATTTGCACCCGTCGTCATTGGGGGCTAGTGGTTGAAGGGCGCCGGGTTGGCGGGCTGGTTTTGTTTGGTATGAGGTTCAATGTTGGCCCATAAAATGGCAATAGTTATTGCGCGACTCGGGCACTGCATCGTACTGCATCTCCGCAATCGAGTGACGGACATTTGATGCGCGAGCGCCGTGCAAGAAAAACGGTAATTTGCGGCACATGAGACGATCGTTAAATCCGAAAACACACCTCAGCACGCGGACACCCAAGTTTTCGTGTTTTTGGGAGCGGACACCTCGCATCGGTCTCCCGGAAATCCCTGCGGTCGACCGTTGATTTCCGGTTCCTGGCCGGAAAGAAGCCAAGTTTCCTATGCTAGGGAAATACGTATACACGATATGCGACAATACAGACATGAGGCTACCACTCGAGCAAAGGAGCGATCGAGTCGAACCAGCACCAAGGGGTTGAGATGGTGTATAGTTGTCCCAAGAGCATCGTACACGGCACAAGCCCACATATGCGAGCGTTTTGATGAATTTACGATAACGGTGACGCTCACGGTTTATGGCGTTACATAAATTTGTTGGATCCTTCTGTACTTCGGTTGTCCGTGCAGTAAACCAAAAAAACCCACCAGGAGAACCCAACAAACGCTGATCGCAAATCGGTCGTTTGTGCGGCGGGATTTAGTTTACGAGGAGCTTAGACGATTTGTTGGCTCGTGGGGCATATTCGATGTCAATTAAATTTGGCTTTACGGCCTACATTAAATGATGTGCATTTTTTTTTACATCCTTCGTACCTTGGTAATACCATGGATTTTACCTTTTAATGGTCCTGATTGTGGACCGGAATTCAATGTGCTCGAGAAACCAAGGGGACATACATTTAACCTAAATCGTTTCTCGATGAATAGAGTGTTACAAAGGTGTTAGTATACGTATTCGAAATTATATAAAATTATGTAGTTGATCGATTGGAGCCATCAGATTAACTACGTTTTAACCTTTCTGTTAGCGGTGGCCATAGCGAAGTTTGCTGATAAATGTCTGCTACAAAATCAAAACAGGCTAATCACACGCGGCTGGTATTAAAAATAGCCAAAAGGGAAATGCGTACGTTGAAAAGCGGAGAAGTCGGACTTTTGCCATAAAATCGATTTTCCCTAAAATTCATTGCCGCTCTTTTTTACCATTACTCTGTCAACGGTGGCATGATATATGGCTGCTCTGACTCGGCCGCAGACGATGGTTGCCGACATTCAAATTTGGATAGCACGTCATCCAAAGTCTTCGTCCATGCTCAACGCGCAGGAATGTCATGTGTGGCCACTGAACCGTACGCAGATTATGAATAGCTAAACATTACGAACATCGGATGACGCCGGTAGCGACGAATTGATGCATAAAAAAGTAAAAATCCGCTTTGGTTTTTTCGGTCTACGAGATGCAGACGATGGCGATAGTGAACGACATCAGACTCCGACCGTAGTGAGTAGTTGTGATTTTTTGGTTGTTGAATTTCGCTTTACAGATCACACATTCTGCCGTCCATACGTTCTACGGGGTCCAGCACATTTTGGGGTGCTACATACACTTTTTTGAAAAGTGCAACGAACTATCACTTGCCAGCATAGTTTGTTTTTTATCTTGCAAAATGCCAGCCTGCTCGAAATTCGCCCTAAAGTAATCGGTTTTTTTGTCCACTCTTATCCTTCATGTCAAATAGTATGGATTTCGATGGCAGACAAAGTCGCTGGCGTACATTTCATCAGGAGAACACGACGAGTTGATCCATCGTAGAAATGAGAGTGATGAGTAAACAGAAGGCCTAAAAAAATGAGGTGTAGCAAAACTGTATCAGGCTGAACTCCACAATGATGTGGGAGCCATTTCAGAAGGAAGACAGATGGTATGAACGTGTAACCTTACATCCGACCTGCAACACAGCAACGAGCGAATGAATGGATGGATTTGCCCCTTCGATTGTTTGATTGTAAACTGCTGGAGCGAATTTGAAATCCTCCTGACATTTGTCCACTTTCGGGACAAGCTAGATTAAATGAAATGACATGTCTAAAATTAAATTTTGCAACAAAAAGGCCGGCCAGCCTTTTGTGGCTCTTCAACTCCTTATCGAAGAGCATCCTGCGTGAGGACGACTGCTGTTGCGATCAATCAAGCTTTGTGAAACAAATAATAATAAAAAAATAAGCTTCACTTTCCGCATTGGGACGACAGCGCGAGGCAGGATTATGTTCGAAATATTGTCCGTTCAACCATTTCAACCAAAGCTCGCTGCTATGTTGCAATAGAAATAAAATGGAACACCGCAACGGAGACAGTAGCTATCATTATTTGCAGAGAAGCACGAACGAACAGACACGACGAACTGCACAACGGCGGACGAGTGAATTAATTTTGATGTTGATCGATGACGGGTAATAATGATGGATTTGTTACTTCCGAATGCTCGGGCAAACGTACAAGCTGAGCTTTTCTCGTGACAGATTCGAGCAAAATACATCCCAAAAAAAAAGGAACGGAGAAGGGTACAGAAACAAACGTACCGTAGGGGAGACGTTCGGTACCGAACATTATTTCATGCTTCGCTGGAAGCTGAGCGAGGTTGCATTTTACGTTGAGTGACAGCTTCGAGCCATCAGCGGAGAGGAAAGCAGTCTTACAAAAGTGAGGAAGGTGGAGCAGAATGAAGTGCACTGCTGAAGTTAAAGATGATTTCCATAGGTAGCCCTCAAGAGCCCGTTTGTCGTAGGTGATCAAACAATTTAAGAGACAATCAATAAGGAAGCGTTACTTCTGCACGGTTCGTTAGACAAATGTCACATTTGTCTTTCCACTGCAAAAAAACAAGGAAGGCCGGATGGCGACTCGTGCATATTATAGCCTCTTTTCACGATACACTGATTTTTGCCGATTTTGGCGAACTGTTGAACATTAGCAGCATAAGCTTTGTTTCATATTGGCCCAAATTTATTGCGCTTATTAGATTGACTTCCAGCTCTAAATTTCGTTGCATCGTAAATTATCAGTTTACCTACCAAACACTCCATAAATAGTGAGCCTAACGAAAATTATTACCCGTCGGATTAAGGCACACTAACGGACAAGCCCCCCGCGCAAACCCCCTTCTCCATAGGAATCGAGATTTATTGAGTATATTGTCTATATTGTGGTATTGTATAATACCTTACCAACAATCTGAGGTCCCGTGTGTCCCGCTAAGGATACATACATCCACGCCTCGTTAGAGAACCGTTTAAAAGATTATACGGTTCGGGGAAACTCTATTGATGAACAAAAAGGCGAATTAAATCGGTTCTATGTGCATAATGAGCTCTCTACTGAGTTTCATGATTGGAATCATACCGGCAACTTTTAAAGACAACCTGGTTGGTTACTAACACAACAGGAAATGCATAAACGGGCTTTATCGACAACACTCAATCAATTACAAACACAACATCTTTAGATACACTCCCTTTGTATCGACATTATTAACGGCTTCACGCATCTTCCTAATACCACGCCACCGACGCCTGAACACATTGCAACGTAATAACTTCTTGAAATCGAATTGATTATTCATTCGTCCGCAAGACAAATACATCGTATCTGGGATGCAATGTTGTACCGACTTGAACCATATCATCATGCCTGTTAGGAGCGAATGGAGGCTCGCTCCCTTTGTGTAAATTTACCACCCGAAATGTGATCACTAGGTGCTGGTAATTGCATCATACTCCCACAAACACTATTGGCTGAATGAAATTGAACGATTATCTCCATTGCGCTGCAGGTATGTTCTGGAAAGTTTGCGTTTGCGTAGGTGGAACTCGTACAGGAACTCGCTTGCGAGTGCAGCTTTTGCCGGTGAAATCAAGTGGAAATCGAACATTGATTGCAATCACACCAAGAGGAACCACCCTTGCAACCTGTCGATTGAGACTCGAACGTTTATTTGCCGATGGTTCTTGTGCGATGCGTGTGCAATTTTGTTCGTCCCGCTCGCTGCAGCAAACGGCAGTGCACTACAAATAAGAATTGCTTACGCCATCCAAACGGTACCGGATCTCGTTTCCGCTTGCGAGCTTTGAAGAAGAAGAGATGGTGCCGTTGAATACAACAATTCTGTCCCACAATGAACAACCGGTTCGAGCCCTCAAGAGTTCTTTGCTTCGTTCCAGTGAAGGAGGAGGTCGTCTTCCCCGCGCATTTCTTCCTAACCGTCACACCAGAGAATGGGGTTCCTTCAGGATCGGACGAACCGATCGAATGTGCGATGGATATAACTTCGCCGAACGAGTGCAAACAGCGCTTGAACGTATCGTGCAGGTCGTGCTTCAAAGCTCGCACAGGTGCGTTCGGGCGATCCTACCTAGTCGAGGCTGCGCCACCATCAAAGGATATCGCTTCTCCGGCCCTCCCGCTCGCCACTACACACCCCAGTGCCCAGATGCGACGACCGATAATGCGGGAAATCTTTTTCCATCGAACTACCCACACGTGCTGTGCTTGTGCATCCTTCCGGACTGATGAACGTGTGTGCTCAAAGTGGTTGCCTGGTTGGAAAAATGTTCATCATCAAGAGCTTCGCAGTGAGGTAGCTATTTATTTGCCGGATTAAAGCATTATGTGAAGCATTGTGCAAAAGAATTAGCGCTCGGATGGGCAGGAACCTAAACCCAGACTATCGTGCATTTGACCTGCCCGGGGAACCGGCTTCACAAACCTTAGCTGCGGGAACAGATTTAAGGGTTCAGCCGACGAACCGGAACTCCTAGGAGAACCTTTTCTAGGCTCGTATTGGTGAATAAGCGGATTTACCTGCACGCAATACTGCATTGGTAAGAACTAGTAGACATAATTAAGAATTTTGCATCAATTCCATCTGCTACACAACTGATTCCTCCCAAACACACACACAGCTCTTCCAAATGTATTTGTTTGTGGCTCTCCTGCTGCGTCATTGTACAGCTCGTTGCGCAAACCATCGTTGCAACATCGTTCGATCACGTTGACCACATAATCAATTTTCTTCCCACCCACGAAGAACCGACCATCGGGAACCCGGAATACGGAAACGTCGCTCTCCGTCGACCCTTTAGGCGAACGGACTTCCGCCGGTCGGACCGATAACGCTACTAATGATAACTCAATTGTTGTCTTGAGAAAGCCATCGAAAGGAAGAATTCGATCAGGCTCCAACGGTGTTTTCGCTCCATGAAAGTAAGTTGCTTCTCGAAAAATTTCCCGTCGACAAACGATTTAAGCGCTCGTTCATTTCGATTTTATCGGGTTCCGTGTGGCCGTGTCCCGCATTGAAACCGGTTAGATACGGAACATCCGGCGCGTGTGGAATGATAGCCGCACTCTATCTTTAGGCGAGTGGCTCTATTTTGGGTACTTCATCAGCTGGCGGGCTGGAAGACATATTTGATGGCCGCTGAACGCTGGCTACAATTTCCCGCGGGGCGTTTCCCGCCGAAAGATCCCGGGTGAAGTACGGTGGATCTAGGGAAACCATGGGGAATGCCCTCGCAGAGACGATCTGAAATTGATGGACGAACTGTCGGAACGCAGCGCCCCGAAAAAGATGCCTTCGCTGCGAGGAGCTGCGAGGGCACAAGATTGACGGTCCCGGCGGGAATTTCGGGGAAGACGCCCCTCGTCTTCCGATGGGGAGAAAAGCTGTGAACGTAGAGGAAGACATTATGGACGGTGGAAAAGAAAGTTAATTTCATTGCGGCAACACGGGAAAAGATGCTGATTTGCCGGTCAAACCGTGTCGCCGTGATGGGAACGATTTTCTTGAAACCCCCAAAAATTGTGGCTTCGCTTCGGAAGCTATGCTCCTGCCAAACGTGGAAGGAACAGAGGAAAATTCCAACCAAACCCCCTCCGAATGCTAGAAAACGGCGACGGTAAAAGTGCGTCAGACTATGAACGCCGTGGCGGCGGCGCTCGGCGGAATATTTGAGGTGAAGAATTCGGACGAAAACGCCATGACAGAATATTTGACGACAGGCTTCCATTCACCTCCTCCTCCTTCTTTCCTCCGCGGAACTCCTAATGCCATGTGACAAAAGCGAACTGGCAGGGCCACCGTGAAGTGGGTGGCAGGTTTTTTCGCCGGTACCAAACGCCGAAGATGACAACGGTCGATGGTTATCAGTTGTGGAGCGAGCGAAAGTGAAAGTGATGGCCCCGAAAAGTGATGGTGATGGTTTCGGTGGAATGCAAAATGTCCAAAGTATTTTACAGGCAATGTTCATCGACGCTTGCGGCATGCCTGGAGACGGACTTTAAAAGGTTGAAGACGGTGACAACAATGTTGGCTCTTTTAATGGGTCGTCGCAAGCGGCGTGTGATGATTATGGACATAATTAAACCTTTATCAAATTAAAACTAACATTATTGCCGTATACGGAGGAACTTTTGGATAGCAAATGACGTTGAACAAGAATGAGATTTATGGTGACCTTATAGATTGAAAAGGATACAATAAAAAAGAGTCTGATTGCGCGAAGGCGGCATTTACAATGGCAAGAAAAAAGCTGAATACTCATCTTGTTGGACAAGTGGACCTGTTCCATATTATTTTCTATTTTTGTGTGCGGCACAAGAACTTCTTTTATCGGTTGCACAAGTAGCCCACGGACTTGTCCCGGGATGTCATTTGAATGTGAAGAAGGACATTCGGGGACAGAAGCCTCTTTTGCTTTCATCCAATTGTTATCCGATCAGCACCATTATTCTTATGCCAACCTCCGCTTCCCCAACTCCTCACTTTCTCCTACCGTCCTTCATGGCTTGGGTCGCAAAAAGGACGCATATTCCACCATCGTTAGAAATATTTGGTATTCCTCACAACAATAGATAAGCCCACCATCTCTTTTAGGGGCCTGCACGCGCTTGCTGAGGTCACCATCGGCCAAGATCAGGATGACGCACGGCCCGGGAGCAATCAACCGACAACCGCGAACAAGCCGCACATCTGGCGAGCGCCAGATGAAGAAATGAGTCATTTTCATAATGACAACCGACGGTCAACTGTCCCGGAGAAGCGAGCCAAGGCGACAACAAGGCGACGGTGGACAAGCAACGCTGCCGGGGTTGGGATGAAGCGGTTCCGAAAATTTCAATAAACCGGAACTGATGCTCAGCCAACCTCAAGATTCTTTCTCTTCCGTCGTGCGGATCTCGTCCGGGGTCGGTCGAATGAAGGTCAACGGAACGGTAGCTTTAGCGAATTATGAACAGATGGGAAAACAGATTCGCAATCCGGCAGTAAGGTGGGCAAAAAAAAAACATCGCTGAATGACGGTGAGAAATTAGGTATGAACAGCAATGAAAGCAGCTTCATTTTTGCGTTTAAAATCGCGTCCACGGAATGAAATCATTTTCGATCATTCGCCGTGAAATGAATAGCTGAAACGGTTGACACCCAGATCCTGCCGATAATCCGTGCAGAGTTCTTAAAAAGGAAGGGCAGTTTTCCTGCGTACACCACATTTTTTGCAAACATTGCATGGAGTAAGAAAGGCGAGCGTGATTACTTTGCCCAGCGCGTTGATATTCGGTGGGAAAATTCACACGGAAATCAGGCAGCGCGAATCTAATGACACAAAATGAAAAATAAAACAGGGACCACCATAGGATTATGGCCGCACATCAGCCAGTGCTTGATTTATGTCGTGCCAATTAGTTGCATCGTTACAGTGGGGCGGATTACGGAAGTAGCACGATGCATTATTTACGAGCTTTCTAAGTAGGGTGCGAAAAACGGGAAAATGAGGTACACAATAAGCGTTTGGAAAGCTTCGTGAAACATTATTTGTTTGTTATCATTATGTATTATTTTGGTAGACAATATTTGTTTGTGTAGATTTTGCTGTTTTTTTTGAGGCTATCTTTTTGATCTTTTCATTAGGGAGCTCAACGTTCAACTTTCATTCAATTCATTCAACCGAACGAAAATAAACTGTTGTCGCCCTTTTGCCGCACTCAGCATTAAAAAAAAAACACTCAAGAACACACACGCAGTCTGACGATTTCCCATCGTGCGCTAAGAAAACATAATACGCTGTCTGCCTTGACATTCATGGTATTAATTAGACTATCGTTCGCTCCTGAAGTGGTCTCCGAAGACATCGAGACGTCCTCAATTGGGACGCGAGTAATAAATACCGCTCCGCCCGGTTGTCGTAGCATGTAAGTGGGGTCGATTTCATTTATGCTTTCTTTCAAACCCCTTTCGTCCCTGCGTCTCTTCTGCGCGATCTGTTTCTCCATTTCCCTAGCATTGCGACTGCTAGCTGTGCGGTGCATACACGAAATGCACCAGCAGCGGACGGACATGTCGATCGTCGCATCGAAACCTTCGACGCATCACCGGATGCTATTTCAACCCGAAGGCTGAGGGCAACGAAGAAACACGACACCGCGTCGCTGTGAGGAGCCGGGTGTTGGGTTTAGTTTTCCCCATACGCGCGAGGCTAGATTTTCGTCGCTCCCGAAGGACGACTCTCACCTACACGTGTCTCGGAGTACAAACACAATGTGCCTGCGGTTTTGCAGCCCTCCACGGAAACGAATCTTATCCGGAACGAATTGGGGTCCCGTTCGTGTTTTTCCTATACAGAATGCATTTGAAATTAGGATGGCGTATAAAGCAAACATTAACGTAAGTTATCGGTTGCTTTTTCCATTTGTTCAGAAATGCAGGCATAACGACGGTGAGTTGGATGTACTTTAAAATACATCAATACAAGCGGTAGCCTAGGTGAAGGTTTCCGATCTGCCAGACAAACTGTTATTAGAGAAAATTAGGATCTATCTTTACGCTAGCTGCCCTTTGCTGCCAACGGCTCATGGGTTCAAGGGCACCACACTCGGAAGACACCCCTCCACTTGCATAGTTTCCTTGGCCGTCAAAAATACGATCGTAATGAAACGGCTCAATTTTCTCCAGTCGGCTTTTATTTCGTTTGTTTCCTGAAGCGTCGATAGCAGCAGATCCCATTATGGGATCTGGTAGCGCCACAAAAGATGTTATCGATAGCGCCGTGTGGCGCGGGAAGTAATCCAGGCTCTTGGGTCAGAAAACTGGCACTGCTGCTCTTGCTGCCTGGCAAGTAGACAAACATAGGCCGATGCCCGAGACGCATACTGGCTTCTTTACCCTCTTTCTGGCCTCGGGTTTATCCCGCCGGGTGGGGGAACAAAGGGTCTTCTGTATGCCGTGGGCGATGTGCAGCATTGGGTGCACATCTCCATCCGCAGACATCCGTAAATCCAGACTACTGGATCAAAGTAATTATCTCAGATAAGTGGATGAGCATTATGTTTCTTTTTTGCTTCAGCCTCGGAAGCTCGCATTCATAAACATTTCGACTCGGACAAAACGTGCTGCGTTTATGAAGTTTCCCAAGCAGTTTCGATCATATATAATGGTAACAAAGAAGGAAAAAGAAGTTTTTGACGAAACTAACGAGCAAGCAAATTGATTACACTAGCTGTGCTTCATTTAGTTTAGTTTCGACATGGCTAATTAAAGTTTTTTTTTTTAGTTTTTATGGGAATAAGAAACAATATGTTTCGAAAATTATCCAAAATAATTTACTACAATGGATTTCAAACTTCTCGATCAATTTACTAACGTCCTTTTTTTTGAAGCGTTTATCTTTCTCCGCTTTTGAAAAGAGTTTATGTGAAATTATCCATCAGATGTGTATTATACTCTTTTTTATAATTTCTTATATTTTATTCCCCGACTGACTCCAACCCAACCGGAGAGTATTTTTTTTAAATCATGACGAACTCGTTTCTCAAGCTGCCATGGACACAAATTCTTATCTAATAGTCATAGCACCTTACGGAATGGATACCATTTTTCAATCGAAATCATGAATTCAATTGAAAACTATGTCGGCACATGTTGCCAGAACTCAACTCTAGACGTTAGAGGGTAGCATATGTTCTGATTCACAGTTCCTACCGATGGAAAAGTCGCCGGAAACGACAGCTTTGAGTAGGTTGATAATAATATCGAACTTCTGAGCAAAGTGCACAATTTCTTTATCCTATCACTCCCGGGAACTGTTTGACTTTACTACCATATATCGGTGAGATGACACAAGCAAAGGGGTACGGCATGGAGCGGATACACGCGGCTTAGAGATATAATTGAATTTCACTGCACTATCTCGTGTGTGCTGGTTGTGAACCGCAACTCGTTGCACAAATCAAGCTTTTGCGGAAGATGGCTCATTCGCTTGGGTAAATTTATTTCTCTGGTTGAATGCGTGCACAAGCATGCATCCAAAATAGCGAAGACTCTGCACATATACGCCTCAAAACATCAGTATCTTTTTTAGCATCCATACGCTTTTCGTAATTTATTTCTGGAAACCATAATGCCAATTCAACGCTGTGTATAATTATTCTTGTTATTATAAATTAAATGCGATTTTAAGCAGCAAATAAATTATAAAAAGATGTCGAATTACTCTGCAAAACCGCTGCCGTGCGATTCGGGCAGCATAATTCTCTCTGGATTTTGTTTTCTTTCCTTCTGTCGACGGTAATGACCACGGAAAAAAAGGTCGGTGTACTCAAGTATTCGGGTAGTCCCCGGCGCTCGGACACGCCACAGACTTGCCTGGCCGCTGGGCTGGATCGATTGCAAACTAAGAGCTCCGGCGTTCGTCCCCATTTGCATCCCATTTGTGTCCGGCTTTTAGCCGAGCATACACCGACGTGGGCTCATTTTTGTTTATTTCTTTTCTTCAATAAAATTTCATAAATATTTCATGACCTACGCGAGTTGCAATCATCGTCTGGCCGAACGACATCGATATGAAATATTTATACTTTTAGCATATTGACTGCTCGCTGATGGCACTGCCGTTGTGATGGTGTATGTGCACGTTGGCGTAAGATCTTTTCAACATTTTTTCCTCCCCCCGAAGGGTGGTTTGCGTACCACCGAAAAGAGTTCTCGCATACACAGAACGTTAGATCGTGTTGAAAGCTTTTGCTCTCCAATGCTACTTATGCTCACTCCCAGTCCGCAGACCCACAAAACCTCAGACTTGGACCATTAAGGGTCGTAAACAGTTTTTTACATCGATTTTTAATATGCATGAGAATGGTGCCAAGAAGCTGAAACATTTACTTTCTACGCGGTGACGTGACCAAGAATGTAAATTTCACTTTTATGTAAATCAGACTCCTCTAGCTGTATGGCAAGGCGAGAAGAAAAAACATCATTTGTATCTCTCATATCCAATCTTAAAGTAATGGGTCTACTGAGTAATTATGTAGAATAACTTACCAAGTGTGCGTTTGAAGATATCAATGTTAGTCAAACTGTTTTTCATGAAGCACAAAGAATCGCAGTGAAGAATCACAGTTAAATCAAACATTAATTACCCTTTAGTATGTTCCAGCTTGTAGGTAGCATAAGCTCTGGCAAACCCACGGTTCAGGCTCGTCAACATTCATCCATTCCCTTTCTAGCCTTAAACGTAACCACAGTCAAGCGGACAATTATTTTACGACAACTTGCTTCGGTTTGACTTTGGATTTATGCTGTCTGTACATGAGATGCGGAAAACCAGACAAATCCCCCACCACCCTTCACTGCGTTTGCGTGAGCATTCGTCCCGTCGAGTACCGGAAAAAGGTTGCAGCTACATAAACGATGCCGTACGATGCCTTTACCAATCTAGAAGCAGCAGCGGCGCACGGGGCTGCATTACCAATGCAGGAGGTACAACAGGGTTATCGAATTAGTACGACTCGGTTTAATCAAACAACATTCCTCGTTGTGCTGCATGCGCTGCAATGGAAGCCGCATTCCGAGTGAATCATTCTGGCGATGAGGGAAAGGTTACCTCCGAGGCAAGGCAACCCAGCGTGTATCCGGAGGTGTAAAGTTGTCCGAATGGTTGTCTCGCGGTTGCAGTCGTTCATAAATGATTCATCGGAACACGGCTGCCCTTTGGTTGGTTGCCGGTTGCTAGCTCTCAAATAAATGCTATCCTATCCGAGCGATAGTCTCTGGTTGCTCTGCGATTCTTCGTGTTTCTGTCCTGTTTGTGTGCATGGTTGTTTTACATGATTTGATGAAGAAGATTAAACAGTCACTTGAAGTTTGACATGATTGCCAATCTTGAAAAAGACTGATTCTACAACATAAGCCAATTACGGATATTTTTGCAAAGAGCATCACTTTAGTAGACAAAATCCTTAAGCCACATTAAATCGGCATTCTATATCCCACAATTGATGCGATTTTTAGGCTGCACATATGGACAACATCGATCACAATCATCGATAGGATTTATTCCATGCAACAACTGCCATCGCACAATAAATGCCTTATTTATGTCCGTAACTTGCAACACCACAAGGACCTAACCCACCCATTTCCTTCCCCGTGCCAACGCTCGAAGCAAAGTGTACTGCAATGCAGCGGCGGTTAATCCCGCGGCTGTGAATTCCCGATTGCCGAAAAGTTTACCCACGGAAGACGCAGGAAAAAAAAGGTCCATTCGACAATGCGTCCCAGCCAATCTAATGCTGGCGGGATAGCTGGAAACATCCCTCAGACGGGGATAGGAAAATCTACGATTTTGGAAAACTCTCCGAATGGCTCCCATGGCGATCGTTTCAAGGCCGGAACGACCTCCGATGATGGTGATGATGGCGACGACGAAGACAGTGATGGTGCAGGAGTCCGCAGTCGAGCGCCGTGTCACTCGTACGCAAGATCTATGCCGGCTTTCAACACCTTCAGCAACCATAACCCAAAACTACGCCCGTTACTCACTCGGGTGGCTGCGAGGGGTGGCCCGAGAGCGTCCGGCAATATAAACATAGCATAATAATAAAATGTTAATTATCATACCATTTGTGTTCCATTCCCCTAGTGGAATGAAGAAGAGAAAAAGGGCAGCATTGGCGTAGAGTGTATGGTGGGTGGTTATTCGGATATTGTAGCTGTTCCCCGAGGGAAGATGTATTGAACTGCATGGAAAGAAAATGAAATGCCGCATACATCAGCTGCTCGCAGAGAAATTGCGCTGTTTCAACACAATTTTCGATTTATTTTTTTCGAAAGAAAAGTGTCAAGAAAGAAAATGGTTTTTTTTTCTCAAAAATTTAGGCTGTGGAACGCGCAATAAGGCGAACTTTTTCGATACAGAATCAACACAAAAACAAATTTAAAACATTAGTTTCTTCTTGGCAATCATTTATAATTGTCCCGTTATGCTCCAGCTTTTTCGTGGAACAACTGGAAAACAGATTTCCAGGAGAATAGAAAATTCTTGGCCCCCCGAAGCGAACGCCACCTCTTGATGAGTGATTTATGTTAGTGATGCCTCCAACGCTTTTTCCAGCGTATCCAAATGAGCCAATACGAAGAGGCCAAACATCCAATTACGAAATGCATTACTCTTGTCTCTCAAGAATGCATGCCCTTTAGTCGTGGGCCCTAGCTTTTAATGGGTAGCAGCCAAAACCCCGAATCCAAAGAGCCAGTAAGAACAAAGAGGAGGGCGCGGGCGGTCTCCTCCCGATGGACGGGATGGATGTTATGAAATTTATGAATTATGGCCATATGGACGCATCTTCGCCCGAAACCTGCTGCCAGTGAAGAATTCGTGCAACGTTGCCGTTTTGCTTCCAGCTCTGGCCTCGATCGGTGGAAGTTCTTCCCCCAAAGCTGACTTCGGCTTCGATTGTATTTCCTTCCTAGGGAAAGACGAAGCACAAGTGAAACGAAAACATTATCGAGCAGCGCATCTAAGCTAAAGAGTGCAGCTAAAGGCCATCAAGATAAATGGCGCATAAATTTAATGCTCATTTTCGTGTTCGGATGGCATACGAATAGTTTTGAGGCTCCCCAACGAATCATGGCGACAATTCCGTCATGATGAACAATCTTTTTTAAACAAACCGAAGGGAACCGTTGTCCTCGATTTGTTTGGAAGATAAAAAAAAAAATGCTCCTCTTTGCATTTGTTATTCAGATGAGTCGAGGGAAATTTTCAAAAGGCAAAAACGAACCCGTCATTGTTACACAAATGAAGGGTCTGAGATTCTCACCCAGATGTCTCTAGCTCTTAGCTGCCGTTCCAAGGAACGGTTAGATAGCATCTGTTTGTTCCCGTTTAGCAGTTCATTAACGCTTGCAGAAAAACGGTAGCATTATCGAGAAAATCCGGTGTGCGGTTCGCGATGCTTCACCGTAGTTTTCCAATAGCGGAAACGCCAGCGGTGGGAGGTAGTAAAACGAAGCATTCGTGGAAAATATAATCCCTTTTCTACAAGTCCAAGACGGAAAACCCACCAAAGGCAAGGTCATCGTTGGAAAGACACGTTTCAGGGACGTGATTAAGTTGCTGGGAATACGCTACAATCACTTCACCTTGCCTTGGTGTTCCTGCAGGACACACGTTGCTTGCCTTTGCTTTGTTAGCAAGACTTGAAAGTCAATCTATGATCCGGGGGGAAAATTAAAGTGTGCAAGGAACCATTTGGGTCGCTGATGAGCGTTCAAGAGAAGTTGATGTTTTTGTGCCTGCACACCAGCCATGTTGTTCATCAGATTCCAACCGACACAAGGCAAGCGCCAACACTAACGAACTCCAACGAGCTCACGCAAACCGAACTGGACTGTGTGTTGTCAGTTTTAAATGATTGAACGCTTTCGTCATGGGAGAGGCCTGATCTGGGTCCATGTCTGTTAGCATAAACTGCCGACCTCCCGAGTTCCAATTCGACCGGCGGTTAAAAAGATAGCTAAACAAAACACGATAGTTTCCCATTTGTCGCTGGTCAAATCGGGCCAGTTGATTGGTAGTAATCGCTCACTTCAGCCAGCCCCACGAATAGTTTAGAAACTTTTTCCCCTACTCCCAGGGGACCCGCGGAACTCATCATGAAAATCAATCATCGTATTCGTTGCTGTCCAAAAATTCATAGGAATCGCCCACTTCCCTCCGGTCAACTCCAGGGTGCAGTCCGCGTGCGTCATCATCAAGCGATTCCGGCCGAAACTGTCAGCGGATAATCTGTCACCGAAATTTCACTGTCCAATGGTTGACCGCTGTCACGGATTTCTGGCAACGCTTCCCCGCGAAGGGTCAAAACCAAACATATTGGCCGTGTTTCGGTGGCCTGCACCGGAAACAGGAAATGTCATCGCCAGTAAAGTCCAAACTGAGCGGCATCGAAAATAAGGCTTTCGATTTTCACAAGTTTCTCCCGGGCATGTCAATTAAAAAATGTTCAAACCGTGCGAGTGGTAGGATTCGAGTTGATGTTTTCGTGGCACAACGGTTCGGGTGCAGGCGAAACATGCATCAACAGTTACTGCGCGCCCGCTGTCAGTTTACTGGCTTATTTTATTTTAATTTTATTCCGTGTTTTTGCCAGGCAGTAGTTTGTTTACACAGCTTCCTCTGCCCTGGGACTTTATTTTTGCGAAACGAGATCGCATCAAGTGCGGCATGAATGTGCTGTTGGCACGCATTCATGACCCTGTCAGGCGTCGTTCCGATCGAAGCGGCATCATACTGAAAGTTGATAGGAGGAATTCAGTCCTTTTTTTCTTCTGTTCAGCTACTTCTGAAGCCCTGGATGGAGCGGGAAGGGTTTGATGCGTTGGAAAAATTTAAACGACCAACGGATCTCCACTCCTGTCTCCACCGGGCAGCAGCAGCTCCATCGCATGGGCACCTACTGCCGGAGGTTCCATCGGCTCACCGACTGCATCATCGCCATCGCGCTCGAGAGTGGCCGAATGAATGTGTGGCTATTATTTGTTTTAATTGAGTCCGACGGCAAGCCATTATTCGCGCGATGCTTCACCGCAGCATCAGCGGCCCTTCATATCATATCGCGAGCAACATGCAAAGTCGACAGTTTTTCGTGCCCAAGCTGAATGGGTGCGACAGAGCAGAAGAAAAAAAAAACGGGAAACACAGTCCTGCAATATAGTTAAGTAAAATTAATAATATCCGACAGACACGGACACATACACACCCACATTTCAAACCCGACTTTCCAGCAGCGTTTGATCCGCGTGCCATGCATGTATATCGAAGTGTTAAATGCGTTCCAAAAGCGCGGATGTGGTGTGCTCTCATCAGCCAGTTCACAGAATGTTTCGCCAGTCCCGTGGTGCCGTGTATTATTGATGAGCATTTTACGACCAAATAAGCCTCAACAAGGGCGTTCAATGTTCAATGGAACGGAAATGATTTAACTATGTTCATTACAATCCATTAGCGACCTACCATTTCGAGCATAAAGAAGTGTTATAAAGATGGATTAACACAAGAGAATGTATGAAATATTCTGCAATTGTGGGGACATAACTCAACTGTGATAAACAATGAACTTTAGCTTACACTGTTTTATCTAAATAAATAAAGTTGGTAAAAAAAAACTATTCCAGATGGAAATAACACAATTTACGTATCAAAACACTTTGAAGCATAATATGTTAATGCATGCGTCCCACGGTTCCTTCACGGCCCTCGTCGAGTGAAAGTAGCTCTTGCCTTCCTTTCTCTCGCACTCCATCCATGCTCTACGCTGCCGTCTTCTAGCACGGCTCTTTAGCATACATACCAAAAGCCCACGCCGCACACGATAATGATTGCAGGCGTCATATAATTTGATGATCGTTTGCCATATATCAACCGCCCCCACCCCACAGGCTGCTTCGTAAATTTCATCCACGAGTCGCGTAATATGATTGAAGAAAATCGCGCATGTTTGCGATTATGATTGCACTCGCTGGTGCAGCAAGATGGCATGAAGGGACAAGCGTGACGAATTATGCTTGGAGAGAAGGGTGGCGCGTACGATGCATCATGCATCACGACGCGATGCTCTTTATGGGGCGAGGGCTGGCTGATTGCATGCAGCTGGAGGACCTGGAACCTTCCAAAGCGGGGGATTGGTGCCGGAGAGCCGGAAAACCCGCGTTCTCCCCGTTAAGCCTCCGAAATGCATCCGATCCGCAAGCCAGGCGTCGGTAACGTAAACCATCGAGGAAACAAAACGTCACTTCAAGTACCATACTATTCTGCTGATGCTTGAGAAATTTGCAAAGAAAGCTGTAAGCAGTATCCTCGACCGCCTTTCTGGTTTCGGGTTTCTGTGCCGTTGTCTCCTTATGGATGGATTTTTTTTTCCTCGCGGTGGAGGGCCGCCCCCTCGTCTGCACTCATTTATCTCCGTCAATGGCTTTATTTATAGCTCACCTGAGAATGGAAAAGAAGAGAAAAGAAAAGAAACGAAGATGGATTAAAAACTACTCTTCATTAAATTGCTACCGTTAGATTGCGATCAAGACTCTAGCGAAACCAGGGCTCTTAGTGCGAGCTGCTTCGAGAGAACACTTGAAATCAGTGCAGAGTCGGAAAATAGGCAACAAGAAGTATAAATCCTACTACTTCTTCGGAATGTTTCTGAACCAAAGCTCACCGTGCAGGGGCGCGGCACGGTATGGCTGCACAGTTGTTTGGAGGCTAGTTTTGTGAATGGTGAAAAGCCGGCAGCCATAATTAATTGAGCCATGATGCTCTACTGCTCCTCCCTTGCGACCCCAATCGCCACACTTGCTCCACCGTCCTCCGCTGGAAGAAGCACGCAATGTGAAGTGGTACTAATTTTGCCACTTGAGAGCTAAAATGGGCATCAATACGACGACGAAGAAACAAGATGAAAGACCGCGAACTGAGCGATGTGCTGTTATGAAGAAAAAAAAAACCTGCCGATTCAACGAGTGCAGGAACACGATGGTCTGTGCTTGGGAAAACTTTCCCAAACGAGGGAAAACTCGCTCGGTATAAGATTTGGAAAAATAGGCACCCGTGTACAGCAAAGAAATGTAGGACAAACTCCAAATCCGCGTGAAGGCTTGCGGCAAGAAAACGGAACCTCTGTGGGGCGTGATCGATTCTCTTGGAGTGCGTAATTAAAGGCTTAGACGGCGGGCTCGGGAGGTGCGAAAAACAAGTTGCTTGTAGATACTTCGAGAAGGATAGAGGTTTGATGGTAACTGATTCTTTTTTCGGGAGTCGTTGAAGTTAAGGTAATCAACACAAACACACAACGCGGGAGCAAAGAAATAATTTTCAACATACAGCCAGGCCACACACGAGATTCGCAATGGAAAAACTATGTCGGTCACAACCGGAAACCTAACTCCCGGTATGGCGTCATTCGGTAGCCGCAGATTTCCGTTGCTCGTTGCTCCGCAGCGGATATCGGCGGAGGTAAAATGGAAAGGAAGTCGTTTCCACGTGCGGGAAACTAAACCGCATACGCGCGCACAGAACCAGCGATGATGGAAATCATTAGAACGCTAGAGGGCGAAGGGCAATGTGTGACGTCACGCGTTGTAGGCTGTCATATTCTCGACTGGTATATTTGTGTTTTAATTAGTGCAGAACCTGCGAAACTCTATGCCGTGGTGATGTCCGGAAATGTGAAAAAGGCGCCAAAGAGTATCTTATAGGATGCCAGGCAGTTTCGTAAGCAGAATGTAGAGCCACGCGTTTCCATCGCTGATGGCGAAAGTGGAAGTACGCCGTCACACACGCACGGTCTCTCTAGGATAGTATGCCCCATTCTCCAGTGGGAAGAAGCACACTTAGCCACTTAGCACCACCACTTCATCCCGGCGAAGGTTTTTCCTGACGAAGCTCCTGCGGTAACCCCCCCCCCCCCCCCTCGGCAGGAAGGTTTCATGTTCGCGGCCGGAAATTGCTGAAAACCACAGCATAGTCGAATCGGAAAGCATGAGCTTGCCGCCCCAAGGACGACGGCTAACGATGCTGGACGGTGTGCGTTCTCGTCATCGTCATCGACGAAGCTGGCAGTGATAATGTGTTCATATCGACGCAAAATTCCAGGGCCATGTCTCACAAACTGGCAGGATGAATTGTTGTTGCGTAGCAAAGGAACGAAAAAACCGATGTAGAGTAAAATGCCATAGGCAGCACGAAGAATAACGGAACAGAATGTAATTGTTTTCGGACAGATTGTGGAAAAATTCCGATGCATGCTAATAAGAGTCTGCGTACACTGAGTTAATTGAAGTGTGGTTTTCATTAAAAATAATAATTTCGTGTTTGTCTTGACGGATGTACAGCTCTCTTTTTAAAGAGAAAACTGTTTTACACGATAGGAGTCAATCGAGTTTAAAATAATGCTAAACTCCACGTTCCCGCATTCCACCGACTATGGACCAAATTTCGGTGGAATGCATGCATAAATATTCGCTAGGAAAATTACAACGCCGATAAAAAAAGGTACTATAGAACGCATAATAGAAATCAACTAACGAGCTCGGTCTTGCATTCCACCCCGAACTTGTACAATGGCCCAGCAAAATCACTATTGTGAAGCCCAAAAGTTTAAAATGCGGTCGTGTAACAATGCAAAATTTCACTTACGCTCCTAAATGCCCGAGCATTTCTAGCATCGATCCGAGCGGAAAAGCGCAAAGGACCTTATCCAGCTGCCTCCACCGTATGCTCATAATATTGCGAAGAATTCGCTACGCAAATATTTAACAAATTTCCCTCCAAACATCCTAACTCACCAGCAGCTTTGTCCCAGGCCCGGCCGCATTCCCGTCCCGAACTAGAGTTCGACGAAATTCCCCCCGGTAAATTTTAATCCTAAAATGAAGCTCTCTCGGCTCAGCCAGGTCCCGGGTCAGGGGTCCATGGACACTTTTACACCTGACCTGCTAACAAACTAAACCACAGCAGCCTCGTAGAGAAATTCACCTCATTCTGTGTGGCCCAGCCCGAGGTCCAAGAGCATGCAACCCTCGTGTTTGTCTGGTGGAGAACTCGGAGTTATGATGCACATAGTTATGCTACTCAAGAGCAACGATACCAACCGCGTTGAGCCAGGGTTTTCGGTGGCGTGAAAGTAGAACTGCAACAACATAGTTCGGCCACAACGGGTAAAACTTTTCCTATCCAACATTTCCAACGTTTTATGACGGTGAGCGTGCTGTAGGACTTGTTAATGTGCGCTACGGCATATCATCCGAGCGTAGGGTAGAGCTCCACCGAAAGTTGCAGGCTTTATTTTCCCTGCCCCGCGGGAAACCTGACCTCGCTGATGCCTCTTCCGATTTTATCAGGGAACACAATTTGTTTTGCCGTGTTTTAATTGCTTCAGTTGCCTCTTGGCTTTTAATTGTCACTCACCCAGAGTGGAAAAGTTCTCACGGGTCCCTTTTTTTGTTTTTGTTGTTTCATCCAAAATTTCACAGAAATAGCTCTGATGCCTTTTAATGATATACGCTTACAGCAAAACCGTCACCTTTCGAAGGTTGGAATCAGCCCTACTGTAGATAAATTTTCTCAACAACAATATTTGTAATGTTTATCAGCCTTAGACGAGAACGATTGCTCCACGAAAGACCCTCTCTGATCCACGACTCGAAAAATTTCACCCACTACGCTCAACATTTCGATTTAAATTAAACTGAATTTCAACAGAAAAGCCATACCGCGGGGAGTTGCTTGTCTTTCCAATAGTTGCATGCAAACACTGAAGGCTGGAATGATCGAATATGAGTCGAGTCAACATGTATAAAATAACCGTGTATCGATGTAAATTATTCTGAGAAATTTAAAGGTAAATACATTCATGAGGTAAGGTCGTAAGCTGAAAATCTGAGTTCTGAGGGTCAGAATTAAAAAAAGGCTGATGATGATGGAAAACTGATTGTTTAACAGAGGATCTTTATTTGATACCAATAAACGAGGTAAATGTTTGAAATCAAAACGAGTTAAACAAATGTGAACGAACGTTTCCAAGTACTACGAAAATCAAATGTTTCGTGAGTGCTCAGAATTTTATGTACGTTTTATATGTATTTTTAGAATTGAAGTGAAGTGAAGTGAAATTGGAAATGAACGATAATAGTTTTAATAAAACGGCAAATGGCAAACATATGAGATATTGTAGTTTGAAGGTTCATAATATGCTACCATATAAGGTTAAAGACTCCCACTGTGCGGTGGAACATTGTCTTTGGAAATCGACACAAGGTATAGGTCATGTAAGGAACTAGGACATTTTTCAAAACAGATTTTCAAACCGGAGATGGAAGTCTGTTGCAAAATCCCTGAACGCAGTTCATATTATGCTGCAAGCGGAGTTGACTTGGCGAATGCATTTTCTTTTCATAAAAAAATGCCACTACAACTGCAAAGATACAGATGAAAACCCTTCTGCTTGTCCCGGTCCCTAGCAATCCTTTTATACTCTTCAAAAACCACACGAGATCGCACGGAGCCTCGAAAAGGGCGCAAGCAGAGTAGGAACATCAACAAAAGCACCTGTAAATCTTCATTCAGCCCGCTCGTTGATAACCAAAGGTGAGAGTGTTTGCTTGGCCCAAGTGCATCGCGCGATGTGTGGGCTTTTTTTTCTCCGCTCTATGTTTCCTGCCTCTTAAAAGATTGCGTGCTGCGGTGTGCTGGCTTTTCTTTGCGGCTAAAGGAAATAATTTGAAAACGTATGAGAAAACATCCATCCTAGGGGCAAAGGATCTGTGGTGGAAAAACTTCCACCCGGAATGGGCATTGCGGGCACACATTTCTTGCTGGTCGTTGACGCAGAAAAAACGTGATTGTGAACTATTTCCAGTGGAAAGCGCTAGGGCAAGACCGTCTGCAAAGCCGTTGCGAAAAGCCCGGGCCCGAATGGTATGCGCGAATCGTAGCAAAATCGTGCATTAGCATCCGGGCGAGCAGAAGAAAAATCAAAAGCACACGAACCATCGATGGAACGAATGTCGGAGGGGTTGTATGTAGCGCGATGCGATGGTGTTTTGCACTTCATTATGCTCTTGAGCCTTGGGTTATGCGGCCTCTCCGGCGAGCCATTCCAACTCTTTTGACAGGCTGACTCTTGACGGACTGACTGACTGTGCACCTTGTTCCCCCGCCCGCCTCTACCTGTGGAAACCCACCTGAAGCAATTCCATTTTCCACCATGCTCGACATAATGGCGCAATCTTACGGCTACGTTCTTTGCTCGTTGGCTAGGAAAAAGGGCAAGGAAGAGATGCAAGCAAGGGAGACGATTTTTCCCACCCGTGAGAATGTCATTCCGACGTTTGATCGTTCGTGCGCCGCAACAATTCAGGGCTTGCGAGGAGGTTTTTTTTTTGTTCTTTCATCCGTTACGTTTCGTTTCACCTCCGAATCGATGGCATAGTTTCTGTTTCCTCCCCCCTCGTGTGCATTCTCTTTCATTTGCCATTTCCCGCATAAAGAAGCGTCATCCGATTCGAAGTCGAAGCGACTAGAGATGGAGAATTGAAGAAAATGGTACACGCGGTCGAAAGAAAAGTAATGCCCGCGCTGAAATGCTAGCAGAAGGGGTTCCCCCCGGTGCCGTAAGGTGGGTGGTGGGAATTTTTATACCATCTTCAGTTGCCCTTCCACCACCAGCCTAGCACAACGAATTCTTCCTTCACTCCGCACTTTAAGCTACAACAAGTCCGCACAAGAAACGACCACTTCCGGCACAGTTGCGGCATAATTGTGAGGCGGCAGGAGGAGGAAAGGCCAAGCCGGGAGCGAGGGATGACGAAGACTGAAAAAGTGCAGCGCTTGTCATGCTTGGCCGAGGCGATGGATGAGACGTTTGACCCGTCGTGTCGGATGACGAGCGGAGAAGGCGACAACGAATGAACGATTTGGCTGGGCAGAGGTCCAATGTACTGAAACTGTCACGGAAATTTCACCCTCAACTTGATCCACTCTTCCACCGGATCCACCGACACACCACCGTGTTGCTCCATTGGTTGCTCTCAGCAGTTCCCTTGCATTAGATGCACATTTCATTCCACATGCTTGACCTCAGTATATTTTTCCCGTCCGTGTCAGATGACGACTGGTGTTGTCCTACAAAACATGTTCTTTGAGAAGCGTCTTCGAACTCTTGTATAAATTGTACAACACAACTTGTTGGAGGCAAACCGGCAGCATAGAAGATAAGAAATCAAAAACGTGATCTTTGATAAATTCGCCCTCGAGAATGAACGCTTCCAAAAAACAAATTTAAAAAAAAATCTACAAAAAATACGCCGACACGTGTGTGCACTAGAGTCGTTAATTAGAAACCGTTTGGCGTTTATTTTTGGGATTCCACCAACTGCATTCTCGTCCATCGTGCAGTCGAGCGGAAAGCTGTACGAAAAACACACCAAATTATCGATACTCCGGGCGGCACCTTCCACTGTCCGAAGGCAAGTTTCGTGCGTGGCAAAATACCGTGGCCAGTGTGGGTGGAAAAGCGACAGCGAGCATCCAGGGGAGTTGAATGAAAACGGAAAATTCACTCACAACAGAGCACAGACGACCCCTTGCTAAACGTACCAAAGTGAGGTTTATTTATGTTTTGGAACCGTTTCAGCTTCGAACGAAACGACGGACGGAACATGCTACGGGTGACTTATTTCGCGCTGCAACATTCGCAGTGCAGTGTGCTAAGCTATTTTCGGTGTTTCAGCGGGTTAAGTCAAGGCCGCAAAAATAGAACCGTTTTTGCTTCGCGAAGCAAATAACTTCTTCCGAACGACAGTGGGGCGGTGTTTGGTGGAGATCGGTGTGTGCGACTGTGGTGTATTTTTAACACTGGAAAATTATCTCACATGTGCAAGTGCAAACGTCTCCGCGAAGGGGGGGGGGGGGGGGGGGGGGGGTAATGGTAATCGTAGGAAAAACAAGTGTATAAACGACGAATCCCCGCAAATGCTGACTTTGAAATTGCTTTGATGCAACAACAATAGAAAATCTCATCCATTATTCTTGTTGTCTATTTATTCAAGCTAACGGCAAAGATGATAGAACCACCAACTTTCAAAAATCAAAAAGAAGGCACCCTAAACTATCTCATAATGCTCGATAAATCAGTTTTATAGTTTGCTTCGAGTATAAAGATAGAACATCGTCAATTAACGTGCATTATATCCGTTCCGTCCTTATACGCTCATGCATAATCATATCCTTCTTAACGTTAAATGGTACACTGTACATTGGACATTTATAAGGGCCATAAGCAGGAACCGAACAAAACCATGCTCCGCACAAATATAAAAGAAGAAGCGGCAAACTAATCGATATGCAGCCGATGCCACCGCAGCATTACCGGTGACATAAGGTCTATGCCTCGCCGGAGGAAACTCACCGCACCAGACGAGTCCACGCCGGAACAGCGCCCGGTGGCTTATAGGTAATCGTCGTACCCGGGTTGCGGCAGAGAATGGCTTCACCATTAAAGGCTAATGAAAAAGCAAAAATGAAGAACCTGCCACCGACGGGCGCATAAAACCGGCTAAGGGTTTGCCCTGCCCGGAACCGAATGGCTATGACCTTCAGCTGTTGTGGTAACTGAATACCCGTACAAGTACATTATGTGTGCCGCCGCATGCGTCGTCCCTTGCTTATTGATTTTGTTTACAACCTGAACGCCGTCGAAGTGCCTTTGGGTTCTCACATGAAGTCAACGACGATGGGCCCGCGGTTAGGTATTCTGGGCTGGTCGCACACTAATCGGCGGACCCGTTTGCGGACATCCGGCACAGGTGTCTGTCCAAATTGACGCCAGGCAAAACCGTCATGGATCAGATGTCATCGATCGTTAGCGGAAGTACCGATGGCGAGTGTACGGCTTTTCTTCACCCAAAGCGCTTAAATATAGACCAATGCAGTCGATGCAGTCCAGCAAAAAGGGAACGCGCTCTAAAAAAAAAGAAGACATAACCGATAATGCTATGGTCATATCGGGTTTAGAATTAGATCCTGCACGCGATGGAAAGAATGACGTTGAAATGATCCACTTCGACAGCCTACACTCCAAAGTTACGAAAATGGACAACACGGGCTGCCTGTGATATGTAGCGTAGCGTGGGGGTTATATTGCAAATAAAATCAATCGATGAATTAGTTTTCTATTAGGTAGGAACTTATTAATAGAACTTTGATGAGGGCAGGTGAAATTGAAGTATCAAACTAGAGCCACACCAGCCAAGAATCCATCGACAGCCGACCTCGACGGCGACACGTGTCGGTTAACCTATAAAAAAACCCCACTGGATTCGCAATTCATCGGCTTTTCTGCTACACCGCTTCTTTTCGAAACGACAGCAACATAAAAAAGTTCATGAAATGTCATGTCTTTGGTTCTTGCCAACAAACAGCAGCGGGTCAAGTCAATCCGTCTGCCATTCTGCTCTTTCGTCGAGGGCTGGGCGGAAGGACCGGGGGTCAGAGGTCACTAAAAATAGTCCTGTCCCACGGACGGGATGGATGGACCGCCCAGCGTGGCTTTGCTTTCGTCGACCGGTCGATGGTGCTCGAGCCCTTCGACATTCGACATTCCATCGATCGCGCTTTTAAGTCCCGTTCATCGGATCAATATGTGCTTGTTCTTTCCTTGGCCGTCACCCGTTACACCATTTTCGATGGAAAATACCCACCAGGCGAGGTGCCACGGATGGTGCCAGAAGTATTTGCGCAAGCTGCAATATATTTGTCAATCCCCGGTCCGAGAACATGCCGTCGCCATGCGCAGTGTTGGCCAGACTGCTCTGAGATGGATATATGGATCCGGTCCCTTCACTGGCTTCACCCGTAGTTTTGCGTTGTTCATCCCATCCCTTGTTGCCTTCCGAACATTTCCATCGTATTTTTTTTTTTGTCTTACTCAATTCTGACATTCACCGTTCGTGTTAGAACACTTTTTTAACACTTTCGTTCTATTTTCCAATGCCACTCATGGACGAACGGATCCCGCGCCCCAATGGTAGCTTCTTTCCTGCCAAACCTCGGCTAATGTTTTGGCATGCGGTCAGCAAGTTGCGTGTCTCACTTCCTTTCTCTATCCCCATGTAGCAAAGGGGAAGGTAATCAGGTGGGAGAGGTAGCGGCTTCACTAACGTGTTGGTTTGACCCGATGGAATTTTCTATTTCTGTCATCGCCACCGCCAAATGGATGAGCTGCGTTTTCGTCGTACAAGCGACCGTCCTTTTAGGCGACGCATTTTATTTGCTTTCGTTTTTTCTCCCCTGAAGTTAACTTTAGTAATCTTGCCGTTTTCCTCTCGTCGTTTTGCGATTACCATTCTATAGACCACGACGAAAGTCGGAAGCGCACAAATCCAGTGCAGACAGTGTTCGGTAGAAAACAGAACATGAATCGTACGTACGGAACCTGGAATGCTTCGGGTAGCTGAAGCAGCAAAACAACATTTCTCCTTCTTCCGCTCCACAGCATCTTTTATTCCTTTTTCCTTTATTTAGAAAAATGAAAGACATTGAGCATCGGACGTCAGCTGAAAGTTGGCCATGAAAATGCTGAACGTTGGCCTCTTTCGCCACCAGCCCTCCCGGAAAGGCCGCGTGGACTGGTGTTTGTTGGACCACCCTCGACTACGTTTCGAAGGACATTGCGACATGCTGTCGTAGCGATAAGGATTGACGTTTACCCAACAGTCAGGGGGGGTTACGCTACAGCAGAAAAAGGAAACCACAGAAAACAGATGGAAATGTTTTGTTTGATGGCTGTGTAAAAAAAAAAAAATTAAGATCAAGAGCACAGATTAATCAAATACAGATATTGTGGATGACGCACTTTTAAAAAGTAATAAGATGTTTTTTTTAATAGAAACCACATAAAAAAATGTAATCAACAAAAGAACTAAATTTAATTCCTGGCGAATGGCTAATTAAATTGTCAATTTGAGACGTCGCCTAAGAAGCCCGGAACGATTTGTCGCAATCCACATATTTCACCCCGAAACACATCCTGTCGTCTAGACGCAATTGCAAACGCTATTAACATGCCAGGGAACGGAAGCGGAACCTATTTCCTCCATCTCTCCCCGATGAGTGAAAGGAAACATTACAAATGGTTCAGTTAATTACCGACCAACAAACCATTATTCGGCGTCGACGAACGGCAACCAATATCTTCGCAAATCGACGGCCGTTAGCACAGATGGTTCGAATTTCTTAGCACTAGCGAAGCACTTCGGCTTCGACCGTCGACTGTGTTTGTTTACCTCCAAAAAAGATTCCCCGGCGTGAGGCAGGGCAGCAAAACTCGACCATCACGACGACCTGTGTTCATAATATTTTCAAAACAACTTCATTCCAGAAACGCCGAAAGAGATACGATAGGATCAAAGGACGGTTAAACGGATCGCCCAACAATGGGAAACATGATGGCCTTGTTCCTTAGGCAGCTCCTTGGCACACATTTCACGCGAAAAATGATTATTGTTTTCTTCTCACCTAATAGGGTAATCCAAACCAGCAGCATCAGCACAGCCGCGTGGCCGCTTTTGGCAAATTGCGCAGCCATCGGGTCGGGGATTCCTTTTCGCACTCTGGTTGTTTTCTTCTCTTTTCGGGTTCACGAAGCTCCGTTGATCGATCGAGCGATCGAACGCGGGAAAATCCTCCTCTTGGGAAACGTTTGAGCACACTTTATTTTCTTTTTCCACTAATTGATCAACACTCTGCACTACACGCACTTTAATAAACAAGCATTGCTACGAAAAATAACCACTGAAATAGCACAACAAAAATTATTTACCATGAAAAATCACTTTAGTGAAAACGATAAAAGATCTATCGAGAACGATTAAACATATTTTGCACCGTAATTTATCGATCACCGAACGCGTATTTGAGTTCACTTTAGTTAAGAAACACTTTCCGGCATTGTCAGATTTTTCACTTGTAGAGGAAGTGCAAGCAAACTCATTGTTTCTGAAAGTATGGATAGGCTTCCGAATTTCTTCGAAGATGTTTACTTCGATTTTTCCTAAGCCCACACTTAGTGATCTCCGAAAAACTCGTTTCTTCGTCTGGCCTGTTCCTTTATTCCTCAGCGCATACCCGTGTTAATTGTTTCTGCTCTCTTGCTTTGCATGTGTCTTTCTTATGTTTCGTTAGAAATATCGATGCGGACCGATACGAAGCAGGTGGTTATTTTGTTTGGACGTGACTCCATATTCGTGGTACTTGCACCTAAACCAAATTGCTCGAGCGATCGCTTCGGTGGGTGAGCTGGACGAATCCCTTCTACTGTTGTTACGTGTGGACAGCTCGAGAACCCCCCCGCGAACAACGTGTTTACGAATACCGGTGCACACCTGTGTGACGTCACGGTTCACGGCGGAATACGAATAACCAGACGCGAAGCGACGCACCTCGTCAAAGAAAAAGGGAAAAGAACAGCACGCCGAGGAAGGGAAGCAGACGTCCAACAGAAAAAAAAGCCGGTTAAGAAAGAATCCGATGCTTCCGATCTAGTCGATGCATCGCGAGGTTGCTCGAGCGGTTAGGTTTTTCGTTTTTTCGATGCTCCGGCTAACCAGTTCCCTTTTGAATCACCATTCGCGTAATACCACTACACTGAAAGCGCAAAAGCCACCTTTTACCGTACACCTTTTTTTTTTATCTCTTGTGAACAAGTGGACACAACGCCGTGCGCGATGCGAAGCCACCGCGGTTTTACCAACACTAGCGCACGACGGTGCGCGTCAAGTTGACGGTTGACTTCGAGCACCTTTTGAGGCGAGCGCGCCCGCACGACCACACCTGAGCGCAGGTGATTCAATCGATTGTGTTCAAGATTCTGAGATCGCGCGAGACAAAAGCGTATGCTTCAATGCAGTGCAAAACGCCTCTAATCCCACACAATGGCGGCGGCAATGAATGGTGCTGGAGTTTCTGTTGCTTAGAAACGATCGGGCACGGAGGCACACTGTTGTTTTTACGGCACGATCGAGTTAATTTTGGGACCGCGCGGGGAGTTGACCATCCACGAACACTCACAAATACGTTCCCTTCGCGACCAACTATATTGTGGCACGTCGTTTAATCCAATTTACTCGCGCGAGCCGCGGAGGTGGAGACTGCAAGAGGTTTAACACTAAACTGGCCACCAGCAAAGGGCAGGGTGGTGGATTGTGCAACACTGTGTTCACGGGGTGGACACTGCATGGCTGCCGCGGGTGCGGTTTATCGTTCGCTGGCCACACCAAAATGCAGCGCTGCACGCTGAAAACACAATTAACGACGTTCCATCTAGCGCCCGAGCAACAACAACCAAGAAAGGAAACAATGGCACCACCACTCGCAGCGACGATGGCGTTAAACACCTAATCTTAAACAGCTCAGCCTGAAGCTCACCCTCACTGCTTGCGTTAATGCACTGGACGACACACAACCAGCACCGACGACGGTTCGAATGCGACTGAATTCGGTGCTTCAATGGAATCCAGGCGCAATAGCGGTGCGATGTTTTTGCAACCACCACCACGTGTTCACGCGAATGAATAACATAGAAAAGATGCTGCGCGCGTTCGTAGATTCACCGCATGAACACACGCGTCGGCGGATGAATCGAAGCGTTGCGGCGACATCGCGGGCCACTTGTGGGAATGCAACATTTTCTGTACTTCGGGGAAAATTATGCAGGGCGGTTTTCCGCGCATGGTTCCGATGGCGGAGGCGGATGGGGCGCTGGATCGGTGTGGAAACTTGATGCAGGCCAGTTTGTTTGGATGCACATTTTCGCACGAAGTCACCCGTAACTGATGGTTTGTTTAGTCTCCTTCCTTCTCTCACCAATGGGCAAACAAACAAACGTGCTAACGTCCGCGAAATGGATGGCATTAGTGGTCATGATCTTCGAAGACCTTTGTCCGTGCCATGTCCGTTCGTTGAAACCTCGGACGATGGTTTCAAGTTTGCTTCAATCAATTCTTATGAATCATCAGTGGAAGCCGTTACTCAAGCCGAAGAGAATCAGAAACTACTTCAAAAACCAGTGGAAAAGAAGCAGCATTGCTTAATAACCATAGTTTTCTTTTAAATTTGTTATTTAAGCTTAAGAATCATAACAAAGATGTACGACCCATTGCATGTTTCGGGGATTTTTGTTGACCAGAAAAAATAGTCACAAATTACCATTCAACTGAACTTCAAACGGTCCTTTTTTCTAAGCTTTCCTATTGCTAGCCTGCAAGGAAAAATAATAGATTGTGTTTAGTTAATTTATGATCCAATGGGTTTTTTTTCCCCTCCTTGTTTCATTCGTGACGGAACCAATGTCCCCTCGCTGCAGTCACACCGTTTCTTTATTTGCGACGGTAAAAGCTAATGATTTATTTTCCACGCTCCGAGGAAAGCGAACAACCTTTCGGCGGCGTCCTATTTATTAGTGAAGCCCTAGAGTAATCGGAGCAATATCGTCCCTATTTGCGCGTGTTGGCTTCGTGTCCCGAGCAAGATTGAGGCAATACCGAGCGTATCCTTACCGAGTTTGATAGGGACAAACAGGCAAACACCCATAAACAGCGTACAGTCGAACTGACCAAAGAAGGGCACTGCAATTAGAATTGGATGAGAGAGTGAGAGCAGGAGAAAAATGGAAACATGTCCCGAAAAGCAACAGAATGCACTGAACGCTCGACATAAATATGTTTCCCAAAACATCGATCTTATCAATGGGAGCACCCGATTGGGATGTGGTGTTAAAGTGGTATGTTGGGATGTTTTTCTATCCCGCCGGGAGTTCCTAGCCCCGGTATAGCTCACCCCTTGGCCATTCCGATCAGCTCCGGTCGATTGGGTTTTGGCCGTGGCTTTGCTCTCGTTTTGCGCTTCATTAGGGAAAGTAAGAGCCACTCGGTCGTACGCCGCAAGGACCCTTTTCCCTGGCGACCCTTTCCCCGGCTGCGTACACCGTTGCTGCCTACCTATTATTAAACGGTTTTGTGTCGAAAGTCACATTTATCATCTAACAGGGCAATTGAAGCGGAAACCGTTGCACATCGCAGCGTTTTATGCACTTTCAAGCACGCTCAACGCCAGCATCGTAAGACCATCCCTTCGATGCAACCTCCAAAAAAAAAGGGTCACCTAGGATAAAGACAGCAAAGGACCGGCTCGAACGGGGGTCTCTTCCCAAATGCCTCTTGAAACATCTCGATTTGTCTTCCAACTTCCAGCTGCCTTTCTCTCTCTTTCTCTCGGGTTGTTTTTGAAAAGGTTTAGGACAACTAACCTGGGATGAATAGGGGCTGCAAAGGTAGACCCTTCACTACTAATTAGCATATCCCAGTTTATGGTGGCACTACACGCTTGCTTCATGTCATCAAATGTGTATGACAAATTATTCTAAACATGTTTTTTTTGTTCATGCAAAACATGTGTTTTAGCGCTGCATACGAATGAGGCAAGTGATTCGACAAAAACATGAATGCAATGAATAAAGATTACCTAAAACGGTGGCATAATGTTTGTGGATGGTAAGCTGTTTAATCTCTTTCCAAACAAAAAAAAGGACGCAATATTTTAATCAGCCATGATGCTTTTAATGTTAAAAAAAGTAGCAATTGAAAATGGAGTAAACTTAGTTGATGTTGAGCTAATCAAAAGATATACGCAGCTTTTAAAGAACAACACAGACAAAAAGCATAATCACATAAACCGGTTGAATGAAATATTATGAAGAGATCCTTCCTTAGTTTACGTTATTATTCCAAACCATTCAACCTGTTTCTAGTCCTGCCAGATGGAGGTTTTTCATTTTCCGCAGAAACTACGGCTACATTTCAATTCTCTCCAGCTTGTCACAAAAATCACCCTTTTGTGAATAACTGAAGCCAAATACGGGCCTAAAGTAAACAGTGCGTTAATATATGCCATCAGTTCTTCCAGCGCCAACGCCCCCGAAGGTGGGGTGGAAATTAATTTCCCACACTTTCTTCGGCCTGAACCAACTCCTCCATGCGCGCGGCAAGTGCACCCCGTGTGTTCTTATAAACGTTACTTTGCCTTTGCGAGATCTTGAAGAGCGGGAGAAATTATTGTTACACTGCAGCGAAACGGGCTGTGTTGAACCGGGTGCGCACATGTGGCCATGTTTACGTTGGGTTAAAAGCAAAGCACCACGAATCGATTCCGCCGCTATCGGGTGCTGGGAAAAAGAGGAAGTTTCGCGAGGGGACGAGTGTGTCACATGTCAGATGAGCGTCTGATTCGAAAGGACATAAACACACACACAGACGCATACACGCACGGGGGGAAGGGCGGCTCGTCCATGACATGGGTGTCAGCTTATGATATTTGCCAACGCACGCCCATCCCTCTCATCCATCAGTGTTGCATTCATCTGTGAACGGGAAGTGTTGCGTTTCCCGTGCTGTCGAACCCTGGTGGAGGAAATGCTAACAACAGTTCGGCACACACCGAGCCTTCACCGAGATGACTTTCACCAGGCACCGGCTTTGAAGATGACAGGCTGAAACAATAACATCAACCGGCGCCATCGGACGCTTTTCCGGAGGTCGAAAAAATACAGGACTTCAGGACTTCCTCCCGATACCCCCGATGGAAGGAAAATTAATCATCGTAACGGTAAAGTGCAGCCTAGAACGTCTGTATCAAATTCAGCACCGGGTAATGCCGGGGGAACGCGAGTGTGATTGAGATTGATTAGAGGAAAAATTATGTTGATAGCCTACGGAGGATGGTTGGAAGAAGACACCCGTGGCGGAAACAATGGAAGGGGTCTGGTGCTACAGATAAAAATGCGAGTATGCCCTGATGCCTGATGGGTCGTAAATGGAGAAACAATACGGACACACGGCTCCTCGTCGTTCGTCCTTGGACGCTGTTTTTCTTTTCCTCCCGTTGTTCCTTTGTCGATTTGTCTAGCGTTTCCTTCGGGTGACATTCTTAAAGCTGGCCCCATCAAGAACGTCACGGACGGGCTGGGATGAGATATGGGGATGGGGATTGGATGTCGCAAGGAAATACAGATCTTGCACTAAGCCGCAGCTATTTGTATCGATAATGGAACCCATTCGTTGATTTAGGCGGCAGTAGAACAAGCCGAAGCCAAAGTGGTGTCTTCTAGGGCGGAGGAGAGTTGCCCAACGATTTTCTCAAACAATATCAACCCCATGTGAGCCGGTTTATGCAGGAGGCAGATTCAAATGTCATCCACCAAGTTAAGCAAGTGTTCTTTAGGTTCATGGTGAAAGCAATCGATCATTGTTAATGATAAATTCATTTATTCCGCCTTGAAACTTCTTGCACAGCAGGAAAGATTTCTTTCGGCTTATGAAAAGGGGTTTAAGTGTCGATAAAATAGAATGAAATGAAAAAAATGAACCACTTATCAAAAATATTCTCCCGATAAAAAGTGTTAATGTTAGAAACAACTAACGCCGACTAAATCACAACTGCTGTTTTAACAAAAAATGGCACTTTAGACAATTTTAAGAAAAACATATTTTTTTAAACCGCCAGGATCAAACCTTCGTGCAGTACGAAAACACATCAAGGGAAATTTTGAACACATGGGCTCAGGTGCTACAATTTAAAATGTATGAACATGATTGCAAAACCGCTCGAGGAGGCAAACATTTCATCATTGAAGAGTTCGAGCAGAAAAAAAAAATCTGCACTGCGTGCCAATTATTTGTCCGCTCCTTTCAACCCATCATAAACATCATCATCGTCGTCCACGTCGTCTTTAGCTGAGGAGAACTTATGAGTAAAAATCAAACTACCGACCCACTCGAAACAGGAAGCAACGGGTTTGAGCCCAAAGTTTACTCAGCTGCTTGATATTGCTGCTTTGGCAGCTCCCGTCGGTCTGCGTTGCATGTCTGCGACAATATTATCACCTTCACTTTTACCCTCTCAAATATTTATTCCATTGCATCAGCTATTCATGGAACAGCGACAAGGACATCGTAGGTGGAAACAGAAAGCAGGAGTACAGCATCAACACCAAGGCACGAGCAAGAAGGTACTACTTATATGGGTGAAGTTGTGGCGGTGCAATTTTTTGTAAGTTCATTTTTCCGCTTTTCATTTCCGCTCTTGCCCGAAGCCCGAAAACCCAACCAGGTGCCACCAAGCTTGCCGGAAGTGTGTGTGTGTATCGAAGAAAAAATCGGTCTAGTCTGTCGTACAGTGTAAAAATACCTCTGTCTACAGGGACCATACGCTAGGGATTTCTTTTTGTGCACGTATCCCCTGACAACACGTACGTCACCGGCTTCCGCGCCCAGAGAAAAGTCCAAAGAACACAAACATAGCTTCGCCGGAGGTTTGCATCGGTGGCCCCGACGCGTCTCGGTTTTATTTCCCCTCTTTCACCGGATCGTTTTTTTTAACCGACACAGTGGCCCCCTTTTCCATCACCTTTCCAAGTTGTTCGCCTCAGACGGGCCCCGCTTGCAGGACGCAATCTGAATCTGCTATCTGGGGCTGATGATAAGAATAATATTTTATTCATCGGCGGCACATGATTCCCGGCTGGACCGACTCCACCGGCTGGGGTGAATGGTAAAAAAAAAAAAGTTAGACAATGCGGAAGATGATTACGAAATTTTCCTTCCGGATATGTGTGTGAGCCGCAGGGCAGGAGCAACAGTCTGCGGAAAGAGAGCGCTTCCCTCGTTTGCCGTATACAACGCAGTAATCAGCAGGAGAGGAATGGAAGTGGAGGGAAAAATTGATCCAAAGCAACGGGGGATGAATTAAAGATCGCTATCGGAAGTCTGGAAGGCACTGGACTGTAATGAATTTTAATCGAAAATCATAATTCTTTCGTAACTCCTTCAACTTTCCCGACGTCCTGCCAGAGGCCTTTCCTGGATCAATGGCTTATAGACTTGAAAAGCCAGTTATTGATAGTTTGCATGTTAATTTTGATACGACGATATATTTGAACGTATTTTTAAATAAAACAAAAATGTAGAAAAGCCAAATCGACTACACTTTTAATACTGCTTAAGCGTGTCACCTTCTCCTTTACCTTATAAAATAAGTTCCAAACGTGTCAAAACATTTTAAAGAGAACTGTTCAATTCGAATCGCTTTAATTATTTCTCAAGTCGGTCACCATTTCATGTTGCATACCTCCCGCAAAAAAGGGTCCCATAAATAACGCAAAATGCTGAAATAAGAATCAAGCTTTTTTTAAACAAAAAACAAAAAAGCGCCACAAAAACCGACTGCGCATCCCAGGGCACTGGAGGCACAATGCAAATTTTATTTTCCATTAATTCTAGCTTCCCGCCCTGGAGGCTCGGACTTGCTTGTTGTTCCAGATGTTGCAGCTTTCTCGCAAGCTCGATCGCTGGAGCCGCCCGGGGGCAAGCGGAGGACAACAAGTTTCGTTACAAATTTGTCCATAAATAATTGCCCCCAAAGTGTTTTCCCAGCGAGCTGTGTGTGTAGGCGTTTGTGTGTTGAATGGTAGAGGTAGTGGGTAGTTGGGCGCAAGGATTCGTTTAATTTCTCTACCTCCAGAATGCTCATCCTTGCAACTTGCCCGGCTTTTTGTGTAGCTCCTTCACCCGGGAAATCGCGGAAATTTCATTTCTCTCTCGTTTTGTGAACTGTTTTTTTTTTAAACTGAAGTAAAGCAGTAACAACAAGAGGTTAAAGGAATGCTATTCACTTCATGGTATGGTCGGCGGTGGCTTTGCTCCCGGCGTAAGTGCAGGGCGTAAGACGTACTGCTGGTCGGGTTTCGGAAATCTCAACTTTCCCAGCGCGAGCCGGATTGTGCCCGAGTTTGCCGATGCGGTGTGTCCTATAAATTTGCAACACGAGCCTCCACGAGCAATGGTTGGGTTTGGTGAGGAACTCGGAAAACTGTGCAGAGAAACAACCACAACCACAGCCGTAAGGGCGGGTTTGCCGGAGAGGGGGCGTAGTACGGTGCGCTTGACCATCGGACAAAGTTTTATCTGCTTCAGCCAAAAAACGACACATCTTCCAAGAAGCTTGCGGATCATCGCAAAGTTTGGCACCTGCTGTTGCTGGCGAAAATTGCGCTACAACTCCGAAGAGCAAAAGGCCGGCCCTTGTATTCCGATGTGTCAATGTTTGACATGGATAAAATGCTCAACCCCCGGAGGGCGGGTCGCGAGTGGAGGTGGGACTTTTCAAGTTTTTCGCATTTCTTGAGCAGGTTTTCTCCGCCCCGCTTGCAGCTGTTTTGCTCTTTCGGTCGAACAACGCGACACCGCAGCCAGTGTTCGCACATTTTCGTGTCAGGAATAATGAAAATAAAGCCATTAAATTTCATTCTGTATATCTTCCGACTACGAGGAAGAATCGAGTGACACCTTACGACCTTCACCAGGGGGGAGCTAATGGATGCGCCTAACCCCGGCAGGATGAATGCAACACACGGCGAAGGATCGATCTCGACGAAGGATCGAAGCCGGGGGTGTTTTCCCTTCCCGATGCCCCGTTTCCGGGTTTGCGTGGGAGGGGAAGGAACAGAATTTTTCACTTCATTTTATATCCCGACTGCTCGCGCCTCATTTTCCCTCACTTGCCAATAAATGAAATCGTTCTGTTTCGAGCTTCTTAAAGGCACGGAGACCGAAGAAACGGTTCCAAGATGCGGGCCTTCCCTGTCGAGCCGTCGGACTCGGTTCGGTGGAAGGAAATAAATAATTTTAGTACACGAAGTGTCGTTTCGGGAGTTCGCAGGGAAATACAGGTACTAAAAATGGGGGCAATTACAACAACGGGATGGCACGGGGATTCCCTGTTTTGTTCCGCGAGATGCATCTTCGAGGGGAGGATTCTTTGACTTAGATAGAAGAGTGTTACACTGATGAACACGACGGTAGCTGCGCCCCGCAGGATCAAATGGAAAGAACGGAAAAGCGTACGGAAAATGGTAAGTAATGATCTAGTATTTGTATTTTGTACCTTTGGGCAAGATTTTGGTCGATGAGTGTAAAAATTTGCTTTCTGCCAGGGAAATTTCATGTTAAGAATTCACCGCGCGTAGCTTGAAAAGAAAAGAAAGGTTCCGTCTGAAGATTTAAACTAACTGGAGCGCGGGGACAATGTGTTGAAATGAAGGGGAAAAAAACTTTCTAAACATTTTAACACTCTTCATTCTGTGGTACCTAACACGGGTCTTCATTCATCCTTAAATTTGTCATATTTAGCGGGCCATTCCCGTTTTGAGAATGGTTTACTGGAAACCATGGTCCGATAGGTTTTGAAGAAAATATGTTAATTACGGCTGATTTATCGCCACACGTTCCAGTATTTCGCCGTGGCACGCCGACGGTGCTGTTCGGAATTCGAAAAGGCTTTTCGCACGGAATAAAGCCGCCCATGAAAACGGCTTCTTTACGAGCCAAACGGAGATTTTGTGTGAGTTCTCTTTCACAGGCCTTGCCTTGCCGACTGCTTGACCGATTCGCCACAATCTGTGCCACCACGAGAACGGGACCGACGGAGCCCTTCGTGGAAAGTGTCACTTTGAGCCACCAAAGTTCAAGCGAATTGCGGCGATCTCATAAATTCCTGTGAATTATACAACCGGCCACAAACTGGCTCCACTATCGCTCGATGGAGAGATATGAGATACGGAAGCGAGCGGAAGGAGCTGAACCGTTTTCTGTATTTTCTTCTTGTTTTTCGTTCTCCGTGCGTACTGTACGGCGATAAGGTCCAGTTGAGAGAGTCCCTTGGATTTTTCGCGCGGGAATCGTCTGGCCAAACGGACCGTTCGTAGCGGGAAACCGGTGGGAAAAACCGACGGTTTCAGTAAATTAACTTCATAAGCAAGGTTACGTGCTTGCCGGACATATTCAAATAGACCATAGGAAGGGGTCATTTGACTCATTGGGGAACCGAGTTTCAAGGCGCTTCGACAAAATTCGTCAAGCCCTTCCCGCCGATTACTATCCATCCACCCGAGGAACGAACATGAACGGCGAGGGTTGTAAAGATGGCTTATAAATTCGCTTGCAACTTGTTTTATGACATTAACGGCGTTTAATTTGATG
Source organism: Anopheles atroparvus (assembly GCA_914969975.1). NCBI lineage: Eukaryota > Metazoa > Arthropoda > Insecta > Diptera > Culicidae > Anopheles > Anopheles atroparvus. The sequence goes on along the minus strand of CAJZCY010000001.1, from coordinate 44,356,337 downwards.
TAATTGCTGCGAGCGCTGCCGGAAACGTTTGATGGTCAGTGAGATGGTCGTTTGCTACAGAAACGTTATGTTCCGTGCGTAAGAACCACACTTTAGAGGCACTCGGTGTAGTTGTGCGTTCGTTCAAACGACATCAAATCAAGGGATTGTTATCCTCCCTCCGAAAAAGTAACATAAACTGACCGATTGTGTTAAAAACTTCCCTTATTTACGAAAGCAAACATTATTGCATGGAAATGTTCCGAACATAATGAATTGTTCTATTTGAAATACTTTACGAACATTTATTCCCTTTCTGTTGGCAGTCGAATACTGAAGTTGAAATGCATCTTTATCTTCTCAATTCCTCAGTTCAAAGTTTGTTTGCAGCAATAGTCCTCGGGACGCCCTTTGAATGACATCTTATTCACAGGACTTTTCTCATTCATGCAGTTGAAGCTTATGACATTTACAACCAGCTTAGGGCTCCTGCAGGGCAGCGCTTTGAAAGGCCACATCGTGGTTACTTCATTCCGAGTCCGATGTCCGCTAGCTCGAGCTTCGTTACAGCACCGCATTCAACTTTAATCCTATACCACCTTACTTGAAGTGTGGATGCATTCATTCCCTTTTGCGACCGCATATTTCATCCGTTCGCCCGTGCACGAAAGAAACGTTGAGGTCTCTTGTGTTCTCGATTTGCGAAGCTAAATGCTGGCACTTTAATCTTTCTCCTTTGGCTCACGTCAATTGGCTACCATCGACCGGTCGAAGGACATTTAAAGCGTAGCTACCGGTCCGGTTCGTTCGCCCGAAAGTTAAATAGAAGTTGCAGCAAAGCGAAGTAAATATAGACGTGGCGTGCGACCTATTGCCGGCGACGGTATAATTAGCAAGCAGTTTTTCTTCACCTTCCCAAAGTTCGTTCCATTCGTCACAATTTAATCCTGCGGTAGTGGCAACATTACGGCCCCTTACTAAACACGGCCGTCTTCGAGGGCTCTAACGAAACGGATATTTCTCCGTCATCCATGAAACGACCGCGGTTATTCGTGCAAAACGCACGGAACTGTGTATGGATGTCGATGTTAGTGTGTAGGTGTCGAGCAAAGGTTGAGGCTAATCACACGATTGACTAGGTATTCGTGAGCCATGAACCTATAAAGCGACCCAATTTCTGGAAAAAGGATCTACGCAGCCCCGTTCAAGGTTATCGTGGGAAAACTCTCTCCACCCGGGAGACAAGCAAACACATTCGAGACGACAACAAATGATAAAAACGGCACGATTGGAAGCAGGGCATTACTATGCGACGGCTTTTGTCGGAACAAATGGACCATCGAAATAAAGCGACTTATAATGGGGAAAGCTTTTCCGTTGTTGTTCGTTTGTTTCAATTCTAATCGGATTGGTTCTGTTCCACCAACAATCGATGAAAGCCGTTGACCATCCTCAAGATACCGGGGACGTTTTTAATCCCTTTACGAACACGGTCTTCTGTGAACGAAATCCTGGAGCTACGTGATTTTCATTTATTCCAATACTCTCGTAAAAAAGTGGTAATGAATTCAAACGATTATGGGTCTGTTCAAAATTGCAAGGTAGTTAGCGGATTTCACACAATTCCGAGAATCTTACACTTCTTAGGTTCGTTTGTTGATCTTTTTTATTCCATGGCTATAAGCGAAATATTTTGTTCGCGAATCCGCGAATCAGTTCTTTATTCTGCCAATGCAAACAGGAGATTACCCGGTACCTTGTGTGCAGCATATCATTTCCATTTGACATTTTCTCCAGCGTTCCCTTCCATCGTCCTTTGAGCTCAAGGGAGAATTGGAAACGCTGCTACTTCGCAGCTTTCCGATGCCACTTGCGTTGTTTATGAATCTCGAGTAACGCGCTTCGCAATCCCGCTCCTTCGCCCGTTGTGATGCGAAAACGAGCCGGAAAATGTTGCTCAAAGGTAAATAAACGGTTCCCGTTGCCATCGCGTTCGCTCCATTCATCTCTATTGCATACTTCTCCACGGTCGCGTCAACGCGCTCGGTAATGTAAACAGCATTACTATTACGCTGTTCGGCGGACGGATGGACCTCTGAAGGCGTCGTCTTCGTCGCTGGACCGTTAGTCACGGCCATAAACCACTGACTAAGCAGATCGACTTCTTTATGCAGCTCTCGGGTGACGGGGGGTTTTTTTCTTGTGTTGTCGCGACTCGCCAGGCTATCTATGGAATAATGTGACCGTTGGTTCGCAGAAGAATTTTTTTAAAATAGGATACGATCCGGCAAGGCGGGAAAAGGCGAAATGGTAAGGGTAGAGAATATTTGCTTGCAACCTGAGCGTTCGTTGAAAAAAAAAGTTAAGATTCAGTGCTGAAGACCGTCTCGTTTGTTTAAATTAGTTTATTATTTTTATTTATACTAAACATTACTCATAAAATACCATGCTCCTGTTAATTTTTGCATCTTACATAGAGAAAACATAATACTACTGGAAGCGAATTGAGGGCATATGATATGATATCGATCGCACAAAAACCAACTAACGCTGGTACAATGTAGCTCTGGTATGTAGCCACAACGTCACTATCAAGCGCATGATAATACTCTTATCGTCAATTATGAATTTATCGCAATCAACGCATAGATAACCACGAAAAGTAGAACGGCACGAGTCAGCGAACGCCGGTTTTTGAAATTCTCTGTTCGCGGGAAACACGACAGCGCGCGCTTCCATGAAATGAACTTTCAAGCGGTTCATTCAAGGTGCCGCAAAATTCACGGTTCCACGAAAACATCGCGCGAAGGCATTTTCGAACGATTCATTTCTTTTTCGGGGAGTTCATTTAAACTCGAATGAACGACCGAAAACACTTGTCGGAATGTTTTGAATTCATCTCGAACGTCAATCGAATAATTATGTATGCAGCAGTTACAAACCTTCAGTAAATCCCGTATTATTGCTTCCTCAAACAACATTACCGATTTGACCAAATCGTCCTTTTGAAATAAGATGGAACGCCAAGCAGTCCAGCGACCGCGAGCCTCGAAAGATCGACAAAAAACACTTGGCAAAAAATTGGTGCAAGATGCGGCGCTCAGGATTGTGTTAAACATTGCTTCCATGGCCATTTCCCTCTCATACCATTTTTAATTTTGTTGTTTTACATGTTTTACTCCTCTGCATTATTGATGAATAAAAAGAAAGGCATGCAAGGCGAAATTTGAATATGATATATTTTTAATTACAAAACAATCAACGCTTTCCACGGCTGTTTTCAACTACGGAAACCTACCGGATCTTGTAACTGCACAAGGCTGACTATCAACATCATTTTTCCCCCAGTCAAACTCAAGCACACAAGCACGCACCCTCGACTGTGAACCGGTCCGCATTCGGTAGCTTCAGGAATAATTAATTTCGCCTGCTTTCGTCAAAGTGTCTGATTTTTAGGACGGAAGAAACCTTCTTCATCTCACAGCGCTGTTCTACCTTTCTTGCTAGCTGATTCTTCAATCATTTCCTTAGTTATTTCTTCTTCCCTTGCCTCGGACACATTTTAGGGAGAATCCTTCTCTTTAGCATCCTTCAAATGTGTACGCATTTTTTGTCGAGCAGATTCTTTCGCGGCCCTTCTGTCCCGAGATGTCACCCGTTGAAACCCGTTCTCCCCTGTCCTGCGTCTACTGCTCCCTCCACTAACTTATGCGGATTAAGGCAAACATCTTTTAATCAACACATTTCCAGTGAACGAGAACCAGATGTTTCAGTTCCGCCAAACCACAGAGCTGGGAATGAATGCAGGCTGGCGATTTGGTTGCCACTTGGACTACATTGACGGGAAGCAAAGCAAAAAAATACAAATACAATCGCGGTCAACCGAAACCGTGCCATACGGTTTCTTGAAGGATGTTCCTGTCCAGTAACACTTTTAATTAAAGTGACGCTACCATTCGACGCCGAAATTCAGCTCTTTTCGGCACGGTGGCCACTGGCGAAACCAACTCTTCCGAAGGGGAAACTTATAACACCATTGCCGTGCCGCCTGCGCCATCCAAATCTCGCGGGATGCGTTTTGGATGGCGGAGCTAGAATGAAGCGAACCGTACCGCACGGCTCAACATTACTTATTTATAGTGAGCTTTTCACCGCCACGCGGGAATGCAAAGTAGGAACATTGCCAAATGGCCATTACCCATTGACGCCCAGGCTTTGGTCGGAAAAATCCGTACCGATCCGAAAAATAAAACTTCCTTTTTTCCCCGACATGCCATCCGAGGCCCTCCGGGAGTCTCACCAGGAATAAATTATCCGTTGGTGCGCTTTACCAGTCTCCCACGCTTCCCATTTTTTCCCATTGTTTTGCACTAATTTTATATGACTTCTGTTTTTGTTTCCGTTCCGTTTTCGACTAGAATAACCATTAGAAAGCCAAACCAAGGGCTGCCCGTACCTGCACAACCGTCGGTCGGACTCTATAAGAGGTCCGTTTGTTTCCATTTGTGCTGGAGCTCGAACCGCCGATAGGGAAAATATGAATCCAGCGGACGGAGGGGGTTAGAGAAAACATACCACCAGCGTCCACCGTCACCACTAATGGTCAAATGTAAAAATAAAAATTACCGAAAATCCCTCTCACTAACACCGCGCACGGGGCCGCTTTCCCTTGGGGCAAGCGAAGGAATTTTCTCGGTCGGTCGTGGAAATCGACCAGGTTGGGCCCATGCTATATTGCACGCATTGCTGCTGGCAGTACTCGCTTCCGGTCGTTGACTTCCCGATACGGATTCGCGAAACACGCTACACGCGCGAACCTTTCGAGAACCTAAACGATGCCGAGCGGGGGAATATCCCAGAGGGGAAAACTTTGGTTTTATTAATTTATGATCTAATTTCATTTCGGCTCCCGTTTGCCCATCGCATTGGCAACTGTCGGTTGTGTTTGTAGTCGTGGATGGAAAAGGGTGATTCATGCATGGGAGGAAAGCAAAGTACAGCGTGGCAGAAAGAGTGCGAGTTCAAATGATTTGTATTTGCAAGGGAAATACAGTTCGAGAAACAAGGGCATTACAGGGCAAAGGACAATTGAATCAAACTGAAATCATGAAAAAAAATCCTCATTCCATTTTCGATTTCCCTGCTCTGTCGATGCGTATCGCAGCCGTGTAGTCCTTCATGGTATATCGATGATTGCGATCAAGAATATTAATTGCTATCAGGACGTGTTACATCAATACGCAACACCCCTATGTAAAGCGGCTTAACCCTACATTTGAGCCTAGAACACATGCTCGTCCTTTTAAAAAAATGCCCGGGTCTTCTACGCATATGTATCATAAACTCACCCATTGTTGCCCTTACCCTTGAGCGACCCTTAGAAAAATCGTTTTTAGTGCCTTAATTATAGCTGCATTCATTCGTCGGTTACATTTTCCGCATTCGCGGAGGGCTATAATTTAAATTATGCTCCTAATTGTTGCGAAATGAACATACGCACGCAGAGATCTATGGTCGGTTTGGGTTCGCTGCAGAGGGACAATTGCGAAAGGATGCGTGCAGGAGATGATGAACGGCTACTGCAGAGGAGTCAAATGAATTGAAGAAATGGATACGTTCGACTAAAAGGTATTCGTAGCGATTTTATTACGCTAATGTAGAGGAGTTTGTCTTTTGCATTTCGTTCAAAGTAAAATGAAGATCAAAGGATATGATGATTTAATTTAATTTGAACTATACTTCCTTGCCTAACAATTTTAAAGAATGTAGATCAAATAATTTTCTCGGGAGTTCGCTTATGAAAACTTTGCGACAAGGTGTATTTTATTTTACTTGATACGGACGTGTCAACTTGTAGCTTTTTAATTACTTAAAATCTACCACACAATGGTTTTATGTGATAGAAGCGCCATGAGTGTTCTGTTCATTCTTCTGTTTGAATATTTGATTGGTTTCTAAAAGCTCTACAAACGCGAAATAAGCACCTCCGAGCGGCTTATGGCACATTAACAGGTTTATAATTTGAACTGAAACACAGAACAGCTTTTCCGTTCCGTCTCTTATTAGATCATTCCTATCGCCCGGTGGTCCCGCGCCAGACGCGAGGCCAGCAACCAACAGGTAATAAAACGGGATCGTTTAATTTTATTTGCCCCGCTAAAACTGGAGCCGGGTGTGAAAAGAATCCTGGCGTGGCTGCCACCCAAAAGGGAAAGCCCGACCCCGGGGGAAATGGTCTCCGGTTTTTGCATTAGCACACCATCGCCGTGCCGTGACGAATGTTGGTGGTTCTGCTGGCAGCATGAGAGCATCCGTGCCGATCCAGTTTCGTTTCCTTGCGGCCCGATGCTGCCCGAACCATTGCTTCGAGCATCCCGGCGTGGATTCCCGCAAGGTTCAATTCCTCGGGCCCGCGGGATGTGGTTTGGAATGTTTACTTAAGCGAAATTTCCTCCCAATTTCATTTTACGACTAGGGCGGATGGATGCGGTGGCGACGGAAGCGGTGGAGACGGCAGGCAAAACCCCAGAGCGGGGATGCTGGATTCAGCTGCTGCCAAAAGTTCGTCAAGGAAAGGCGTCCCAACGTGGGTGAAGGACGAGCGGCGCCGAGATGGTACGAGTATCATTTTCGTCTAGGCAAGGATCTATAAAAACTTGCCCCTTTTCTAGATCCTGCGGCTAAATGTCCCACTGTGGGTAAGGCGTAGGTACATTAGAGCCAGCAAGGCGCAGTTTCATTTTTCTTCGAGGAAGCGAACTCGAACCGACGGGGTATTATAGATGCGACGAGTAGTTTAACCCGATGGCTGGGAAAGGGTAATGGAAAACTCAAAATATGAATGGGTCCTGGTGTTTTAGAAATAACTAGAGGAAAAAGAAAGCAAATGAAGAATTTAGTGTCTGAGATCACCAACTATCTTTAAGAAATAATTAATCTCCGTATCCAAATACTTACATAGGCATAAGTTTTAGACCCCAAAAATAACTTATTTTAATGTAAACAACGGTTAGCTTGTAAATGAAGTTACTTATTCAATTGGTTAAATTAAACGATAAAGCTACGCAAACCAAAGTAACGTGGAGTACGCAACGAATAATTAGATGAACCGTCTAAATCCATCGCCATGATGTTGCTTAGGCGCAGTTGCTCATAATGACGGGTCTTGTGGGTCGTGTCGATTGATCCTGGCAGTGGCACCCTTGTGACAGGTGTTCCACAGCGGTAAGTTCAAGTGGAATGCCATATGAAGCGGGTCTCTCGGCATTCCAAAATCCAGCTGGCATGCTACACTTCAAAGCAAAGTGCTGCTTTATATTCCAAAAGTTAATATTAAGCACGCCTCGGCAAACGAAGTCTTGCCAAAAACACACACACACATACACAAACGAGCACGCGAGTACTGATGATGAACAAATAACGCAAATTACGACAAAAACCATCCCTGGCGCCAACTGCACTCAGTTCGGCGTGCACGAAAATGTTACCATCGTCCACAGTGCCTCCTTCCCCGTGTTGCTGCTGTTCGCTTCCCTTCACGGACATGCGTGTTTTCCGGCGTCGCAAAACAGTACACGCAGGGGGGAAAAAAAAGGAAAAACCCCCAGCTTCCACTGAGTGCTTTGTGTGCGAAGGAAATCTTTTCCACTCGCTCGGAGGTTCGATTTTCGCATCCCCTTTCGCCGGCGGAGGGATGCAGACGACGCGTCCTTCCGACGACGGTTTGGCGCGCCAGTCTGGCGCCGCCGATAAAACGAGTCCCGTGCCGTGGGGCCATGAGTGTCGGCAGTCGTCAGTGCGTCGACTGGCGGCTGGATGTAAGGATTCGCTGATGGTACTGAGCGAGGACACAGCTCTCAAATAACCGCCCATGATCACCATGGTGTCGGTGGTGGGAACGGGGCGTCTGCACAACTGTTGCTGGACCAGTTGTTGCCCTCTCGGACCGGGTCGCTTTTCACTGATTGCACCCGGTCGAGTTTCATTGAAAACAGGGCGGGAATTTGTATGTAATCTGTAATAAGTCCTGACAGGGACTACTTCCGCTGTTATCGAATAGTGGGAACCGAAGTGTAGTCTCGAGAATATAAGCATTTGTTAATTTAATTAAACCTTCACATTGCGCTCAATATTTTGTGTTCCATCAGTGTGATCTGGTAGAGCGCTTGAAGAAGTAAGGCAAAAATAACGCATTACTGCATACATGCTTAAATTAAATTCTGTTGCGGTGAAAAAAAAAAATCAGTACCCTACGTTCCACAGCCAGAGCATAGCGATTCGCCAGACAAACAGCGATGATCTTATTACGATTTAATTAACGACAAACAAACAATTTCTGGTCCTCTCGATTCTCTGGTCCTCCCCCCAACCCCCCCCCCCCCCCCTCCCAGGCTGTTTGCTACGTACATCTCCTAAATAAACAAATCAATATGCTGTCGTTTTGATCGCATCATCTTTCAGCTCCAAAGTCTTGCTCCTGACAGCAGCTACGGTTTTGCCGTTGTCTCGTGGGTTGCTTCCCTTTTTTCCGTGTCTAATTTGAATATAAAGTCAGCAGATGAACCCCTGCACATAACATTTACAAGCTTGTTTGATTTTTTGCCCGTTGCGAAGAAAAAGTCATTCTAAGTGGCGGGTTGACAGAAAAGGGGAAAACGGAGTGCAGTGGTGCAATTAAACGCTAGCAGGCCGTAACGGAGGCAAGACATTGAGGTTTTCTTCAATATTTTTTTTTCCTTCCCTTCTGTTTCCGCTTCCTGCGGGGGTGAACAGATTTTCTGAAGTGTGTGTTCACAAACTGCACGAAAAATACGCTAACCGGCCGTCCGTGTGCTAGCCGAGAGGATTTAATTGAATGGAACCAATCAACCTTCCATTTAAGCACGGCTCCGAGGTGCACCTCCCACTTTCGTGCCCCGAAGGCGCCGGTAGTCGCTTGCGAAAAGTGCTTCAGTAAATTGATTTTTTCCACCGAGAAAACCCGAAGGCCGGCTTCCGACTGGCGGACGACCTGCAAGCAGACTTGTAAGTCGCTCGTGAGCAGAACGAAGTCAATTAGGATATTTATTTTGTCTCTACAGCTACAGAAAAAGGACCGTTTCTCAGCAGATTTACTTGTGCAAATACTTTGTACGTGGACGATTTTTGAATTAAAATCGTTTATACACACACATTGAAATAAGATTTCTTTTAAATTTAATCGCTATAGTGAAGAGCATAAATGCTTAATGCATTTAAAGCATATTAGGTGCTTGAAGTTGATTTTATGTTAACTAAAGCATCAATGCACACTGACATCTTTCCGGACGATCAACATGGAAGTAAGACGGACATTTTGTCTTTTACTTAAAATTGAAAACAGAATTGGATCTCAGCCAAACGTGACCAAACCTTACTCAACAGTTCAAACAGCTGAGCTTGACGAGCATACGGATGATCAGAGCGAAAATAACTGCACTTTAAGCACTGTGTACGTAATTATTGCACTCGAACGAACCATTTTGCATGGCTTACACGGCTTCGCTCTCAGCAATGGTAACAAACTTTCCCTCCATCTCCCTACGCGACGACGCTGGGATGGTTGGCCCAAAGTTAAAAGCATTTCCTAATACTTCTACCAACCACAAACGCTGGGTGAAGATGACGTCTGCATCGTGCTTGCGAACCGTACGAATGGATGAAGTAAAATTCGTTCCTTATCCGATTAAGGGCGTATTGAAAGCACATGTTATTTATTTGATTGTGGCTCTGGAAAGAATCGAAGGGGCAGACCGTGCAGCCTAGGTTCGCTTCCCGGCACTCGCAGCTGGTCCTTGTTGCTTTGATTTCACTTATACGTGCTCTGGAGCTTTTCTAATCCAGCTGTCGGTGGAAAATTACAGTAACAGGCTAAACTTTAGGGCAGTACAGTCATATTTGCCTGCTGCCAAGAATATGTCTGAGTTAACATGATGCAGAACTATTTGATGGCAGCTTAGCTTAAAGTGAATGAGGTTAAAAAATTGAAAGAAAAGCAATCATTTGAATTCCATTCATAGCACCTCTAGTGGAAAGTAAACAAAATTTAGGTGAAATGATACCGTTTTAAAGTTCAAAGATTTAAAGAAATCAAAATGTCCACAGCAGAAGTCAGTTATGCTAATGGGGGACTCCACAAGACTTAACCCCTTTACTATATTTGCAATTGGCTGAACACACTTCGAGGTGGACGTCTCACAATTATCTCACGTTTATTCTCCGGAGAACAGATTCTGAAATAAAATATAAATAATTTCCCTTTATCTTATAATTAAAATCCGTTTACGTTTATTTACAAAATAAACTTCCATCAGGACGCTTCTCTTAGTGGGTTTGAAAATGGGAGCAAAACAAATTGCTCCCTTTTCCAAATGGTACCCTCTCTTTTGTACCTTGCTCCATCAAACTGGGAGCTGGCCAAATTTGTATCCCTACGAACTTGCAACCAGGAGCAAGGAAAGCCTTGAGGCTGATGGAAATAGATTTTCTTTACTTTGACGTTAAGCTGTCCCCCCGAAATGATGCGCTTTTATTCCAACAATGAGGGAGAAAAGAAAATGTGACGAGCAGCTTCTGTCATTTGCTTCATCTTGTTTTGGAAATTACATTTCCTTTGGTTCTTTTCTTCGTACCGACCGGTTTTTTGTTCATTCAAACGTTCTTTGTATTATTTAACTTTCTAAGAGATACCCGCTGGAAAGCATAAGTATAAACTGCTTACCAATTCATGGGGGAACGAATAGTAGTGTCCTATCAAAGCTATACTTTATTAGAAAAATATGAACAGCTTACCTGTTCAGCAAATATTCAGCAAAATTTATTTCAATCAAATAAAACAATTTTAGTCATGTTTAGGACACAAATTTGTAAAATAAAAGCAGTAAAAGGATTAAAACTAGAAGCTTTTCGAGGAATCCGTTCAACGATATTTATTATTTAAGTACCGTTGGGCGTGAATCTTTCCTTATGTCAATAGCACGAACGTCGGTCTTATCCCAAGTATCAACGTTTGTTAGCGCACACCGCTCATTATCTATTAAACACACGAACGAAAACTACACCCATGTGCATCACTAAGAAGTCTGCGGTGACGAGGGCCGCGATGGAAAGTTCCACGGATCATAAAACGGATCTAACGAGCATCCCACGAACGCGTATAACGACAGTATTTAAGCTTTCGCAGCCGAAAGATCCGTACAGGACGACGGAGCTAATTGCGAAATGCTTTTAAAATTTATGGCCGTCTACGTTTCCTGCCCCTAGGAACTATGAGCAGGTGCTAATTAGGTGAATTAGTTTGGGATGTGAAACGTGCCGGCGGTAGAACAAGGCGATGAACCAAACAAGGCAAGAAACCAAACGAGCGCATCACAAGACGCTTGCTTGAAACTGGAATATGTTTCTTTTTGGAGTGTATTTTTAGTATTGAATATTTGATCTGCACTTAAATTTATTGTTCCAGAAGGAAGAAAGGATGTTAAATATCATTTCTGAATTTTTCATAAGGTTATTTAACTTTTAAGAAAAATATCCTTAGTTTTTTTCAGCTGTTATTGAGGAAGTTTTCAAAACCTTTCAAACCTCAATGCTGATGTTGATTATACTGAAAAAAAATATTTTAAGATACTAAAGCTCCTTGATATAATTTTAGCAGGTTAGTTTCCATTTTTATGAACTTTTGCGAAAAATTTATCATGTTAAGTAATTCAATTTCAAAGGATCAATGTGAAAAATGAGAACACAAAGGTTACAGCATGATTCTAATGTTAAAGTGACTTCACATCGTTTTTCATTTCATCCTAAGACTTCACGCAGTGTTTGTTTTGTAAAGAACTTAACCATCCATAAAATTAAACGGACATTCGGCTAAAAATATTGTTCGTCGTGTCTTTTCTGGAATTACCACAACTGCGCGTGGGTTTCGCGGTTTCCGTTGGTATTTTTATTGTTTGCGTCATGTACATGTTTTTGATGTGCAAATCCTTTTTTCTGCACATTTCTTTGTTCTCTGGCGGTTTTCCGACGATTTTACTCATCACTCACGCATGTAACATGCAACAGACAGCAGCCACAGGTTTACGTGAAAACCTGCGGTGGTTCCGGTGTTGTGCGTCAGTGTATTTCCTTTGATTTAATTAGGATTTCTAAGATTTCTTTTTTTTTCTAACACGCTTAGTAAAATTGGCAGTAAAAATAAAACATTCTACATAAACAAGAGAAGCATAACACAATCTTTGAAAAGATGCTTCACTAGATATTTTGACATTCCTGTAAATTGAACGTGCCAGTACGTTTAACTAATAAATGAAAAAATACAAATCTTCGGATGGGGACTAGACCAGACGTACAACAATTCCCGGAATGAAACTATGCCTCAACGAGGCATGTGTACTTTTCGTGGCCTTTTTTGCAGTTCAAACGCCAAAATTTAACACATGTTGGCCACTTCACGCAGAAATATCTTTGTCTCATCGCTGACATAATCAAGACATTGGAATGGCTACGAATCCGGTTCGGCGGTCCGTCCAGAGGGAATAGTGTTTTGTTTCAGTTCCTCATAAACAAAGAAGCTGATTATGAGGCGAAAGAAAACTGTGGAAATAAACACTTGCTAACCGCCGCCATCGGGAGCGGATCTCCAGCCGGTTTTCAAAGAATCCCACGTTTTCTCACGGAATTGGCAGCATGTGTGCAACATTGTGCTTGCTGGAGTAACACATGGTGCTCGACATTTGCCGTCGCCGCATCGAGAGCTGAACGGTTAAGTTGTGGATTCAAATTGCTGACGACGGTTGAATGATGGTAACAAGTTACTTGACCAAGTGTAAACGCTAAACAACTGCTACGAATACGGTTTTTTCTATCAATGTATAAGTTTTTGTAACAGTTTACAATGTGGCTTCGTTTTAACAACTGTTGGAAAACTTCAATTGGGGAGCCAAAACTGTTTGTATGAGATTAAACATAAACAGAGCATGTTTAACTATAAAAGATTCGTCAGTTCGTTTGTAAAGTATTGCTATTTACAAAACTCTGGAGCTTGTATGGAGCTTGTCTGTGACTCTAAGGAAATATATTGGTGGTAAAACTCTCACGAAAAAAAAGAAGCAACATGTCTATGGCGTATTGTACTTCTTTCAAGAAAATAGTCACCTTTCATCGGCAAGCTGTATAATTTGCCACCGCCTAACGATGTGTGTCACATGCACTGCATTCTAACGAAAGCAGGCGGTATTCTTGTGGAAGGCACAAAATTGAAGAAAAAGATTTGGTGGAAAAAAAACTGCACGCCTCAGCCGACGCAACGTGGTTGGTGCACCCCCACAATAGTCGAAACCGAATTCGTACTGTGCAGATGATGCGTGCTGTTTAGAAGAGCGATTTCTCTAGTGCGACCGAGACTCGTGCAACGAAACACACCAGATTTAAGGCTACCAGCGGTGTCCCAAGCCTCCTTCGGCGCGGTATAGCCAACGCTCAAGGGAGGGACAGGAAGTCAGTCAATTGGCAATGAGCCTTAATGAAGCTGAGGGAGGAACGTGAGTCGAATGGCCAAACATTGGCAGCTCGTCGATCGGCGATGACGTCGATAATGATGGATGCAGTGCTGCAGGAGGGAAAAAGCGAATAAAAAATAAGGGGCCCGTCTGGGGTTAGGGCAAATGCGGCAGTTTTTCTTCTGCCCTGGAGCCTGGACCGCGTAGTGCGTAGCAGACGAACGGTGACGAAATGCGTACGTGAATATCCGAGATTTATTTGATGTCGTTGCCTTCATGCGTCTGCTACGGCAGAGGCTTTGGAAGGAGTGACACAGTAGCTGCTCTGAAAGGGAAAACTGAGAAGTTCCATGGGAAAAAAACAATTGAGGGAGGTTAAAGGGATTTCCTTGACTTTACTCCAGTTTTGAAGGAAACGGTCCATGTTTGTGATGGTAGATGTAAAACATGCTGCAAAGCTATATTGTACGCAAATCACGCACTGAATAAGTTGTTCAAATGGTTTTCCAGGCGCATGCTCATCTGATTATCATTATTAAAGATTGGGTATGCTTTACATAATTATCCTTGTTCAATGATAATCCATAAAACTTCGTTGATTAGTTTATGTTTTCCTTGAAATGTTTTAAGGCGAGTTTTGTGGAGCAAATTTCTTTTATCACATAAAAAGAGTGACTATTTTTTAATGTGAACAAATGATGTTGCGTTAAACGAAGGAAAAAAAAATGCTAGACCGGCGCTTCTTTCAATAAAAAGATGTAAAACACATCTAGTACGTAAATAATCACACAAACGTGCCTGTTGTTTTCGGTGTTCAGGTTGAATTTTCACGATTTCACGATGCTCCAAACGACTGGAGCAACTGTTGGCGCCATAACCCCCTTTCAAGTCAACGAGCGTAACACATTTTTCCACTTCATTTTTATTTCTTCATCGCAGCAGAAGCGAAAATGATCGATTCCTGCTCTGTTCTTAAACGCTCCGCTGGCGGCTCCCATAAAAAAAGAACGCTGTTTGCCCTGTTGACCTAGATGGCAATAAAAATAGCAATTACGAATACGAAATTCCTCGAACAGTCAACCAGGCAGCCAACCACTTCCTGCGTCCACACAGGAAACACAACAGTCAGTGGCCAAAAAGGAACAAAACTCCCAAAACATGCAACGGTCTAATTACTTTAAGGACGCAGCGTTTCTGGAGTGTGCGAAGGGGCGAAGCTGTTTCTTGCCGCGCCGCATCTCCAGAAGTAAACCGTTTACGGCCAGAACGCGAGAGGCGAAGCTTTAATTGACGCAGCCGAGGTTGGAGAATGCAATAAAAAGCATCTGCGCTGGGTAAGAAATTGCACACTTTGGCTGATAAAACAACGGTATTAGGGTGACCTAATGGGCTCGGAAGACGGTGGTTAAGAAAGGGGGAGGGCTGGTCTGTTTGAAAAGGTGGTTGTTAAAGCTTGACTAGCTTTTCTGGTGAGAAATTATACCGCCCAGACATCGGTTGGCATTAAACATGGTTATAATGGTATCGTTCTGTGTATCGGTTTTTTAAGTTAAAGCCTCTGATCGATTGATGTGTTTTTTTTCTATGCCGTACAATTTTGGGCTTGGCACATGTTGATTTGAACTGATTCTACTGATAAATTGGTGGTAAATTCACTGTGATAGTAAGAAAATCCCAAATTATACTTTATTTCCTATGGGCGGACTCCATACGAAGGAGGGTAATCTGACAAATAACAACAACTGAGTTTCCTATGCAAGGAATCCTGCTCATGTCGTGTTGTATTGCTATTTCTTCTCTCAATTCTTTGCCGAGGACTTCATGGTAACTAAACAAACAAAACCATCGGACTCGTTTGGAGTAAATTACACGACTAGCGGGAAATGTATGAAGCAAGAACCCCCAGGACGAACGGAGTAACCAGATTTCTCCTGGGAAATCGCAAAACATCGAGTCCATTTTGCAAATAAAAACACAAGTAGTTTGATGAACGCCATCCCCTGAACGCACTCAACGCTAGTGTAACATCCCTGCTGAGTCCTGGCCACTCCCAGCTCCGGCCTCGAGTGGCGTGTGGTAACTAAGTCATTTCTATTAATTTTATGGCTTTCCCTAATACGTTTAATTGACGTTGGAAGTGTTCGGCAAACAAATGGATCGCCATTGCGTTCCTCACCGCTATTCTGGCTCCCTAAGGCTCCCCAGTTTTGGCCAAACTTCCCCCCACTGAAGACAAATCTCACATTCGGCAGATTTATAGCTCACAGTAAGTCGTGCCGACAAGTATCGAGCCGTTCAATTTTCTGCGCCACACAAAACAACGCGTTTGTGCGTCCCAAAGAGTCCTGCAGAGTCCATCGAAGGACTGTCAGTTAATCTGTTAATTTTTGTCTGCATGGGTACGGGTTGGCACAAAACGAACCACCAAGCGAGGGTTCGAAAATGGACGCACATTCTGGGCGAGTGTTACTCAAATCCGACGGGGATCTTTCGGGATATCAATTCAATTAGCAGCTTTTTATGAAATGAGACGCGTCGGGTGGCATCGGAAAGTGCAATTGTGTGTTGGATTTGCACAAATTATCTGCATTAAGTACTTTTTGAATAAATAAAATTTCCCTTTATCCAATATTGCACGCGTATGCAGAGTTTTTCCACTGCAGCGATCTGTCGGTTACTTCATTCCTGCACATTATTTGTGACGGTATCCCCAATGTGGGTACGACTTCGATAACACATCGCTTCTCCATGAAAACTGTTTCGCTGCGAAAAGCCCAATCAATACGAACAACAAGCAATTCAAGTTTATTTATTTAACGTTGCCTTTATTTATCCATTATTTAACATGAAGAACGGTTTTTTTTTGCTTCACTGGATCAATCTAAAGATCTTGCCAGTCCATGTTTCGGACAGAACATTCTGCTGAACACCAAAAAAAAAGGAACCTCGAAAAAGCGTCCAGAACAAAATATTCGGCATGGAACTGGTAGCATCTTCAAACATGCTTTTGAACGACGTTTGGAGAGAAACCCATTACCGTAATTTCTTTTAGAAGTGCTCCGATAGCGACAAGAGAACTACTTGTTTACGGTTTGTTAGCTACTTGAAGAACAATTTTGTTCTACACCACAGAGTCAGGCGTGGCCAGGAAAAAAAAAGGTCAACATTGGCGGGATTCAATGCTGTCGATATCGGGGAGGGAAATTATTTACGTCCCTATCTTTTATTCGATACGACAATATTTTGCGACGAGCGATGAATGAGGGTACGCGTTTCCGTTAAAAAAAAACTCCCCCCCACACAAGCGACCGAAAGCGGCAAAGAAAGTCAATAGATATAAATTTCTGTTATCTTAAACGGATTTTTTCGGGATTTACTTTACGATCGCTGTTTATGCTGGCTTGATTTTCTAGTATATTTTTAAAATCGGTCACACGTAAAGAAAATGTGAAAAATGCCATAAAATGAATGCCTAAAGATTGGAACAACAAACAGAGAGTTTCCTGCAACACACAAGAAACATAACCTGTGTACAATCCCAATGAATGTACGTTTTTCAATTTCCAACGAGAGAAATTAAAAATCAATTTCAAACCATACGCGATTTCTGTTGGTTCGGAAAACGCCAAACATTATTGCCTGAAGCAATTGTATTTTCCTTTAAACCATCGATAACACCGCGTAAGCTGCGACACATCGGGCGACACATTTAATCAAACCGAGCAGGACGACTCGAGGGATGATTGAAAAATGATCACGTTCGGTGCAAATTTATTGTTGTAAAAAGAAACGCTCCGGGACGAGAATCGCAGCGATACTGCCGTCATCGAAAAAATTGTGCAGCGCACCGGCATCACCATCGAATGGTCGTCCGAAGTGCAGCTGGTTGGAAGGAGTAGCGGAAAACGGTCCAATAATGGCTACCGCCTTTCATCACGTGCCTCAGCCATGCCGGACGCCTTGCTTCGGGTGCAAAATGCACGTGGCTGTAAATAGTTCTTGGAGCTTTACCGCGCAACCTGGTGCCGCTAACTCCAACTCGCTCGCGCTACCGATTACGGAAAATTTCATCTTCCGCACGACCGTCGTCGGCCAGCTGTGGCGGAAAAAATCAAGCATTCAACGAAGCTACTCGGCTTTCGCGGACGATCAAACAACAGCCCGAAGAGCACGTGTGGGGGCAGCCAGCTTCGTAAATAGTTCGCTCACTATCGACCTCCGAGGCGCCGGATCTGGGTCCTCACACTGTCGGAAAGGCCCGGGAAATCCTTGCGCGGAGGAAAAAGGCGAACACGGATGCACCATCAACATCTGGGAGCGTCCAAAGGAGCCAAACGGGCAAGCGATCGGTGAGGCGAGCAGCATGATTTATCGTCGTCTTCCGTAAACCGATAGTGTCGGTCTCGGTTTCGGTTCTGGCCTTCGCTTTCTCGCCCAATCGAGCTTCCGGTCACGGCGTGTGCAACATGTGCGCCATTTTACGTAGTTTCGCCCAGATAGGTGCTAACGCTGGTGAGGTCGGTGGGCCAACTGCAATCCATTCATGCTACATAAATGATGATTTTCCCCAAAAATAAACAGCAAGGATGTTGCACAGTTTTATCGGATCACTGGCTAACTTCCTAAGTATCCAAAACACGCACAAGTTTTATTTTAAAGCAATTTGTTTTTAAACAGTTTATGTAACAATGTCATACGTTGCGGTGTACAAATGTAAAAACGAAGCTAATCATTTTGGATTTTTAATACATTTGTGCTAGTAATTATTATTCACAACACAGCAGAAGAATGTTGGTCGTCGTGCTTTATATAATTAGAACGGTCAGATCGATTAAATTTACAACACAAATAAACACACCTGCAACAGAGGAGCGAAGTTTTATTTATAGCCAATAACCAAAGATTCATAAGTGAAATAACCGCTGGCTGTTCGCCAAAGTGTGGTGCGGCACTAGCAGCATTTAGAAAACTTCCGTAGAAAGTTTTACCATAAGAATTTCGCTGTTAGCAGTAAGCTTAATTTTCTCACCATAAACTTTCAGCTTGCTTATTTTTGTTCTTTGCACGTCTTGAAACTGTTTCGAAAATTTCGACGCTACTCGTTTGTTGTCGAGTAAGTTTATAGCAATATCGGCACCGAATATTCGGCCATCTTTTGCTTCAACTGAAGATTTTAAACACTAAAATTGTGGAAAGTAGTAGCTTTTCTGTTAAACATCCATCATCAATTAGAAACGCGATCATGTGTAATTATGCTTCGAGTCGGTCTAGCATCGAAAATGTAATTTTGTTGCTCGATGGTTTGCAGATAATACCATCTATAATGAGTAGACGCGAGGCGCAGGACGATGAGTAACGCCGAAAATAAATCAGAATACAGGTGCTGTGCTTCCCCGAGGTTTTTAACTGCACTCACGTGAAGGAGCAATAAAATTAATACACGAACCCCCGTTCTAATAACACATAAGCTTGCAGCATTCTCACGTGTCGCGTGTAGCGCCGGTCGGAAATTATTAGTTTTCTTAAGGACATACTTCGGAGAGGACCGGAGAACGCATGAGGGTGGTTTTGCCTGCAAAATGGAAGAAAGAAAAAAACGAGAAAACCCATTCTAGCAACTGAGTAGCACCCAGGAGAAATTTACTTTCATTTACTCGTCGCCTCGATGCCTAGCTTTCCATATATCCAACGGCATGCGGTGCTTCATGTGATCATAAAATAACCAATTCATTACCTCGAAACGGTTATGACTCTTCGTTGGGCTCTCAGAGTGTTGGTGGCATCGAGTGGAGCGGGGAAGATAATTGTGTTTTTATTTTGAGTCTTGATTAAATCTTCCCCTAAATGACGAGCCAGGAAAGAGATCTAAAGGAAAAAAGTGATGGTAAACACTTGGAAGGATTCTTATGTTTCCGCAACATGCTATGGAAAGCGTACAGCACACATTTACGATTAACTACGATTTTTGTAAGAAAAATAATACCTTACAACGATGAAACAATGCCGCAAAAACGTATTTAAAGCCACGGAATCATACCAATATGCGGCATTGACGAATCAACGAATGCGCGAACATAAAATAGCTCAGTTGTGCAAATCCTAAAAGTGGAGTAAATTGTAGACTGTTTTTATCATCACTTTTAACGGTATTTTTCGGAGCTCCTTCAACACTTCCTCCATGTTTGCCACATGTTGTCCCAATTTACTTCCAGCGACAAGTAAATGCACTCGCCGGTCATGTTTTGGGAGCATCTAACGGAGAGAAATGGTGGAAAAAAATCCTGCCAAGACACTCCTTGTTGACATAACATGAAAAATTGTTACCACCTAAAATGGGAAGCGAGAAAAAAACACGCACACACACACACACACGAATACTTGAATTCATGTTTACTCCGTACACATGCTGAGCAGTCAACCGGGGCGAAAGCAAAATTTATGGTTTTCGATTTAAATTCATCACATGCGCTCCTTCCGGTTCCGGTGGTTACGCGGAGCCCGCTACAACGCCGTACGCCGGGAGGGGGAAGGATGGTGGGTGCTTTTCACCCATCGGTGGAGCGGGGGACAAAGTATGACACACGCATTTCTCCTCTATTGGCGGGCATCCAGTTAGAGCGGGGAGTCGACCCAGTTGCACAGGGGCTATACGAGACTCCGCGCGCCTTTCAACCGGTTTCTTAACTGACGATGAATAAAACATATTTTCGTACAAAAACAACGACTGCGCGAATTTTCCTCCCAGCAGCTTGTCACTACGCGTTCGCTGAGGCTGCCCGAAAACATGCGTGCAAAATAGACAGCTTAAATTATGTTTGAGCCTCTCGTTGAAGGCATCGCTGAGGGACGGAAGCGAACGGTGGCGCAAGGGTTTCGCGATAGAGCGGATGAATTTTAAAATATTTTCACTCCATTGTCCCTGTGTGATCGATGATGCTGCCGTTACGTTGCCTTTTTCAGGATGCAATAGAGATCTAAAATACTACAATTCGCAAAACAATCGTTTTTTGTAACATTATTTTAAACCTTCCATGTTATTAAACCATCCCTGGAATCGATGCTTTAGTACACATTTACGTTATTTTAGCAAGAAAAACGAATGTACCCCACCAGGTTTATTCAACCCCTAAAATTTCAATTACATCTAGCAACAGCGAAACATTCTATGTACCCAACCCTTTAATCGATAATGCCAAAAATGACCAAAAGGTGAACGAATGCGTTTGAAGTGTGATGGAAAAATGGAAAGCCACGGAATAAATTTCACTTACACAGAGCCCGCAGCAGGTTTGGCGTGAGCACTGTTGGGTGAAAACCGATAAAAAAAAGAAAGAAAAGCAGCAATAATCAGCTCCAGCAGCGAAGACCACACGCCAACGCCAGGCTCAAATGTGGTGCTCAAATCGTTCGGTAAACATGCAACGTTACACAGCTCTGCCGATTTGCCCCTTTGGGCAGCTTTGGCCGAGTGAATGTGTTCCATTTCACCAAAGGGATCAGTTGCAATCATGGAAAATTGAAAGGAAACCCAACCACCGAATCAGAAAATTGCGAACACCTCAATACAGTGCCAGCCCGGGCGCGGCAAGCGTTACAATGTTTGTTCTGTGGTTCTCGGAGCTGCCGTATGCAATGGTAAAATTCGTAATGAACCGAAAACAAAAGCAAGTGCAGTTAAGGTGAATTGAGTTTCATAGCTTCAGGGTTGGCTGAAATAACATAATTAATCAATGCTCGCATTTATCCAATTTTTCGAACCAAAAGTGCTTCAATCTGTGTGCTTCCGTTGCCTTTTATTCCACAAGAACTGTAGGCTACCTCGGTTCATGTGCGTTAAGCTTCTACAATATGAGTTTATACTGCCTGTTATTGAACTTTGTTTATTAAATAAAGAAAATGTAGCTTACAAAATGGCTATAGCTCCGAGGAAGTATATGCTACACCATCCATATCGTCATCGATAGTTAAGCCCAGTAAAGATTAAAGTATTCCGAAAACGAATGACTCCTAACCACAAGTTACACAGCACTGAGCCGAGCTCGCCGCCCCCCAAATAAACTTGATTAAACCGATGACTCCTGCCGTCGAACACTAATTAGGCTCAGGTGTCCCATTAGCAAAAAGGGTTTCCGCTTCCCACTCGGTTAGGCCCGGTTAGGTGGAGAAAGTGTGAGTCAATACATTAGGAGCACACTTTTTCGAACGGGCAGCATCAAAACACCAAGGGAGGGGCAACGGAAAGCGAAGCACCAGCACGGGGTTCACCTCCGGAACCGGAGGTACTGCGTACTGCGGACCGACAGCCACAACAAATGGCAGCATTAAAACCGTCCTGCAGATGTGTAACGCCACCAGCAGCCATCGCGGATGCCTCGGTCTATCAAGATCGATCGCAGTTCATCTATTTCGTTACGGAATTAATGCTTGTAATAGCGCCGCACCGCTTCACATTCCGGCCAGAGCCACCGAAAGGGGTGAATATAAATGAGTTTTTAAGTGGCACGCCTGAAAGTGTGGCCATAGTTTTGGACGCTGGTGAATTTTACAGCAAATGTACGCATCAATTTTGATTTGAGCCCATCAAACGGAGAACATGTCTTTTGCATCGTTGTTATCGTTAATTGAATTGCAATGTAGCGTCAAATGAAATATGTCGAGATTGTGAATAATTTTATAATCAGTTTGGTCCTAGTTAACATACACTGTGTTTTAATAAACAAACTTTGTTGGTTCTTTTTCACAATTTCCATACAGCAAATGATTTTCATAAGGAACGCTTTTTTACTATTCTTTATTTTAGGCAACATCTGAGTATATCTTCAGCTGTTAAATCTGTGGCATAACGTCTCTCTCTCTCTGCAATCTGCAACCAGCTGTCGAATCAGCTTTACTTTCTTCCGATGCAAACACCTCCTTGATCGAATCCGACAGGAGCGGATGCATTGTGATCCTCGCCCTAATCCTCGAGCGACGGATTGAATGCCACCGCCGGTTAAGACGGATCGAGCCGCATAAATCACGTTTTTCTATTATCGCGTCATGTTTGCCTGCCGGCTTTCCGCTCGATTGCATTTAAAATCACCTGTCACATCGGAAACCGACAAATCCGGCCCTCGGCCTTTCACGGGAGCACGGGCAAACAAGGGATCAATATTCGTTTCCGCCGAAGAAGGCGGAACTAGGTCTATCTCTAATAGGGAAAACAGGAAAATGCTTCCCCACGGGAAAGCCTCCGGGAATTGATTTCTTTGCTCCGATGCATTATCGCGACACTCTTGCAGTCGGCTTTGTAGTATTCTAAAAAGGACTCCAATTTTTGGTGATCCAATACAATCATTTCCCAGACGTTAGCAGGGAAATGTCAAACCTGCTTTCCAGTGACAAAAGGTTCAATTTTGGTCTGTTTGTGTTTCTACCATTCTGTGCATTCGCGGATTTAAAGCCATCCCAGATCCAAATGTTAATTTAATATGTAAACGACGGAATGATGATGGATTAGGAAGGTCTTGGCAAGAAATCTGCTTGTAGTGGAAGGAAACAAAAACAAAATGAAATCATCCGGGAAGAATGTTGATACTTGCAACAGCTAGCACCGTTGTGTATGTTGAATGAAATGGTCGTACCATTCGAGTACGACAGCATCTTGTAGGCGCATCTTGGAAAAGTCTTTGGAGCGTTCCGTCAGTTGAAACAGATCTTCATGCCAGCACCGGAAGCCGGCAGGAGCACGCAACTAGCACGAGATAACGAGCATCGCATAACGTCACAACCGCAACCGGTACCAACGGTGCAAGGAACGAGAGTGGACGGAACGGCCCACCGAGAGTCGGAAGGAAATCCGATAAACGACAAGCGAATCTTATTAAAGTTTTCACCAGATAGGACACGCCCGGCTGGCTTCGAGCAGCGAGAGGAATGAGGGGATAAATTCAACCACGACGGACGCGGTAAGGCAGGACGCGGTAGGCTAAAACAAATGAGGTTGAATAAATATTTTGCTTCTTAGCTTGCTTCCGGTTGTTGCGGTTAGCCGAAGCGACAAGAGGATGAAATGCCTTGCTCGGCAGAAGTGGATGCCTTGTTCGCCGCAAAAGCCAAACCGAACTCGGGGAAAAAGAAACAAAGTTTGTAATAAAAAAAACAAGCTCTTGTTACAAACGACCGCCCGTCAGTCGGCCCCCTCCAATTTCCGGTTTCGTGCCGAAGGAATTCATTGGCATAAGATAACGATGGTTGGCGGGAATTTAATTACACGCCAGAGTGGCGGGAAACCGCATTCCTATCGCATCATCAAATGGAGTTTTTCGTCGGTGAAAGTTAAAAAAAAGTACGTCAGATCGGAAACACAGAGCCGCGACCGCACAAGGAAACAAAGTTTGGGTAAAAATATCTCATTAAGTAAAATCTTACGGTTCACGGCATGTGGCAACGCGAAGTGCCAATGTCAATGATGTGGAATTTCGTAGAGCGACCTGCAGGACGCCCTGCTTAGGATTTGATGTTTCCATTAACGTTTCTGCGCTAAAGAAGTCGTTTACATTTCCTTTATGACATTTACTGCAAGTCCTTAGCCGCTTTCTACCACAGGATGCAACAGGACTTAATACATGCAATCTATCCCATTTTGACGCAATGAAGCTTCTTTGGAACATGGAAAAACTGTGAGTTCAGATAAAAACACGATATTGAGCAATTTTAAGGAGTTAATGGAACTTTTCCACATTTCCCCATTTCTACTGGAGAAGTGGATCAAACAGGATTAGATTTTCCAAACGACGAAACAAACGATTTGCTGACGGCGCTATCGAAATGCGATTTGTCATCGAGCGAACACAATCGAGATAACGCGAAACTTCTGGTTCCGGTTGAAAAGCCCGGAAAAACCCTCGTCCCAATCTCTCAGGCACGTCAATCCGGGCGTAATTCATTTAAAATTAAATTTAAAATTCTTTCGATAATCAAAAACTCGACCGTGCGCCAAGGCGTCGAAGCGGCTCCTTGGGCCACGTGACAACAAGACAACGAGAAACAAAAAAAAAAAAAAAGAACGCTCACAAAATACGTAGCATCCGATAATATTTCCGGCTTGTGCAACTTAGCCCGGTTCGAAGGACATTTCTTTTCAACTAGTTTCGGGCCAGGAGGGAAGTTCCACGGGAGTCGAAGGTCTGGTTCGAGCAGTACTGAATTGGACATCAAATCGACGTTTAATTGAATCTCCCAGCTACGTTTCGTGACGGCAGCAAGAGTGGCAGAGAAGTATTTTATTACCCGTTTTTAAAATTCACAACAAATTAATTGTACCTTCTGTTTGGTTTTCCGGTTCCTTTGGTCCCCTTTCACGCTGGTCGAAAGAAAATCCGGCATCCCCCTGTTCCCGCGCTAAGCATCCACTGAATCGGACCGGCTGAGAGATAGAAATAATAAAAGACAACGAGCGTGGAGTGGGTCAACTGTTCCAGCGAGGAGAGGGAGTGAGGCCAACAAGAGAACGTTCCCATTCTGAGATTATGAGGTGAATACTAATTTCAGCAATGACAGGCACGTAATTAACCTACTTTACTGCCTTTACTGTGTTGTGCCATTAAAGAGCGTACGCAGGGCTTCCCGGGAGTCCCAGCCCTACGAAGGATTGGTGAACTTGCTCCTCGCCAGCGTTGCGCTCGCCAAATGGGCGGAAGGAGACGAGAAGCGCTCGTTCTCGAGTTATGTTTTTCAATTGAAAGCACGTGCGGCTCAAGCAGCTGGTTCGGGGTTTTTCTTTGCCCGCCGTCGTCGTCGCCGTCGAGCATTACCAATGAGGTTGTTACTCCATTTTAATCCTGGGAGGTTCAGTTTCAGGGTTTTCCCGATTAGATCAGAACAGGCGAAAATAATATTTTTGGAAGTGAAGAAGTGGTTGATCTGAATCTCTGTTGATGCAAAAAGAAATCCATCGAAGAAAATGAACCCTTGTAAATGTTATATTATCGCTAAAAAAAAAAGCTATCCAACATAATATGGTTTCACGAAAATAAAAAATAAAGCCATGAATAACTTTTCCAAATAGGGAACGCATTTGAATCATCGGTCTTCAGTGCTGAGCAAGAAAGATTGGAGATTGGATATGTGGTGAGTTCTTTCCTTGTCAATGCAACAGTTACGGTTTAAATGTTGTTGTACGTGAAAATGGATGTGTGAGACCTGCTTTTTAAGACTTCACACTGACGACGCCATTCATGCTCATCGAAGCATTGCATTGTTTACATCAAACCCTGCAATCAATCGAGTGCAGTAAAATAGTACCTACACCGTAAGCTGATTGCACCCAATTGAGCGTAATCAAGCATTACAGTGCATTGGTAAAAGTGTTTAGGATGTGATTTGCATACAGCTGAAACCGTGTGATACCATTACGTCCCTATGTTTTGTCCCCTTGTTTTTTTTTTAACAGAATCGCTTGGGGGAGAAAATCCGGTCCAAATTTCGCTTTCGTCCGAGCACCGCTGCGCCTCCAGTGCATCCGCTTTCCATACAATCGATCGGGAAATTGTACTATTGTAGTAATGTTCAAACGAGCGAATCAAACGTTCACGGGGCGGGCCACCGGGAGAACCATTTCACGGTTGGAATAAATCATACAAATGGCGCACTAAAGCACGGCCATGGGAATTATTATTATGCCAACCGGCACGGCGTGTACGGCTCCATAATTTCGCTCCATCTCATCATTTAGAGCGGCGATTAGCGTGAGGTAATTTATTGGGCGTCAACTTGTGAATCGATGTGCGAGTCGAAACAGTTGTTTGTTAAAACGCACATACCGAACAAACAAAAAAAACTATTTTAAAGGGACTATATATTTGACAAACACGTAGCCCCTCATTACGTTCTCCTGTTCTTTGGCAAAGTTACGCTAACGCCAGCTTTAATCTTCCGGGCGGATAGACAATTGAATTTTGAGTGAATTGTGAGTATTTGCCCGTACAAGTGAAGAACAGTTGAAGTGACCCAGAAGCATCAAGATGTCAGCCGCCTCGCGCCTTCTCGGGAAAGCGATTTCCACGGACCGTCAAGATTATTTACCCGACAAGCGAACGTTGGGTTCCGGTTTGCGGCCGTCGCCTATCTGCGGATGATGTTTACAGATCTAATCAACAACGCGGCGGAACGGAGAATCGGTGACGAACTGACAATGGAGATAGCCTCCCGCTGAAGTCCATCCGTACGCTTAAGTTCATGTTCCCCCTGCAAATTTTCAACCTTCCCAAGCAAAAGAGTGTGCGCTTGAAAGTGAAAGGACTCGTGCGGAATAACTGCCGACCCTGACCAGAACCAAACACCACTACAATAAGGTTCACTAATTAGAATGTCCGGGAATGAAATTTGTCACCCCCTTTTTTCGCGTGCCATCCACGGAAGACGAAGGGTGCGCGATGCGAAAGATTTTTACATGTCAAAAGCGAACCGAGACCTGCTTCCTCCACACATACACAGGCACGGCGCGTAGGCTTTGCCGTTCCCTTCGTGGTCCCGTATGCAAATAAATCTCTGCCCTTTTCAACCCACCCCGATACGATGCTTCGCGCCCGGAACGGATTTCATTGCATTTGTTTACACACTGAGCCGCGTTTAGAAAAGTTTAAGTCGCCGAGATTACGGCGGTGCGGGTTTTGTTTGCTTTTGTAACGCTAGAACCGTGGCGTCAGACGACGAACCTCACCTTATCGTAGGTGAAATGGAGGTTGTTGGGGACAATTATCATGCGCCTTGCGGAATGAATCACTCGTTGGAGAGTTTAGCACTTTCGCAGCACGGTGCTGCAGGATGACTGATGAACGATTCCGGGCACGTAGGGTCAGGCGACTGCTGGAAAAGCAACCAAATCACCCGGAAGGAGCCGGGACGGAAATTTTGGTATGCAAAATTCGTACACCTCAACGATGATCACAATGATGAGATAATGAGATCGTTACCTGCAAACAAATGTTGCTAATGATTAGATTACTCCCTACTCTTGCTTTCTTTTATAAAAGAAACATATTTCTGATGAAAATTAACGAAACACAAATTAGCAAAAGTTATCTCGTGGGCAAATCGTAATCTTTTTTAGGAGTGAAGTGTTTCAAGGAGCAGTACATTCCTTGAGCTTTGCGGATAAATTTACCTAACTTTCATAACAATCTTAACTGAGGTTATCTCTGTTGTTTTAAGAATTCTACCTTTATCTTGCTTTTCGACTCCTATATACATTTCTACTCCATCTTGATCCATGCTTATGTCCTCCAAAAAACCCCCCGATTATCTTAATTTCGATGTGTTTTGTCCCGCGTGCAATGGAAAATAATGGCACATCTAATCAAAACCACCTTACGATGTCGCAAATTTTCCTCCCGCATTTGTTCTTGCGATCGATTAGCGTTTATCTTTCGGTTGGCTGCTGCGTGTCGGGGTGATTTGTGTCTGCGCAAAGCAATTTAAATGCAAACCCCCGCAACGCTGCTCCTTAACTACCTTCGCCTTCGAGGGCCGATTGGACAGGTGTAACGGTTACCGCCAATACTGCGGGACCGGCGTTGACAAAGTGCAAAGTGGTGCAAGGTACTTCCGATAATGACACCATGTTCGGCTCGCGTTCCTATTTACCGCCGTATCGGTGATCAAAATTATGATAATTGCATTATTATCCTGCCACCGAGCAGCCGTTCCTTGTCGCCGTTGTAATGAACCATTTCGAAGCCTTTTTGTGAGCTGCTTGAAATGAAACTATACCCCACACTTGGGCACTTGATTGATTCCAGCGAAGCGGCACCACCAGAAGCGCACTGTTGTCGCACCCTTTGTGTTTCACTTTCACCTAACAATTTGCCCGCTTTGGTCCTTTCGTCCTGGGCTATCTCAAGGTATAAAATTTAATTACCCTGAAGCAGTTCGATAAACGCACCCTTCTCGAAGCAAAACTTTGCTCACGGTGGCCGAGCATGTGCGATGCTACGGTTTCGATTAACTTTCGGAAGCTTCAACATTCCTCCCAGAACCAGAAATTCCAAGGAGCGAGGAAGGAGCGGAGTGGAGCAAACTTTTCCACCCCATAAAACATTGAAGTTTAATGGTGCGTCAAATTTAAGGATCTTCTCGATCCAAAACAGGAAACAATGTGATTCTTCCTGCTCGGAAGACTCGAAAGATTCAGAAAAAAACAAGTTGGTTACCAAGGCCAAAAACAACAGGACATCAGGTGCGCTCACTGTTTGCATCGCTTCAAAAAGCCACCCGAATCGATTTCCTTTCCAAAAATTCCTCATGCCCAATGGTTTGTCCTGTGCAGGCCGGGTTATTTTAAATGCGCTATGAAGCCCCCGTTTTGCCCCGGAGGGATTGGTTTTGGGATCAGTTGTGTTTGCTGACCAGAGTGATCTCATCAACTCTGGAAGCGATTTGGGATAAATTTAAACAAAGTGTCCCAATAAAATAGGCTCCAGAAAAGAAACCTCAACAGGCAAATGGTCAATTAGCAGTATAAAGCTACCCCGGTAGGGGCCGGTAGGAATTATGGAGCGTGCTAAAATCCTTTAATTCTTCATTTGCCTCATTACGGTCAATCGAATTGGCTGCCATCAGCTAATCAGCTATGGCTTGTTACAATCGCTATCGTCAATCGCACCCGTCCTCTCTTATTTCTACACTAATTAACTCGATCTATTCGAAATCCCTATATGATGGTAATAGTTTCGAGCCAGAATAGTTTCAGTTTGGCTGAAAGTGTCCCTTGCAGGCAAATGGCATTGGGGAAAGGGACCAACGCTGTGCTACTGTGGAGTTAGTAACAGCTTTTGCTCAAACGAGGTTGAGGTTAATTTTGTCTCGCCGGAATACGCGGAGTGCATCGATGCATCGGAAGCAACATCCGCACGTTGCAGCGGATTTGTAATACTTTCCTGCTGTGTGTTTGTTAAATGAGAAAGCATATTCCAAAGTATTATGGCACCGCTGGAAGATAACGAGGAGTGCGATGATGACACATATTCCTTGAGAGATTTTAAGTTAACAGAGCTAATTCTTTTAACAAAGAATTGTAAATCCTAAATACAAAAAGGGTAGCATTCTTGTTTAATTTATTTTCAGAACAAATTAGCTTTCCTCAGCTCTAGCAAACTGGGTACCTTCAGCTCCATCGAAAGGTTTTAGGAGACCAATTCTGATTTCCACATGTTTTCATCCTGGTAAACCTGCCAAATAGCATTTTCAACTGTACACAATCTGACAAACTAGTATAAATGTACCACGGTCCATGGGCAACAACCAGGATCATCGCAGTCAATTGAAACCGAGTTGCATCGAGTTTTGCTTTGTGGAGTTCCGGGGCCAACATTTATCACGTCCACTGGGGTTTTGCGTCCTCCCACCGAACGCTTGTCCGTACGTACCCGGGGGTCGTCGGGTTTTCCGTCCCGCACCAAAAGCACACCGACATGCCGGAAAAGCCGCTGATAAACATTCCCGCATAGGGCAAACTGGTTGATTGTTTTCTCGGTTGCAAGCCCGAGAACCCCACGTTAGCTCGCCCTTTCATTGTCGTCCTCCCGGGACCTGGCAGCTGGGTCGCACAAGGCAAGGACAGAAGAAAATATCCCCGTGCCCCGTCTCGCCTTCGTGTGACAATTTCACTGCACAGTCGTTGCACAATCGAACGAGAAGGGAGGCGAACTCGAGCGCGCGAGCTTTCGAGCGAACGGACGAACGAAAGTCAAGGAAAAAAAAAACAGGACATCTGGCTGGCAGCCGTCGAAGCTACTGCCGCAAACGAAATTTCGCAAACCACCGTGGGCAATAAGTCAAGTGAATTTATGTGCAATTGCAGGCCACACGCGCACACAACCGAACGCACACAAACAGAAGCATTGCCGTGCGCAAAGGTGTCATGTTGCGTTGCGCTGGAGGCGATACTGTGAGTCACCGTGTTCGATGCCGGGTTGCCAATTTCCCACTCGCCGGGCTTTCCACTTCCCGGTCGGCGTGCTGGGCGTTTGCGGGAGAATACATCGATTGTGTGTGGCCGTGCGTTGACAGTGCAATACGTACGTCCCCGAATACGGCCGCCCGAACAATGTTCGAGCTGTCGAGGGATTTCACCAGAGCTGCGGGTCGCGAATGGTTCTCAACGCTAGGGAAAAAGGGGAAACACAGCAACAGGAAGGAAGTTCGTTTTCTTACGATTTCGGTCCACCGATGCATGATCGCACAAAATTGTCGCAGGAGCGACGGCAGCTTAAAGCTGTTCGTTTTCAAAAGAAGGAAGCAGAAAACGAACGTAACAACTAGGAGAAGCTGAGACCTATTTATGGCGCACACCCACTCAAAAACTACTGCACCATGCGGGTGTGTATGTGTTTCACTGGAACACAAAAACTTTACGTTAGCTTCCTGCTTTCCATTTCCAGTCATTTTCCCACTGCGACTTGCACTGCTTTCAAATCCCGGTTTCCAAATGGGAGAAAAATCAACAGACAAGCTAAACCGAAGGAGACGGTTTGGTGGAAACAGGAAACACATACTGTAGATCGTAGACAGTGAATGCAACAGTGACGGCGGAAGGAAATGAGTTGGGCAAATATGTACCAACCGGATTTACTGATAAATCATTGAAGCGACTGTTAGATAGCTGGTGTGAAGGGAATAAATCAATTCTTCATATAGATTCAAGCTTAAATGTACTATCTTAAAGACATGAAATAAAAGGTAAAGTGATACGCATCTTCGTCGTCAGAAATCATGAGTACATTGAACTGAATCGTGAGTACAATGAGTGAATTAAATTCATGGAAAATTTAGCAAATATGAAATTCATTATTTTGAAAACTTAACAAAACATTTCTGAAAATATGCCCTTTTTCATAACTTTTGTACGAAGCACCAGGCGACTCCATCACGTACTGAAAAGAGTATTAGGTTTTGTTACCCGAAAATCGCTTCTCTTTAAGCTCTAAGTTATTGACTTTATAATTGATAGCGTATGCCATTTTTAAAAGAACCTTTTTCAAACCTCCGAAAATATTCAACAAAGATTTTAGATGAAAAATTGCTATTTCTACATTCAATCCTGACGCCGAAACACGCATGTAATAGAAACAAATGTGAATGAAAATTGATGAAAATTGGTTCTCACAACCTTTCTCGACTCATTTTGTTTTCATTTCAGGATATTCCGAAAAGGAAAGAAAAAGCTCTTTTATCTGTTCCTTCCAGAAGGCATTTGAATACAGTTGAAGGTTGCGCGAGTTTATCTAAAGTATTCTATGCGTTTTAGACGACCTTCGAAGGGATGTTTTATGAGAGTGGACAAGACAAATTCTAAATTCTCTGTGTAATAATAAAGTGGAGATATGTAAATCTACTAAAAGATAAATACATAGCACATATATGATCGTACATGAATTCAACTTTAAAACTGAAAATGATATATGACATAAAAACTCAATTTACTGACATATTAAAACGATTGCTACCTGGTAATTTGAATGAAGTTACATTATTGAGTTTTCTTCCATAAATATGCACTCTCTGTCCTCTGTCTGTTTGTCTTATTCTGAATTTTAACAATGTTTGCCTTCCATAGAGCGGCGACCCCGGGTGAAGGCGTTAGACCCAAACGTATCACAAAAACACCTGCGCTTCTGTTTTCTCTCCAATCCGAAGTTTTGGAAAATTAATAGCACCCCGAGGTTGGCCAGAAGGAGGCGAACTGTCCACCAAAAACACGCACCCACACCGCACTGCATATAAGAACAAGTGAACAGTAGCAAACAAATATATTGTAACAAACGAGCGGGGGAAAGTTCCTACTCCGTGGTGTCTCTATTAAAGTACGCCGCGGTGTTGCAGCACGTACCGCAAACATATGCAGGGTAACGTATGCATGTTTCCGCATCGGTATGACACTTTGCTGCATTTCCAACTACCAGCTCCGGGCGGTTGAAGGTTTACTCAACTTGTTTGCTCCGTACTTACGGTTGTCCTCGTAAGAAAATTGTATTTCGCTAAGGTGGTGAACAAAACTTTGCTGCGTTCTTGGCACGAGGAACACGGTGTCAAGTTTAGCACAAGCATTGCTCTGTGACCCTTGCGGCGGTGAGTGGAAATGTGGAAGTGGAAGGAAAATGATAATGCATTTCTTCAAAGGGTGTTCAAATAACCACCGAACATTTAGTGGTGAGGATGTCGTAAATCTGTGTAACCGCTTTGCATTAGTAATGGAAGTCCAGTTTCGTGCTTATCGAGTTTCCCGACTGGTTTATTCTGAATATACCCGACCGGGATGAAGTATGGTGTCGATTTATTCATATCGGTGTCTTTCTGGTAGCTTGTTTTGTTTGGCGTAGATCAGAATGAGTAAACTGTATGGCGTATATCTTAGGGGTTCCAGTTTTCTTACTCTAGAACTTCTAAGAACTTAAACGTCTAGAACATAAAAATGTACATTGTGCATTGCAGGCACGTTTCATGATCAAACCATATCAGCAACGATAGCTCGACACTCGGTTGAGAAACGAATTTAATTATAAATCGTTTTCCAAAATAGTAAAGACCATTCCGACCAACACGAGGTTGGTGTGTTGATAGCAAGAGCTGAAAATTTGAAATGAGGAGACAAAACTCGTAAAACCCCTGTCAAGACGGATTACCTTACAACGAAGCGCATCGCGCGTTGGGTTCTACCAGGTAGAGGGACCAACAAAATATGACGTTCATTGCTAAGCATCGTTCAGTTGACAACTCATTTTTTTTTTCATCTTGTCCAGTTTGTCTGATGGAACCCCACTCAAGATAAACTCACCCCGGGATGCCACGCTCCGTCCACGGAGAAGTCATTTATTTCGCTGGCGAAAATAAAAAATTTGGGAAATTTAATTACCTATTGTCGAAAGGGACATGTGTCATGCAGCCGGAAATGGGAAGGATCCGTTAACCGGACGAAAGGTTTCGTGTTTTTTTTTTTTTACAGTTGGCGTTTATGAATATTCATTTAACGAGAAATTGAATTCATATCAAGCACTTTCTTTTCTTCTCACTCATGTCCCTTTCGATTAAAATATGATGAAAGTGCACATTTTGCAAATGTTCGGACTGGTGCAAACCATGGTTATACATTTTCCTGGAGGTGCATTTCATTTTCACGCTTCTCCCCAGGGATAACAGAGCTATTCAACTCTGTGGCACGTGCAATTCAATTTCTAATAAATTTTGGCACCTAGCGCTATTCCTTGGCAGCCACAAACCTCTACTTTTCGAGGAACCGCTGCAGGGACGACTGTTTACGACTTCAATTATGTGCAGCACAAGTCGAGTGTGAAATAAATGATGGTCCAGGAGCGCTTCTGCTGGTACGTGGACGTACTCTGTGTGGGAGAAGGTTTAAAAGAGAATTGTCGCCTTTAACGGTCGTTTAAATATGGCTGAAGCATAACCAGGTTTTCAGAAGCTCTAAGCTTTATGGTAAAATTCCCTATCTACTATGAAATTGGTCCCTATCTACTATGGTTGAAAAAAGATTTACCATGTAACGTGTAAAATATTGAATTACCAATAATTAATTCCTCTCCCCCGTTAGTTGCTTCTAAGCCCGGAACACAGTTTCCCTCTGGACCATCTGTAGCCGCTGAACGAGAAGGAGATAAACAAAAAACAAAAACCCCCCTGAAGGAAAGTGTCGCATTCTGTGGGCACTGCGTCTAATCATTCTAATTAAATGGTGCTCAAACTTTGGTCATCTGCCGGGTGCTCCTCCTCTGCAGTTGCTTTAACCGAATGTCGGTCCCTTCTTCCCGCGGGAGACGTGTCCCTCCTATCGTCAACCGTGCAAGCTCCGTTTGGCACAAGAAGGAAACCAGCCGTTCCCTCGTCGTCCTTACAACACAACACAAGCGAGGAAAAAACAGACAACTGTTTACGCCAAACCCCAAACGCTGGGGGAATTGAGGGACAGACTCGTCTGTCGTAGGCTAGAAAAATGAAGTACCAAGATGTCACCTTCTCTTACCCGAACCGCATGGGGACGCCGTTTCCAGCTCACGTCGAGGAAGGCAAAACTTTTCGTCTGGATCGGATCCGCAAGTCCGGAAGTCCGGACACAACAACACAACGACGCATTCCAGGAGGAATTCAACAAGACACAACCCTCGACAGACCGTTCCTCGAGTCGTCCCGCAGACACAACGAACGACACGTTGGGATTGAAACAACAAACGGATGGATGGGCTGACTAAATTTTCGACTATGCGGATCCACTCGAAAACCGGATCGAACGGAAGTGTTGGTATGTGTTTCCTCCGTGTTTTCTTCTTGCCCGTTTCTATTTGTCTACTTCCTTCCTTCCCTCGAAACTGTGAGCCGGTGCGTCTCCCGACGTTAAGAAAATAGTCTCTACACACCTTTTTTTTTTTCTTTCCTGCAACCCGCGAACAGACAGCCCTCGGTCGGAAGGGGTAACGAGATTACTCGCTGCCTTTTTGTTCGGGTAATGGAGAGGAAGTTTTATCCCTAATTGGATTTCTTATTCAATGTGCAGTCACCCTGCGCAGCCCACGGGGCGGAATCCCAACCCACCCTGGCATGCCCAAGCTGACAACGGCGCTGCCGGTTCGTGGGAGGGTGAAAGTGCGGTTTGAGTTTCGAGTTCCATGCACGGGGAATGGGGTATTCCGTACGACAAGCAAGCAATTCGTCGCAGTAGGCCGCGCGATGGAAGGATGCGCCCAGATGGATGCCTTTAACTAGATTCCTTGCCCCGGTAGAGCCGCAGCAAATCCATTTGGGAGGTGGAGGTGGGCCGACCAAGCCAGGAAGAAGCTTCCCCAACCCCACTCAGCACTCTGCGACACTTGGATGTTACCAAAGTATGCCATGTTAAGTACTCGCACTCGGCTCCTTTGATGAACTCGCGTGAAGTGGATGTTTTCTGCAAAGTAGGCTGAAAGTGAACGACAGCTATGCGATCGACTTTTGGGAAGCTTTAGGAAAGTTTGTCAATAACACCTACTAACAGAACAAATCTCTCCCGAGGATATATCTTAAGATGAACGTTAAAAAGAAGGGCACACAAATGTAAACTCTTAAGCTTAACCATCGCGTTAGGGAGATTTCTGGGGCGATCCTGCAGAATCCGCCTTCTGAACAAAAACACGAGCGCACAACTGTCCAGAAGATCACTTCCAAGATCAATCCCTGCAGTATTCGGACAGGATTAGGCAAAAGGAGACTGGTTCTGTTTTGACGAGTAGATACCTAAGCCCCATTCCGGATTCGATGCTGCGGATTCGCCTCCCCATTTTGCTATCGCTGGGTCAATTTTGGGTTTCTAGTCACGTCCCATGGGCTTCAACGTTACGCACCGGGATAACTAGTACACCCCGACAGGCTGGACCACCAGGAGGTGTTTCCCAACACTGCTGCACAGAGAAAGTCACTCGCTCGACCAGACGCAATGTTACTTGGCGCACAACTGTATCCTTTCCAGGACACACCCTCTTTAAAAAAAGGACTCGTTTTTCGCCCATCGGGAGGGCACCGCTAGAATAAATGAATATAAATGGCAATTTTATTTCCATCCATCATGACATTTTTCCTGAAGAAGAAAAAAATCAGCTTCTTTTCTGACCATCATATCGGTCCAACATACCTCAAATACGCAGGCTTCGAAGAAAGGCCACAAAGGAGAATAATAATGCCCTCGTTGAATCTTTTGTAAAAGAGGCATTAACAAAACTTCCCTGGGCTCGGTTGTGCGTGTTTGAGTGTTTCAAGTTTTATCCGTGTCATTCTTCGGTTATTAAAAGTCCCTCACAAATCTCTAGAATCCCGAATGTCCACCGGCGAACTGGCGGAAAAACTTTGATTTTTAAGTGCGTTCTTACACGCACCATCGACAGCGAGCGTGATTAGAAATTTTTCGCACAATCACGGAGGTGACATTCTCGGAAAATACTTTCACACTTCTCCGGCAAATCTGGGGGATCTTTCTTCGTCCGGTTGGTACCGGGTTCCCCACGCTCCTTCACTTCTGCTATTCGGAAATCGATGAAACATCCCGTGCCGAAATTCGAACTCCCAAAACCAATCCGGAAGAAATGTAATTAAGACAATGACTTTTTTAACCCCAGCCACTGAATGGCACCAAGGGTGAGGAAGACAGTAGCTCTAACTCGTGAGGCTCATCGCCAAACGGTTTGCTATGTTGGCCCATCGTCCAGCTTCCGGAAAGTTCACGTAGGCAGCACAACACATTTCGCCACAGTTGTTGGCGCGCTGATAATGAAACAATTTTCGACGAACCAAACTTCTTCGACCAAGGCGTGATGCTTGTGGGGCCCTGGCCATTAAACTAACTCACCAGAACAAACCTGAGAGCAAACGAACGAAAAATGGGGCGAAACGTAACGGTAACGAAGTAGCATAATCTTGAACCGGCAAGAGAACGACATGCGTGACTGAACGTCGTGTTATTGGTCAGCTGGAATGTGACCAACACTTTTGGCAATATTCGATGTTCACGTGTTGCAACAGATGTGCCCCAGGGCGTGACCTCAGGAACGGGGAAGAAAAATCAACGCCGGCGACAATATCGTTTCGAAAGATGAACGATGTAAAATGGATATTGGGTATACGATTACGCAGGTTATTGTTGGATGTTTAGAAACAAAAATTGCTTCTTTAACCTTCTTGTTAAATGCTCGGTGGATATGTACTTTGTGTGCTGTCAAATATATATTCAACAGAGGAACCATAAATAGTTTCACATTTATATTTAAAAAATAACTTTCCGACACGGAAATGCCCCGAAACAATCATGACCATAAAATTGGACCGAATTAATCGTACGGTACACCCAAAACCAGTTCGAGTACCAATTGAAATATCATTTATTTATGCTGTAGCTTTATTTTGTACTGTCGAACAAGAACGATAGATAAGCTGCTCGGAAGTGAAAATTGATCAAAAATGCAGCAAAAAAAAAAAAAAATATACGTCGAGCGAAAAGAATGAAAATTAATTCACCAGTCTTTTGTTGTTGCTAATGATCAACTAGTACTGCATACCAAAAAGGGAAGAATACGATATGAATATTTATATTCTGGAAAGTTAAGCATATTGGCAGCTGGCATAAAATTCGCCACGGGCGTACGCGTTGTGTGAATATTTTTCAGATTGCTCGTGTGTGTATAACATTGTTAAATTTTAATGTGTGAATAATTGATATCAGCACAGTGTGCCAGTAACAGACAATGTGGAAGAGGTTTAATTTTTACTCACAACCCGCACAACTTCTCAGCGATAGCATGCTAGAAGAAAGTCATAGTTTTCCGGATGTAATGTATGCAATAAACTAAAAAACCAAGGCACTATCAGCGTTTAGTCATTGTTAGAGTATAGAAAGATTCTCAAAATTTAAGATGTTCTTGTCAAACAACGAACACTCAAACAAGATTTTTTGAGAGGTCTAGAGTAAACTAATAGGTAAGAAGTTTTAACCAATTCCACACGTCTTCATTTGATTACAATATGCCAACATCATGGTACATTGTCTGTACTTTCACTCTGTCATCCGGATAGCATTCTACACAAATCTAGTTTTTATCAATAATTTTTATATTGTTAAAATGTTTTACCCTTTGCTAAACCAGTTTCGCGAAGATTATCACTGAACGCGACTGACGGCACTGGCATGATAGGAACAGCTTATTTGCATAAGGGAAGGCTTCGTATAATCGCGGGATGAGGTTTTTTTGATAAAAAGGATCATTTGACACCGCTTGCTAACGATCGAGTAAAATCTAGATGTGTGATGAAGATTAATTTAGTGCCGGAGATGATTCCACTGGCTTCCTACGCTAAAATGCATCCGCTAAAATTAGATGTGGTCGTGGTCCACTGAGTTGTTCCTGTACAGCAACATTTTGCTTAGCTTATCTTATAGCACTACCATCACCGTTGCAGTTTGTGTAGCTGCCACTTTTAGCCATCCCTTTAGTCACTACACCTCCATACCGTCGTTCGACTTTTTGCCGCTCTTCTGCAGTAGCTTTTCCGCATCGAGCTTCGGCGTTTCGGTTCTCGTGTGCCACACCAGCACATCCTTGCACTGGTTGGCCAGGGGCTGCATATCGTGTGCGATCGTCAGGTGGCGAAGAATTTCGCTCTCCTGGTAGCCTCGTTCGACTTCGTAGCTAAACTGCGCCTGGGGATTCTCGAGCAACAGGTCCGAACTGATCGCGAAGCCTGCCATATCGAGTGGGAACGGCCTTTCCGGTTTCCAGGCACTGTTGAATCCCAACACCAGCCCGTCCCTGTTCAGCACCGGTTTCTCCACCATCAGCCCACCCACCAACCCGACCGGCCAGACTCCAACCTGGGGAAATTGAACCGGGGATGAATAGTTGGCAATCGTTGTCGCATCGAGCCAGTTACTTACCTTGCCACGTTCAATTTTCGATATTTCTTCGAACAGCTCCGTGCTGTACGTGTTGTCGTCGTCCATGAAGTAAACGATCGAATTGCCGGTGGCAGTTTCCCCATCGCCCGTACGTTGGTCACGGGCCAGGTGCTCGCGGATCCACTTCAGTGCCACGTTGCGCTGTTCGACCCCGCGCGGTTTCAACCAGTTCGGGTCTTTTCCCTGCAGTTTGAAGTTTGTTGGTGTTTTAGCGAATAGTTGCACACTTCGGGCCTGGAGTCCGCTGCGCTTTAGCAAATTGCCCACCAGCGTTGAAGTTTTCGAGGCGTCCTCCACCACCACCCAGAAAATGTTCGGCACCAGACGAATCACATGCGACAGGCTATAGAAGCGAGGGAAGCAATATCGAAAGCAATTATGAATTAAGTACTCATGGACATCATGGAGATGAACAGCTCAACTTAGGATAGATTCCAAAATCTTCCGAAATGCCATCGCCAGGTCAGAGAGCAAAGATGACTTCACCTTCGGCATTGAACTGTTCCTCTTTACGTTCGCTTTCGCTAACCAAGAAGATGATGACGTACCGTGTTAATTCTGCCTTCTGCACCGGCCTAGCATACGTTGGGGTCACTGCATAGATCGTCGGGCCTTTCCGATTGGGTAGGAAAGCATCGCGACCTTCTGCCCAACGCTCCGATCCGGGGTCCGCTGGCGATTCCTCACCAACAACGCAACTCTGTCCCGAGCTGAGCGAGTAAAAAAACAAAAATCCCACAATCGCGACGAACACAATCACGTGCTTCAAGCGAAGACGTATCTCCTGATTCATGGTCGACGAGTGGCAAGGTTGGCCTGAACCGCGACTTGGCACTACCGGTGTGAATAGACTTTACATTCAACGACGACTTCTTCTCTTGGACGGACGCTGGAGGGGGTAATGCTCCATTAAATTAGCTGCCAGGGCATCACACTGATTCGCTGCTGTATTCACTAGCCACGTCAAACACGGTGAAGCAAAGCCGACAACAAGCAGAATCTTGTGCTCGGCCGATTATCACTCATTTTTACCAAATTAGGATCGTTTAAGTTCCGTACGGACGAGCGAAAATACAATGCACGCCACACGATCACATCCGTCGCGCCGCGAGTCGTTGAGTTGTTTACCTCAATGTTTTTTTCCCCTACTTTTTTTCTTCAACCATTTGACAGATCTGAATGTCAATTTTATTTTGTTTGCATACGACAGCAGGGTTGCCAGTTTGAATTTAAATGAAATGCCGTTACATCATATTCTCCATACATTTTATTTATTTTAATATAAATTTACCGTCGTTTCTCGCGACATCTTTTAAAAGTCGAATACAAAGCACTTCTTGGTGAATCGTAAGGTGAAAAAATTGTAACTGGAAGTGTTTGGAATATTTTAAACTTAACAGAATAATTGCGGACCATAACGAGGCATGATTAGTTCACTCATAACGGGAAATAAAATCGGAACGCAAAATATGTGCTTTCAATTGCGTACCAGCCGATAGCGACGGCCGTTCGTTGGTTCGCGCTGGAAGTTCTAGCAAAGCGTCAGCTTCGATGGTACTCTTCAAGCGACTGCTTATTTGACCACCGGTAATGCTGGCCATCAGTTTTCCATTCCTAGATATGATGGACGCCCTAGCGTATTCCGGTCTATCGTCTAGGTCGTATTTTGTATCCAAAAGCTAAAAGAAATGAGAAAAAGAACAATTACATCACGCATAAAAAATCATCTCCATTGCATGCCTTATTTAAACGATCATACCTCAACATTGATAACCGGTAGGGAACACTTTGCACTGTGCGGTGCTGTATCATTCAACGTTGCCAGATAGTGTCGCAACGCCGGCAGAGCGAACAGATGGAAGGTTACAAAAGCAGAAACGGGGTTTCCTGGCAGCCCAAAAAATTTCGTCACCTTGCTGCTAGCAAAGACACAAGGTTTGCCAGGTTTTATGTTCAGGCGAGCAAATACAAGTTCATAGTTGAGCGCCTTCAGAACCGGCTTCACAAAATCTTTATCGCCCATCGAAACGCCACCGGTGCAGATGACAATGTGCATCTCTCCCGTCAGTGCTTCAATTTCCAGCTTGAGCGAATCGAAACTGTGTGTAACGAGCACGAAAGAGAAAGAATAGAAGGGAGGGAAATTATTATACTCTTCGTAATTGCAAGAAAACTCCTACAGTGTTAATTGATTTGCAAGCTACTTACTCATCCTTCACGACACGTTGCTGTATTTCACACTGATCGTCCGAGAAACCGAACTGACGTAAAAGCTCCACTAACATGGTAGTGTTGGAATCGTAAATTTTCCCTTCCTGGTCAACCCCATCGCCCATTGCATTCGGTTCGTACGGATGCAGCAGCTCGTCTCCCGTTGAAAGGATGGCTACTTTCAATTTTTTCACCGACGCCTTCTCGCCGATGGCCGCCAGCAATGCCCGTTGACTTGCGTCAAGCGGAAAGCGATACTGAAACACTTCCTCCGCCATTCGCAGGT
This sequence comes from Anopheles atroparvus, assembly GCA_914969975.1. Classification (NCBI taxonomy): domain Eukaryota; kingdom Metazoa; phylum Arthropoda; class Insecta; order Diptera; family Culicidae; genus Anopheles; species Anopheles atroparvus. The sequence continues at coordinate 44,314,882 of CAJZCY010000001.1, read as the reverse complement.
CGCTCCCGATCGGTCGGATGTCGAGGGATGCGGTAGGTTCTGACAAAATTTCGACCAATTTTTCATAATCATCTTCTCGCGACACAAGCTTGGTATCTTCTATCTGCACTACCGCGTCGGCCTGCAGCGGCACGGGTGCACCGGTGTTGATCTTGTAGCACTCATCGATCGTAAAGTTGCTCGTGACGATTCCGTCGCCGGCTGAAATGTATCCGATCACCTTTTTCATGCCCTTTCCGCCGATGGATTTCAGCGCATAACCATCTTTAATGGAGGCACGGAACGGAGGAATGTTTACACGACTGAACTGCTTCCTGACGGAGATATCGATGGGAATGGAGCCAAGAATCTGTTGTAAAGCTTCCCTTGCATCGATCATCGGGTACGGCGAGTTTCGATCATCTCCACCTTTTCCGGTGGCATGTGGACAAACGTGACGCTGAAGCGGAGGAGCATTCACTTCCACCTCCCCCTGCACTTTACGGTGCGTTTCACGGACTCGTTCTATTTCTCCTTCGTTCAGGAGATGCAACACATGCGGCAACACGTCCACGATCGATTCGAAGCATTCCGTCACGGCTTTTTTGCTCCCGGGAAAGTTTACGATCAGCGTTCCGTTGCGCACTCCACAGACGGCTCTCGAAAGGACGGCAAACTTGGTCTTCTCCAAGCTACGCAAGGTCATGGCCAACGATAGTTGCGGTGCTTCCTTGGTGAGGATGGCTCGCGTTGCCTCGGGTGTAACATCACGGGGAGCAAACCCTGTTCCACCAGTGGTAAACACCGCACGAACCTTCAACACATCGCATGCATAGACGAGTGATTTCTGAAACACAAAAGCATATCAGTACCGATCTCTACCTTGCAGCTGCAGCTGGTAAACGAATTGGTTGAGTGATGCCCATTTAACCTACTTTTATGAGATCCTCCTCGTCAGGTATCAACAGATAGTTCACGGTTTCGGTCTCAAAAGTCTGCTTGATCAAACTCACCAGATGAGGTCCACTGGTGTCGGTTGCTGTGCCTGCAGCACATGTATCGCTTACTGTAAACAAAAGCATTGATTATGTAACTTTCAACATGATTGAAACTAAGCACTATCGCAACTAAACACTATTGAACCGCTGAGTAAATTTACGGAAATGATGATCAATTTCCTTATCACAAATGGCATCGTTTACTTTGAGATAAAAACTATCGTGTTTTTTCTTGTATAAAGGAAAACAACACTTCCGTCGTTGAGCCTCCTATACTTACTTGTCAGGACGGAGTACATCTTCAATGTCGTTAAATGCTAATAATTGTTCGAGAATAATGGATAGATCGCCCTATTTGATTCGAGAGGGAAACAGTTGCGCATCCACGCAGCGTGTCGGTTCATAAACGACTGATCAAATTGTTGAACTGTCAACATTGACAACATTCGAGTAAATGTGTTCGTCGATTTTTTCAATCTCATCGATTTTTTGGATTTTGACAAATGGTAATTTTTAAATCGGCCAGTAATAGTTATTGTTTATTTTTGCCCTGGATAATATGATAAGGATGAAATTTTCGTATCGTTTGCAGGCACCTAATAGATTTGAATATTCCAGTTTATTTATAATTAGTTAGAAAAAAAAAAATGACGGAGCTGCACTGACAATTTCAAATCAAAACGACGTCTAGAACAAAAGATAAGCAAAGTAAAGAACTGAACGAAATTACAAAATTGTTTCTTGATTAGGCGGTTATAGGAACTATGGTAAATCACGCAACAAATCATGGATTGAACTGGAATACTCTGACATACTTATCTTAGTACGACATACGGCAACCCGATTCCTCAGCCTTTAAGCCACGGAATTACTCGTGGGAGATTATTTTGAACCCCCGCGTGGAGTCTCCACACCGAACAGGCCGCGTCAAACAAGTCAAAGTTCGATCGATAAGATCTTCTACTCGTACAGCTTCGATATCGATAACGAAATCCACAGGATTAATGCAAGAGAAAATGCACCCGTGAAACCCGGTTGAATCTACAAAAGAAGCTGGAGTATAAAGGCTCCCGTAGCAGGATAGGTTTCCTACAAATCGTTTAGCATCCGCCAGGGGTTGGTGCCTTTCTTCTAGAGGAACAGTTTTACTCAAGTTTAGTGTAGTGTCGAACGGTCTAAAATGACAGGTTTCCCACTATTCACCGTGCTGCTTCTGCTGGTCGCGGCTGTCGTATCGCTGGCAGAACGGGATCCAAAGTGTACCGTTTCTGTGACCACGGCCAGCGGCACTAGGGCTCGTCCGGGAGCTTACTGTTCGGGAGAGCTGATTTTCGAGGATAACTTCAACACGCTCGACTTTGAAACGTGGGAACATGAAAATACTCTCAGCGGTGGAGGCGTAAGTAGCTGCTGGATCGTGTGATGAATAACAATATTCATGACTTCGTTCACCCAACAACAGAACTGGGAATTCCAATGGTACCTGAATCACCGGTCGAACTCCTATTGTGAAAATGGCATCTTCTACATTCGCCCTACCCTGCTGTCGGCCGACACGGGTGAAGCTTTCCTGAGCAGCGGTGTGTTGAACATCCACGGCGGTCAACCGGCCGATCAGTGCACCAATCCCCAGAATTGGGGCTGCGAACGTTCCGGTTCGCCGACGAACTTGATCAACCCGATCAAGAGTGCCCGCGTGCGTACGGTCGACTCGTTCAACTTCAAGTACGGCACCATGGAAGTCCGTGCCCGTATGCCGACCGGAGACTGGCTGTGGCCCGCGGTTTGGTTGCTTCCCAAACGACAGGTCTACGGAACATGGCCCGCTTCGGGCGAGATCGATCTGCTCGAGTCGCGCGGTAATTTGGAATACGTTTCGAATGGGGTCAACATCGGTGCGGAACAGTTTGGCTCAACGCTACACTTCGGACCGAGCCCGACCCTCAATGGGTGGGAAACGACGGTGGCGTACAAAAACACCGCCCCGGGGCAGGGTTGGAACACGGGATTCCACAACTACCAGATGACTTGGACACCCGATTACATTCGTTTCTCGGTCGATAACCAACTGGTGCGACAGATCGATGCCGGAACGGGCTTCTGGAACCGCGGCAACTTTGGCAACATCTCTCCGAGCACGGAAAACCCGTGGATCCATGGTACGCGCATGGCACCGTTCGACCAGGAGTTCTACATCATCATGAATCTGGCCGTTGGCGGAACGAACGGGTACTTCCCGGATGTACCACCGGCAAGCAACGGCAACCGTGGAAAGCCGTGGTCCAACACCTCCCCGACGGCGACACGCGATTTCTGGAACGGACGTAACGGTTGGCTACCGACCTGGCGAATGAACGACAACCGTGGCAAGGACTCGTCACTGCAGATTGATTACGTGCGCGTCTGGGCTCTGTAATTCACCCGATGCCAGACAAGGTGGCTTTATCAAACCGATAACGATGCGTTGGAGGGCATATCTACTGGTTCATTGTTGATAGCGTGGTCGTTTGTTATCGTTGCTTAAATATATTATTGCATCAAAACCAACGCATGAACAATCGTAAAGAAAGACGCAGAACCACCGTCTGCGGTGTGACGACGTACACATTTTCTTACATCTTATCACCTCCCTCTGATAACTAACGGCTTTGGCAAATATTGGATTAATTGTTCATCAATTTTATACTCTGATGTCATCGTCATCTGATGATTTGTTTCTTCAAAATTTGGTATTCCAGTATAGTCGGTTTTCGAAATGTTATCATCGGAATATTTTACTGGAAATTTATGGCACACGCGCGCTCTAATATTATCCTTACGGCCAACGGATAAAGCAGCGTGGGAATGAAGATTGACGATAAGGTGAAATCGATTGAACCTTTTACTTTCTTCAGCTGCCACCGACTAGCCTGATACCGCCGTTTGGTGCAAAACGATAACGTGTCGAAAGCAAGTCTTATCCACGAGTCTCGCAGTACGGGTAGGGCCAGTACAACAAAAGGTAATCACACAATCTCAAGGAATGCATTGTTCATGAATGGCTCAATCCGGTGAAGGTCCCCACTAGAGCGGGTTTCTTTTTTTTCTATAATCTCACGCATTTCCCTCGTGGCAACGGTCTACTCTGAAGCTTGAAATTTCGGTTAACTTTAAATCGTTTCCGATAAGATACCAATGATTTGGGATTGAATTGGCCATCTAGCGTACCACCGAACCGTACGGGCTTCGTCTGGGGGGTAGCATAAATTGATACCCACGATTGGCTATCGTACTCGTTGGCCCCCTGGCAGAGGAACGATATAAAAAGCCTATCGTTCACGAGACGGCGTTTCCAGTCACGAGCGATCGTGATATTCGAAAGGTTTTCAAGGTGCAAGGACGCAACCAAACCCAGTGAAAATGGGTTTCTTTGATCGCAGAACCATTCCGCTTCTGCTAATCATAGTCGGTCTATCGGCGGCACTGATAGCCGTGTGTATTGACGCGTACGCCGGAGATTCGGACGACGAGCCGAGACCGACGGTGCCGGAGGATGAGAAGCCGCTCGATTGCGAGCGCGCCTCGGTCACGACGGCCAGCGGGGCGCTGGTGAAGCGTAGTGCCTTCTGCCCCGGCGAGCTTATCTTCGAGGACAATTTCGATCGACTGGATCTGGAGAAATGGCAGCACGAGCACACGCTCGGTGGTGGTGGTGTACGTATATGACCGCGGTCGAAAAAGGAATATTATCGTTCAAGTGCGCGTTCGGTTTACCCATGCTCTCTCTCGTTCCCTTTTCGTTCCGTTTCCTGCTCTAGAACTGGGAGTTTCAGTATTACCTCAACAGTCGGCGTAACTCGTTTGTGAAGGAGGGAATTTTCCACATCCGACCATCGCTGCTCGCGGATGAAACCGGGGAAGAGTTTCTTTCCAGCGGTCTATTGCGAATTCACGGTGGAACTCCTTACGATTTGTAAGTGGAACGGTTTTGTTTTTGCCTGCGTGATGGAGCAATGACTCAGGTTGTAACACGTGCTCACCTTGCTTACTTTTACAGCTGCACCAACCCGGCTGATTATGGCTGCGAACGTCAGGGAACACCGACCAACTACATTAACCCGATCAAGAGTGCCCGCGTGCGCACGGTGAACTCGTTCAATTTTAAGTACGGCAAGGTCGAGATCCGGGCCAAGCTCCCGACCGGCGATTGGCTGTGGCCGGCGCTGTGGCTGATGCCAAAGCTGAACCAGTACGGTACGTGGCCCGCGTCGGGCGAGATCGATCTGATGGAGAGCCGTGGCAATCTGGACTACAGCGTCAACGGGGAGCAGCTGGGCGTGGAGCACACCGGTTCGACGCTTCACTTCGGCCCCTATCCGGGGTTGAACGGGTACGAAATGGCCACCGCTGTCAAACATTCGCCACCCGGGCAGGGCTTCAACAAAGACTTCCATCGCTACCAGCTGGAGTGGACGCCGGAATTTATGAAGTTCAGCGTCGACGACGAGCAGGTGTTGCAAGTGGAGGGCAATTTCTGGCAGCTGGGCCAGTTCCCGCAGCGCGACCCGAACGCAGCAAACCCGTGGGTTGGCGCCGGCAAGATGGCGCCGTTCGATCAGGAGTTCTACATCATCATGAATCTGGCCGTCGGCGGTACGAACGGCTTCTTCCCCGATACCCCACCAGCCACCAACGCGAACGGCAACAAGCCATGGAGCAATCAGTCACCGACGGCACCGCGCGATTTCTGGAACGCACGCTCGAACTGGCTGCCAACGTGGAAGCTGCAGGAGAACGAGAGCGCCGAGGCGTCCCTGCAGGTCGACTACGTGCGAGTGTGGGCTTTGTAAAGCCTGCTTTAGCATCGGATCTTTGTAAAGGGGAAACGAGTTAGGGAGTGGATAGGTACCTAGGATTTATTTTGAGGTTAGGTTCTTCTTAAGGTTTTTCTTCTTGTGCTGTACTTGGTTGGGATTTCCCTGAGCCTTGCTAACTTTGAGCGGCACGTTCGTAGATTTGTTGCTTGTTTTCCGATCGAACAACTGCTTCTTTGATGATGCGACGGGTTCCTTTTTTTTCTTGTACTGCACCTGCTTGGGATTTGCTTGAGCCTTGTTTATTTTCTTGCTTGCCTTCCGATTGCTCAACTGCTTCTCCGGTGGCGCACCGGTTTGCTGTTTCTTCTTAAGCTGCCCTTGGTTTCGCTTCACCGGAACCTTGTTATCTTTCTTCGATGCGTTCGCGGACTTTTTGAATGACGTCCGTTCGATCAGCTGATGCTTCGATGGTGGACCGGTCGGCTTGCTCTTTATGGTGATACGTTTGTCTTTGTCGGAGAACGAAATAAAATCGATTGACTTGAAGTGATCCACGCGATTTTTCTTCGCTTTGGAGTGAACGAAAGCCGGCTCCAGGATGTACAGTTTGGCAATTTCTTCTTTCGTCATCGGTTTGTTCGGTTCCCTTTTGGCCCTGCTTACAGCCTGGCTGGGAACGGGTTTACACTGCAACTCTTTGTCTGTGACATACTTTTTTTGAACCAAAATTCCCTTCAGCCAGCGCAGAGTCTCCTTGGTGGCCGGCGATAGAACCTCCGGTTTTTTATCAATGATTGCCATCATGATGTGCAATCGGTTCGACGACTTGTATTGTTTCGGAAACGTTGGGATGGCCGCTACGAGGACGGACGGATTTCGCCTGCGGGCCATTTTGATTAGCAGTTTCCCGAATGGCTTTGGTAGCGCATAGTCCAGCATAAAGAATGCGGCAGCTTGGCCGTTCTGCAGTAGCTTAATCACGGCGTTGCAGCCGGTGACGATGTTTTGACTGGAACAATCGAGAAATTCGCATCATCATGAAAATCGTCACAGATTAGTTGAACATGTAGTTGGTGCTTACGGTTCTACTGTTCTCAGCTGGCGGCACAATTCATCGTAATGTTCTCCCTCAAGTAATGGCCTAGAAATAATAGTAGAAGTGAACCAGTTGTTTATGTCTGAAATGTCCGATCAGGTTTGTTATTAAAGCGACAGAAAGACAATAGGGCATAGGCCTATTCTCCATAAACATTAAAGCTTTAAAGTTTTTGTGGAATTGCTAGGATGATGATCACTTTTACAACGGCTCGGTGGCACATTTGCCATCCGGGTTTTCTTAAACAACTCTTCTAGCTGTTAGTATCACGCAGCACAACATTTTGTTAACCCTAAGAAAAAAAACTTACCAAATCACATCGTACGCCTTAACCATCACTCTCTTTACATTCTTTTTACGGCTCTGGGAGCCTATAATACCGCCCTGCATTGCTGATAATCCAATAATCCAAGGGAATACAAGATCCACTCGCGTGCTGCTTCGACAATTGCAATGTTTTGATTGAATCGAACTGTCAATCTTAAAATCCACAACATTCGAGTAAAGATGTACGTCGACTTTCTTCTGTTTCATCGACACTTTGTATGTCGAATTATGTGTGGATGTCGACTTTTCACATCAGTTTTAAATCAGTGATAAATTTAAAATTTCAATAGAAAATATGAACTGAAGCTTACATAGCTGTCAAACGTCCTGTCAATCAGCTAACCTCGTTAACTCGAACTAATTAGTCAACGTATTTCCAAATGAGCGATTATTGGGTTCTTTTTTCGTCCTCTGCGTGATCGCGCACGGGATCGACATGTTTTTGGGCGTGGCATGTATTTGTCAAAAAGTCGATGAGATTGACAAGGATCGACGAACACATTTAATCGAATGTTGTCAATGTTGACAGTTCAATCAAAACATTAAAGATTACCGGGCAAAGTGCGCCTTTTTTGCTCATATTACTTTGGATTCCGAAACCAAAGTGTTTACTGGCGATGAGCAACACTACCAAAGTATCTCAAAAGCCCAAAAAAACCGTGAAAAATGTAATGGTACAGCCTTACGATGTGATTTGGTGAGAAATCTTTCTTATGAGCGAGTGATGAGTGTTTTTTTCGATCTGTGCTAGTGAGATGTGATCTTTAATTTTCGTTTGCATTCATCCTGTTGTTGATCAACCGGATCACACTCACCAGGCATTGTTCTCATACGCTTAAAATTTCCGCTCACAATGTTGGTCACGATTTGACCCTTCATCATGGCTTAATTTTTCCAGGCCAATCATTGCCGGAGAACATTTCGAGGAATTGTCCCGCCAGCTAGAAAGGGTGGACCGGTAAGTGCCAAGAATATGTTCGACTAATCTATGACGATTTTCATCATATTACCTTCTCTGGACTGTTTCAGTCAATTCGTCGTCACCGGGTGCGAGTCCGTAATCAAACTACTCCAGAATGGTCAAGCCGCTGCCTTCTTTATACAGGACTCGTTCCATCCAAAGGTATTTGCAAAAATCATAATCAAAATGGCTCGTAAACGGAATCCGTCCGTGCTCGCCGTTGCCGTGCCATCGCTTCCAACACAATTACAATCGACCAGCATGATGATGGCAATAATCCACCAAAAAACGGAGGACCAATCGCCGGACACCAGGATAACCTTGTGCTGGATTAAGAAAACATTGCTACAAAAGGGATACGTTACCGCCAAAGAGTTGCGACGTCAAACCATACTCAGGCGGACGGCAAAGAGAGCCGTTGAAAAACGCGATAAACCGATGACAAACGAAGAGATTGCCAACATGTACGTCCTGGAGCCAATTTCTGGTCTTTCCGGAGTGGATCACTTAAAGACAACCGGTAGTATTACTCTCTCAGATAGCGCACAGATCGGTACTGAACCGATCTTGATTGATCGGAAGACAATCAAAAAGTGTACATACTTACCACTCAGAGTTAACAAGGTTCAGGGAAATATGAACCGAGTGGAGCATAAAAAGAAAAACATAAGAATTTTACCTCAAAATAAACCCAAATAAACTCAAATAAACTGCCCCTTGTGGGGTACGAATTATTTTGAAAACTAGTGGTAAGCAATCTCGAGATCAACCATTTGTATTCTTTCCAGTGTCTGCCGGTATTATCGTCCGTTTTAAACTTTCCACGAATGTCTTATCGGATGTGTGACGTGAAATACTAGTACATATTTTATTATATTATACTGTGGGTCGTGTTCGAGTCGGCATACTCGCTCAGCTATCCCAGACCCCTTGTTTGCTATTTGAATATTTAAAAATATTTGGAACGCATGACACACATGACACGAATTCCACTTTTCTCCGTTTTTGTACAACTCCTTGTTTAATTAAGTTGTGCTTTTCATTCTATATTACTATCCATTGAAACGATGTTAAGAGCAGCTAGAAATGCTTATGTCAGTGCAGTCGCCCATCGCTCCACATTCTTACACGCCCCACCACCATCTTTGATGAACAGTCGTTCACTGTATTCCTGTGTTCCTGTTACATTCCCAATCGTTGTACATACACGTCTGCGAGAACGAAGTTTGCACCCGAAACTAACCCGGGTCAGGATTAAGCAAAAATTCAATTTTCGTTACCAGGGTAGCAGAACAGCTGTGGAGGTAGCTTAAAAATTCGATCGCTGTGGACCCAAATCGACCAATCGTGTCACTGCACACGTAATCCAATCAAAATTAGTACATGCGAAAATCAATGGCTACTCAAAATGGCGACGTCGGATCCTTTGTTCCACAATACTATGCGCTGATTGGTCCGTAAGTGCGCAGCTTTCGACAGAGATGGGACACCTACTGCCGAATCTGCGACCCTTGTATCAAACCGGCAAGTTTAATGAAACGATTCGATCCGGGCACGAAATTTGTATACGACGTCCTCGGTCGACTTCCACCGTGTCATCACATAACCGCAATCGTCGTCGGTTGGAAACGATTTAAATGTTTAAATTAAGAGGATGCGTTGGAGGGGGGGGGGGGGGAGGTGGGTGGCGTAGGGTTGTGGGTGTTGGGAGGTTTTGGAATGTTTATCAGATTTCTTTCCATATCTTTTTTTTTAACTCAAAAATTAAAATTGTATTTAATGTATGTTTTTCGACGCATGTGCAGGTATATCAAAAAGACAGACACAATTATTCTTTTTGTAAAAAGACAATATATTTAGCTGCTATTCCTATAATACACAATTATATACTTTTCTGTTGATTTTAAATAAAAGTTTTGCTTACTTCATTATAACTTTGTAACAATGCAGGTTAACATAAATTTTAATTTGTAGTTTTTTTTTTGTAAATTGCTGCATACGAAGCAGAATCATAATTGTGGCGTTAAATAATGTTTCGTGGTACAAATAAAATACCGATAAAAAACCGTACAATGCAGTTTAATTGAGTAGAAATAGTAAAAAAAAAATCTTTGTTTCACAGAACACAATACAGTAAAATATGCAAGCTCGAGTCACACGAAATATAGCTATAACGCGTTGGAGGTGAAGTAATAAAAGTGTGTTCGGTAATGAGATACATATTCACGAGCAGCATGAAACGATCAATAGAACCGGCGGACACTAGAGAGAGATTACACAGGGGTTGAGTACACAGGATAGATAGAGATTATATGACTAACTTTGTCCACTATAGTCTATAAAATAAACGGTAGGGAATTTTGTGGTGGATTCGCTTCTTGCTCCAGGTCTTACTTTTGGCTGACTTTTCTACCATGTGGAGAAGTTACTGTAGCTGTTGAAAGCATCATTTGGTTCTTATGTAATCGTTAAAGAACGTAGAGCTTCGACGTAATGAGCTTTTTTTTCCTTCTCGTAAAGAATGTCGTTGGAAGTGGAAACGATGACGACTTTAAAGATACAACCAAAATACAGTATTAGGAGGAAAACAGTAAGATTTAAAAAAAAAGGTTCAAACTGTTAATAAATATTCTCTGCCAAAGCTAATCAACAGTTTAATATCCTTTAGCTACACACCGTCCATTAATGGTTTTTGCTTCAATTGGTTTCTTAGCAGTCAATCATTAATATTTTGTTTCTTGTTCGATTGTAAAATCATAAAACATTTACCATACACCAGCACGGGATGGCCTGACCACTTTATAATATGTTATCTGGCATTGACGGGAAAAAGAGTTAGTTAGCTAAGAAAATGTATTAGCTTATTGTGGGTTTTTTGCTTTGTTTTGCAATCCGTTACGTTTTGTTAATTTTTAGTAGCTGACATAAAAAACTGCATTTCTGTTTCCTCCTCAAACACGCCATTTCACTGCCCTTCACCCTATCGCGTATCGTGCATTTTGTTCATTTCTTTGTTTGTTTTTTTTTCGTACTAAAAAGGCATTTTCCATTTCTCTGTGTGGGTTTCCTTATTCCTATACCGATTTGCTTTGCGTTTATTTTACCAGTTTTGCTCTCTTCGATGGCCATTGAGGGAGAGAAAAATGGTCTCGCTGAGTTATTCAACTTTTACAACTAATTTTATTACTGTAACAATGTAGCGGTGCACCGATTCTGTTACTCGTGTTGATTTTGTATGATTTGTTCCTCCTTCTTGTAGCGGTTTGTGTTTAATGCAGCTTTTATTGCATTTCAATGTATCGTTTTTAGTTTTTATACTTAATCCCCCGGAGGCTGTGTACGTAACTATTGAAGAAGAAACCCCGTTCCGATTGACCGTAGTGTAAACTTAGAAAAGTGATTTTTTAATTGCGCGACTACCCATTGTTTTGTTGTTGTTTCGTCTTCATTTCGTTTGTCTTGTGTTTGGTTCTACGTTTCCTTCGGCACCAGCATGACGGAGTGTTTCTTCTTTTCATTCTTCCTCTTCATCTTTGCGGGAAAATCCCCGGGGGAGTGAAAAATTGCAAAACCTTACATGTCTATATAGCCTAATCAGCCTATGATCTAGGACCAAAGAGTGAGTGTTTCTTGTTGAATGATTGATTCGTTTTCTTTTCTTTTTACAACTCTTCCCTCATACCGTGACGAGGCCCGAAAGGGCTCTGCTCTGCGGCAAAGTGATGACAAAAATAAAAATGTAACAGCTTCTTGTAACGGTTGTTCGGCAGTCGAACCCCGCTGGTAAACTGATTCGCTATTAGTGGCCATTCAAATTAAAACAAAAATGCATTTTACATTCTAGCTCAAAAACATATGATACAGTTATGGCGTTGCTCCCACGCTGTCCCGCGTGCCAGTAAAGGTTTCAACACTCATCGTTTGAACATTGAGACGACGACATACACGACATCATAGACACGACGACACTGGTATGGCGACACACTAGTTGTGATTGCAGCGTGTGCCCTCCTGCGGCCGCCCTCGCCGTATCCGATTGCACCAATGTGGTATGGTAGAGGAGAGGGATAGACATTTTCCAGACGGCTGCATTTAGACACATTCACATCACATGAAGGGTTTCTCTACTGGGTGGGGATAACACTTGGGATTCGAGTATCGGGGCTTTCATTCACTGCCTATCGTGGCGACACTTCTCCTGCGACCTCTCGGGCCGGTGTCAGTCCTTCCAGTCCTAAGCTCGTAGGTTCGTAGGAAAATGGCGTACAGTTTTAACGTAGACTAAGCATGGCTATTAAGTTATCATGGAAATCCTGTCTATGGTTCCCACTGTACTGTACTCGTAATATCTAAGGACTTGCGAGAAGAAATCCTGTCTATGGATCGACGCGGAGCCTAACAGTTCGACTGGAGAAATCTGTACAGGTCAGAATAGTAACATTCCTACACAGGTGTTGCATTTATAGCGCAGGGTATTCGATCGATTCCGCAACTCTCGCCGAGGGCCCCGAAGATTGTGTTATCGTGCCCACAGTCTCCGGGGCAGACGGTAGTAGTAGCTTGGCAGGGGCTGTTTCGCCACCGACACCGATCGAATACCGTACGAATCCTACCAGTAGAGCACCCGGATGTGGTCTACCATGCGCGACCTGAAGTACGTACCGACGATGCCGAAGAAGGTGGCCATCACGGCACAGGCGACCAGGGCCTGCATGGCGCAGTGCACCGCCGGCTGGCCGGGGGCCACGTTGTACTGGTGCCGGTGGCGCCCCCGATGGAAGTCTCCACCACCGTGCCCCGGTCGGATGTACTTCTCGTCGATCTCGTGCTCGAACGCCGGTATGATCGCGAGGTTGACCACCTCGGGCAGCGCATTGTCGTCGTCCGAGCCTGGCAAGATCGTGTCCTCCTCCTCGCTTTCCACCTTGATCACCCGGGGCGGCAGGGCCGGCGTCGTGCGGCGGTTGATGTAGAACCGCGATCGGCTGAATCCGTTCACACTGTAGCCCGTACGACGGTGCTCTTCCTCCTCCGTGGCGTGGCGATGGTCAGCAAGCCGGCTGTGTGAATGCGTGTGGTGGCCCGTGTCATTGGTGACCGTTCCGTGGTACAGGTTATGCAACAGCGACGACAGCAGATTGTTATTGTTCGTGATGCGCATTTTGTTGGTTGATGTTTCAATATTTGGTATTTTGATCGTGTTCGCCTCCAGGTACTGATTCTTGCGAATGCCCAGCACCTCCGAGAGCGGCCGGTTGATGAGGAGCGTGTTTTCCGCCTGCCGATTGGGGGACTCGCCCGGCTGCGTACCGTCGAACGGACCCCGGGCCGGGTCTTGCACGCCACCGAAGAAAGCACTTGCTGTCGTGCTGCTCGGCAAGGACGTCGTCGTGCGGACGACCCCCCTCGACATGGGCGTCGTGGTGGCCCAAGGGTACGACGCCGTCGGAAAACGGCCACCACCGATGGCGGCATTGTTTTCCCGCGAGTCGTCTCCCGTGCCGGACTGGTCCGAGTCGACGATCACATTGTTCTTGATGTTTCTATTAAAACTATCGTAACTATTATCGTAATGTTTATGACTATTATAAATATTATTATTGGTAATATTTTTAATACTGCTGTTAGTGTTACTTGCAACGCTGCCACCACTGGCCGGTGCTGCGTCCGCTGTGGTCGTGCTGCCGTTACTATTGTTATTATTGTCGATCAGTTGTAGGATGTCCTTGGCCGTGATGGGCTCGTACTTGTTGCGGAACGTATCTCCATTGTCGGCGGCCCCGCGATACAGTAGTGCCACCTTCCCGTCGGCTGTAATAACCGGGGTGATCTTGTTCTGCCGAGGTTCGGCTGCACCAGCCGCTACACTGCCTGAACCGCCGGCACCGTCCTTCACCTTTGCCCCCTTGAGCGTGTCGTCGTCTGGCGTCTTCGGCTCTACCTTGTACACGATGCCGACCTTTCCGTTAGGCGTGGAGATGATCTTGATGGAATCGTTCTTGCGCAGCTTCCGGTTGCTGCCACCCGATAGCAGATCGCCCTCGCCCTCATCGGTACCGTCGACAAAGTCGTCAAACTTGGATTTAAACCGATGCGGCGCCGACTTGCTCTTAATGTTGCTCAGGTAGTCCTGCATCACACTGTCGTCGTTTCCTCCCGACGGCCCGTCTGGGATGGGCAGACCGTCCTTGGTCTGCTTCGCCTGTGCCCGCTTTTTCTCCTCCTCGGTCTCTTCGGCACTGTAGTCGTCGTAGTAGTCGTCATCGTCATCGTCGACGAATCCCGCCTTCCGACGTATCTCCTCCATCCGCTGCTTGTGCCGACGAATGACCTCCTCCAGGTCGTAGTCTTCGTCGTCGAACAGATCGTCCTCCTCGGTCGCTTCCTCAAGCTCGTCCTCGCTGAAGAGAGGCTTCTCCTTCAACGCTTCGAGCTCGTGCATCATCTGCCGGAAGCCAGTTCCGGCGGTGGCATTCGATTCCGTAGATCGATTGATCGGCACAACGGCTAATGCACTCGCCGGGGCGGCTGGTGCATCATTCTGCATCATCTCGCCATCGTCGTAGGCGACCTCAAAGTTTATCCACTTATCACTAGGGCTACTGTTGGGAGTAGTATTTAAATTAGCTTCACTTAACCTAGATACACGTAATCCTACGGTGCCATTCTGTAGTTGGCTCATGCCACCGTTTGGTGCTACTTTCTGCACAGATATTATAGATGGTGGTGTTGGTTGGGTAGTCGCGTCTTGCAGTCAGTAGCATTTCTTCGTACAGTGGCACTTTCGCACAATATCCAGCTGCTTAACATACTTGTTGTTGTTGCTGCACACCATGCGTACCTGAAAATGATAATAAACAAAATGTTGATTTTTTTCCTTTATGGCCACATTCCCTTCGGATACGCTCACCTTTCTTCGGCGTACGACTTTGGCAGCGCAGCACTGATTGCCGCAGCCGCCGACGCACTTGGCGTACTTCAGCGGTTGCCTCGAGCGGCAATCGTTTTCGGTGTAGTACTCGCGCACTTGCTCTTTGCGGCAGGTCGAGGCAGCTTGAAGGAGAAGAAATTGCAAAACAATTGTTAGCTTGCGGTGTACATGGTATGACTTGTTTTTTGATCAAACCTACAAGCATGCTTTCTCAAAAACCTACTCTTCCGTTGTATTCCGGAATTTTGAATTATTTTTACAATTACACTCGTTACCAAAAAAAAAAAAAAGAAAAAAAGGGGAAAACGAGCATTTCTGCTCTACATGCAAATTAAAAAATCTTTAATTTCTATACAAACAATATAGTGAAAGCCATTTAAATGAAAACCCGTTGAGATTAAAGTGTTAAAATTGGTTTGTGTTGAATAAAAGAAGCTGAGTTGAGGCATTTAAAAAGTGAACGTAGTGCGTACACTTGAGTGACTTGTACAACAATTGTAACCAAATCTAAAGCGTGTAAAAAGTGTGGCTTTCTCTAAACGAGATACAACATTAGTGGGTCTGATTAGTTTAAGAAAAGTTTATGAAAAAATATCAAAAAAAGTTGTTGCTATACCGGAAGAGGAAGTTTTGAACGGGTCCTCGTCGATCATTACCGATACCGATCCCTCACCTTGGTCACAGAACTTGCCCTTGGTGCCCTTCTTGCACTTGCACGAGTAACCACCCTTGCCGTTGGGTACACACTTTCCGCCCCGCTTGCACTGATGATTCTCGCAAGGGTTAACCTGAAACGGACGAACAAGACAAGTTAATTAGCACTTTAATCGGGCGTCGCATTTACCACCCTTCTTACCTCTCTCAGAATCACGGGAGTTTCCCGGACAAAATCGTCATCCATCTCGCCCTCGTTGTCTTGGTCGAGCAGGGCGCAGCCGGGCGTGATCTTCTGTTGCCTAGCCGCGTTCAAGAAGTCGACCTGCTTGTGGTTGATCCACACCTCCTTCATGCAGCCCTTGAAGCTGGTCAGGTTGCGCAGGTGCCACTGCTTGTAAGCCTGCTGACCCGGTTCCGCCGACAGCCCGCCCAGGTACATTGGGCTGGTCAGCTTCAGATAGTCCTTCGAGCCCTCGTTGATGATCGATCGAGCGAGGCCACGATCGACGCGCAGAGTAAAGTTCTTCTTGATCGCCAGCAGCTCCACCGAGTGGTACTTGCCGTCGGCGACCATCTCGAAGCTGTACATCGTGGACACGGGATCGTTGCCAACGTCGTAGCTGACGCGGATGCGCCCATTAAACAGCTCCACGGCAAGGTGTTCGTTGTGGCCATCGTACATCAGCACTCCGTTCTGCTGCGTGCTGCTGAACACGATCGTCACGTTTGCCTCTGGCTTGGTGCGCAGCGGCTCTAGCTCGATGAACGAGTTGTTGTGCATGAACGTGAGGCTCGTCAGATACTCGCACCGTTTGCCCGAGTATCCCGGACTGCACTTGCAGACGTAGTCCGCACTGGATGGGTTCGGCTGGAAGCAGACGCCAAATTTGCACTCGTGCTGCTGGCAGGGCGACGTCTGCGGGTACATCATGGCTACCATCGGGGCTCCTTCGCAGAACTTGCCGGTGAATTCGTTCGGACACTCGCACGTGTAGTCGTTAATGCCGTCCACGCACGTGCCACCGTTCTGGCACATGTGGTTCACGCAATCGTCAATGTTCTCCGAGCAGTTTACCCCACGGTAGCCCGGCAAACACTCGCAGCTGTAATGCGTCGTGTGGTCCACACACTTGGCTCCGTTCTGGCACGGGTTAAAGTCCTTGCCGCAGAACTCAATTTTGCTCTCGCAGTACTCCCCCGTGAAGCTGGGCGCGCACGAGCAACTGTACGAGTTCACGCCGTCTACGCACGTTCCGTTGTTCTGGCACTTGTGGCCGGCGCAGTCGTCGTTATTCACCTCGCACCGCGAACCGGAGTAACCGCTGAGGCAGAGGCAGCTGAATCTTCCCTCTTCGAGCACCGTGCAGGTGCCGTTGTTTCGGCACGGGTTTCCGTAACACGCATCTATCATAAACTCGCAGTGCGTCCCGTGGTAGCCTGGTTTGCACCGGCACTCGTACTGCCGCTCCGGGAGCGCACTGCACACTGCATCGTTTTTGCAGGGGAATGTGTAGCACGCATCGCATTTCGAGAGAATATCGTTGCTGACCTTGCCAGCGCAAACAAACTGACTGGCCGGAGTAGAAAGGATTAGTTTGTCCTTCATCAGATCCGGCTCGGCACAACGGGCGATACCCGGTTCGACGTAGTCCCGTTTGACCCATTCGGATAACCACCGGAGGGAGCAGTCACAGTAGAGAGGATTACTTCCAAGAGCACTGGAAACGGGAGAAGTTAAACCAGAATCAGCAAGTAAATCTTTTCGCGTTACATTTTTTTTAAATAATTCGATGAACTTACATGTGCGTGATGGCCTGTAAATCGTTGAATGTGCCCTCAGGAATCATAGAAATTTGATTGCCATGCAGGGAAAGGACTTTCAGATTCGTCAATCCAGCTAGGGCGTACTGCTGAACGCATTGCAGGTTATTGTAGCTTATGATTCTACAAATCAAAATTCAAAACGTTTGATTAGAATTTGTTATACCTTCCATCTGAATCATTACCAGGCACTTACAGCGTTGAAAGTTTGCTCAAATTAGCAAAGGTGTGGTTGGAAAGGATGCCGATATGATTGTTGCTCAGGTCCCTTAGAAGAAACAAAGTGTTATTCAAAAGTATGTAAATGAAATCCCCAAGTTATGAGGTTACAATGCGCTTCTAAAACTTACAGTCTAGTCAGGGACTTCAGATGGTTAATGCGATTCGAGTGTATCATTGAAATTTCGTTCGACTCCAGATAGAGCTCGGTCGTTTCGGCTGGAATGGATTTGGGGATTTCCTTCAGCTTGTTCCGAGAGCAGCGTACCACCGTTCCAGTGCAGGTGCACGATGGAGGGCAGTAGCCTTCACCCAGGCATCCCTGGTCCATGTCCGACGTGCACTTGAAGTCGAAGTGTGGCAAATCCTTGATCGGCACATCGCGCACCTTCGACGGGGACGTGCAGCGGGCCGGCGGTCCATTGAGTTGCTTCTTGCGCAACCAATCCGAGAACCAGGCCAGATGGCAGTTGCAACGGAAGGGATTCGATGCCAGATTGCTGTAAAATTGGGGTGAAGCTGATGATGTTTCGTTCCTGCAAGGGAAGTAGGTTTTTCCGCTTTACTTACAGTTGTGTTAACGAGGACAAGTAGTCGAAAGACCCGGGCATTACGCATGTGATGATGTTATCGTAGAGTGACCTGGAGTGGAAGTGCAAAATTATGTAAAGTGTTGTTTCTTTATAAACATAGATAAAGCTTCCACCTACAATGTTTTCAAGTGGTGCAATCCTAGGAACATCTTATTGTGCACTTCAGCGATTTTGTTCTCGCTCAAGAACAGCTCCTGAATCTTGGTCGCTCCCTCGAATGCGTTCGGTTCGATGCCGGATATTTGATTCCTTCGCAGGTCAAGTTTCACCAGGTTCGGTAACCGTCCGAACAGTCCGTCGGACTTAATGCGATTAAGTTCATTATCGTTCAGCAATCTGTAAGAACCATTTAGCGTTTCATTAGAAAAGTTTTTTGACCATTAACATTCCTTAAAATGCTCCGTAATACATACAGTTCGGTCGTGTAGAGCGGGATATCGCGTGGAATTTCCTTCAAACCACGGGCAGAACAGTCCACCGTCGTCCGATCGCAGTGGCAAGCCGCCGGACATTCCTGATCCATGCGGCATTCACCGGAAATTTTGATCTTGCTATAGTCCTCCGTGCCTGGCGTAAAGAAGAGGATATAACGTATTTTAACCCGGTTCAACACTTGCTTTGGAATTTCATGACCAAGAACATTGTTGCGAAACATACATTTGAACTTTTCATCCTTCAAAGCATCAATTCGACGGCGCTGCATACGCTTGGGCGCGTCGCACTTTGCCCCGCTGGTCTCGATCGGGTTCTTGTGCAGATAATCGCCCAACCAGCGAAGATTGCAATCGCAAATAAACGGGTTGCGTGCCAAGTGTCTGCAGAAATGAATCAATTTGGGTTAGCAAATGGTAAACGGCGCGTCCTTAAGTCTTAAGCCTTAAGCGGGTCAGTAAATTAAGACGACAACGACAACGGCGTCTTTTAGTACGGTATGCGAATGGAGCTGCCTAAGACGCTACCTACCGGCATGCCAACGTACGCCAGAAGCCGTTGGTTGCCACAATCTTTTTCGTTGGCGTGAATGAAAATACTTACAGTGTTTGGATGCTCCTCAAATAGTCGAACGTGCCGTTGGCCAGCGTCTGAATGTTGTTATCGTACAGCGACAACAGGCTCAGACTATGCAAATCCTTAAAAGCGTCCCTTCGCACGCAGCTGATTTCGTTCGCGTTCAGCAGTAGCAGCTGGAGTGAGGTTAATCCTTTGAAAACGCTCGCCGGTAAATCCTTGATTTTATTACCATAAAGAACGCTGTAACGGCAAGCCAACAGAAGTAGAGTAGAGTGAGTCAAAAATGTGGCGAAGAGACAATTTCTTTCGGCACGCGAAGGAGGGCCATTCGGCCAGTAGCCTATACTTTTAGCCGAGTAGCTTAGGAAAAGGAGCCCTGCTTACTTATGATAAGATTTTTGCCGTCCCCTTTTCTATGGTTGGTTGGGTTGGTTTGAATTAAATATTTTAATACCCGCCCTTAAGAAATTGGACCACGTTGGCCCAGGGCTTCCCGTGATGGCCAAGGGGCTCCCTTTTTATCTACACTCTCCCCGCTACTTACAGTGACGTGAGGGACTTCAGTCCACTGAAGGCGTCGTAGGCGACTCGCGAAATATTATTGTTCGACAAGTCGATCCGCTTAAGGCGCCGGTGGTTGGCGAACGCCTTTGGTGGAATCTCGGTGATGTAGTTCTGCTCGAGCCGCCTGTAAAAATATTTGGATTACAAATTAATGCATTTTTTGTCAGTGGCATCTTCCGCACCCAGCAAAATTACTTACAGTTCCGTGGTGTCCTCTGGGAGCATCGACGGAACGGTGGTAAGGCTTTTCTCCCGGCAGTCCACAATGCCGTCGGCGCAACGGCAAGGATGGGGGCAAAGGCTGCGGCCACCGCACTCCATCGGGGCGTTTTCCGTTAGGCCTGTGATGAAATTTAAGAAAAAAAAAAGGCATAGCAATAATGTTATTTCACAAGGAGAGGCTTTTAACAGATTGCATTATGTTTTAATGCCTTGAAGAAAAGCACACACTTTCGAAAGTAGTGACTTTACTGCCTTGAAGCTTTACTTTACTTTTCTACATCCCCTTTCTGCCTAGCCATATAAACTTAAAAAAATGATAATGCGATAAATACTGTATGGAATTGCATAGTTCGTATGCTTAATCCCAGTTAAGCGAATAGAGTTTTCTTTTATAAAGCAACAGGAATTCCTTTTGTTCTTAAAACTAATGTCATTATATGTTTCGTTAAATCGGCTTCTGGAACGTTCATTGTCAGCAAAGTCTCCCTTAAACTGCGCTTATGAATGTTTCCTCTTCAACTAAATGCAGGCAAGTGTTAGGATACCCATTCAGTTTCACGTGCTATTGACGACCATAGCATGGTGATCCATGTGAAGGACAAAACCGTCGCAATATCGATGGCAAAGATGCATTTAAAATAACGGCAGCGAGACACACAGGGAGCTGCTCCATTTAAAATCGATTGCCTTCGTCTAGACGTTTTCGCGAAAAATGTGTCGTAACATTTGGATCCGGTTGGATGAACGATTATTTTTCCAGTAATTTGATTTCATTGATCCAACCGTGTGCGTGTGTGTACAAACAGGAGGAAAAAAGGCGAATGGTCGTAGGTTGTGGAGCTGGTTTGGTCTGCAATGTTTGACGACTGGGATCGCTCCTTTCATCTCTCCATGCTGCACAAAGTGCGAAACTCCACGGACGCGTTAACAAACGTCCTGCCACGGGTGTGGACGCCGAAGTGGCATAAATTAACATTTACATATTCATGAGTGTCACGTACGGAG
This sequence comes from Anopheles atroparvus, assembly GCA_914969975.1. NCBI lineage: Eukaryota > Metazoa > Arthropoda > Insecta > Diptera > Culicidae > Anopheles > Anopheles atroparvus. The sequence goes on along the minus strand of CAJZCY010000001.1, from coordinate 44,293,702 downwards.
GAAGTGTTTCCAATCGTGCAATGGTTCACTACTGACCGACCACCTCCACCGGGCCAGGTCGGAAAATGAGCCCTGCTGTCTACGAGGCTCGATGGTCAGTGAAAGTAGACGCTCGGACCGGTAGTAGCCGAGATTGTGTTCGGGTTTCGTACCCCTAAACGTGATGCCCAACAGTGATGAGAGGCGTTGGGGAGATGGCCACGTTTTCGCGGTTTTTACAAGCGGGTCTGGTGTGCCGATGATGATAGCTACCTCGGTGGCGAGCGCATGAGGTTTATGAGTTTTCCTTCCGGTGGTAATGATGGTAGAGGCGGGAGAGTGTTCACAATCTCGTTTTCCGGAAACACGTCGACGCGTACGTGGAAAATTGATGCACGTCGCTGTTTTACCGCAGCGGAACGTACAACCGCTCTCGCTGGGGCGCGATGTGAACCATTTCGAGCCAAAATTGTACGTGTGACCTGCTTTTAAAGGTACACCACCTAAATGTGCGATTCGGTGTAGATGATTTGCAGAGTGAAGCCATTATGTGGTAGATTTGATTGGACAATCTACCACCAGATTTTTATTTCATTTTCCAGGTCATTTCTGTCGCATAGGGAGGGTTCTCTTTTTTATTTTGCACTCTGCAAAGTTATGCATGCTACTACTTTCGAATGCAATTTCCTACTCCATGGGGCCAGGCTGAAAAAGAAAAACCTCCGGTGCCAACTTCATTAGAATGCTGGTGAAAATAAATTAGTGTCCCATCACGTTTGATATGGTTTTGCGCCAACAACGGACGTGCTGCGAAAATTCATTGCAGCACACAGCGGCATAATAATTATGTGCATGCGATAGAGTAGAAAATAAAATAGTGCTGTTTGTGTGTGCTTCATAATGAGCGCGGAGTTAAAAAAAAAAAAAACCTAGCAATTTGCGAGGTCCTCAGAAAATTGGTTAGGGGCGTTTGGAATTGAACGTGCATCTAGCCACCGCCTATACGTGATTTTTTTTAATCGTGATCATTTTTTGCAGCACATGCTCTGTGACCGTGACGCCCGAGTTGAGTTTCATCGTTGACCTCCAGAGGGATAGCTCGTATCCCTGCAAGGGAAAGACATTTTTCTCGATTCGAAAGAAATCATCCGTATGGGAATTTATTGCAGTAATGACAATGGAGGTAAGCATGAAAATACATTCCTCCATGATTCGCTTCATTGCACAGCGGCTTCAGGCAATCCATTTGGCTTGTGGCCATCGAAGCGGAGATCTTCCGTGTACATGTCTGTGTTTGACCAGGTAGACAATCGATGATTCGGAGAGCAATTTTGCAAATATGCAAATCGAGCTCAATTCAAAATCGTGGGATTTGTTGTAAGAAACCGACACGGTGTTTCTGGCTCTTCACTCATCGTTGAACCGTTGATGTTGGTTTTCGATATGGCTTCAGGAAAGTACGATAACCGTACTATGATTCGCCTGTGCGCTGATGCCAAAGTAGCATTTCACATGCCCCCGTAGGCGCTCCGAAGAATACGATAGTTATTAGGGACGCCCGTCGTTGGGGGAAGAATTTATAGGAATTTCCAAGGCCACTCCCAGCTTGTCTCCATAATTGAGGGACTGAAGGAATGAATTTGATGTTGTTGCCCTACCTTACCGGGAATAAAACAAAGCCCTTTGCGTGCATTAAAAGGGAGTTCCGGCATGTCACAGTGAGTTCGACGGTTGTGGCCGATGCTTCATGAGCTAAACATAATTTAAGTTACACTGTCCCGGGTTTCCCGAACCGCTAGGTTTCCCGTGGCGCTTTTAGCGCACATCACTGTACGAATGCCAAGCCCTATGCCACTAGTCTCGCTTGCAGTGTGGCGTAGCAGTGTCCTCTGCTTCGAAAGGGGGAGCGCAGCCAACTTACCGGAACATTTGAACTCCTGCTCGTGCAGGTCCGCCACGTTCTGGCCCTTGAGCTGGCCGGGCGAGTGGCACCGCGTGTACGGGGCCAACCGTGATGCATTCTTCAGGTACCGGGCCAGCCAGGAGAGATGACAATCGCACGCAAATGGGTTTTCCGAAAGGCGCAACGCTCGCAGGCGCGGCATTCCGACGAACATGTCGCGTGGTAGCGTGGTGATGTTGTTATTGTTCAATGTCCTGCCGTGGGGAAAGAGCGGAGCGGGTAAAAAAAAAAAAAAAATCATCCCGTCGGGAGGGAAAAAGTCAAGTGTGAGAGTTAATTTATTTCGTTGGAATTCAGTCGTGGTAGCGACGGTGGTCTGCCGCGTCGGAAGCAATTTCCATCACGCGTCGAGGGACTTACAGAATTTCCAGCTCGGTCAGCCCTTTCACGGCACCTTCATCGACGCAGGTGATTTGATTGTTGTCCAGCTGCAGGCTGCGCAGGGCCGGAGCTCCCTTGAACGCGCGCTTCGGCACGGCAGAGATGGCATTGTGTGAGAGGTCCCTGGAAAATGACGGGTTTACATTAGTGATATTTTGTTCGGCCATAAGAAACAGTTAACACTAGTTTTCTAGTAGACATTTGAGTAATATGCAATAGACATTGATTTCATCACTGAGGGATAGGCTATGCAATTTTGGTTTCCGAATATGTATTTCTGTTCAGTGTTCAGTTTTTGTTTCTTCTATGGCTTTAGTACGTGTAATAACGTGAGAAAAAAAAATATCTTATTTTTACTTTTATAATATTAAACATATAAGAATCTCAACACATTTTGAAACGTATGAAAAAATGAACAATTTTTAAATCAACATGCACAACAGAAGCACTTATTGATCTATTACATAAAGCAAAAATAGTATGAAATAACGTATGCTCAATCAATGCCAGAAGAAGATCGAAAAGAAGTCGGACAAATGATGATAATTAGTAAAACATTCATTGCCATTTGAGGATCGTAAATCAGGCAAAAGCTATATGGGAAGCATTCCTAATCGCATGTACGTGGATGTGGGAGTCATTAGAAGATGTCTAAAACAGAAAACGATTCGAAACCAAAACAAGACGATAAATCTACAATGACAGCGAATCTGGCACTGTGCATGCAAAACAACGCATATGCCGTTATGGAAGAAAAAAGAATCAAACATCTGTTTTTTCGGAAAGAAACACTCTAAAAAAAGAACGTGCTAATTAGTATTGATTCATATCGAACGCTTAGAAATCTTCTCGAGATGAAGCTTCCACGCAAAGCAACACAAATCGTACGACAAAGCAACATAAACGCTTTAACATATTCCGAACGGAAAACAATCTCTACAGACTACTACTTACAATCGTAATAAATTAGCGGCACTGGATAAAAAATTATCAGGTATTGATTTTAAGCGATTGCTATTAAGTCGTCTGAAAATAAAGGAAACAAACATAAGATAATAATAATTATAATAATGATGAACATAACAATACTATAAAGAGATCGTGGTAGAGTATAGAGAAAGAAAGAAGACGAAGGCAGCGTGGCGGGTGATTGAACTTTAATCTTGAAGCTGACTATGTGATGAAGTTTGTGTAGCGACACTCTTGGCGCTGTTGTGTGTGGCTAAAGGCAAGATAAGCTGAGAAAGAATCGAAGCGAAGCTGGGGCTGAACATATCGAAACTTAATTAAAAATGTGTCGCGATTCGAAACACGCCTTCTGTTGACTGTTCGCATGCTCGATGGTAATGCTGCCCGCGAAGGCCCGGACCAAATGCTGACGCGGCAGCCTTTTTTTGTGCCCGTCCTTTGCCGTGTCGGAATCGAAAGGTTGGCGTTGGTGGGGATGCCAGAGTTGAAGAAGCAGTTATGTTGGTGTCTTACACACAACCAAGAGCGAGAGGAGGCGTGCTCAATTACGTCAAGTCGACGGTTTCGATGTACGATAACGAGAGTCATCAGATAATTAACGGAAATCGATTTCCAATCGAGATGCAAGCCAAAGTCCTCCCTTCACAACAAGCTGACCTAGGCGTGCGGTGGAGTTCTCCAGTGGTGCCTGAACGGGGAGGAAAATGCCCACCGGCGTTGGCAAACCTTCCCTGGATGGTTTGTATAAGGGAATGAGAAGCGAAGAGTAACTCCGTTACGAGTAAGCTTCCGTTCCGGTTGTCGTTGATCTTACTGTTCATGGATTTTCTTCTAAGTTTTCGGAACTCACAGCGTTTAAATGACACAATAAAATGGTCAGTCAAAACATGCCTTCTGAAATGAAAGTTTGAAATTTGATAGTCTAATCTCAGGCACGCGGCAGCCAAGTACAATATGAAAACATGGGCTAGGTAGAAACATAGTTGTAGAACATTTCCAATGAATCGTTTGTAAACATTATTCCATATTCCTAATACATTTGTCTTTTTCCATTTGACACATCGGAAGATCTATTCGGAGGCGATTTAAAATTAGAAAACAAAATGCAAATTAGCCATTGCCTGGTGGGTGGGCGTTAATAACTCAATCGATTTTATTTCCGATTGAGATGCCTTCGACGTAAAATAGTTGTAAATAATCCTTCCCCCTACGGCAAAACGTGCATAAATAAATACTAAGTCGACCGTTCCTGGCCTTATGATCGGAAAGAGACTGGAAAGGATGTGGCATGGCGATTGGTTGTTCCTTTAGTTGCTATTGTTGAAGGTCTTGTCATTGGAATGTCAATTTATCGATGTATAACAACCACAACCAGTCGAACATAGTCGATGCAAAAATAACAAAAATAGCCCACATTTTCTGTCAAATCAGATGATAGGATGAAGGCTCCGTCGGGCGTTGTGGGAGTTAAAAAAATTAAGCCTAAAAGTGACGAACAACTACCAAAATCTGAATGTCAAAGAACCCGAAGATCGGCACTGACAAAAAGCAGGCTGATTGACTGCGACAGGTAGTGTTGGAATTACGACAGGTGATTTGTTGCCTTCTGCTAGGTTATACGAATAGGATAAACTTTGCGTTCGCCGGATGCAAAAAAAGGTGTCATGTGAGTGTCAAAAGTAGCTTTTTTCTCGTTCCACCTTGTTTCCCTATCGATACGTTTTGCATTTTACACACTGTAATGGACGTTTTGAAGTGGCGTAGACGGGTGGAGAATGATTTTGGGAATGATTTACATTCGTCGGTGAGCGAAGAGAGTTTCCTTTTTTGTAGTTGAATGTTAGTGTATGTGTTTGGGAGAGTAATGGAGTGCTTCCAACCGAAGCGTAGGACTGGGCAGCAGCATGTAATGTGTTATGGGGATTAGATGAAACAAATCTAAGAGAATCGTAACTTACAATCGTTCCAACGATATCAGATCGTGTAGGGCATCCTTCTCGATGGTGTAAATGTGGTTGTCCGTCAGTTGCCTGTGAGTCGAAAAAGAAAATTCAAATAGAAAAGAAATGTACGCAAAAGTCAAATTTATCTGAAGTTATGTGATTGTTAAAAAAAAAGATCCTTTATCAAAAATATCTTCTACGATATGCATAAAATGATTTTTTAAATACTAAAATTGGTACAAAATGGTGAAAGTGATGGCCAATTAAACTCGTCATTGAAATGGTATCTGTTCGGCACCTCAAACAACATGGAAGCTTGGAATGGTTGCCGTACCGTATTTGAATTATAAATTAATTGAAATTTTATCAGCTACCAGTGGAACCGTGGTTTTTTCGGTTCGGTCGACCGGTTTTAGGCGATCATTCCGTGCGAAATCAACCGTTCGATTCGGTCGCCAGAAAGCGCGACCGGAAGAGGTTATCTTTCGAGTGACTGTATCTTTTTTTTTTTTTTAATATGCGGTTTTGAGTGTTCGTATCACTGAGTGTGCGGTGTAAAAAATGGTTATCCATTCCAGTTGACGATAAGGGAAAAATGATGCACAGGATATCAAACTACTCGAGAGTTTTATAAAAGATCATTAAAAACGGTGCCATTTTAAAAGTCGATTATAAACAGTTCACGTGAAACCCCATGCTGAGCAGGTTTGTATCGAGCTCTCGTGCAAAGAAATGGGAAGTCGAAAGAAAGAAGGCCGCCGGTACAGTGAGATTTCGTAATTACTTAAAACCCCTTTAAAAAGCAAAAAGACTGGATCGATTCGAACGGACATTCGTGTAGCGTGACACATACGCCGATGGTGAGAAGCGCGAGAAGCGGCGAGAAATATCTCATATTCCACTTATGCTAATTAATGATCAACAAACACAATGTAACCCTCGTCGGGACCCGTGTCCAGCTCTGCCGGTGGCTTAGGGAAAGTGGAACAATTATTTAAATTGGGATTTGTAAGCACATTGACCGAGGTCCAGTTGTGTTGTTGCTGTCTATGGCTTCGATGTGGCCCTGGCAGGACTGCCATGTTTCCCGCTGGGGGTTGTTCCAGTAAAATAGATCAACTCCACCATGTCCGACCAACGACTGGTGCCGAGATAGCTGATTAAATCGATGAAAGTTAGGAAATGATTGGGAATCGATTAAAATGATAAACAAATGGGAAGGACACCTCATCCCGGCGTGGTCGTTACTCAGTCCATCTCCTGGAGGTTGCACGATGGGATAAATCTTTAAATCTTCCCCCCGGGGGCTGCGATTTGAATATTGTTGTGTTAACGCTTTGCCTGCGATGGGCCTCGTTCGGCTTCAAAAGCAAGTGAGAGTGCGGTCGTATACATAAATCACTTGCAAGAGGTGGCAGGGCGATTTTATGGTGACACTAAACAGTGTCATTCGAACACGTTGGTCCCCGAACGATCGTCACCGGGGCGCCATTGACTTTGGCTGCTCCGGTGCGTTGCATATTTTCGATTGATTAGCACACGTTACTAATGATTCAACCACCTTCATTAGCTACCCGGGGCTGTATCTAGCAATCCCGTATATCTTACCACCAAAAATCTCGGCAGGTAGGTGAACCAAAATTTAGGATGTTCGATGAATATTTAAGATCCAGCAGAAAAAGGTCCGCGATTAACTTTAGCTTAATAACCTCCATTTGAACTCATCAACATCTCATTGTATACCGCCACTTGCTGCAAGACAAGTATCATGAAGTTACCAAGCCTAAACTCGGTCAGACTGGTTTAACAGCACGCCATAACTTCATTTCCCCCAACCGGAGGTTGTTGTTGATCATGGCATCAAAAGGCGCCTGTTGACATCCGTACAGCATGGACCATTTTGGAATACACTCAACGTAACACTATTAAAAGCATCCACCGGAAATGGTGGAGCAAACAGGAGCAAAGGAGAGCAGGACATCCCGTTGGAGGTTTCCCGGTTACTCTATTTAACGAGATTGGCGAGACGAACGATGTTCGCGGCTGTGCAGTAATTCATTTAAAAAGTTTCGTTGCACTGCTTACCCTCCTTCTAACATCGATTGAAGAGGAGACACGCAAGCACATCTCGTGTTGATGATAGTTCGCTATATTTTAGACTAAAAGTTTTGCCCTTATTCAATTATTGCAAGCACGGAAAGAATCCAACGACACAGGTAATCGATATTTAAGTATCTTCAGCAATGACTTACGGCCTTTTCATACATTAAGACATACACTGAAACAGAAAAACGGTTACTTACAGTATTCGAAGCTTCGCCAATCCTTGGAAGTCGGACTCGTAGATGACGCTTATGTTGTTGCCCTGCAGGTCCCTGTAAAGAAGAACGTTAAAGAAGCCAGAGAAGGAGAGTAATTAGCGGAATTCACAGATTGAAATTGCAAGAATGGATGTTGCTTCAATAATGATAATATTTCAGAGCAAATTTGGCCGAAGAAGTTGACGATGGAGTTGTGGTTGTAGTGCAATACGCATTCTCTGATAGATTTGAACTTGTATTTAAAATCAATTGTTTTCCTAAATAGACGATGTCGAAGGCAATGTGCGGCCATTCTTTATACGTCACCTCCATATTTTATCGGGTCTTCTTTCAATTTTTTATCAAAGATAAAAGAAGAATTCTCTTTATTTTACATTATGGAAATCTATGTGAATATAATATATTCCCGAATATATTCCCTAACATTTTTTTTCGATGGCTTGCAAGTAATCTAATCTAAATATTAGTCCTTTTGTCCACAAGAACTCATTGGGTTCCGAAAATACAAAAAAGGTACACCATAATCATTCCTTTGAGGCCTCCATAATGGCTTGGGCAATTACGCATCGTTTTGAAGTGGGCTGCCTTATCCAAGAGTAGAAGGCAGTTATGGCCTTTTGTTGGAAAGCTTCTAGTCTTAAACGGCAAAAAGCTAGCCATGCTTGAAAGTGACGAAATCATATTAGGCGAAGTGGACGGAACAATCTTTTAAATTAAATTGAAGATGAAGTGAACCCGAGCGCTGGGACAAGCATTTAAATGTTTACATAGGTCTATTCCTAGAACCGTCGCAGACCCGCCCCTGAATGAACACCGTCGCTTCCTTCCGTTGCCGTTGACAGACAGTAAGATGAGTGGATGGGACTAGTTTTACCAAGCGAAGCAATTTACGAACACGGCTGATTGGCTCGGACATTGAGTGAACTGGGCGACCCTAGCGAAGCGAAAGCAGCAACGGACAATCACGGAAACATTCCCGGTCGTGTGGCGCCTAGGACTCGGTTAACCGGATTTCTTGTATAGCGGAAGCTGGACTAGAGGCCCGCTCCTGGATGGCCTTAGGCATTGGTGAACGCCAAGGTGTGTTCAAAAGCACAGCAAAAAGGCACGAAACGCTATCATTTTGCTATCTCCTTTGCAACTGAAAGATGGCACGAGCATGGAGACGCTTCTCTGCATAGGCTTTCCAAGCAGACGATGAATGTCAGGAGCATTATTTTGTTGCGCTTTTAGGTAAGTACGTTAGGCTGAGATATTGTATCCATAATAAAGCCATGATAATTGTTTGGAATCCTTTGAAAACACGTTCCAACAATGATAAGGACAAACATTCTATCGGACTACCCGCAGTGCGTTCTACTTCAAAGTAATTCAATTTCCTCAGGCAGAATGTCTCCAACACCCATCGTGAGTGTCATCTGCAATTAATTATTGAATAGAGTGAGCTGGTCATTCGTTTTATAAAGAAATTATCAACTTGCCAGAGCTCGATGAAACGTCGCAAACAGACTTTAAAGATTTGAAAACACTGCAAATCCAATTCGAGCAAATATCCTATTTTCGATGAAATTCCCTCCGCATCTGAATATTGAACCGATAGATGCTGCTGAAATAGAATTTCGTTCACAGGGACGAACTTTGGGTCAGGACAAGTACAGCAAAGAGTGCGGCATAGATGCACGGTTGGTGACATTTCCTTCTAGTAAATCGAAAAAAGATTCGATGCCAAATGTCAGACATGTGAAGAGCGGTGCAAACATTGAATTCTAAAATTCTCGCTCACATCTTCGCACATCTTCCACCAGCTGTTAATATTCATGACACATGCTGCTAGAATTTATGCTCCTTTTCAATGCGCCGAGTGTTACTCGGCTTGCACCGTCAGAATGTACCGTCCGTATGGTTTGCTATGCGAACGAATGTTTACACAATAGATTTACGAGTGTTTGCACTTCGAAGAGAGACAGTGTGAGATTCACAAGGCTGGCAGATTGCCACGCGGTGGACAGGAGAAAGCAAAAGGCAAGGTGATGGGAATTCTGGACGGACGCTGATGTATGAACCACGGATGGATTCACCCGACTTGGATCCAGGCGAAGGTGGGATGACGTCCCCTGGTAAATCTTCCTGTTGCCCTACAATTCAGCAGCTGTCCGCGTTTGTGGATACAGTGGCAGAAGCATCCTATAAAATACGCGCTGCTATGAATAGGTGAAAGGTGGATGCATGAAATAAATATAATGTTGCACTCGACCCTCGAATCCTCGCGCATCCCAAAGTGCAACTGCATCGGAAGGGAAATTTTGATGGACAAAAATAATAGAAAAAAAAAACGATCCGTCAATGGAACTGCGGATGTTCACAATAGGACGACGTTGGAGGCGAACACATACGAATCCAATCATTGCTGCTGCGTGCATCAAATGATTCTGCAATCAGCTGCAGGCTTCATCACTTGAACCGGATTGTGTTTTGAACGTCCTAGCAGCAGAGTGGAATGTTTTTTTAAACTTGTTTTGCGGTATATAACATAGAGCACCTCTAAAGCGAAGTTCATTTTGCTTTCTAGTGCACAGCATGTGCGACGTAGGATGAAAAATGCCGGAATGGCACACAGGAGCACTGAACCCCAATGTGGGTGAGAAAAATGACACCGGGCATACGAAAAATCGTTCGATTGAATTCTCAAGTGGCCTCGGGGAAAGGAAGGGGTTGAAATGCTAACCACTTCACGTATTACCCACATGCGGACCCTGGTTCGAAAGGGGGCCGGACATTGAAAGGATAATGCGAATGTCATGTATGCCATGGACTCCGCACATTAACGTAGAGTAAGCAGTTTTCCATGTCGGATTGAAAAACATAAAACCGATTGAAGTATATGTAGCTCACACACTGCAACTGCGGAGTCAGCATCATTTCCGTCGGCGATAATGCTGCACACACAATGCTCAGCCCTTAAACAGCTGACGATCCTTTTTGCGTATGATTTTTCAAGGATGGTTCTCTCCCAATTGAGGGAGGGAATTCATTTATGTTCATGATGCTGGGGGTTGGATAATGTGTGGCGCATTAAATGTTTGCCGCTTCCGTTTAAAAGATTTTGGCAGATTATAGTACTTGACTGAGGAGTGATTGAAATGGTTAATATTTAATACAAAGCTCGCATTATACTACCCCCCGATTTTAGGCCTAATGGGTGCCAGGATGAGTCATTTGAAAGTCTTCATGCAATGATGCAATCTCTTCATTTTGAAATTTTGGAACGCTGCTTTTTCTCTCTTTTTAGTGATGTTTCTTCGAGAAATTTTTTCCGACCAAGATTGAGCATTTGTTAAATTTAGATTGTGGAAAATATGATCCTTTTTTCTTAATCTTTTTTAAATGGTCCGTCAGCTTGAACAAATAGAACTCCACTTTATGAACATGTTCGTTATTTTTTGTGATTCAAATAACGCTTCAAATAACGCTGATATGTTCTCAATTTGAAATATTTGGCAGGTGAGTTTATGTACCCAATTTCCGATTATGATATCAATAATTTTGCATCGGAATGTTACGAAATTGGATATGTTAATTTTTATTTTTCAAATCCACGCAAAATTGACATCATTGCCACCCAGCCAACGAATCATGGCCACGACATCTTATTATAAACCTGTCAACAACGAAGTGTGATGTTGCTAACGAGGATTGAAACAGTTTTGCCGAGCATGGATTCAATTTTTCGATTTCAAACCCTCCCAAGGAGTGGCACCCAGCGTGAAGCCAGTCGGACGTTTGCCACATCCGTATTCTACGCAGAGTGCTGTAGAGGTGACGACAAAGCGGGACGAAATTTACATATCCAACCCATCATATGTTAGCATTCGAGCTGGTGGAATGCACTTTTTCGCATCCGCATGTCAAACTCAACGGGCTCCAAATCGATTGCGACGTGTGCCCGCGTTTGCATGTTTGATGCATATTAGATTCAAACCCGAGACGATGATCAACTAATCTACTATCAAAATCCCCATGAGACCGTCCTTTCCTGCCGCCTCCCCACGAAAGCGACATCTAGCGCTGAGGCAACAAAATAACAATGAAATTGGGTTTGAATAGGTTCATAAATTAACTTAGAATGGAATTTGATGAGCTGATAACGCGCTCCACCGACACGTCGCGGTTACGGGTGTCTATGCATGCATGTTACGTGTTTTTGTCCTGTGGTGGACACATGCAGTGCGCCAGCCGCGTTCAATGACATCCAAGTCTAGAGCTTCCACTGCGGGAGAGCCAGAGGATTTGGGCATTGGGTGCATGCGGCAACCGGCTGATGTTCAATGCTAATGGCGGGTAATAAATGGGTCTCGACGAAATGGGGCCACCCGGTGTTTCAATTTTCGCCGGTCGCAGCTCGGGTGCTTGCGGATCATACGTCACCTCCAGATACTGCGACATCGCGCACTCAAACATGCACAAACACCATCGACCATGTTATCAACTACATCAAGTTGTGTTGGGAAAGTGCAAGCATTCTCTACCTTTTAACGGTCATCCAGTGTCGTCATCACCGCCGGTGAAACGGTGTGAATGACAGTTTTCCGAGCTATCGATCTCATCAATGCACGGGGTTTGCTAACAACATTCTGATTAGAATTTATAATCACCTCCTCTTTGCCACCATCATTTCTCTGTTATATCACTCGCATACGAAGTCCCTTTTTGAGCAGGTTTGAGTTGATGTTTGGTCTAACGAAGGAAGGACAGCCGACGGTAATGGCAGGCTTCATTTCAACATTCAGGATTCTGATGAGGGTATGGCATGGATCAACATAGTTTCAGGTTGAAATTAGATTTTTTTTTCAAAACTGCAAATACCAGCGTTGGCTGTCAGTCAACCCTAATAAGTTGCTGTACCTTTTGCGCCAAGGATCCATTCAATTTCACGGAATAAAAACAAAGATATTCGTACACCGTATCAGTACCTTTCACACAATGGCAAGGGCAAGCATGGCGTGTGTGGGCGTTATTTACTTAAGTGCTAGAGCAACACCGATTCGTTTGTCATAACAGATTGGTTGACTAGCAATCCTTTTACCAGAAGAAACCAGTGGCTGTGAAGAAGCAAAGGCGCGCCCCAGGATCTTTAGGATCGATATAACAGAGCAATTTATTGGCCCAGTAGGAGGAATGGGGTAGGCATGGACTTGCACCGCCCTCCCTGGTTTCCGGTTTCCACCGTGTTCTGCGGTCTTATCATGCTGGCATTAGTTTGCTCTCACAGCAAACACTTCCGACGCTAACGGGCAGAAAGTCGTCGAGCGTTACGCCATTCCCAGACATCACTTCTCGAGAGCGTTGGAACAGATTTGTCTTCCAGGTCTGGCAAGAACTATCGTTGTGAGGCATGTGCGGAGTGAGAGCTAGTGGTTGTGAGGATATATGAAAGCCAAGCGAAGACTGCTGAGCTTCATCGTGAAACGAAAGGAATACCAATTCTGCTGGGGTGCTCTGGAACAGTGGAATGCGCCCGAATAACCATTCGCAACGACATTTCCTTGTGGGTTTGGTCTCTGTTCGCACTGATATACACTGATGCTGGTGTACATGAGCATGTAATTATGTATGTTTACAGATATCATAAGGCATGTGCAAGTCAAAATGGTAGGTGTGTATTTCGCTAGGGAACTAACAATTTGCGGTCATAGCAAAATTATTTCTCCCTACGTCGGGGGGGGGGGGGGGGGGGGGGGGGGGGGGTAGCGCGGGACGGAGACCGAAACCGACGGAATGGATACGTTGTTGGTGCTCATAATCGAACAGACATTCTCCTTCCTTGCACCCTCTTGTCACACTGCAGCGAAACTTGGAGACCAAAATTGGTAATTTAGCCGACGTTGAGGAATATTTCGAGCGTTTAATTAAACCGCAGTCGTGCGGTGGATTGATGATGTTCCGGAGATTGTTGGTACGTGATGATGAGGTCATATCAGATCACCGAATCTTGGGCTATGGGCCAAATTAATGGATTGAATATGTTATATGTGTTCTAGCTATAAGAAATCGATCTTTTTGATTGGATGGTGCGCAGTTAAGTTCTTAATTCAATGGGCTTTGGTTGGTTACAAACAGTTATAGAATCCATCATTCATTATTTATTATATATTTTTCGTTATACGAGTTTCAAACCGATTTTTTGTAACACTTTAACTACCCAAGCTACTGCTAAATAAGACCAATAGAGAAACCAAATACCCAAGATGTGATAATTACTGAAGAAGATTATGTTTGCTCAACTAATTAAGATAATTTCATTCTGGTTGGGATGAGGAAATTGAGTTTGACAATGCAAAGGGAAAAGAAAAAGATAACAAATTCTAGACGATGGTCTCCAACAAGTCGAAGTGAACACACCTATCCGTCTATCCCGCGTTATCCGCCGCGGTATTTCCATGGTTGGCAGTTCCACACGGCATAACAGAAATAGAATCTCACGTCTTGTTAGAAAAGATAAAAAAAGTCTTTTCTCTACAATACTGGCCCCGCATGACAGATGCATATAATCATAAGCCGGGCTGTGTCATTCAACAGCGACCCCCGCTCGTTTGTGGTGGAGCTGAGCTGCATGGATGCATTTAGTTCTGTCCACAACTCACCAGTGACAGACGGAACAGAGCCGTTTATACTGACTCCGCACTAAAGAGGCGTCCCGAAGCATTGCAACATGTTATGGGGTTGTTATTCTCTCCGAACCTGTCCGGCAGGTTCTTGTCGTTTGTTAATTATTTCGTTCTAAAACCTGCACCCGTGGTTCGAAAATTATGTCGACAGATGTGTTAAGGCGAACCCCGTACCCCTTTCGTTTGACATGACTGACGTGACTGGTGTTATGGTATTTAGCATGCAAGCGATGGATGGAATGAAGAAGAAAGGAAGAAGACAGTCAAATCTTCAAGATTAGGTTCATGTTTTACGAAAATTGCCCACCAAAGGAAAACTTGCCACACAGCCGCTACAAGCAAGTGAAAAGAGGCAGAAACAGAGAAAAGAAAACAGGAATAACCGGACCAATGGAGTTACGGAAGCTCAACAAATGTGACAAATTTGACAAACCATGACATGGCATGGCACCTTGTGTCATGAAGCGGACAGACAGGGGGAAAACGTGAGCCCCTAGGATATTTAATAAAGAGTTTATGAAGCATAATGCTAACGCTGCCTAAAATCATGAGTCGGTCATGGCCCCGAGACTACTCTCTCTTCGCCACCAGGGCCTTAGTCAGCCGGGACAGCGCGTTGACCGAAGCGCAAACGCTTACGAAATGAATGCATTTGATGTGCATTGATTTGACGGGTCTCAGATTTATCTGATGACTGATCAAAAAATAAATAGACACGCCTCTTCGGAAGCCCATTAAGTCCCGAGTCCGATTTTATCGATCTGGGGGGACTTAAGCCTTCGTCTTCATCGTGGGCTTTCGAGCGGGCCATAATCATATTCGGTTCGATAGTTGGTTTTTGTAAGTGGTTATTGTGGCAGTAAAAAGTTGATGTTGTGCGATTGAGTAATCGAAATATTGAATCGACATTTTCTTTAGTTTCCGTGACGGTTAGGCATACTCCCGATGGACTCCGTGACAAATATTCGACGCAAGCGCACATCGTTAATAACGCTACATATTTGGAGGTGAATGGGAGGAAGTCCAATTCTTCTAAGGTAGTCGGTGTTACTTAGGAGAGGAGAGTGTTTACATCATCGAAATCACTCCCATTTGATGGCACGGCCGCAATATTCCCAAAGGAAGAATAATGTTCTAAAAATTTGTCAATGATATTAGTTTGTTCGTGCCTGAGACACCCGTTGAACATTGAATTCCGTCAAGGATTCTGCTAATGCCGATTTAAACCATTTCCATGCGTGGTTAAGAAACGTCATTGACACACTGGTTGTGGATAACAAAATACTTCGGATAAGCATACAGTCACAAAACACACGGTTTATGGCTTCATCCTTTTTTCGGGTCCAACGCCTAGAGCGACTTCACTGCGGTCCGAGGTCCGAGCTCTCCACGCCGGTCACCACGATGTCCGTAGGAGTCATTTTACCATTCGCCGCACGTGAGATGAGCCCGGGATTAGCTCGGCTTGTATACCGAGTAAGACGCCACCGGATGTCGGATGCAATCGGAACGGGTTTGAAGGTGCTAGGCGAACTCGTAAAAAAGCGCCGAACAAGTAAATTTCAAGCCAAATTAATTTCCGAGCAAAGAGGTTAAGTATTTAATCTGATTTATGTTTTCAGATAAAATCATCCTGTTTTCAATCCTTGCTTGCCCGGGTAAGCACGTGCAGTGTACGCTTCGCGCAACGCTACTATATTCCGATCACACGGTTCGCCATTCCATTCCTTTCGAATTCGGTTTGCATTCCGATCGGGGCAATTCGGGGTTTTCATACTCTGTCCTCGGTCAACGATCGAAGATAGTCGTAGTCGTTAGTGGCAAGAAATGGCACTTTAGTGGTGGCCCGTCTGAAGACTCCTTGTAGCCGCATTTGTTCTCGGGAATGGATGAAATGAATTGCTTACCTGTGAAAAAAGAGAGGAAAAAAACGAAAAAAGGACAATTAATTGACTGATTAATTATCACCGGTCGGATATGGGCGAAGAAAAGGGCAAGATAAAGGCGTCCGGTGAAGCTGGTAAAAGAGTTTGATTTTAAGGAACATTTTGAGTTCCAGGGTAGAAGAAACAGCTCCGGACTAATGAAGATGTTGTACGAGTTGGAAAGGTGTAATTGCTTCATCGCAGAGAAAGAGGTCGATTATCCATTAAACTTAGACTCGGGAGAAACATCCAATGAAATGAAAAATAAATCGATTTACATGCTTGGGCTAATGAAAAAAAAGCTTTCCAAGAACACCTTCCTTACGGGCATCGTAAGCCGCTTTTGATTATCCGCAGAGATTTGTTGGGGACCGACGTACGCGTTTATAAACCGATTAAGGTGCCACGGTTGAAAGACAACGCCAACGCCAGTGCAGAATTGCGAATGATTCTCGTAGGCAATGAGATAAAAGTGTACCCATCACATTTGCTCCATGGAAGCTCCAGTAACATTTTGAGATATTATCAAGATAGATGGCATTTTTGCTATTGATTTCAGACTGAATCTAATACCGCTGGGATTAGATGAGGGATGCGATTCGCTCGATTTTTCTACTTTGTTGGATGAGATTGTTTGCCGCAACTGTCAACAGCGAGAAGGTTATGATCCTGAAGATACGGACCGCAAGACAACAACCGAAACGAAAATCGAATTTGAAGCTCCTGAAGTCGGAAGACTAGTTTGTCGTGGGCAGGCGTCGAAGCCGTAAAGAACCTTTGCCACTCAGCGCCGGCAGAAAGCGGTCATAAATTGTTGCTGGAGCGAATTAAATTCAACCGCTGTGTGTGATGTGTTGTGGTTCTGGCTTTTCTACACGGCGGGTTGTTGCCTTGTCTCGACTAGCTCAGTTTTTTTTCTTCTCTTCGTGGCTACACAAGGTGATTAATGGGCCTTCCAGTTCTGGATGAACCTTTTTACTGGCGACAGTGACGATGCATCGAATTCGATCGAAAGCCGGCGAAGGAGAATCTTAGCCGTCTGCTTTGAGCCGTAGCGTGACCTATCCCTGTCCCACCCAGCCGCTTGTCGGGCCAGGTTTCCTTGAGCAGGACCCCGCGAACGGTACAGGTTTCCCGAAGCGGAAAGCTTTCACTCGAGTGTCCGCTAAACGCCAGCAAATATCATCAGCCGACGTTAATTGCGGCGACGCTCGTAAATTTCGTCCCGGGTCCGTCTGCACGTGCGTGCGTGTTGCGTTGGTGTTTTGGGTGATATTTCACCTTCTTTCCCTGTGCCCTCCGAATGGGATTGCTTGATGCAGGTAGGAGACTTTAAGAATTATGAATATCTTTGTTTGAAAAGCGAGCCGTCGGCCGAGCTGGATCATAAATTGTTTATTACGTTCCATTTGCCCGGACCACTAAGATTTCAACCTCCACCAAGCTTCCTCTTGAAGGCCCAGATGCGATGGGTGGGCGATTCATAAAAGCGCCGGGACGGGTCGAAACAATACGTCAAATTAATGGCTCCTGACAAGTTGATTTGATTATGCAAAAAAGCAGCAACCGAGTGGCTGTTGCATGCGGGGGCTGCGGGATCTGCTCCGTGCCTTTGCGTCTTGTTTTATAATTGGAACCATTCTTCACCATAAATTAACTCACTTGCATGCCACGAGGGCGAACATTAATATTTCCGCGCAGCAGGGAGCAAACACAAACGAAAGCAAATGTTTGACATTTGTTGAAATAAACGAGATGAAATTTGCCCATCGTAGCAATAAACAGATCCATACTTGGATATTAAAGATTTGTAGACTAAAGACCAACTCTTCTTCATCGTAACACTAAATGTTATTTCAATAATAAACTTTAAAAGATTGCAGGATCAAAAGCAAAATCTTTCGTACAATTTATGGCATGTCGAAAATATATTTTAAGTTTCACAACCCTTTTCGTAAGAACATCTTTAACTCGGCGTGGTTCAGCTTTGCAAACTGGCGCTATCAACGATAAATCTTCAATTTGTGCATCCTTTAGCTCTCATCACGCCATGACTCAGATTACATGTCTGCAGGGGATTGTTGCCTTTGTAACATACCTTCAACAAAAGGCGCACTGTTTTGAACGTGGAAGACAAAACTCAAAAATGGTCGGTAGCAGAATGGAAATATTAAGGACGAGCCAAAAACAAATAATACTTCGAATAAATAACTCATTAGTTTGTCGGACACATCAAGATCTTCGGTGAATGTTTTAGAAGGTTTTTCGTCGGCGATACCGAATTTTTGAAGATCAAAAAAACACAAAAATATTGACCGTTCACTCTTCGGACAAACGATCGTTTAGTGAGGGAGACGAGTTGTGGAAGAGGGCAGAAGATCCTGCCACAAGCTGCTCGAAAAGTTAGTTCATTTTTCATAATTTGATATTTCAATAAATCTCCCCCGGCGCATACCTCAAGAATCAGAGACAGACTAACATATCTTTGGCCATGTTCTCCTGGACGTTTAACCCAACAGGGAACAGACATAGCATTAATCGAGAAGCAGGAAGAGCTTATATCTACACTTGCAAGCAGAACGAGCAACGAAACTTTAAACGGCTGCATCTACGTGGGAATATTGCCATCAGCAAGGGGCTAGGGAATCCAATGCATTTGCCACGTCCGATTTATGATAAAGACGTTAAGAGCTCTTCGGTTTGCTCAATTTTTTTTTTCGTCGATTGCACCAGTTTATGATAAAGCAGATCGAAAAGACGAGAGCTAAAAAATTCACAAGCTTCCGAAAGAAAAGGAAGAGTCAAAAACCGACCTTGTAGGACACCCTACAAAAGACCACAAAAATGGATGAAAAAACAAGTATAGTGAACAAGAGGAAGCGAAAGGGATAGAAGGAGAGAGGAAAATATCACCGATTCGGTGGATGATCATTGCTTATCCCTTCCGAAGTTGATGAATATTTTAAGATGGTGCTCAGCTCCAGAAAGTGTCTTGAGCGTTCTTGAGAATCGCCAGCGCCTTACCTGATTCTGGTCCTAGGACTGAGGATGACTTTATAAAAATAAAAATATTTATAATTTATGTGCTCGAAAAATTCACTTGGATTGTAAAACTATCGGTCGGGAATCGTGTCGTGGTCGGGGTTCCACTTGCTGCCTTCGGCAGAATCTGAGACGTTCTCGATACCCTGGCGCGTTTTACCACGAAGGACCATGGCTGGTCGAGTCTAGAGGAGGGTACTTTTCCAAGAAGCATTAGTGGCAGACATTTTTTCCATTGGACTTACTGTATTTTATTGTATTTTGTCCTTTCCTTTGCTCTATCAAAATGGGACCAACACTTTGAGGCGGTGCTGCGTGAAATTTTAAAGAAAACGACTCCCTCGATAGCTCACACGGCCTTCGATTGTGCAATATCGTTTTTGTTTGTGTGTTTTGCGGACTGATCAATTTTTCGGTCGTTATTTTGTCAATGTTTTCATCCTGTTTCCGGGTGGTCTCAAGGCGGAACCATTCGATTTCATTTTGTCGAAGAAACCGTCCTTAGAGACGTCGCCAACGTTGTTGTGGTCCCGTTCCCAGTTGCTGTGCATCGTCCTTGGCATGGTGCATTAAAAGCCCCCTCAGTCAGGGAGTTTTTGCTGTCGCATTGGCAGCCAGACGAAGACGGCCGATTTCCAGCTCATTTCCGATCGAAAATATATTTGTCAAATAAAAATAAGTATTGCAAGTCATAGGCAGCGAAACGGGTGGTCTCAGGGGATTCTTACGTCCGCCACGATATAACGTGCAGTTGAAGAGATAAAATGCGAGCACGTTCAGTTAAGCGTTGTGTAATATTTATGGCGCTGTTAGTGCTCAACCAATACCTACGTTTTGGGCTTGAGAGAACTATTTTCCAGTGAGTAATGATGAATGGATTTTGCTCCATTTGAGTGCGTTCGAGTGTGTTCAAACGCCATCTAATCTGCAGACAAAGAACATTGGAACGTCTCACTCTAGGTGGATTCCCAAAAATAGTTCCATCTGTAAGGTATATCTCAATGTGAACGGGCCTTTTTACTTTGTTGCCAGTAAATAATATCTAGATCGTTTATCCATTCATGGAGTGAACTTTGTAGGAATCCTGCTGGGCCAAGACGATGCCGAAAGAACGCTGCGCTATCCATCGCCCAGTTGAGTGCTGTATGATCTCCTAAACTCAAACCTGGTAGACGGATCCATCGTTTCTTTGGAGTCGTTTGGGGTGGTGGGATGCATTGCCACCGACCGCGTGATGTTTATGTTTGTGTTACCGAACCGTAATTGCTAAGCAAACAAGGAATCACTTACTTCGACCGAACAGATCGATCCAGTTTGGCGTTATAAAAGGAGGAGGGCTTGAGTTTTTCGTCGATTATCACATCGCCCGAGGATGATTCCCATTCGAGGCAGTCTTGGTTTACATACAGCGCTCGCACTAATGGTCTTCGCACCGGGCGGTAGGTGAACATCTTCCGATTCTTGCGGTAGTCAATTAATCTCAACCAAAACAACAGTGCTGAGGAATCGGATGCAGCCAGCGTAGTATAATGTCGACAATTGGACAGATGAAGTCCGGCTTCCCGGACGGAATGCTTTCCATTTAGATCCGGGCGGTGGCGTACCCACCGGAGACACTTTTGCGGCTTTAGATGTTTTCGGAATGTTTGCTTTGGAAGAATCCCAGCGTTTGCTTCCTGCGGCCTCTGCATGTTTCCCCCGGCAGACTAAACAACAAGTGACCGCCCACTTCCGAATGTTTGCCCCGCATATGCGAGGAGGAAGCTGTCTCGCAGTCCGATAATAAACTCCCGAGCGACGTCTTTACGCAGCCGAGCCTGGGCGGAAAGAAAATCCCCGACGTTCGTCATAAATTCCAGACGCTCCGAAAATAGTTTTCTCACAGTTTTCTGTCTGCTTCGGTTCCAGTTGGACGGTACCGGCGGCAGAGGCTCAATACCCGTTCGGTAGTTCGTTATTTTTCCCGCACCTCATTCAATTGGACTCCGTCGAAGCAGAATGTGTTAGTCGAATCAACACTTTTAGAAGAGTTTAAAAAATTCTCCTCTTTCAACTAAACAGCGTTCGAGCTTTGCAATCTGGGGTTTTCCTGCTCTTCCGAGTGCATCGGATGGAAAAAAATAGCATCGTGATTCAAGCATAGTAAAAGTCTAAGAGACTTTGATGAAGTGCAGCGTGAGGATCATTCATCTTTTTTTTTGCACTTTCCCAGCTAGAGTGAATGGAAAGTTTAACGAGACTGTGCCGATTTCTCACCTTCCTTGAGAAGATGATTCATAGAGTTGTTTACGGTAGAAAAGATTCATTCCGGAAAAGAGCCCGCAAGAAATAAATTTATTTTCTCCTAGCAGATGAGACTAAATTCCTTTGCACGTCTACCCATCCATTAATCGTAGCAATCCTGAATTATAGACAGGGTCAATGGGAATACTGCTCAAAAGACTGATATATAAACCAAAGTTAAGAAAATTGTTGTTTGCACCCCATTCAAAGGGAAGGAAAAAGTAAAATATCAAACGTGACTGATAAGTTCTCACATTTTCATCAAGCGGTACGTAAACCAAACATGATACGAAAATGAATTCTATATTTCCATGTTCGCTCGCAACGTTTCCACCACACGTTTGGTACATTTGGGAATGTTTAGGTTTTTCTTCTGAGGGAAATATATGCACACATTTACGTACGCCCTCACAAGACGAGGGTGGCGGAATTTTTCGTATTTCTTCTTGATTTGAACATTCATTTTACTACAGCGTTTTCCCTCCATGATACTCGGTACGGGATTTTCTTTTGTATGTTCATATCGTAGTACGGTTTTCCCACTTTTGTTCCAACTTCTCTGCGTTCAATTTCAATCACCATCACTTCCCATCCATGGGCCAAGGAACGTCCCGATCTAGAGAATCATCCGGTGACCGAGAAACCGTGACGTGAAATATTGTTATGGGATGGATAGCCCGACACGAAGAACGTGTCAATGGTGCGCGTTTCTCTTTCCTTGCCATTCCCGTCCCCATTCCCTCGCCGCCTTCCTCGGGCCTTACATGTCCCGTTCCGTAGAAAGTGTTTGCATATGTGCGGTGGCTGCGGTGGGTTTTCGGTGCGGTTTCTATCATTCCGATTTTACGGACAAATCTTTCCCTTCAGTTGAATTCTCTTTTTTCTTCTGTGTCTCTCCGTGTGCGGTGGATGTCTTGAAAGTTTTTCCGTAAGAATTTTTCCTTCATGTTTTGGGTTTTCTCAACAATTTTGTGACCTCTAATGTGTGGAGTGAAATGATATAAAAATCCAGCGAGGTTGTTGGATAAGGAAAGAAAACGGAATGAACGAAAGCAACGCGGGGAACATGCAAATCCGAGGGCAAATGTGCTGTGTTTCGCCGTAAAAGCATACTTTCCTAAGAGAATTTCGCGTGGATTCAGACCCCGTCCTCTCGGAAACTGCTGCAACTTTCTTGAACACAAGCGCCCCTCACGTGCATGCATGTTTTATTTTTAAAGCGTTTCTGCCATGGATTTGTGCTCGGTAGTGAAAAACCAAATTGAAATCGCAACCCGGTAATGGATTTTAAAGTCCCTTCAGAGTTCGGCAAGCGTAACCATCAAAAAGGAATAATTTTCACCAGAGCTTTACATTTGATTATGATTCACGCGCGTTATAAGCAGGGAAATGGATGCTTTTATTTTACCTTAATTGCTAAAATGCAACATTATTGTGAAGCTGCCTTCCCCTCCTGCAAAACATTAATGCTGAGATTGCCCTGTGATTGTTTTACTTAATGTGACAAATTTATCAAACTCCACTCGAACGAGCTTATATGAAGAGGGCGGGCTTGCTGGCGAACAAACAATTCGCGCTACTCAATGGAAAACCGTACGAATCGAAAAACCAATGAAATCCAATCGAACGTAAAAGTGTTCTGGAAATAAAACGGTCCCACATCGTATCCGGCATTCACCCACCCCTGCAATCCACCTGAATGGCTCGTGGACATCTTTTTGCCAACGCAAATCGAGTGGAAATTTATTGACAAAAGATTAAAATGGAATCCAATAATTTAACTTAATTAACGTCCATTCCATGCGCGTTCAGATTTCGGTCAACAGATTTTCCGTGTTGTTTTTCTTCAACCACAAATACCACGCTCGCACTCACTCGCGTTGTTGGTTTGAACGGTGCCTTGGAAAAGCTTTTGTTTTCGTCCCTTACGGATCACCCGCGATCCGAGGCGACAATCCGCGAGAGATAATTTATCCGCCGCCTGTCGCTATCGATTATGCATCATGACGAAGTGGATATGCGCTTGGGCCGGGAAAAATCCAAATTGTCATCGCTGTGAGTGTCAAAGTCAGAAAGCGGCGAGTGTTTTATTTTATATTTTATGTGTTTGCAATATGAAAGGACAAAGCTTCGCTTGGGGACAATTCGAGATGGAGGGTAATAAGCGGAGGATCGTTAAGCGCTTTTCGGGGGAATGTGTAATGTCAGAGTGGATTTGACGCTGATTGAATGTTGCGAGATGATTGATTTCATTAGTGTCATGTAAAGTGGAGCTGATTTTGACGTGTTTGCTACCGGTGGAAATGATGTTCGAAAAATATCTCAATGGAAAACTATTTTTTTCACAGGGAATCCATGCCATGCATAAATAATAATCTGGGCAGATCGTTAAAAAAATAATAAATCAATCGTACATCGACCATTGACAAAGCATTAATATATTTCAATAATTTTCATTGAATTTATGACACATTAAATAAAAGTTTTCTTGCTAAACCTTTAACTTTAGTTTAATGTGTTTTTGCATCACCACTTTTGTTAATCCTTCTTTGTTGCTTAAAGATGGAGGTCTCAGATTTGGTTAACATAAAAATTCAGTGTGTTAAAAGGATTCCACCCAAAAAGGTTTTGCCAAACAAACTCCGTTGCAATTGTAACGCTCCATGTTAGGATACCAATTGCCCGTTTGTACAGCTTAAACCTATCACGCACATTCCACACCATCATGCACCAATCAAATGGCTTGTTCGCCTCGCTAGCTACCTCGTTTCGCTTCAACGATGAACTCTGAAGGATGTCGGCCATTACTTCACCACCATTAGTTTCATGACTCACATCGATTTAAAGGGACCCGGAGCTTCAGGATAATTCCACCGTCGTCTACTTCCTGCACTGCAGTGTATTTCAGCACGAGTGGTAAGTGGGAAGACACAAGCTTCCCCATCGTCCATAGTCTAGGCGCGATGTCGTGGGGGACACCGGATGACTCACGTAGGATAAAGTTTAGCTCCACGTGGTGCTCACTTTTGTGAGTCTGCAGGCGTCACTACAGCATTATGAAATCAGGACAACCATTCAATCTAAGGCCGACGTACCGGAAACAATGGATTTGCTTTGGAGGATAATGGAAAAAGGGAAGATAGACTTTTGACTAGCGTCCCAATATATACTCAAACACAGACACACGCAGACACACGATGCCGACGAAGTGCATGTGAAATTGACCGACAAAAGTAAGGATGGGTGATGGTAAAACCCTGTTGCTTCTACGTGAGATTTTAGGGCTCTACGGTAGAACTCCAGGGAACCCCGGATGAACGAAGCGCATTGCCGGGGCTAATGGATGATTTTTATGATCCGTTGTGTAACTAACTGGCTCATCCTTCATCAAGACCACCGGCCGGCAGTGTGGACCCCCCGATGGTTCCTTCGTTCGTTGTCGGTACCAATGTTTTTAGCAGCCCTTTTATTGGAAAAGACTGCTTAGTGGCGTCCATGGAGAATACTGGGCAAACATGGGCCAAGAGAATTTGCCAGAATGTCGCACCAACAACGAGCTGTTTATGATCCGTTGCCAAGCCAGTCTGCTACTTCGGTCGGTCTGGACGGAGGTGGGAAGTTATAGATGGTTAACCTGCGGACATCGGCAACGGCGTAGCATACAGCGAAGTTACTGCCACCAGGGGAGTCGTAATTTTTTATTAGGCGACTATTTGCTTCTGTTTTTCTAACGAATATGTATTGCGGCCTTCCACTGTATGGCGTCTCCGTGCACGCGCAAGTAAGGAGCCTTTTGGTGAGACAATGCTACATGATGCTGTATCAAAAAGAAACACGTTTGAGTTGTCGAATAGCCAGAAGCGTGCACATTTAGGCAGATTTCCATCATCGCACACCGGTAGAGATTAAGATTCAGGATGAAGACACAAAGGCACCCAATAAGGCTAAAGTCATAATGCCGTTGGTATACCTGGGGGAATCACTGTGTACAATTTGTGATAGTTTGTTTTTGGCAGCTTCAGCCTTTGCTGAGGCTGAGAAAACTAATTGAACCTTTTTCGTCGTTCCGTCGTTCCGGAGCGGCAATAAATTTCAATTTTCCCAAACCCGTCACCGCCATTGCCGGCAAGAACCCAAACGGAACCGCCGAAGGCAAGCCGGCGGGGGTTTGTCCATAAAAGGTGCCTCCGTAGTCTTCTTTTCCATTCCCTCAAACTCGCGGTTCGTCCGACGAGCCGAAGAGGATGGTGTTGGCTTTGTTTATTACCATTCCAGCCTGGAATGGGCAGACGGCGATAGTGTCGTCGGGTCTAGGTCTCAGTAAATAACACCATTTCATTGAGGCGGCGTTGGCAAACTTCGGCGACATTAGTTAGACGTGAGCCAGTCCCTGGCGGAATGCACGGGCAAAAGTGGAAATCAAACTATGCGGCCCGGGTAAATTTACCAATAAAGACATTCTCGACAGAATACATATTTCTTCAGGTTTCCGCGCTCGTTAGGTGAAGGGGGTCGATGAGCAATTTATTGATCATGAAAATAAATTGTTAGTTCATTTATGACTAATTGATAACAGCTTTGTGATGACTATGAGTAGAAACATGCAATTCCTTCCACGTGCCAAGTTTTAAATGTTTTTAATTTATTGTATGCGATGGAATATTGTATTTCATGCGTGAAATCATTTTCCAATATCGACTTGGGTAATTCATCATTCATCATTAATCATAACAAGACCCTCATCAATAAAGAAACATATTTGCAGTAAACTTTGGCACTGGCGTAGTGAGGCCACGTTTAGCACAGCTGACAAACAACAACTCAATTTTGGTGCGACACTGGATCACAATTCAAACGGCAACAACTCAATTGGAATTCATTTTTGTGGACCATAGATCTTGGCTTTTTCTGTTTTTTATACAAGGTAAAAAGCCTAAAAAGCATCACCGTCGAGATCCTCAGGCTCGGGTAAAATAAACAGAAAAAAGGCAACAAGCAACAAGAATGTAAAACCCTTGTCCAAATGCAAAAAAAAAGACACCCAACGAAAGCACCACCAGCACATGATTAATTATTCTTTTATGAAATTTTGACATCATTATATGATTTATGGTTGCACCTTTCTACCGCGCTGCGTTTCGCCGGGTGTGCGATGCGTCGGTCAACGAGGGAAAGGATCGAAAGGTTGCCGACCTAGGGATGCGCGGTTGTAGCCTGGCGGAGTCTCCATTTCGCTCGCAAATTATGGCGAACAAGTTCAACGCAGCCCTCGTGCCTTCCCCGCTCTATCTTTATTGGGGTAACATCTCTGGAGTCCACCGGTCGGGTTGACTCCCCGTAGGAAAGAAGGGTCTCTCTCGCCTTCTCTTTCGCTTTCCCTTTGGGTGACCGAACACACATTTCTCATTTCGCCGTAATCCCATCCCGAGCCCCAGTGCAGTGAATTAGCGGGTTACCGGAAGAGATGATTTTTCATCCCATGTCAGAAAAGCCAATCCGTGTAGCCAGCCAGCAGTTTATCAAAATTATGCAATTCCTTGGAGAGAAAGCAATAACAACAACCCGAACGCCGAAAGCCAACTTGTTCATAAATAGATTTGTCTCTTCCGATTTAGTGCATCCCAAACGTAAACTGATGATTCTTTTTGGTCAATTCTGTTTTTACTCCCCTTTACTGTGTGTCGAATCAATTCTTGATTCCAACACAGAAACTCAATTTGTCTTTCCTCTTGATTTAGCAATTTCATTGCGACCGCAGGGCACGTAAAAATACTTGGAAAGTTTGTTCGTTTGTTTTATTGCGAAGAGCCAAAAGCGAAACAAAAAGGATATCAAAAGGGAAAAGAATGCTCCGTTCTACCAGCAGGACACAAGCAATCGAAAAAGAAATTGATCATAAATGGGACGGCAAACGCTGGACAATGTCGATGCACCGGCTGCATTGACGAGGAAGTAAAATCCGAAACAATTGAGAAAGAAGAATCTCAACTGGAAAAACGTGATAACTGTATCGGAGAAATCGGAAGGAAAGTAGCCGCAGCATGACGAGGCTCAAGCTTCCCTAAACAGGAAAATGTTTCTCTATGATGGCAGCAATGATACTGCGCGGTAAACAGGGCAGATGATTTACCAACGTTTTTGCTACCGGAGGCAAAGAGTGGGCATCGGACGAATGGAGAGCCGTCGATCAATTGAACATCCTCACGGCAAGGTTTGGAAGTTTATCGGTTTGGGGTTTGACATTTCGCATGCAAGCCCCAAACTCCCACACGAAGCGATCAGTGTTAATTTACGCAAACCATAAACCGCATTGTGGTGCATTTCGTTGAACAAGAATTGCATCGAGCTGTTTGATGAAGGAAGGTGATGAAACACAGATGAATGACGAGGTGCGCTCGATGCCCTGTTTGTGGTTTCGACCGGATGAAAGCAACAGCAACATTGAAGGTAACAAATTGTAGCAGCGCTTACTTGCCAAGGGGAAAGCGGTATAACGTGTTTTTTGGACACGCGTGTACAAGATTGGGAGATATAAATAAGTTGATTTTATTTTCATCTTTTCGCGCTTCACGTTCGTGCAAAATGTTGGGGTTTCGTGCATCGATGATTTTTTTTTCCTAATCAAACAGGTTTAGCGAATATTTATGCTTATGATGGGATTTTAATGGGACTTCCCCATATGAAATTAGCAATTTTTGGCTTAGTGTGGTATCATTTGGCTGGTTTGCTTCATTCATGTTTCCTTTATTGGACCTTTTCTGTCGGCTTTGGACATTTTGGGAATAAGTTATTGTTTGGATTGGTTTGAAACGAAAATGTACGAGGAAGCATTTTGTAAGATTTGCGTGGAAAACATTCAAGAAGATTGCCTTAACTCTAGAAGAAAGATCTTTGATCCACGCAGCTTAGGGTAGTTTAGCTATCACAGACGACGTGTATCAGTTTTTTCTTTCACTCGAACTATTTTAATCAGCTACAGGGCGTTTGGAGAAAGAAATAACAAACGATGTGAGGCAGGCCGTTAGCGATCCTCAAGGCTTACGATCGCGCCGTTGCCGTTAGGCTTCTCCGCTTCCAGCTCCAACGGTCACCCCGAATAGACAAAATCTGATCAGCTATGGTTGGTCGGCGCGAGTAGAACAGCAAATTATATGCCCCACGGCACCGCTAGACTAGGTCTCGAATTACCCGTGAAAATTCAATCTCCGATCGACAGAAAATAGCTCTCCAAGTAGCTTCCCAAACGGGCCACCGGGACTGCCGTTTCGTGCGATCTTTGGCTTCCATTGAGTCGAGAAGGGGGTTCGCGAGACGTAACGTAACGCCGGTAGGCTCGGTTACGCCGAGGGAACCCAAAAGCCAGAGGAAGTAGACAGTTATCGAGCGCTTCGTAATGGTCGAGACCCGCGAACACCATTATGGACCATTTTCGACGCCAGGGTGTTCGCTTCCCGGTGCTACTCCGGGGGTCTCTGTTTCTCCCCGTCCATCTCCCGGCGGTCGAATAATGTGTTGTGTTATTTTATAATTTGATTTGACTCCGCGCTTTGTCTGGACGTAACTTTTGGCGTGCACAAAGGGTTCTGTGCCGATGCTCTACGTATAACAACAGGCTCCTTCTGGTTGCATGTACACGTTTTCGTGATTCGATCTTTTGATTTCCGTTTCTACTCCTGCTGGTGTTCCCCATCGTGATCTTCGATTCGTTCATGTCGTCGTGTTTCGAAGAAAACCGAAGCACAGGAAAAGAAACAAAATCTGCCTTAAGTTCCATCGTTTTCGCTACATCTTCTGGTTTTGGTTTTCATTTGGCATGGACGAGGGCTGTTCGAGACTTGAGATGCCACCACGTTTGCCTTTGTCAGAATATTGTGCCATCTGACTGAATTCTGGTTTCAAGCTCATTTCGGAATGTTTGATTTTTTTTATTGCGCGGAGTGGCATCGATGTCGTCTCAATGCCGTTCATTGGAGCTTGCTCAACATAAAGCAGCATACATCAGTTCTTGAGAAGCAGAATTAAATCTTTCCCTTCCAGTAAGGTTGACGAAAACAGGAACAGGATTTTTAATGCCAAACGACACATTCTCCTACGAGAAAATTACAAATACAAGAAAGAAGTCATAACAGGTAATTCAATCGAGCTATTTGTGTTACGTAACTTATTCACATAGAACAACTTCAGCGGATGTTTAATCTTGTGGAAGAAATTCATTAACGACACCAAGCATTTCGCCCTATTTCAGGTCGAAGACAACGAAAGGCGCTTCTCGTCCAGTACATAAACGTGCCGTAAAACAAATCACATCACATAGGGGAAGGGCCAGGGGATTGCAGCGCAGACACGATTTGCAGAAGATTCATGGCAGCAAATTTGTTAAACTCATCTCTAACAAACGAATGTACTCGAGCAGGCTGTGGGATAACGGAATGGCGCTTGGGGCTGAAGCTGAGCTATAAAAATTGCTACAGCATTAATTAACCACATCCAAAGCTGGAAGGCAAGTTACCCGCAGTCGTCGACGACGACCAAGACAAAAATCTTCGGACACTGAGAAAGGTCTTCGGCAGCCTTGACATCCGTATAAGGTGTTGGCTGGCTTCTTCGAACTGGTTTCATCGTTGTTGGTCGACGGTTGACGGTTGCAGGGAATTCCGGTAGCAATTTGTGTCCGCGTTCATCGCGTTTTATGTGGCTTCTTCTTGGGAATGATACAACACGCATTCTTATGCTTCGATGTTGTCGTTAAAACTGCACAAAATGGGCACTTAAAAGGTGCAATTTTGGTGCTGTTGCTACCGCTGCCGAAACAAATCTGCCGAAATCACTACCATCCGACTAGATCGAACAGGAAACTTCACGCGAGCGATAAAAAATATATCCGGGCACAAACAGTATCATTAAATTACACCAGAGAGAAGTAGGTTTACTTTCTATCTATAAAAAGATATCATATCGAACGCGTTTAGACAACTATAATTTGATGCTCTCCATTGCCGGCGATCGCCACTAAGACACACTCCAAAGCATTTGCCTTCTTTTCGATTCGCCGACATCAGAAAGTATGACGCACTTCAGGCACTTCAAAGCACGCCGGGCTCTGTGCGGTAACGTAAACAGTAGCACCTTAATTATCGCTTAGCACCGCCTCAACGGCACTCCCAAATGCGGCTTTTTGATTGCAACGGCCGCCCGTTCCCGAAGGACCCTTATGGCAACACAAACCGAGCAAAAGAGTGAGTTATCCTCCTCATTCGCCTATTCTCTTTGTACTCTTTGTGTATTTTGTTGTGTGGTGTACGACATTGTGAATACGTAAGCAGATTCGATGAACGGCCTCAGAGGTGTGTAATTTACTCGAATGCATTGCTGTATGATTAGAAAGTCTGGGGGGAATTCGAGTGAGATGAGTTGCTGCGATTTAGATAGCTGATACTTATTCCCGATGCTTTATCCAAAGTTTTTGTCGATCGTGGAATATTCGAACATATTAAGAAACAGAGATTGAAAGATCAGAGCAAAATTGGTTAAGCGTTAAACAAAAATTTATAAAAATTTTGTTGTGTCTAAAATGTACAGCAACTGTGTTTTGGTAGGTTTTCCAAAGCCATCTGCAACGAAATTGGCAATTATCCGCTGTAAATGATGAAATAATACAACTTCTGATGAACAACATTTGCTTTTACATGGCCTTGGAATTCTTCACCAATTGCGCCGATCAAGTAGAAATAAAACTCTGCACGTTCATGAAAAAGGCATACACGCACCGGAACAAACACCAGAAAAAGTCTGCCACGTTCCTCCCACTCCCATCGTCGGAGCCAATGTAGTTTAAGTGGCGTCATTACTTTAACGGCTCAATTATTCTGCTTCCGCGCGAATCATCATCATCATCACCGACACTCCTCCGATGCAAGTGAGGAAGAAACGCACTTCGGAAATGAAGATCCCGAAAAAGGCTATCTCGGATCTGCCGTGCAACCCGCGGCGGGTTTCAGACAAACCTCAACAATTCTAACTACGCGTGCCTACACTTGAGAAGTACGTTTTTAAGGCGAATCATTGCTGGAACATTTTTACATTGCTCATGCCCCTTGGCATCCTCCGGAGTCGTCGGTGAGAGTGTTAAGATCACTTGCGCTAAATATACACACGTTTTACCACTTGAACCCACAAGTAAGCACTCCCGCATATAGGGAGCTGGGTATTAATCGCGTGCGCTCTGGCTTCATTGTTCATATTATTGGTAGTGAAAAGAAAACATAATGGCCTCACGAGGCGAGAGTTCACATTACTTTTAGAGCATGAAAAAACAAAATGAATCAGTGCCTTCCATGAGGATTTCATGGTGGAGTGACCCACGGACCCTGATGGGGATTCTCAACTCTTAATAATTTTAACGAAAAGCATAAACTCAAAGCTTATGAAAAAAAGGGCATTATAGACTGAAACACATTTCCGAGGACACCCGTTCCCGTTAGTTCAGAAAACCGCAGGGACTGGAGAAGCTCATCCAGGTTTTCATCCAAAAAACCTGAAGTTCGACCTGAGTAATGGATTTGCGTTAAACACCAATTTTGACAGCTAATGTGAAGTCATTTATCCACCACGACCGGCTCTCGATCAAATCACGGACCCCGGTAGTTGTGGGGTCGGGATTTCCTCCCACCAGGATCGTGGAAATAATGATGATTAGTTTAACGCTTAAGAGTTTATCCGTTGATCCGGTGGATACACGGCAGCGGTTTTGTACTCCCCGATTGTTCAACACTGAAAACAGGGGAACAGCAATGAGCTAGGGGTAGGTTTTTCAATTTCATGATTAGCTCCGGCTGTTTCTGTTATCTTGGGGTTTCACCTCACGATTTGGTAGAATCTCCTCCGATTCATTTTTGATCTATTCGACTGGCGAAGTGGCACAAATCGAGACAAGCAACTTACTTGAATTATTGAAGCGTGCCCATCCGGGAGAGAACGACGGTCGGTCCAAAAGGATGTGTGAATGTTGTACTCTTTCTTCTGACTCACCCAAACATCCCTCAACCCTCCATCATCCGTTATACGTTATCTCGTTCCCATCTCTATCGAGCGCTCGTTGTAGCTTAATCCGTGAGAAAGATGATTGATGGCTAATCACCTTACTCTTGAGCAGAGCTGCTTGTGAATGATAAACCGACCGTGAGGAAGACAAATGTGCTGTGAATGGTTAGGTTTTTCGTCCGCACGTCAACATCGTTCAAGGCGGCTCGAATTTGCACAGTCGAAGGGACTATTCGTTTCTTCCAAAAACCATAGTAAAACGCTACCGATGGATGGCAGTTCCTCTAAAAGACGGGCGCTTTTTGCTATTGCAAATACACGCGTATACACAGTTCCAAACGTTTCATTATGTTCGCTTTGGTCGGCATGGACCGTCGGCGCGGCTGGCCGGATCGAAAAATTATAATGGTGATTTATGCAAACGAAAACGCAGATGCCCGATGAGTTGCTAGCAATAAACACCGCAAAATTATTTCTAGAGATTCCCAAGCTAGGTGGAGGTTTCGGAGAACTCTATGCTGCAACCAACCAGACAGCCGACGACGATGGTCGGCGAGCCGCAGTCCAACGAGAGCGAGATTAATTGAATGCTATAAAATATTCATACACGACATTCAAATTAACCTGTTGACTCCCTTTATTTTGCGTTGCGCGTCCTCGACTTAACCTGCCTCTTTTCTTCACCTTTGCAGTTTTGCGAAAGATATGTGATTCCTTCTTCTGTGGCGTGTCTCTTTCTCGTGTTCTGTCCGCAAAGTGGCGCTGAGCTGCAATCACTGCCATGTATGCGACTCGAGGAGAACGCGATGACAACCGCGAAAAGCGGCGCGAAATGCAGTGCGAAATGATCGAGGATGCATTCGCGTGTGCCGCATTGCATTCTGCGTGTTAGTGAACAGATTTCATCATGAACTTGATGACCAATGAGACGATGATGTTGATGATACCGAACCGTACAGCTGTACCTCTTAGTGCAGATAACTGTACACAGATGGCAAAACGAACCGCCTGCTCCCGAATGGGTGATGAAAGTGCATTAAACGGCTGATGTGAACTGACACTCCAGCATCACGCCTACTTTTGCCGTACTCGCCAATGCAACGACGACCAACATGGTTTGCAACGGGCCGGTAGTATCAGACCAGTGAAGGTTCGCAAGATTTGCCCTCACGGGTACAAATTTCAAGCTCCCCGCTTCCTTGAACCCTTTCTCGAACGGCCGGAAAATTAATTAACCATCTCTGGCGGCTGACGGCTCAGTGTGATTTTCAACACTTCTGTCGCGAAAGGGTACGTCAACCCTGGAAGGAAGGGCGGAAATTCAATCGTAGCTTATCAAACTTCACCTATGTTTGATAATAACGTACATTTTGTGGCAACGCATGGTCCACCAAGCTGCTGTGCAGTCGCCCCTGAGTTAGAGAGCTGTCCGCCCAGCTTACGCTTTTAATTGTTTCGCGTAATTGTAATTTATAGCGCCTAAAGTGATGCATCATGTACGCCCGTAATTTGTGATGAAATTTATTTCCACGCACGCCCCACGACGGTGACGACGGCGACTTGACGAGAAGATACAGCCTCAGAATGGCGTAAGGTGTTCATGAAAGGTATTAATCAGCGTGGAATAAATCATATCAAAGCGTACTACAAGCGCAACGTGAGGCCAATCGTACTGAGATATTAATATTTCTTGAACGGTTTTAGCACACCACATGCCTCAATTTCAGTGTTAAGGAAGTGCAGCATGAAAAAGAAGAGAGAGTTAACTTAATTAAACATGGAGTGTCCTTCTGGCGATGAAAACATACTTACTTAGAAAAAGCCTTTTGTGAACAACTCTACCATGCATCTCAAAGTTCAACAAGTTGTCTCCTAAGTTACTGCAGGAGCTTCTGTTGAAAATGAGGAGGCGAAAAATCAAAAGAATCAATTATGGCAAATTGTTGGGAAGCTTGAAGGCATTTCAAGGGTCATCGAGTCTTGAGAAGAAAGGGCATTGTACTAATACAAGAAAATATGTACTAATTGAACAAGCTATCGGTGAAAGGCCAACAGATATCCGTTTGTCCTCTTCTCTGAGATTCTCATATGACCTCGAGCGCTTTTGCTAACAAACTGAAGAAAGAAGGAAGTGAAGAAAAAAAGCAGACATTTGCAAATCAAAACCTCACCAAAATGCATTTCACGGCGCATAATGTACTATGCTCGGCCACATCGGGGATGCGGAAAACTGCTCAATTTCCTATAAAATATTTATCTTTTTCCTGCTCGCCCACAATCACAACAATTGGCGAGGGCGGTAATAATAGTAATAACAATCACCACCGAGCTCTTTCTGGATAAACATTAATAATATCAATAGCAATGATGGAAAATAACAACGCTTCTAATAGCGCAACATCGCAGCAATCGAACAATGGCCGTTTCCTTCTCCCGGTCAATCGTCGGATGGAGCCCTTCACGCCCGGTGAGGCCAAAGGGTAAGAGAAAGAGGGTGGCTGTTCAAATAAAATAACTTAACTTTCCACTTCACCGATCCCAGGCGCGTGATTATTTGCATGACACACACCTCCACGAAGGAAGGCTGGAACTTAGGCCGAAGGCAACATGGGCTAACGGACACTTATCGGGCTGCCTAGGCAGGCACTTCTGGGACCTGGGACACCGAGCTAGCCTTGCCTACGAAACTAGACGACCAGCGAACGTTGGCTGGGACTGGTCAATAAATTTGAGAAATGGCTGACATCGTCCCTACCACCAAAGAACCGAATGGTTGTTGCAGTCCGCCTGCAAAAGTGGATCGCATAGTCACGAATTGTGGATCACATCGGTTGGCACTCCGTATCTTCGCGGTTCTTGCTTGGCGAGCTGCAAAAGCTGCTGAGAATAGCGATGCATGTAGACGCCGGTACCCCGTACAAGGCTTTACTTCCCGGGTGTTGGATTGTGTCTTTGTTCCAATTCCAGTTGGACTTCGGATTTTTTCTCTGCGTAAAACTGGTAAAGAAAAACAAACTGACCAAACGGCACACGACGCACACGACCGCCGAACATCTCGATGCCTACACACCGTTGGACCTCAGGGCGAGATATTATCATAGAGAGGCTATAGTGTCCAGCTGGTTCGCTTTTTTGTCTGCCTCTTTCTGGACCCTCCGGTGAGGTCTTCGGGAGACGCCTAGCTTTCTACATAGATCGCCCGCGTCGTTTTGCCGAAGTGGCTTTATTTGCACTCGAAGGTCTTGTAATCACAATATTATAGAAGATCGACTGCAACGCCTGGTGGTCGGCTACTCGGTCAACTCTGTAACTGGTTTCCCGCCACTATCACATCTTTCCAATAGAAGAACAATAAACAATCGAACACATTCTTCAATGGCATCGGGGATCTTTTAGAGGCAGGGAATCAAACTAAAATGGCACCAGTTTGCTTAGGAAGGGAAACTATTGGAGTTAAAAATGAATATGAGTTAGCCTGGATCGCATAGACTTGATGTCGATAATTCGATGAGGTGAAAGTTTATACAAATTGGTTGACACGACACGGTGTCAGTGTTGAATTCACATTATCTTTTATTCACGAGCGTGAAATGTGGCTTCCGCATATGGTACGCAGCATAAACTATATAAGATCATGATTAATTTA
Source organism: Anopheles atroparvus (assembly GCA_914969975.1). Classification (NCBI taxonomy): domain Eukaryota; kingdom Metazoa; phylum Arthropoda; class Insecta; order Diptera; family Culicidae; genus Anopheles; species Anopheles atroparvus. The sequence goes on along the minus strand of CAJZCY010000001.1, from coordinate 44,257,545 downwards.
TTACCATACTGCAAGACACGTCTTATCCCCAGCATGTGCAATTTTAACATATTGTATTAGAATATAATTTTTGTTTCCAAATGCTTGGGCGAAGAAAGAATCGTTATTTAGTGACTTTCATGTTTTTCGTCTGGTGCAAAACAGAGAATATTAAGAAATGCTCCCGACATGAGCATAATAAACAATCCCCATGATTTGGTGAGAGAAACAATGGATTAGAAAGCATGATAAGAAAACTGTTTTCCCAGCGATCTACATACATATAGTGTGATCGGTTACGTAACACCGCCGCAGCCGGTCTCACACATTTGAAAAGATCCTTTGTTGATAGAAGAAAAAAAAACATCTTCGAAACACAACAACGGTTTCAAATTTCTTGCTTAAATAATACCATCACGGCGACCTACGGGGAAGATCACAGTATCGGAATCTGGGAAGCTAAGCTCATTTCACTTCATTTGGACCTCGTAAAAATCTGATTATACGCGCTCAAATTTAACCGAACTAGCTCGAAAACCGGGAACTTCTTTGGTGTGATGGGCCATTTCGAAACTTCCGTGAGGTTGATGCGGCTCACAACGGCAGCAACCCGAGTGATCTTGATCTTTATCTCGTACCTTCATCTGAGCTGATGGGATGTGGGAGATTAGTTGACCCGACCCTGGGATGGAATCTGTGCCTCGTGTGTCTCGTGCAAACGTAAGGGCGGGACGGTGACAAAGAAATGCTTGAGATCCGTCGAAATTGAACTTTCCTCTTACTGATCGGAAAGATCTGTCCTAACGGTATACTTCGACCGTCTACATAAGAATGTCATAGGATCGAACCGATCATTCGATTGGTGCAGTGAGTTAAAGATCTTGGCAAGAATTTCCACCGAACGACATGCAGACTCGTGTGAGTTGCAGACAACCAGGTCAACTGGACAGGCGAGAGGAATTGCCGGGAACGAATGAGTAATTGTCGGGACCTTCACAAGCATCAATTACATCAAGCACCAGCAGTAACAGCACGGACTGATGCTATTGGTGGGTCAGTACAGGTTCACCCGCCGGAATTGCTGAGGTCAAGAACGAGCGAACGGCAATTTGATGGTTAAGTCTTCGACGATCGAAATATTGCCTCAATTTTCGAGCACCGTTCGTTCCCGATCTGGGCTGACCTTCTGCCGGTGCAGCAGCATCATCATGGGGCCGCCTGCCTGCATCACTTTGGAGCAATCTGCGCCAACTGATTGCTGAATTTTTCATTGCTCCCTCTCCGCGGAGTTATCGAACACGAGGACTTCACAGTTTGTTTCTGCCACATTTTTATTTTATGTTTCCAACTTCGCATGGGAATTCGCGTTCCAATCATTCGGTGCATCCGAAGATGCGATCGTGACTGGCAGAGGCCTAGCCACGGCCGTCGTGTGTTGTACGGGCTTTACCAGCGATCAATGCGCCCATAACCAACGCAAGGATTGGCCAGTGCCTGCTTTTTAGCGGGAATTAACAATTTTCAATGCACTCGCCTCAGGGCGAATATTTTGCGACCATCGTCGGTATGGCGCGCAGGAATGTGCAATTGCTTTCTGTTGCCTCAAGGTTGCAATGTTTATGCTGGGTGAGATCGTGTTTTTATTGATGCAACAAAAACCATCAGGTGAACTTGTCTGATGCACGTTTAAATTCTTGTTAGGAGAAGGACGATGGTTGTCCGTTGTTTTCAAGCACAACTATTTGTCTAAACTTTTCCATTAGTTTCAGCATAAACATTAGTTGGACTGAATTATATACTTTCTTCTTACCAATAGGAAATGAGCAAATGTATATTTACTTAGTACGTGCATCAAATCTACAATGAGGTCATCCTATCAATAGGAAAAAGAAAACGAAGCATTCAAACATGTGAATAAGTGCAGGAAGATGTAGGTGAATATTAAAACACAATCATAAAAAAGAAAGGACTAATAACTCCATTTGGTGCTTGTATTTTAGATGCACACATTTTATTTTGTCGCCTCACTCATCTTACTACCTTAAGAAAAGCCCCTTACACAAACACCTTTATAAATTGCGTCCAAATAGTTTCCCTTGATTGCTTGCTTAAAAAAAAAAAGAAAAAATGAACCTCTACATAACAGAATCCGTGCTCGACAAAAAAAGGTTACAGTTGGCAGAATCGCAAAATAGTGTCAGTCTTCATTGCGGCACCGTCGCCCGGAACATAAAAGCAGCATAACGACGGAAAAGTTGGAAAATAAGGAGGGATTTCCTGTGTATCTAGCACCGGCAACGCAAACTGAATGCGTGTCAGCTCCAATTTGATGACGAGACGAAATAACACCGGTTTGCCTCAAGACACAAAGTTTCCCTAACGGCTCCAGAAGGGCTTTTCCCGGTGGGGTGGATTCTTCCACCGGGAATTTCCCGCGCTGCATGAACCTCTTTTCCACCCCGGTTTTTGCACGGGAAGGTGCTTATGTTGGCGAACAAACGCACGGCGAAACGCGTAGAAGGTAGAAAGGTGATGCAATAATCAAAATAAGTATGGGACGTAGCCGTCCAGCGGAGCAGGAATACGACGTGAATAATGCGGTGTGTAATGTATCCCAAATTAAATGGAACAACATGTGCGAATGATGTAACAAAACTGCTCGCCCTTTTTACGGCGGGCCAAACCATGCAAAGCGAGATAATTTTCCCAGGTTAAAAAGAGACAGGGTAACTCACTTAAGCCGCCAGCCTTGCCGAGTCCTGCCAAGAAGGGGGAAAATACAGAAAAACTTCGTACCCAGTAGCTGGGTGTCCTTTTCAACACACCGAAATCGTGGTAGAATTGACACGAGGGAAAAGTGACACGTTGCTGATGGTTCATTTTGTTTCGCTGGGCGAAAGAGCCGCGTCCCATCCGATATGGTGTTTCTATTCCTTTGTATCTGCTTTCTACATCTATTCCAGTGCTAATGTGCTGTCAACGTCCAAATCTTATGCCACTGCCAAATGCCGGCATACATATTACGCCTTGGTGACATCTTGGGCAATGTTTGTACTTTCCTGTCATACTTCGACGCAAACAACAACGATGTGTACATGTACAAATGGTGGGAGATTTTTGGGCAGAGGCGATGAACTAATTTTTAATAAGCACAAATGAAAGGGATGTTGGATGGAAGCAAATTATGTCTAGCACCAGCATCCCTTCGGCGACGTAGGTAGGCAAAAAGAAGAAGGGAGACATTTTTACGTAAGGAAGCCTACCTGTCGGTTGTCTGGAAGCGAGTGTTGGGATTTTGAGTGTTAATTTCATCCGACCTCGCGTTTCGCCCTGTACCGAATGAGCGAGTTTGTATCCTTATTTTTCGGATGGTAGACGTCGCGGTTCGTTATTCTGCCAACATAGTCTGACGAATGAGTACTATGATTATTATGTTTGCCCTGGCCAACCGACAGCATCATTTGGTGTCATCCGGCACGCGACAGCAGCGCCAGCCTGCCTCGCGGAAAAAAGACACACCGGCGTCACCGTGATTGTGATGCATTGAAATCATAGAAAAAAGGGAGTCTGTTTTTCTGCGATGGGTTTATCTTCCTACTTTTGCTACCGGATGAGGCAGGAAATAAAATGCCGTAACCCAGAGAAACATCAACGCAACCGCGCTTCCGTTGATGTCAAGATGTTACCAATTGACATTGCGCCGCAAAATGGGACGAAGCAAATATGTTAATAAAATTATGGACTTTGACAGCAACCAGGAAAGGAGTTACTGCTGCGCTAGGTTTAATTTAAATTTGACGAGCTACGAGTTTTCTGCGAACGTTGTCTCTGGGAGCAATTATGCAGTATAAAATCCCAGGACTGGATCAAGTGGGGGGAGTCTTATTGCTCTCGGGAATCGAACGGTTTGTAAGCAGAGTGCTCTTATTTAAATATTAAACAAGACAAGCTGTCGGGATGGTTCGCTCTGTGACTAACAAGTAGCGAAAACATCCAGCTCTCTGTCAATTTAAAGATTTGCCATAAGATTCGAACGTGCAGTACTCCAATCATCCATTAGATTCAGATTATTTTTTAGGAATTTGAAGCAGTACAACTTTAACGAAACTAGATATAATGCAACTTTCACGAAACTTGAAGAAATGTCCACTGCCCGTAATTAATATAGTTTTTGATAAAATTATTTTTGCAGAAAATATAACAGTGGACGAATAGCTTCAGCACACCAATAAAATATCCCTGAAATTAAATCGCCAGCTGAACCTCCATTAAGAAGTGCACATATGTAAGTTCGAACGGACAAACGGGGACAGGCGTACATAATTTTCCCTCTCGCGTGATGTCACGCAGAACCGAAATGGAACGGATGTCAGTAGTAAGGTAAGATACGGTTGAACAGCTCCCCCAATATGTCGTAGGCCCGACCCCCGTTGATTCGACGGACAGCACTCGTAGGGAATCATGGTTTTGGAACCTCCAAGAGGAATCCAGATCCCGCGCTACGAGTGCCCTTGTTAGGTTTCCGATTCAGATTTTAGACAAAAATATAATGAAGCATTACAAAAAAAAAAAAACCAAAAAGGGCATTTCCTCTGCAGCTTTGGAATGAAGGCCAGTCCACTTGCCATGGGCCAGACGAATGATTTTCCGAAGGGCTGGAGGGTTAGGAAAAATAATCGTGCTGTAACTAATTAATATCTTCCGGTGTGTGCAAGCGGTAAGCAACCACGCTTGTTGAAGTCACATTTCGTATCCAAAATTCCTAAGCATAACGTGTGGGGTTGGATCGGCTGCAATTTTGTGGTGCAGTCCAAGTGGCAATGTAGGGCAGCCGCTCCCAGCCCATCATCCACTGTGCATGTTTGAGGGTTGGACTTAAGACTACTCCTCGAAGACCACGATTACATGAGCCCCCCGGGGTCGTAGTTAATTTGCATATATCAGAGAGACAATAACCGACATTTTCAATGTTTGACAACGCACTAAACGATGACTAACATCGGACCGTCGGTCGATTTCTTCATAGGAAAATACAAAAGCTGTCACAACACCACGGGTAGACTGCTGTCAGTTAGTTTGCTGTATCATTTCCCCATGGTTCCATCCACCGGCTTTCTGGATCGACAGCATAAATTATCAATCGAGATCATTAATCTCATCGCATAAATGTCAAAAGAGACGGCGAGCGCAACGCAGAGAAAACCCATTTTGTTTGAAACGTAATTTACATAATGGCCTCAAGCGAAGCTATGTGAGAGGAAGCGAAGCTACTAATACTTCCCTGAAATCGTGCGAAATTACACAGAAATAGTTCGAACATGTAAAGATGAATGATATGAGATGGCAGCTTCAAGATCCATGCGGTACCGCAACTTGTCCCCAAGAAGGCCCGGAATATCCCAACATAGTCTCCACCGTATGCCATAGAAACAATATTAATCGCCTTATCTCTGGAACATCGCAACCACGTTGTAAATCTGCTGCAGTACGTAAGCTAGGAATTCTAAAAATTCATTTATCGTGCCGATAGCAAAACATCTACATTCACTTGTTTGATGGAGTTTCACCCAAATGGGAAGTTAAAATCTCTTCAAAGAAGTCATCCTGCCAAAAACATGCACCTTTTTACTGTATGTGTCAATTTGTGCTACATTGGTGGTAGTGTGTATGGAAGGCTCTCATAAATTACGCTGCTGTTTATCATTGTTTCTCCATAGTTTCTAGTTCGAACAATCCTAGAGCTCCCACGTGTGACAACGATCCTATAACTTTCACAACCTAATGAGTTTCCCAACGCAACTGAAGCTTCACAACTCGGAGTGTATGAGGCATGAGGGCAACCACCATTAGACTCGTTCGTATGCAAGCCAACGAGTAGGGCTCGAGTATCGCGTCCCCAAGAGTGCAGCGTATCCTCCCCAAGTGCGCGAAACATAACTGTCGGAATCACCATTTGTCTCCCGGAGTCTCCCGGAATCACTTCGTAATCGGGGCAATAAACATAAATCGATCCAGGCGCTCCAAATTAGGGTAAAGTGGTTGAAAATCGTATTAAGTTTGTACGGAAACCACTCGGTCGCTAGTTCGTTCGTTAGTTCGTTCCCTACACACGCTTGTTAGTAATGCAAGGGTTCAAGTGCTTGGGCTGTCTCGGCACAAGTACCTCGTGTATCCATGGTGCAAATGTCGATGCACAAAATGGTATGGAAAAAGCAGGTCCAACCGTAGGCAGCCATAAACTTTCGCGACTTTCACGTTGGTTTGTTTCGTTTGGATGTTTCAGATCTCATCTGGCAGCTATGTTTCAGATTTCCAAATTTGGGGAAAAGTGCTCTTGAATGATTTTTTGCTTGGAAGTGAGTTTTGGTGCTGTGATTTTGCGAGATTTCGTTCGGAGTATCATCAGCTGGTGGAGCTCAACAAAATGAAGAGACAACATTTCAGGGTTATCGTGAACGTGAATGAGTGAAGCAGATGTCATACTTAAGTCGGTGTCAGTTTCGAGTCATAAATCGTTCAATTCATTCATAGACTGCTTTTCACAATGCCCTCGAGGGCATTTGACCGCACATTTGAAACCCGTTATCGCTGCACTGGTGTTATTGTGCAATACAGAAGCCTTTAAGTGACTCACTGTCAGCTAATCGATTTACAATCACCCACGGCATCAATTTGCTGTCACGTCGTAGTTGGTGTAAAGTTCGGTAGCGTGGTCCCCTTGTGCCTCCGTGTAACCCCCTTGCTCTGAGAATTACCCTTTGGGTGTGAAAGCCTGCAAAAGCAACCATACAGACAACATGCATCATGATCCGACCGCACTAGCATCAACTGAACTGAACAAAATAAAACCCCTAAGGTACACGTTTTTACATAGATGCGGCGATGGCTACGTGTTTGCAGAGAAGATGGGCAGGCGTCGAGGGACTTACTCCCTGGCGTCGGTTAAACCCTTCCCGCGATCGGTTGGCCGTCAAAGTGATCAATCGAGATAGAGATACATTCACGAGGATGCAACGCGGAGTGAGTGAGTATCATCATCCCTTTCCGTGGCCCCATTCATCCGACCACCCTCAACACGCTTGGCGCAAATGGTCGACATTTGACGCCTTCTGGCACCTGGACTGGATGAACGATCACCCGATATCTCTGCGGGATCCGATAATGTCTGTGGCTTTTCGAATGTGCTGTTGTTTCCCGCTGGTCAATGGGGAAGGAGACCAACTGACGCGGTTCGCGGATAAATGTAGGCCTCGGGCAAGGAACAGATATTGCTGCGACGTAGGTAAGAAAGTAACAGGGCGATGTATGATTAATTGAGTTGCTTTGCTACGTTATTGCGAACGAACGTTCAGCAGGGTCTACAAGCTTGAACTTGAACATTTGTCGAAGGACAATACTACATTGCATCGCAAAATAAATTGGATTACGGTTATCTGGCTCAACCACAACATCCGCAGAAAATCAGATTTTTATTGACCAGAAGTTTTTATTGAAACCAGCAAACAGGTTTTTGCAAACACCAATTTGTTGATTCCATCGTAAACATCGCTTGTTTACGTAGGTCAAACATATCCTTAACTTGGTCTTTTGTGGATAGTAAAGAAATCCTCTTAATAGTCAGCTTAAAAACGTTTAAATTTCCATGCAGAGTGAGCGATGGGTGAAATAACGTTAAAATAAAATGCTACAAAACCTCCCAACCAAAATTGTGATTCCGTCAACAATAAGTGTGAGAATACTCTACTCTGTATGAGATGTTGGGGTGCCTCAAAAACGATTTGTTTATTTATAGTGAAAGCAAGCGCACAACAGAAAGCAAAAGGGCGGAACATTCTTAAGTGAAGTAGATAAAAAGAAACGCGTATCTTTTGTAAGGCAAAATTTCCTCTACCACGCGGCTGAAGCGGAACAGTGAAATTGTAGCAACGACTGGGGCAGTGAGAAAAAAAAAGACCAGAAGCGACCCCACGCACCAGAGCGTTGCACCGGGAAATTCCCTTCTCCCCGCGATCATTCATCAGTCCCGTCAACCGAAAGAGTGGTCAAAACGATACAACGAGGGCTGAGTGGAGAGATGGTAAATTTATGTGAAATAAACATAATTTTCACTGCGTACTTCAAAACACGTGACGATAGTCCCCGTTGCGGCATGTGGTTTTCCACACGGTGTCTCCGACTCGTCCACTAATTTATTGTGCTAATTAAATTTTATGAATGAAATATATTGCTCCGATAATTAACTGGCTTGTGTGATCTCCAACATCCTCTGGGCAGCATTAGTACCAGCTAAGGTTGACCAGTGTTTTCCCCGCTGAATGGTGCGAACGACGGCGTCGTCTCCGTCGCCGGTGCTTGGTTTGTTCGAAGACGGAAAGCGAGATTGTTCATTCTACCGTCTCACAAGACGCGCTATCTCTGACGAGGCTGCAAAGGTGCAGTTGTGTCCGTCACCGAGTGAAAGGGTTCCTATGTAGTCCCCTCAGCATAAGCTCGGCTACTGCCGTTGCGTTAGGCCTACGACACATAAATGTCCACGGGGTGCATTTTATGTTAAAGTACGTCCCCGGTACGCGAAGACTGTTGAATCAACACGATTGGCGATAGTTTGAAAGATTGATCCTGTGCTGAATCTGCACTTGCCGTGTACTGATGCTGCGGTTGACCTACATTGTGATTCAAGATCGTAGATCATGGACTGCAAATTATGCAGTCTTATATACTTTGAAGTGAGGTAGATGTACTTTAACTACTTCAGCGATGTGAGCACATTGTGAAGCATGCATCTTCATACATATGGATGCCTCGTGAAGCCGCTGTGTTCTGTAGTATGTGTGTCCGTATAGACCATTTTCTCCCGGCAATAGCAAACATCAATTATTGAACGATCAAATTAATTACAACCATTAAATCCACTCCTTTATGACTCATGCATATAGACAGCACCCCGAATACACGCGGTGTATGATTTGTGCTCATAGAGCTGATAAAATTTAGCTCCTATCGAATATCAATAAACCAAACAGAGTGTGCCACACGTGCATCGAATGCAATGTTAATGGCCGAGTCGTTTGTTCTTCTGCTACAATTTTGGGGAGTGTTTTAATTACACACCCTCAAACAAACCCGTTAGTTGAAAAAACGAACGGGACGGAACTGTATGGAACACAGAGCGCCACTGCGTTTAACAGTCGGGAGCCTAGCCATAATGCTTTCGAGGCGAGGAGAGCAACAAACATGATGAACGTATCCCAAAGCCTGCACCCTCCTCGAAAGATGACCTCCCACAGTGTGCTGGCTACTTGGCGGACGACTGAACGTGTTCACCGTTTTTTTGTCTTTATTCACCAGCAGTGTGGGCCATGCCTTCTAGAGAAAGTCGCTCGCGCTCGATCCATATGGTCAATTTGGGACGCATGGTTCGTCATAAATATTTTTAAACGTCGCGGTAATCTTCGTTGTGGTCGTCATACACGTGGCAGCCGTTGCCTTCGATGTTTTTTGTAATTGTGAGTGATGCAGCCTCCTCAGATGAGGAAATCAAGCGCCCGCTGTTCGCACAGCATCAGCCGTGGCCCATCTTTCGAAGAAAAGCATTTCGAGCTAAAGAAGACAAGATAAAAATCGTCCAACCACTGGCTGCACGTTTCGTCCGAAGTAGAGCGGAAGCTGATCATTCATCAGATCGATGTGGAAAATAATTAGGCTTTCGTGTTGAACACAAAACAAGCTACAGGTCCCTTCCTTTCTTACCCAACCTGACGGACGAGTCTTGACTGCGTGCGCTTCTGTTGATTCGATTAATTTTATCATAGTTCTCGGTAATCAAACGAGCCGCGGCAAGCAGGTTTTCAAGCGGGATAACGGAGCAGAACACAATTAGGCTGCTTCCGTAAAAAGGAAAAACAACCAGCCGCAACTATGTTTATGGCTACCATTTTCATGGTAAGGTGATGAAAAACACGAGAGCGCTGTATTTAATGGACGGAAGAAGAAGTCGTTAAATTGATTCGATATGTGTCGCAAGCTGTTGTTTAAAACAATGTTCAATTTGATCATTCAAAATGAGCGCTTAATTTCTCATTGCTATAAAAGAGGCTCCAAAAAGGGGGTATTTGATGGTTTGGCGAAAGTAAAAAAAAAAAAAAATTAGATGGAGTTTTATTTTCAATTGAGAAATTGCACGTTTAATATTTTTAGACTGTCAATCCTTGCACTCAGTTTGATTGCGGTAAACGAGTAGACGTGTGGGAGTGTTTAAAATATTCGTTCTCATAAGCTTCGCAATTGAAACGCAAAATGACATAACATTAAAAAAACCTATCATGCAAAAATATAACATAATCAACGACTTTTCAAACGGAGCCATTTTAAAAAATACCACAAAGCACACTCTAAGGTGATTTTTTTTTCACACAAATGCTTCGGCGGTAAGTTCATCCGCACTGAGACAAACCAATTGAAAGTCGACGTAACGCAACCACTTTGACGTGCCACTTATCGTCCCAGATCGACAAGACAAGGTGCCTGCAGCGACGGGAGGAAGAAACGAAAGAAAATGAGCTGTAAGCTGATTAAGCATCATATTTTCAGTGCGCGCCGGGAATTGTCCTGCGGTGAGCTCCGGGAAAGCTCTTGAGCGCGTTTAAGAGGCAAACAACAAACCAGCCTCGATTTCGACAGCATCACGATAAGTGACATTTATGAGACGTCATCCACAATGTGGTGGGCCTCCGTTGAAAGCATACTATGGAACAAATGTGTGTGTTCTCGGTAGATTTGATGTTATTTTCCGCCCTCCGATCCCTTGCACATATTGAGTTTGATTTCCTCATGGGGCAAATGGGGTGAAAACAATTGAGGTGGAAAGGTGCTTCATGTGAAGAAGGACCGATCCTTTTTTTTTCTTCTTCCATCGTGTCAAAAATCGTTCGATTATGCGAATGGAAACCATCAAACGAACCGTACGGGATTAAACTCATCGTCGGTAACGGTTCGTTTTAGCACTGTATGCGAAGTGTGGATAATCAAAGGGTTCTTCCGAGGGTTACCAAAATAGTTCCAACATAAGAGGCCTAACATAAAACGCCCTGGCGCAAATGGTGCGCCGGTATTGGTTTGCAGTGTGCGTGTGAAGAGGTCGTCAATAATTTACTCAATGCAAATTTTTCTATCGCTCCCAAGAGTCATCAGAATGCCAAGTAAACAACTCGATACAGGACGGAGGCTTTGCCTTTCTCGGATGGAAGTGTTCCTCCTTCTGATACGACCACACAGCAGGACATCTGCACCAGATCGATAAAGTGGGATGAAGTCATTTGCTACCGTTGGTTGACTGCGGTGAGTTTGTCATCCGATATTTCTTCCGCCGTATGGCCATACTTCTTCTAGGCGTTTAGAAATAACGCCTAGAAAAAAGTCAAGCTAAAAAACATCTAGACCATAAAGGGCAGCATAAGATACTGAAAAGGAAAAACATAACGAGAAATTTATTCACGAGTGATGTTGCACACCTTAAGAAGAGAACCGAAGCGCAAATAGCAACATTAAGTTTTTCTGCTTCTTTAAGAGACCTGCTGCTGTTAGCGCGTCGATGCCAAGAACGCTTCTCAGAAATAAAATATTAGTTCATCTATCATTCTACACCTTTCCATGGAACGTAACACCGTTGTCGAGATGAATACTCCACGGCAACATCCGCCAATTTTCATTCCTTTGCTCCAACATAAGGATGCGTTTGCGTGAGTGGAATATTTAACCGGCTGAATGCTCACTCGAGAAGTGCTGAGCGGACGATGTTCCTCATCGAGAAGCACAAATTGGAATGCATGAATATTACTTTACAGCTCGCAGGGAAAGCGAAATTTTTAACAAATGATACAATTTGCGTACGATCTAGTTCAATCCTTCGTGTGGAAAAGCGAGTGACTCGTCGCTGCTGGGTATCGTTCAATCATGCAATTGCCATTAATGTTATCGCAGCGGTACTCGCTTCTGCTCTCCATTCCTCCCACTGAGAGCGATTCGATAAGGACATGAAATTGATCCACTTTATCTAAACTGCATCCAGCTGTTAGGACAAAGGGTGGTGGTTGCCAAGATGCCGGTTGAAAACATATCTTCTCCGTGAAGCGTCGTAGAAAGAATGTGATGTAGACATGCTGGTCGTGCTATCGCCATGTCGGATCTTTATCGATTGTCCTGGCTGACAGCGTTGGTTCTGGTGTCATGTGAAAGGATTAACTTGGCACATCGAAGGACAGGACCAAGAAGGATAATACAAGGCAGGAGCAATAACACCATGATAGGACTTTTGAATGGTTTTTGTGTTATCGTAAATCTGATACCTCCTATGGTGGTTTCTCCTACAGACAGTGATAGTGCTGGGGATGTTGGAAGCCTTCCGCCATCGCTTAAAGGTTTTTATCCATTTAGCGCGCCCCATTTGCATTTGAGAGGCAGAGAGCGAGCAAAGGCGCGCAAGGATCAATGGCCTGAACGTTAGTCTGAAGTGAAGAGATGGAAGTACCTCTCCTGGCCCGTATGATACCCGCCTCCACGCTGGCAAAGTTGGTGGTGGTGTGACTTATCGAATTAGTTTAAGGTTGATGTCCTCGGGCAGAGCCCACTTTAGCAGCGAGCTAGTGAACCCGCAGTGGGTTGGAGACGAAGTTGGAGCTAAAACATAAGCCCATTAACTGACGCTTCTCGGTGTTTGCGTAAGAAATCTTCGCAATAGTCTCGCCTAGTACTTGAAGAATTTGTGTAAGGTTATCTGGTTTATTCTATTTAGTACCACAGCAACTAGGCCGACACAGAATGAAGCCATTTGCAATTCGTATGCAAATTGGATGAAACTGGTAAGTTGGCTACCTACAATGAAGGACAACTTTAAAATGATTATGATGTAATCCTTCCAAAAGGTAGCGCGTTACACAAATGGTGGCAATAGGTGACGATGTTTTATGTTGCTCTGAAGTGCAGCTATTCAATTTTATACTTACACAAAACAGGGGGATGGGGTAATTTATTGGGGCATTATCATCATCTGAAATGGAATCCTATCCACTTACCTGGAAAATGGGGAAAAGAGAAAAGTTGAAATAACATACCATTAATAAATTTGTTTCAATCAAAAAACCATGATTTACAGTAACAGTCAGCCATAGATAACAACAAGCAAAATTATAATAATGATTAACTACTAAATATGGATGATTTTAACCGATAGATACAACCGCTACCGATTCCTGCGTTTACGGCAATTACGTTTCACCTGAGGGATGATCGATTGCTACGGAGTATTTAATTGCATTCCTAGCGTTTGATGCAAACTGCATTACGTGGTTTTCATCGACCGGAATCGATTAGCAAATACTGAAAACCGAAATGTAAATGAACCGACCAACAAACCCATCGTCACCACACGGCGCTATCACTTTATGATGAGTGCGGCTTGGATGCGGTGTTGATCGCGGCAAACAAATGTGCCATCATATTTGTTGCCACGGTATGCATAAGTGCGCGATAAACAATCGGAATGCGCTCATCGTGGATGCACCGTGGATTTTCTGATGCATCATGTTGGTGCCTAATCAGTGCATAATTATCATTTAACGAGGAACACATACACGGAGCTGGATTAAAGGGTGCAATGTAGCGGACTCAGGCGATGATGGTGATGCAAGCTTACCGGACAGAAGCGCACAGTAGGAAAATTGAGCTTGCCATGCGGAAAATGGTGTGACATTTTCAGTTATTTTCCAAAACATCCTTGTTTGTCCTCCGTAGTTTCATTCATGCCAAGAGGAATGGGGAATATCTCCTGCAGACAGTGGAAATGACTCTTCTTGGGTCGTGCGGTCTATCTCCACCCCTATGAGCTCGATAAAGTTCATAAATCCCAACCGATGTGAGGGGAAAGCACTATCGACAACAGCAGAACCATCGACCGATGCAGCTCTGCCATCAAATATCGACAAGGACGAAGACAAAGCATGCCGACAAAGGCAACGACGACGGAACCAACCCGGAATGCACCGATCTGCAACGATAAGCACCACCATCATCAACCAACGGTGATCGGTACGCTTCGGTTGCTACATTGCCAGGGCAAATAAGTGAAACACAAATTTTCACAGCACCATGCAAATATTGAAATATGAATACTCATTGTTTCATCCCGCATGCAGATACAATCAAATAGTGTATGCCTCCCACGCAATTGTCCTTAAGCAAGCAGCATTCCCCCTCCTGCATTGGATGCAGCCGTGCATGAGATGCCGTCGAAGAGTAATATGTTAGTAGGATGCTGGGCTACTGTTGTGATAAATTCGAGGTCCTTGTTTGACACATGGGGACCGGCACATACTGGCAGCCAAGGCACACAACCAAGGCATACGATATTGAAGTCAGCCAGAAACGCGTCTACAATACTATGCGTATTCGTTCGAACTGGTTTAGTAGAGCAGGGAATGTGGTTTGTTTTGTGCTCCGTTTGAATTGCTAATGTCCTTCATTGTGCTACGAAATTGTGCCGTGTGTATACCAGCGTTCAGCGTTGGGTTATACACACATGCACGGAAATACATGCTCCTTCCATTGCTCGGTGACTCGCTTCCTCGGAGGTATGGTGCAATTAGATGCGTTGGCCTTTTCAGGCGTAAGAAGTAATTTCTTTAAAAAAAAGTTATTTAAATAAAGATTTTCATGTTCCTCTTCAAGCATAGAAGCGTTTCAATACCACAAGATTCATGAAATCGTTTGTTTTCGATATTTGTGGTGTGGAAGCGAACACCTCCTGCGAATTTGAATGTACATGCTAGATGTAATCAGCTTAATTTAATCAATAGACAAAGGTTGAAGTGATATAAGTTTAACCTGACGTGAGACAAATTTAACCTACATTAGTACCGTTTTTAGTTTTTTCGTTTTTTGTGTAATTTGTTTGTGTTAAACCTTGCAGAAAGTTTTCATAGGAAATGGCTGAATAGTTCGGGATGCCTTCTCAAATTATTAAAAACAAAAAAAAAACAGCATAACAGATAATGATTAGTTTCTGTTATCAACTATCAAAAGGGCCAGTGTTGTTTTTCCATGCCTACTGTTTTCAAGCTGCATGGATTAAATCATCTGAATGCCTTCGGATTTTCTGTAAAATTTATGATTGGTGTTTTGTTTCTTCGGAAAAGGCTCTTCTTCTCACAAAAAAAAAAAAATCTCCAAAGGGACCGAGGCACTAGGACTTAACCAAAATCCATGTCTGCAACAAACCACAATCAAGCGACCACGACAATCCGAAAAAGAAGCGCGTGAAAGAAACACGCTAAGGAATTTCGAAAGGGTTTAGGTCCGATCTATGTGCACGTCAACGGCATTTTCGTTGTTGGCAAGATGGGGTTTTACTACCCACCGGAAATCTAATACGGATCGCGTTTCTTTAACATCCAGCCTGGCTCTAGGTTTCTTAGTTCAAAACCGAACGATGACATTTTTGGGCTGGCAACATCCGCATACATAATTTATACGAAAGCATATTATGCTCATTAAATCTTCTTGTTTCGGCAAGTGGACCAAGACATAATATCCCTTTTCTATTACAACTTAAGGGTATTCACTGATGCAACATAACACGCATGATCAGTTTTTTGTAAAACATAGGACCAGAAGACATTATACCTCGGTTGATATTGCTTAACACAACTCTTATACATCAACAACAATATTTATTGAGTTTGATTTTGAATAGCAACCGTTATCCAACACTGTTTAAAGGTTTGCGCAACCTGTGGAGTGTGAAACTTTTTCAAATAGTACAGTACAATAATGAGTACAAAAAAAAAAAAATAAACTGTGTGGAGATAGGCAACGCTGAAACGACGCAAAACGGAAGATGGTAAAAAATGCAATTCAAACCATTTTCCAAGTAATGTGACAGCAGCCACTTTTATGGTCCCTCTTCGAATCGATCATCGTGACCAGAAGGACTACTCAGTAAAGCATCGTCAAATATTGATCTTCGTTCGGCATTTTTCCGACGCAACCGTGATTCGCCGGCCAGCCATTCCTATACTTTACGACACTATCGGACACCAAGGCAAACACACTCAACCCTCATCCATCTAACGCCGTCCGTCCATCGAGCTATCCATCTCCTAGTCGAATCGAACGGAAGTAATCGATGTCCATATTAAAGAAACGATAAAAATCAAGGGATCCTCTTTCCGGCGGAAGAAAATCATTCGGGTATCCTCGAAGGATACTACCGAAAAAGAAAAAAAAGCTGAAAAAACATCACCCTACAATACAAAAAGAATCTTAAGGATTGAAGTGAATGGCTCGAGGCAAGCGAAGGGCCCAGCTTCTTCACCGGCAAAGTAATCCTGCGAAGATTGCCTGTGAAGGCGTCAGGAGAGCAATCACGGGACACGATTGGCGAATTAGGAGTTCCATTGATGTCGGATCAATAATACCTTTGCCACGAGATTGGCCAGCTTGGCGTCCAAGGTTGTATTTGCAAGACGCGGAGGCCGATGTAGATGGAGAGCAACACTGGAGTGGTCGTTCCTAGTGCCAAACGGCTAGTGTGCAGACATCCATTCCTTTCTGGGACCGTGCGCGGCTAAATAAGCTGATGTAATTTGATTGCTGGTTTGCCTCCATCTTTGAATGATGTTTCTCGGGAGCTGCCGTTCTGGCAGGGAGATAGATACATATCCATCTCTTCCTTTTTTTCGGACGACGGGCTGCGGTGGAGCTTTTTCGGGGTTCTGGCAGGGATGTGGCTATTTGAAGAAGCGAAGTCTTGAAAAAAATCGCAAGAATAGGTCAGGAGCCTGTTTGCGACCGAAAGAAGATGATGTTCTCCGAAAAAGAGATTACTGTCCCAATAAAAGGGTTTGATTTTGCGGATGACTTCAAGATGCGCTTACTCATTCCGTCCATGGAGAAATGCTTAACATAGGGTAATGGCTAACTGAAGGAAGGCAGTAATTGAAAAAAAAGTCTACCAATCGAAGGATTGTTGGCGGTGAAAGACACGACTTTAGGTCGATTACAAGCTTTTCTCACTATGTGCTCTAGATTGTTTGACACTCACATACTCGAACACCATGGCGAGAACCAATTTCTTCGGGAAAGCTTCCCTTCTTTTGAGTGAGTTTGTAAGCAAAGCATCAGTGTAACCCCACACAGGTTCATGCCTTTAGGCTAGCCGGGGTTTGTGCCAAAGAAACACATAGCAAGGCACACTCTTAAAATGGAGGAAAACTACATCGTCGGCAACGGTGGCACGTTTGCACAAGCATAACAAATTCATAAAGCTACTTTCGTCTTTAAGGCTTCCACAACGAAGAAGTAGCATACAAGTGGAAAATAGAATCATGAAACCTAGCGTTTCCGGAGCGTTCCCTGAAACGGGAGCAAACTCCTTCCAATGCAGGTGAAGGTATATTATATCCTGGCCAGTCTTCTAGCGAAGAGAAAAGGAAGTACAGGACGCAAAGTGATACCAGACCAAAGGAGATCGTGGTCGGGAAGAAAACCCCAGAATGAAAGAATCTTGCAACACTTCACAGTTTGTCTCCCTGGAGGATTCCTTGAACCGGTCCGTATCCCGTAAAAGCCATCGCAAGAGACTATTGAGAATATATTTTTCGTTCGTCCTCCATGGGTTAGTTAAGACTTAGCAGCGAACAGAAAAAAAAACAACTGTGGTTGAAAAGACTCCTTTGAAAAGTAAAAAAAACGAACTTTTCATGAATGCGAAAGACCTTTTTCCTCCTTAGTTTTAAACAAAGGGTAGAGTCAAGCTATTTCCGCCTGTATTCTCTGTAAGCTACCTTTCGCGAGTTTTAGGACTTGAGGAATGTATAAAAAAATGAGTTGAATATAAAAAAAAAGGTTAGGTGATAAATTCTACACCTTCTAGGAAAGTATGTTTCCTTCGTGGGGTAGCTACCGTGAAGCATATTCGGGGTAAAATGCCAGCAGTAATCAATTCACTCAAGTGGACCTTTTCCCTTTATCTGCAGTACATCTTTATTTCACATTGAGGGTTAAATATGTTGTACCTAAAATGAACATACTTTCTCGTCCCTTTCTTTGGCTTGATGATAAGCATAATACATGTAATTTATCGAAACAAGAAAACAAACAAAAAAACTTCGATAAAGTAAACTGACTTTCATTACTTTACCATCAAATTTAACGAGCGTTTTTTGTTAAATAATCCTTTTGAGTGAAATTTAAGTTAAATTCATTTAAAAACTTTCCACAGCCCATCGTACCTCGTCAAAATGAATTAAAAGTATTCCCATGCCGCTGAAAAAGTTTCGGATGATACAATTTAGCACATTTGAATGAAAAAAAAAAAACTGAATTTGACTGAGCCTTTGATTGTAAAAATTTAGATCTAAGAGGTATTTAAAAGTTTGCTGATATGTAAATTGAACAGGAATGATTGATTACCGATAACGGCGTTTTCACCTGTAACCTTAACGAATTTACATTGACCGGGAACCTTCGAGCTTAAGCTTTTCTCAAACAACTTTCCCAATGAAAAACATATCACAATCTACTCATCTCGAAGCACAATAATCCCTGCCCATGAAAGTGGAATGGTTTGAAGCATTCAATATATCATCATAAGCTGTATCGATTCCGAATCCATCCATCCAATCCTTCGACACCGTTGATAGCGAGAATGTACCGGAATGTTACCAAATCCCATTCGTGCAATACCATCTCCTTGACAAAGACATCGTAGCTAGTCTCGGGTGAAGGAAAACCCGATACACATTCTTACATTCCCGCTCGAACATTTTTCCGTCTAGTTGATGCTCCTGGACAACAATTTGGATCAATATTTTTTCCGATTTAATAGCATTCATAGCTATGATTTATGCGTACGGTGCATTCCAACCAGTCCAAGCCCATTTTTTCTGCGAGCATTCTGCAGCGATTTTCTTCAGGGAAATATTGTTCTTCCATTATTACACTTTTTCAGTCGTGCTAGCTACACGTTTTGTTTAGGAGGAAAAGGAGGCAGTACTTCTCTTTTGCGCTGGTAGCAAACACCACCAAGCCAAGCGTACGACACAATGAGCCAAATTTAGATAGCTGAAAATGAGAAGCACAAGTAGGAACGCTCAAGCACCAGATACCTTGACAGAAAATTGGACCGGGGGAAAATGAAGGAACGATTTGCCAAAGAAATGAAAATGAACGAATAATGAGCATGAAATGGAATCCCGCGGGCAAGATAGGAAAAAAGGAACAGAATCACTTTCTTGGCCACCTTCTTTCGCGAAAGCCAACCGGAAATACTGGCACCAACCGTACGCGTCCGACGGTTCGAGTGGAACGGTGCGCGTTATATCATGGCAAATCTTGGCTAGAGTTTTCCTTGCTGATGCTGAGAAAAAAAAAAAACACCAGGAATCTTCTCGAGGGAAGAAGAAATGGGATGGAATGCCACGCTATTGGTTATTAGATAGCAGAAATTAATTGAATTAAAATAAATGACTCCCGGGAAGGGATCGCGGTGGGCCGCCTTGATGATATAAGGTGTGGAAGGACCCAGTCCACTGGGGGAAATCTGAGTCCTGCTATCGTCATCGCCTCTGCTCCGCTGAAATGCTGAGGCTAGCTTAAGCAACTAGTCGAGAGTGGTGTGCTGGCACCTCGGATGAAGGTTTCAATGATTTATTACTTTCTCAATCTTCGAGCACAACTTTGGAGCGTCGCGCCCCGGAAAACATGCAATCTCAACAACGCAGAAGAACCATTTCAACATAGGAACGTTGATTGGACTTAGGCGAAGTGGAATTATTAGACATAATTTTATTGATCTGTTTAGCACCTTCCGTTACAATTTTGGCAGTAGATACTACCACCGGGTATAGACACCACGGTTAACTTCAGGGCGATGGACTTGGAGATACGAAGGAAAAGGTTCTGGCAGGTACGCTTTCCGTTGATCGCTTAACTAATCTACTGTTCAGCCGATGTTTATACAACCGCCTTCTGCGCCGATGAATGGGGTTATTATCTTGGGCTTGTTCGAAATGATATGACAATAACAATAAAATTTCACGCGTACTTTTCGGATACCTCCATTCGCCCTTCTGTATAACATGCTGCTTGCGGTACTGGAGGAACGGTTCGTTCATGGTTTCCTTCAATTTCCAGCATTGCAGCATGGTGTTCTAGAGACTCCGCTGTGCCAAACTCACAAAGAACACCGGTGAAGGACAAAAAATGAGCCAGGTAAAAAAAACAAACACGCAGACTATAGGACAATTCCAACAGCGTCGTTAGAACACCGTGACTTCCTATTAATTATATGATATGTATCTGAGACCCCGCCAATGGTTGTCGTTTCCATAAATTTATAGACTTGCCCCTTCCAGCCTTATCGCCACTAGGTGTGGAGTTGGTTTTGCGCCGAGCCGACTGGCAGCAGAGCACTACTAGACACTGTTAGATCGGATTGCCGAAGGCCCGGCAGGCAGAAAAAAGGTAGCTTTAACTCTTCGAACATTGGCTGTAATTGGCCGTGTCTCGTACGCCAGTGTGTATTGCGGCAAAGATTCGTTGCAGTTTGTTATTGTTGTTTTAGCAACACATTATTTATTCCTTGGAATAGGCTCTCTTCGCTAACGCGAATCAGCCACACAATTTTGCTTTATCCTATTATCCTGCCGAGATGGGTGTTAGTTTAACGACGTGTCGCCAGAGGGCAGGTACATATTGTTGCGTGCGATGAAGGAAATGGTTCGGCCTTCGCACAAAAAAACTCGCAACAGCTCAAGTTCATAAACGAAGGGCATAAAATAAATGAATAACTGATAAGTTTACACAGTTTGCGAACAATCATTTCTATTTTAGAAAAAAGGCGATTTTAGCAACATGAATGAGCGTTCGTAACAGTTTTATCTTCAATTTAAAAGTTCATTCAATTTCAAGTTTAATTGGTGTTGAGGTTGTGGAATTTAATCTTTTTGTCTTTTGAAATTGGTTTTTTTCGAGATACAGTACGAGTACGTCCAAATCTTAGAACCCGATGATGTGTCCCTGCCAGAGTAAACAGCAGAGCTGAGTAACATTTTCATTCCAATTATTTGCTATTGTTAAATGTACCAGACGTAATAAATTAACGCAGTTTTATCGGCAACCTAATTTGCATGGTCCGCAACACCGCACAAAAATGGTTAAATACGGTTCTACTAAAAGGCGTTTTCGAAAAAGTCAAAAAGGAAAACGCAAGAATTAGCTTCGCAAGAAAGGGTCAAAGGAAACTTAAAACAATTTTCTTTTGCGATCCGCATGTTTTTCGCCTCCTTTTGTAATCGTTCGACTAGACACGCTACGACGAGAAGGCGAAACTGTCCGGCAACGGTGAAACTGGGCGGTAGATGATACTTATTTTCTCTGGCCACTTAGAGACCCTGGCCGGGCAATTAAGATGCAAATATTTTCCACACCATTCAACGCACCTTACACAATCAGTCGGCAATTGACAAGGAAAGAAAACACAGTGCTTTTTTCCTTTAATTTTGACTTGATTTTTCATGATTCCAAGCCCGATCTAGTTTAACCCAGGCAAAATGGGACAAGCGTTCTGTTTTGCTCAACGACAAGAACAAGGGAACTTTTAAAATGGACGGAAGAAACTAATTATGATGATAGTCTTTCTAGACTTTGCTACACTAGTGATTAAAAAGCCACTTTGGATACACAAAAAAAGAATTTGAATTTAAATAGACAACCAAGAAAAACCATAGCGCAATGATCAGACTGAAGTAAATTATTATGTTACTTTTAGGGATTTTTTATAAGAAACATTCGAAAAAGACTAATTCATCTCATTACTTTGGATGGTCAAAATATTATCTGATCTGATGTTTTCCTTTTTAAGCCTAACCATCTTTAGGCCGAGATTGCTTGAGGTTGCAGCAATTCCTCGCCAACGAAAACCTACCTTTCCCCTAATCTAAACTATTCTTACAACTGTCAACAAGCCTAAAGGTGCCAACAATTTTCCATTCACCACCCCAAAACTAAGTGACCACGAGGGCGATGTGCGTCGGGTGAAAGCAAAACCTACTCACCGGAAACCTTTCAACGAGCAGAGGAAAAAGCATTTTCCTGTGGAAACTTCGGACATACTCATGCGGGCACTCTATAAACTGACCACAGCAGGCAGCTGCGGCTGAGGGGCGGAGGATGCGGTTGGAAATAATGCAAATATTTTGCAACACCATGCGAGACGATCGCCATTTCCATGTAACACGCTTTCACAGTTCTTTTCCTGTTGTTTCTATTTCATAGAATAGTTCCTTAAAGGATGTAGACAAAAGCGAAAGTTGGTTAAAAAATGAAAAGGAAGGAAAATAGCAAACCAGGGCTCCGTACAAGGTACCTCTTCCTTGGATGGCAAGAAGCCAACGTTGGGTTCGTAAATATTTATGGCATCAGATACGCAATCTTTCCTATGGCTATGCAAAGAGGGTTCCTGAGACCGTGCAAGTTAGAATGAGACAAGGACGAAACATAAAGGAATGCTCCACTCCCACCGCTGATCAGGTTCTTGTTTAAGTGTCGTTGGGGGGAAAGTAAAACTTTTCCTTCTCGGGTCGTTGCCAAAACTGCTTTATTGTGCCGCTCGTGCGTGTTTTGTTCAATCGAGGAACGAAGGCATTGCAGAAGGTTGACCAAATCCTCCCGCTATACACGAGCCCAGACCATCGGTGGAGCTCATGAAAGATCGTTTCCTTCTCTTTCACTCTCTTTCTATATTTACCGCTGCCAAATCGGGTCAGCGTGTGTGAAAAGTCATTTTCAATTTTCACCACACTTCGTTCCCCGGGAGGATGGTTTTCCAATGTTTTACAAATTGTTCTGTTCCCTAAAGCGCTTCTTTTGCCAACTTCACACACAATTCGCTGAGTCGCTGATAAAAAGGCGATGAAAGGGGGCCATCGATTTTCTCAATTTTGAAAAAGTCTACCCAGCGACCCAGACCATCAGACTTTTATGCTCAATTTGGATAGGTTTCTCCTTTTCATCAAACGATTTCAATATGCCCACCTTCCTACAAGAAACAGTTGCTCGCAAGGGATTTGAGCAGCTGCCCAACTGTCTCGTACGCAAATTTGAGTATTCGTTATGGGCTGAATTTTTCAGCTCAATATTTTACTTTAGGAAAATCGAAAATCATTTACAGCATTGTATAAATATAACTTTGTAAAAAACGATTCTCCTTGAACTGTTGTAGAAAGCAAGTGCTTTGAAATAAACCATTTTGCGCTTCATAAATTTCATACTCCAAACATGATAAGAGGAAAAATTTTCTTGCATAGCTATGTACGCAGTGAATGTAAAGATGCTAATCTCGATGGTTTTTTTTTTTACATTTAATTTCTCCATAATAATCGGCCTCCCGGTGCTTTGTAGTTAAAGGCTACCGAGCCACGGTTTTTAAACATAAATTTTCCCTTTATGCAGTCACCGTACTAAATTATTAGCTAATTTTTTTTTCTTAAGCTTTGACACAAGGTGTTATCTATTTGACACAAAATGGCAAAATGCTACACGAAAAATCCTCACTCTTTGTTGCTTTCCTGCGTTTCCTCCCAACCGGAAACTCGAAAAAAGATGGAGCAAAATATCATCTACCTTTTATGATACAACCTGAAGGAGAACGATAAACTTTGAACGTGAATGAAAATTGACCGATAAACGCGCATCATTTGACGAACGAATTGAACGAGAAAACACGTAGACACAAAGAAAAAGCACAGAAAAAGTTGAAATTTAATTTTCGTTTTAGAATATTACGTCTGGCCTTCTGCCAGTACCAGTAGACACCCTGTAACAACATTTTTCTTGGCAAAAACTTTTCGTTAAGTTGTTATAAAAAAGTGCGAAAGGCGTGGTAAAATAAAATATAAAGAGAAGTGTTATAAAATACCCCAAACGGATTGTGCCCCAAACTGTTGTGAGATTTCAAACCATGGTCACCGGAACTTCTTCCTAAAACTTCCTTAAGACCTGAGGCCTTCTCGAGATACTCCGCTTTTTCTACTTCGGTTTTCCTCTACAACTGTGACTCCAAGTGACTTGCGGAAGACCCATTTTTGGGCAGGACGTGGATTTTGCGCGTGTGTGTGGCTTAGCAATGGCAACAGGATACATACAACATCGTTTTCTCGAGGGAAGTCGTTTACTGAGTCATTTATGACCCTCTTGTTGTCCACCAAATTCTTAGTTTTTTTTTTGCCATTCCGGTTGGAGACCCCGCGACGTATCACCACAGGACAGTTGGTCACACAAGAGTATGCACACACACGCATATATTGGAGCGCATTTTCCAGGACCGAATGTTAAAAATTTCATCCGAGCCGCACACAGTTCCGTTGTCAATTCGTTTCCGGCATGCTATCGGGCAGTAAAAAGTAATTAACCGACGGAATAAATTCCCAACGCACACGAAGTCAATAACCGTAAACATACCAGCAGCGGTGGGTTGGCTTCATTTTGCGCGATTCTGGGGCGCTTTTCCCGGTGCGGTGCGGTTGCGACGATGTCTGTATGTTGGAGTGAATCCGGCTGGGTGAGTTTATTATGTACGATTAAGTTCCCTGGCCCCGCCTGGGAGCGTGTTTGCTTTTGGGGCAAACTGAGAGGAGTAAGCCGAAGGACAATAATATCCACAACTCTGCTTGGGGAGCCTCCGTTTTTTTTTGCTTCAGTATTTTTGTGTCTCCCGTGGCTCGTAAACTGTCTCAAGTTCCAGGGGTGGTCCTCGTTTAAGCCATGGAAAAAGAGGGTAAAAATGAAAGTTTTTCGACTCATGGAAGCAGTCGTGAGATAAAAGCGTTAGCGGTGCAAACGAGGGACAAATTTTCATTGCGTGTGAAAGAACGCCACGAAAGCTGGGGCTCGGAATCCTCGATGGAGCGTGGTTTATTGTCGACAGGGAAAACTACTGGGTGTGAAAGCACAGTGAGGAGCATGTGGAAACCAACTGCAAGTTTTTTTCTTGACGTGACATCCTTTCGCTGATCCTTCGCTCGTAGGATGTGTGTGCGAAGAGGAACCCATGAATGTGTGTTTTGCAGAAGTTAATGAAATTCTTGATACGCGATGGTACAATTTTCATAAACCTTGAAAGATAAAACTGACAGGTTATGCCGTACCGCGGACTAATTGAAATGTTGAGCTAAGAACATTGTCACGCTCTCAATTATAAATTGCGCTGGCAAACCGGAGGCATTAAGATTATGATTGTCTTTCATCAATTCCAACGCGGCTAAATGGGTGTAAAATTTTACTAAATAACACATCTTTTTCGACCCTTGAAGGGTGTCGTTAGTCGTATGCGCTGTAACATTGGAGTGTTTTAAAAGAGGAACGTGATTAAGGAAACATTGGTATTAGGATGCAGGATTCTACGCAAAACAAGAGAATCTCCTTGATGATGAATAAACGGCACAATGATACACATTATGCGACACCTTCAAGTTTAGTAATGCTTTTGATGGCGGTTTTCCGTACTTCTTTAGGGCATATTGTCTTTAATTTAAATGCGCTACCTGCGTATCATTTAATTTAATTTATATTATTTGAACGGCCAGGCCGTATTAATGGAACCTGCTACCTGCGTATCAGTTGGTGCTAAAAAACCAAACTTTAAAGCAGGGTGATTCAGTGGGTAAACCGACGAGGAGATCCTTTCGGCGTTAATTAATAATGTGAATATTTAAATTTAAATGTCACCTTGGCACGGAATGAAATTCAGAATATACACCTCTTCCATCGACGCTCGGTTTTTAGTTTGTCTTTTCGCTCTTGGCACAATGAAGGCACCGTGGAAAGCAAGATATTGAATGGAGGGATAGAGGGAAAGTTTGATCCTTTTCCATTAATGTGGCCATCAACAGCGTGGAATTGTAAGAGGCTAAATCGGGGCACCAAGCATAGCCAAGTGGGGAGTAATTAGCATTAATTGGAATAAATTACTTCACCCAGCGCATCGAAAGACGAGTGCGAAAAGGCCGTAATTAATATCACAGCGCGCCGCTAAGCATGGGCGGGACGAGGTTAGCTCACAAGCCTAGAACGTAAGCCAAACAGCCTCCACTAGAGTGGAGCTTTGAGCTTCTTTTCCAAGCGTTTAGTGGTTCATGCTGGCACTTTAAAGATAATGACAAACAAAGCAAAATGAACAGGTGCGATAAACGCTCAAATTAGTTCTTAGGTAAAGAAAAACAGTACCGTCTAATCTATGTCTGCTCTAAGGACTATTGGTTTCCTAGGCGAATACGAGCCAGGTATGCCACGGATCCTGTTTTCCATTAGCCAGTGAACCAGCAACGCAATTTACACAAATACAACGGGAATAGAAAAGACGATTGTACACAATTGGTATGTTTGAAATAAGTGCGTGGTACATTTTTCTAGCACAATGTTTTTTTGCATTTATTGTGACCTTCTTCAATTCATCCCTTCTCGCCTACCGCAAGAAAAACGTTTTGTGAATAATTAATCAGCACGATAATTCTTTTTGCTCGCATCGGTGTCATTGGCGTGACCCCTTCCCTTCTTCCCTGCCATGGGGCTCGGTCAAAAAGAAATGACATACAATTAAAGTAGCCGGTGGAGAAAGGTGACGTAGAATTGAATCACCCCTCGACATTTACCCTCATCCTTAAATGCATGCAACGTTTCGCTCCTGGCAAGATGGTTCATGAGAAAAGCAAGAAAGTAGAAACCCATCGCCCCGTTCTGGTTCGTTTTATTCTATTTACTTCCCGCGTTCCAAACGGCCTCCACTTCCGGCCCGGTTTCGGGGAGCTCTAGACGAGGGTGTGAAAATGTACCGAGCTCTTCGATTACAAGCTTCTTCCTACGCTTCCGTACGAAAAACGGCGGAAAGGTGGCAAATGGTCCACGTGGACTTAGATCGGGAGGTTCGAGAATGGTTACGTTTCATTTAACATCATCCATTTGCGAGCCCGCCTCAGACGGAAGCGTTTCAACGCTCCAGTGCTTCCCGTAGGCACCAGCCGAAGCACCAGTTTGATGGACAGAACAACATCGTGGAAAGATGAATTGAATAAGGCTGGTGGGTAAGTGAGAATAAGCGGAAGAAAATAAACTGAGTGCTGCATGTTTCCCGAACGAGATGCACATTCCAGTCACGTAGCATTCTTTTTCAAACAATAATTTGTGCATTTCCAGGTCGGGTTGGTTCATCCTGGTCGTCTTGTGGATCCATCCCTCCGCTTCCTTGCACGCCTCTATGACAACGACACGTTTCTCACCCAGCCAAACATCTCTTGTCTGTATCGACGGCTGGAGTTTTTGAGGGGAACCGGCACCGCTTCACGAACGACGTCCGCTCGAGGGATTCTGCGAACGCGTTCGTAGGCAGACGGCTCTACAAATTGTAGCGTACAACGTGGCTGGCCTTTGCAACAGCGGGCCGAACTGGCAATTTGAAAAATTCAGCATTCCTCGTACATACACCTACACACATATACACCTACTAACGCATCCTTTTAGGAACCAATTTTTTCCCCATTTGCACGGTAGGACTCTAGACGCCGCCTTTAGTGGAAAAGAACACAACAACGCCATGGTGCAATTTCCAAACCCACCGTACACGTGTTACGTGACGGTCAGATCAGGCCTGTTTCTCTCATCCTCATCCTGTTGATACCTTCGTTTAGCCTTTGGGAAGGAAAAATATTTTATTGACATTTCTGTTCATCAAAAATTTAACTAAATTCTCCCTCACGCTCCTGACTCTGCTGATTCCGGTACGGTTAAGTGGCAATGCGAATGTTTTTTGTGTGGAGTTCAACATTTCCAGCAGTCACCTCTACTTCCTTCTCGAAAAACGCTTGCGGCACCATCATGCACGTGAAGGAATTATTACAGCCCTCCCGGGAGTAAACGTTAGTAAAGCAACTCTTGTGGAGTTTTTGGGGGTTATATCACGATTTTGTTTTGGAATTTATTTTTCTCGTTGAGTTTTTACTAGAAATATTTCAACTTATTTGGAAGAGATGCACGGGAAGTAACTCGTTTAGTCAAACCTGTAATTTGGTAGGCTGTGTAAGCAGAAGGAGTTATTGGAAAATAAAATGAGTATCTCGTCAGCGTCATGTGGCGTTGGGAACTAATTCGTGTAGTTAAGGTTAAGAATTCGCTTTTTTCCGTAGGCAAGAGGCAATTTTCTTCACAAATCCTGCCACCCATTTTGCCTGCCCTACCTTCAGTAATAAATCGAATTACGACCCACTATGCTTCTTCCATTAGCTGGTTGAAGCAATTGAATTAACGAATGCAGCATTTTCTGTGACAGTCGGGAGAAAGTAAGGAATGCCAATGAGAGCACTAAAGTCTCACCCGGAACGAATTACCATCCACTGCCACGGAAGGAGTTGTCCTCTGCGGAACTAGATTGCCCGGTTCACGTAAAGTACAGCTGTTGCTGGTGGGGAATGTTAATAAATTACCGAACGTGTTCCAAATTAGTTCGGTGCGATTGGTCGGTCAGCGGGATGCCTAGATGAAACTTCGCACAACTTGTGTTGTTCGAGGATGGAGGACATTGGAAATTACATTACGCTTGAAGAAATCTGCGTTTCGAGGTGAAAGAAAATGCTAACACCCAGCACATTGTTGAGCAGAGAACAACATCCTTAGGCGTTGACATGGGAGGACAAATTCAGGAAACAATGTTTGCCTACATCAGTTCTGTTGAACACTGGTATTTTGACATCCGTGGAAGCAACCCTTTTCTCGATCCGCTGACAGGTCTCCTTACAGTTCTTTCCTTTTCTACAGTGCGTGAAAAATCGTGCAAACAGAGCAAGACGCGCGTCGGTTACGTGAAACTCGCATAAATCTTCCTCATTCCGTTGCCGTTGGTCCTAGTGGTGGTGGGAGGATATTTTCTATCTTTCTATTAGTGTGACTTTTCTAAGCTCATTCACTAGCTGGTAACACTCGCGCAAAGATTATATACTTCATGGACACCCAAATACGATCCACGGAATACAGTAAAAGATAATCCTGTAGTGAACCTTCGCATAAAGGTAAACAAGACCACCCTACAAAATACTCTCCAATGTGTTTGGCGGAAAAGTTTTACGTCTTTTACACCAAGTCCTCCTTGCTTCCGGAAGACCTTCCTTACTTTCTTTTCCGAAACGAAACGCCCAACCGAGGGTAGAAACCAGTGTATACGCTTGTTGCATAGTTGCTCGACAACCTTTTGGATCCTTTTGCGCGCCATTCCGCTACATGAAGATTCACTCGACACCACCGAAGAAAGGAATCTCGTAGAAAGCTCCTGTGCTCTTTCCCAAGAAGAATGAGTAGGCAAGCGAATGGGTGTGTTGAATTTAATTAAAATATATTGCGAGCCATTTATCAATCTTTCGCAGGGATCCTGTTATTGTTGTGCCATTTGCTAGCAATTGAATATATGTAACGAAGGTTTACAAGGTGGACTGGCCTTGTTCGCTTAATTTAGGCAGTGAAATCCGATTTCGCCAGGTGAGAATAGCAGCTATTTCTCACTACACAACAGTTTGGCTTAAACTGGAAGCCACATTCTATATTGGTCTACATGAAAAATATTCTATTCGCGAAGGAAGAATATCAAAAATGCTAGGCTTTCAATCGAAAACGGGAACAACCTCCACAGCACCCGTCAGCATCCACACGTTCGCGGTTATAGCAGGTTCGAAAACAACCTTCAAAACAAATTGCATAATCTGCTTAATCCACCTGTAAATTGTTCGACGTAAGAGCTTATCTCGAAATTGGTTATAATATTTGTCGTGAAAATAATCATCAACGGAATCGACAACATGTTGCATCCCACTTACTCCATCCTCACTGACGCGAATCGCGCCTGCAGCGGGATTCAAAAACGAGAAACATAAATTCATAACTTTCTGCAATATCACCACTATGGAAACCTGTCGCCAAAGGGGGGCTACTGCCCCATTGCATATACCGAACATATTTTTGATATTCGACCGCTATTAGGGAAGGGCAAACAGTCTTCCAATTAATTCGACGATCGTTTCGTTGCAGTTCGTTGGTAGTAATTAAAAACCCTTATCTGATTCAGACAATTTAATGTAAACTGCTTAACGAGGAGCATAACCGATTTTTGATCAAATCAGTACGAAACAAAGCAAAAGAAAAACCTTTTAAATCAATCGCAAAGTTGTCGCTCCCTTCATAAGCGATGTTGGATTGCTATGAGGAATTGGAACCGAGCACGGATGGAGCGGAGATTATTGGGATTAATAAATTTTATATTTAATTGGTCATCCAACCGGCCTGCATAGGGACCATAGAATTGAATTATGTTCCACGCCGGTACAGTTTTAAAATCAAATCGAAGCTCGAGCAAAGACAACCCGCATAAGCGATATATTCTGCTCGGGTTGTCACAATAAGCTTCTAAACTGTAACCAATTGAAAAACCGAATGTTTTCGAAGGAAAACCTTGCACCATCATCTTTCCACGAGCGTGTCCAGTTACCACCGATCGTCATGCTTGTCATTCATTCGATCAATTAGGCCATTCGCCTGTCCCATCGCTCGCTCACGGGTCCATGAACGGATGAAACTTTCGCCCTCGCATAAATGGTGGCCTGCCGCCTGATGCCGGCAATCAAATTTCTCGTTACGAATTTAAAATTATGGCTGTTTACTGTCTGCCACGGGATTGCGCCGGGTGTCCGTCGGGTTCAAGTATTTGGGCACGTGATTGAATTGAATTAGTAATGGTTCGTATGCGTTCTTGACTGCGCCCTGGTCGGCTTGACTATCAAAGCTAGCGGTTCAGGAATGCAGCATGACAGTGATTCGCTAGCCCATCACCTCATGCAGTGTGATGTCCATTGTGCAACCACTTTACGGATGATAGACTGTCACAAAGAAGGCGAGAATAAAAAGAAAACAAAAAGAACCCATATAGCTAAACAAAAAATGTTCTGTAAACAGTGACCAAAGTATGTTCAACGATAACCTTAGATGGAAACAGTGTAATAGATTTTTTTTTTCTTGGAGTTCTGGTACCGTTTGGTGTGTTGAGCATTAATGTAATATGTTATGTATTTACTCAAATTTCTATAAACGTTCTTCGTTCATATAGACGAAAAAGAAGAAAAACATATAGACGTTATTTCTTAAAGACATTTTCTTCAGGTATAACAAACAATGATGAATATGCCTTTTAATGTGTCCCGTGAATATTAACAGACGGATCTATTGTATTAATCGGTTAATTTATACGTTCCTATATCGATGTATTCTTTCGTAAATCATGCTTTTTTATCAATTCTGAACAAACGATTGCGCTGCAAAATTGCAATACAGGAGCAGGAGAAAAACAACCCAACAAAGAAACAGAAGCCTTTAGACTGTTTCCGCGTCAATAAGTGTTCACAAACAATAGGTCGTCAGAAGGATGAATACGGTATTCGAAAGTGACTGGCCCGGAAAACTCCAGCCATGCACCCGAGGGAAGAAGTGAACCCTTCCGTTGATTGGACAGTTTTTTGTGTTTGCAAAACGAGCAACTGCGTCACGGAACACCCCGTTATTGGTGGATTAGAAAACCTTCCACCATAGTAGCCGCTCTAAAACGTTCTCGTGAAGCAGGCACGTGAAAACTTGAAACACTCCCACGAGAAATTCACTGCAGTGCCTCCCTCGGTTGGCGAAGCCTTCACTCGGGCGAAGCAATATCAACCCGCCGAAGTGATTTTCATAGGGCATGTGTTTGACTGTACGGTAATCCTTGCCACGAAGTAGAACCGGAAATGTTTGGAGATGTATTTGGAAGAGCACAAAATAAAAGGCAAAAAAAAACGAACGATCGTCAGCGCCATGGGAATTGAAAGGCAAAGGAAAATGACTCCAGCAAGGGAACAAAAACCACGGCCACGAAGAGGGTGAGATTGGAACCAAACAGAGGAAAGTCTAACAATGCGATAGGATAAATCCATCATTGTACAACAAACGGAGAGCTCCCCATCGTAAATTGATGGAACGTTTACCGAAACACCCTGGCGAATCGACATGATGGGGAAAGAAAATCGCAGGGTGCAGGAGTAATGAAATAAATTTCCCGTATCGGGATCACTTCGACGCTGCGGAAATCAGGCTAAAAGTAAAACCGCAAACATCAAAACCGCTCTCGACCGACCGACGCGCGATGGCATCTCTGCTTCTACGGGAAAATCGACGACAAATCGAACGCTTGTTGAGAACAATACCTACAATGTGGGGAGGAAAAATCCCACCCACCCACATTCAGCCGACGAAGGGTGTGGGAAGGCGGGTGAGATGAAAACCCAGTCAACCCTTTCACATGCAACGGTTCGCTGGTGTGTAAACATTCTCTTTCGAGCTCCCTGTTCAAAGCGTGATGGCGACAGAACACTGTTGGCATTTCACCTCTATCTTCCACCTTTTCTATCCTGAACTACCGCTGCCTGTCACCTTCACAGCATAACAACATATTCTCGTCAACAATCGATTGGCATTGTGGCTACGTCCGTCCGCTGATTCCATCTTTTTTAACTAGCTTACGAAAAACCAACGTTTTTCCATCAAAAGTCAGTGGGCAATGTTCCAGTGAAACGCACACATATGTGCCGAATCATCGATGAAAGATTGAGCCGACCAAGCATAATACGTTTTCAATGAAATCGTCCACCGCGTCCTGCGCGTCATGATGAAGATTATCTTTTTGCTTTTGTCTTTTCAGGGAGTTTTGCTTTATGTTCTTTTATCATCAGTGTTCCTGTTGACTGCTTTCCTTCGCTCTTAAGCTTCTGAATTATTGTCAAAGCTTGACGGGAGCTTCTGAACCTACGTCCCAAAGGGACGCTCCAAGGTACATAGCTCCGACTTGGCCGTGCTGGCAGTGACGATGGTGATGAAGCGGATTATTCAAATCATGTTTTCCTTCCGAGTTCTCAAACCAACCAATTCATGGTTCTGCTCAGGTAGCATGCGTCGGCAAACAGCAAAAGAAGGAAGAAATGCATCCCAGAAAGGGGTGAGGGGGGGGGAAGGGGGAGGAACAAATCGCCTTCGGATGGTTTTAGCATCACAACGGCATAAATCAACATCGGATTCGTGAGTCGACCCAGGAACTAACGTGAAGGAAAGCAACAGCTTATCATTCTCTGCTACAAGAAGGAAGTTTAGTTTTTTTTCTTTTCTCGAGGAAACTAGGTGATGCTGATGGGTTTGTTATTTTTGCCTGACAAATGACGTGTGGAGATGTGATTTTTCAAAACCAGAGTGCTTAGTAATTGATGCGTCTTAAAAAGCAGAAAAAGGAACTTGGTCGATCTAAATAATACCAAAAAGTTAAGGCAGCTTAAAGACAATTATTATGCAGGCTTAGGAGATCTTTGGAAACGATTTACGTTAAATGAAAAATGTAGCTGAAAATGGTAGACCTTGTTCTGTTTTCGTTGGAATAACACTGTTTAACTAGGACGTCGCTCGACGTCGTTGTGCATGGAAGATCGTACTATAGCAAATGACTTCTGCATTACGCTCAGAGCGTGGAAAAAAAAAAAAGGAAAAATGTTCCTGCGGCAGCCCGGATATTGAAACACGTGTCTCAGTTCCGGGGGTTTCCATTATACGACCTTTTTCTGGAAACCGTTTCTACTGAGCTCGAATAATCAAACCAGACTCTCTACAGGTTGCTTTTTCGTCTGTTTTTCATGCTCAAGGTAGCATGGACCGGTTTGATCATGTTCTTCCGTTTTCGTTCAGAAACATATGGCAGAACAGGCCCTTTTTTTGGTGCATAGTTCGTGGCTCACCACCCGGTGTTTAGTTGTGTGCGTCAATTTTGCCAATAAAATGGCAGTATGCAGGTGTACGTTGTTGCCGAACGTAACAACTAGGCAGTAAGTGATGGAAAAGCATTTCCGGACCACATGTCATCAATTCGGAACATAGCAGAGTGGTACAAGGCATCCCGGCCCCCTTGCCATCATCCCATCTTTTTACACATGCAGCGTACTCTAAGAATAGCTAAATTGCCATCTTTTCACAGAAAAGGTAACATTACTACTCCTTTTGCTTCACGTCCTCGTTCTCCCGAAGCGCTACCCGATTTTGCTATATCTTTACGCCTTCCGGTACACCTCACACTTACACACTACACATAATCGAGCTACACCAGCCTTGGATCCTGCTAGATCATCTCTCGTCCGTTAGGTTCCCAAGTCGTGCACGGGTGAACGGGCATAGTCAAGGTTCTCTTTCTTCCGACATGGAGCAAGCGCTTCGATACACGATTGAATACCACCGATATTGGTCCCTAGGAAATTGAAAAATGTTTAGACATACACAGTTTCGGATATTGGCCAGACTTGCTTTCAAATCGGCTACATCACACCCCCATACATCCGCCAATATTCCTTTGTAACGTGCCTCCGGCCGAAATACTACAAAGGACAGAAATCTTTTTTCCATGCAGGCAAATCCACGAAGAATGTAGGAATATTGCAATTGGTTGAAAAAGAACTGTATCCACCGGTTAGCAAATAAAAAAGTCCTGTATCAGGATTCTTAACTAGTTACGTCTAATAAGGTCTTTAGCAAACGACGTTTAAAAAGTTTGGGATCTAGTCTTCGAAAGCAGATCGAATCGTCTTGAAAGCGTAGAAAGGGCAAACACAGTAACGCTGATCGCAATCGTCTTGACACTCTTGTCCGGACCCCATGTACATTGTGGCGAGCAATTGTAACAAATTGAGGTTTTTATTTGCCTGCATGAACGAGGCGAAAAAGGGTAAAATATAATACAAGCACCGTGTCGCAGAGGAATGACCTACGTGGAGGAAATGCAGATTTCGAAAAATCAAACTGCACGAGGGTATGATGAACGGTCTCAAGTCACGCTAAATCATAAAGTAGCAGCCTGGAGGGTTGCGGATTTTGTGCCACGCCTGTGATTGAAAAGGCAAATAATTTGCCACATTTTATATTGGAATTTTAAATTAAGTGCTACCCTGCATCAAAGCATAGGCCGTTGTTTTCGTTTGCGAGCCAACAACTGCGATTCCTTCAATGAGAGTCGGGCGGCTGTTTCATAGCTTCAGGAACCTATGTTTAGCATATTGTGCGATGTGAAACTATCCTTGGCACCTGCTAGTGATGTGTGAGATATTGAAATTTTAACTCATGAAATAAGTTCGAGTAATTGAAAATTGTTTTGCTTATCCCAAACTCGGATTCGCGCGTATTAACAGCTAATGACTAAAGCAATGGAGAGATGAAAAAGGGTTGTCCAGAGCGGATGGAGGCATTGCCGGAAAAAGTTATCATGCCTCAAAACGGCGTAGAACCGAGTGCAACGTACATATGCTTTACTCCAATCGGTGAAATCCGCAGTGTGAGCCTGTTTCCCATTGAAACGTAGCCCTTATGTCAATATTTTTATTCCAAGATTTTTTCTCCATAAGGCTCCGACAAATCAATAAGCTTCTTAACACAGCTTAAAGGTGCCGATAAGGTTTGCTTCAGTTAAAAACTATTTTACTTTGAGAGTGATTCCCCTTTTCCATTAAATGATTTGTTCGTTGCTTCTTATTATGTTCAATCATTCGTAGCCGTGACTTGGAGCAAAAGTTAAAAATGTAGTAATTTTTTTCTTTGAAAATCCAATCTCACTGGCCTAGTTCCAGTTGCTTCACGCCCAACTACACTGCAATGCACAACAATGCATCTGAGTTCATCTTGCGTTCAGCTATTCATGCACTCTATTGAAGTTGGTCAGAACGAAGCTAACCGGAAGCACAAAATCAATAGGAACAAAAGATCGTTTCTCGTTGCTAGCAATTATCGGCCAAGTCCAGAGTGCTCCTAGGCACGATTTTACTGGAATGCTGGTTCGAAAAATTGAAAAACGCCTCCGGGCTGAACGTGATTGCAGGGACGCTATCAAGAATAGAGCAGAATGGATGGCGCACAAACAAAAAAAGGAACAGCACATTCTACGCAAACGAACTGTACTGCGCCGGGAACACTGCACCGTTACGAAGGATAACACTTCTATTATTTCGATTTTTCGTTTAACGAATTCATTTGCGGATAGCCCGCTTTCATTCACGGATCTTCCGGGTCCTTTGACGGAAGTATCAAATGATTCTAGCGTTGACCGTATGCCGCAGATTCCAACACTCGTTGTGGAATTTTTATGGTGCAACAAAACGATTCTGAAAAAAAAGAAGAAAAATGCTCTGTTCGGAAAATGGAATTGCAATTGGCTAACGATTGCACCTCAAACTCAAAACAAGAGCAAACGATGGAAAGAGCCGCGCCAAGTAGGGCGGAAAAATAGAAATAAATCCGACAAAAGAAGAGTGGCAGAGAGAGGAATTGTCGCCTGGGTTTGACAGTTTCTCTGATTTGAGGTTATGATGGTCTTTTCTTTTTTTTTTTTGCTGTCCATCGCAACTCCGTCGGTAAAATGATTGCCGGCAGTTCTAGCACATTTTATGCAGAAATTGGAAAAGTTCTAATGAAAAACACGGCAAAGCCACGACTGTGAATTGCAACGTCGGGCGGATGGGGGGAATACAAGGATTCATTTTACAACCGTAAAACAAATAACATTTACTCTTCTTTATTGTGCTCTTGCTCACAGGTGGTTTATTTTTACTCTTGATTTGCCGTCGCCATCTCCCAGGTAGAAGCTGGAAGACCATTTGACAACAAAATGGCAGTTTCAACTACCATTACGAGGAAAAATTGGAGCAAGGGAAGTTGACCATTATTTACGATCGAAGCCCCGTGGCAGAGCGAGGGTTAAAAGTATTATTTATAAAAGCTGTATGAATTTATATACGTCTAGTTCCTAGTACACCATTTATTCCACGGGGGCCACGAGGCCCGATAACTTAATAAATAAAAAATAATTCAAACAAATATTTCCTTTATTCGTTTTTGAACTGATTTAAAGTCATGCGATGATCTCGCTCCTGGTAGGTATTGTATTATTTGACCGGAGAAACAGGAAAATGGATTTTATGATTAACGGTACGTTGACTCGTATCTTTTTGAGTCACAATGACAAGCGTGAAACATTGAAGATGCATAATTATGAATGAAGGAGGTAATTTAAAGTACTTCTGATGACTTCATAATTCAGGGAACCTCTCGGTTTCATTTCTAAATGATTCACACCAACTTAAAGCTTAGCCTTAAACTGTAAGAACACAGCAAAGCGGCAAGGGTCGTCCCGGAAGTACCATCCCGGACACAACTTCCAGATTTTAAAAGTCAAATTAATGATATCGTGGAAGGCAGCACGATGACAGCACGAGCAACAAGATGTGAAGCCAGCTGTTGGTGATAAAAGTAAAGCAAACTCCACAGTCCATAGCACAAGGGGAAACCAGATGGTGAAGGCCCGAGACGCAGTAGCGGGCAATGGATGAAGAACTTTACGAGTGAACTTTGAACCAGCCCAGCGAGGATCGTACACGACATGACGAGCGTTGGCGCCACCAAGGCGAC
Organism: Anopheles atroparvus; assembly: GCA_914969975.1. Taxonomy (NCBI): domain Eukaryota; kingdom Metazoa; phylum Arthropoda; class Insecta; order Diptera; family Culicidae; genus Anopheles; species Anopheles atroparvus. The sequence goes on along the minus strand of CAJZCY010000001.1, from coordinate 44,219,973 downwards.
GGGGCAGTTCGGAGCAGAATTGTGGAGCAGTTTTGTATCAACACACACCAAGTGTGGCAGCACAAGGATGAGCCGTGAAAAGTTGTTTTGCGGAGACCCTGCAACTCTGTCGAGAGGGGATCGCTGTCTGCAAATATATCGGGGATTGCGAAACTTTCATGACGCCTAGTGTTTATTGCCGGTCTGATTTGGGATTCGTCAAGGACGTGTCTCGTCCTGCCAGCGTTCGTGAAATGAAATGCTATCAGCAAACTAGTCGCTTCCCTGTACAGCATAAATTGGTGGTTGGCTCCGAACAATTACACCACTCCTGTGTCCGACGAGAACCAGCGTTGCACCATAAAATTCATCAGTATTACCATTATACTGACGCCTTACCATCACAGTCTTTATCGAGAGCCATCAACGAAGCGTGCGAGGTCAGTCAGTGCGGTTCGGGCAAGCTTAGCCCTTTCCTGAACCGAGCAGAAAGTTTAACCCAAGGATGGAATCACCGACCGAAAAATGAACAGTCCGTAGCCGGCACATCGGCCCATCCTCGGGACAGACGTTCGCCCGATGCACATCGAGCCAGAGAGCCTTCTGGAAAAGTTTTGTATTTAATTGCTTTATAATCACTACCTTTTCTGACACTGGACATCAGAGCATCAAAATCAGAGGGACTGATTGTGGTTTAACAACGGTGAAGCGGAGGAAAATACATCGAGGGAAGGGAAGTGGGAAGTCCCCAAACTGAGCTCTCTCGCCTCGAAGGGTGGACGGAGTGGTGGGTATCAAATTATTATATCATTTGACGTACCGTTTTCTTTTTTAGCTTTTGTTTTCCCTAGTCGGAAAGGGAACTCTTTCTTTTGAAGTTGACGACCTACTCCGTCCCAACGTGACCACCGAGCTCCAAGACGCTTTGATATCGGTTTTTTGTTCCGTAGCCAACGAATGTCACTCCTCCGTTGCCACCCACAACCGGATGACACGCCGTCGACTTGGGAGGGCTGGGCTCGGTCCAAAGCTGACGAACCGAACAACGACGACGTGCAAACGATGGCAGGAAGCAGAACTAATTAGACTTTTAATATTTTCGACAACCCGGAGAATAATTTGCATTTGATGGAAAACTCGAAAGCAAATATCCGCCTCCTGAAGCTCGTCTCCACCGCTGCATCGAGTGATTCTTTGGGGAGGGAAAGGTTTTGAACAGGGGTAGCGTGGGAGCCGCCAGAACGATTGCCGTTTACCGGAACCATGACAGAGGCATTGTTGGAAAGATCGTAAGCAGAAGTGCAAGGGCCGGGATAGGGCAGCGAGCGAAGAGAACCCTGCAAACGGTTCCGGGCCGCCAGGAGTCCGGAATCTATCGGAAATGACAGCAAAATTGATAAACTTTGTCGATGGTTTTGAATTAAAAACTTTTCCTTCTCCACGGCATTTGTGGCGATCAACGGGCCTGTGTGTTTGTGTGAAAATGGTCGTTTGAGTTTGTGTGCTTTTATTAGATAGCTGTGGGGGGTTTAGTGCAGTAGGATGTAAGGAGTTATTCCGGAGTAGAGAATAAATTGATTTTCCCGTTTTTGAAGACAAGTTGAAACCCAGGTCGACAAACATGTCGGCCTTAACCATGACAAGAACAGTTGGATTAACCTCGTTTTAATTTATTTTAAGCTTTTCCGACCGGTGCATTAGACAATCTAAGGACAGATTCTAATGAAAAACATGCAAATCGTCAGAGCGGTTTGGGTTTGGTGTTTAACAGTGTGTAGAAAGCTTCGTTTTAACAATGTGAAGAAAGCTTTATTGACTGAATTTTGAACAATTTCTACCAACAACTGGTAGAACCAAGGACGAAGGAGGCACATTTTCTTCTTTCCCTGCGATATACAAAGTTTCACAAAGTTGGCACAGAACGAAATCGTTGAGGATTTATTCCCACCATGTCACAGCAATGTTATTCAGAGTTTAAAAAGTGACTAAAATTCTTCTTTACAAAAAAGAGTTATGCTTACTGTTCTACTTACTTATCGATGACAAATTTTATTTTAATGGAAAATTAATGCCGGCTTTTTGGAACTTACCTGAAACGAGAATGGAAAAAAAAGTATATCGTTAGCCATCAAAGCCTGAGGAATGTGTTTGCAGACAAAAATGTGTGCTTTAGATTTAAAATAAGCTTTGAATTTAAGGTAGTGAATTGTTCAAATTCGTGTCTTGGCAAGCTGGGAAAATAGAAAATTGAAAAGGCATCTTGAAAGTGATCAATCTAAAAGCTCGCCTTTGAGCGGACTCCTATTTCCCGGCGATTCAAGATAAATACTGCTTCTAATTCTAAATAGTGCATCTAACAAACACCAACAAACGTCGCCATTTGCACGTTGAGTACTCGACGAAAGGAAAAAATAGTAAGAACGACACAAGAACATCAATCGTTGAAATTGATCAATCACAAACTCTTGACTCTGTCACGAGTGACAGAAAAGGTACTAGCATGTGCACATTATTATTTTCTCAGAGCTTCGGTGCAATGCATAAAAGCCCCGGTCCGGATCCAGATAGCAGTTTTCGGTCAACAAATGGCAGGAGTGTATCGTTAGCATAAAACATGCTGAAGAGACAAGCTGCCCAGACTCGCAGATGGCTTTTGTTGGCATGCTTTGGCTTGGCCATGCGCAATCATGAATAGATAAATGATTCATTTTGCCGCATCCGATATTTGCAATCGTTTCCCCCAGGCGAGGCACTCTCGAGCAACGCGAACGCAAGAGAGAGGGAAAGGACTGGAACTAAGCGAATTTTATTTCGTTCTGCAAACCTGTGCACTTGATATCGCTAGATGCTACGGCAGGTTGTTCTTCCAACGGTTACGGATCGTTAAGGATGCAATTAGGGGGACATGGGAACCATTTATCACCTCTTTCGAACTCCGCATTGGATGCTTGGAACTGTTCAAAGTATCATTGCGAAACATACAGTGGAGACTCACTCTTCACACCTGGTCGAGGTGAAGGGAAGGCAGTTCATTGACAAACGGTGTTTGACGGCGATCCTCTCCACGAGGTCCACGGACCGCATAAATGAACAACGGGCAAGGCATCATACAGCACACGAAGCGCACATTCGCTCAAACGGTTATAGACAGCACTACATGCGCCAGTTTTTCGATTCGCTGACAAATGACGCTGTCAATAGTTCATGGTTAGGTGGCGCACTCTCGGAGACGACAGTTCGATTCAATGACGCTGCTTTTCGGGATGCTGGAACATGGGAAAGTATAACTTTGAGGGGTAACATTGACTTCAGAGTAATTGCAACACCATGCAAGAGTAGAGAGGGACGGTAACTTTACGAAAGCAAGTTCCTAAATTCAACCACCCAATGCCAGAAAACGACAACGATGGTCCACTCAGTTAAGAGGGCTTTAGAAACGCACCATACCAGAAGAAATCGACCTCCACCACCTCGGACAGGCTTGCTTGCGAGGTGCCACGCAGTTGTCCGAAGCAATTATAAAAACCATTTCTCGGCGACTCCTGCCCACTGAAGTGTTGCCCTATCTGTGGCGATGTCGATAATTAAGCTACATATCCTCAGTTTATCTTGAAGCTGCAGGCAGCATCGAGGTCTCACTGGTTCGTTCGAGACTTGTTCGATGCAGATGCGAATCGATGTTTGCTGGGAAAAGCCAACTACAATCCACGGTGAAAAACTCATCCTAGCCAGGTACTGCGATGCCACGGGTTTTGCTGGCAGTACCAACTCTCTGCCCCCGGTTCGTGTTGGCCAGTAATTAAATGCAATCTGTTCCGTTCGGCACTGCTTTAGCTGGATGAATCTAAACTTGCGGTAAGCTGTCGACGCGGTGGTCGGGACGTTTTTAGTGGTGTGCATTTAAATAATGCTCGGATAATTCCGGGCATCGAGTGGCAAGAAAATTGGTCCGGCATGCCGATTTCGTAACTTTTGTTTGCGTTTTGTCTTCAGCGATTTAATCGGGTTTAATCGGGTTTAAGAATAACGTGGTGTTTATCAGCACAATATTTATTGAGACTAAGTTGGTAATTTGTGGACGAAAAAATTTACAGCGACCTCATCACTGGGGACAAAAGAAATTTTATGGTTCAAAAAGTTTTTCACTTTAACTCATTCTAGTTTTGTTTTTAAATGGTAGCTCGCACATACTAGTCTGAACTGATTCAGAACGTTTCCCCGCAGTAAACCAGCAACTGCGTCGAAATCCCACAATGGATCAATTTCAGAAACCACAATTCCATCCAATGATATTCTTTGTACATTATCTTGCACCTGTATCGATTTCAAAATCGACCAAACGACGATCAACGTGTGATTCGACATATTTCTGGGTCAATGCTGAAAACGATGCTAACACAGTCATCAATCAGTCACAGATCATTAACGTGGCTACGCCAAACTTTTTCAAACGATTAATCTACACCGCATATCACCTCCCTTAGACGGATTTAAGCAAACGATGGAAAAAAAAAACACTCATCAATCGTTATATGATACGATACGATTAGTACGATAGAGTGAAAGAGAAGCTGAGTCCCGCCCTAGGATAAAGTGGGTGGGAAGTTCGTAATGAACATGACCAAGTCGTTGATTTTCGATACGGACGATTCCAATCAATTCGATCGGAGCGCTTGTTCCCAAAGCTCTCGCAAGAAGTTGATGGATGAAAAACAGCGGAGAAAACAAAACAAAAACTTTCCCAAGAGACAATTCCTGCTAAACAAGCAAACAACTCCGCAACCACGGGGCAAAACAAACAGAAGCGGCAAAAAACAACGCGAGTGGCACGTATGGAATCCGTTTAATGGACGGTAAAAGAACGATAATGATGCTGATTATCATTTTCCGAACAACCGGAACACGTCGTCCTCGGCGGTTCAAGCCTGTTAACCCTGCACCTCTTCGTAGTGCTTAGGGAATTTCCTCCAAAGGGAGTTTGACGTTGTGGGTGACCCATTTGTTTGCCGACATGACTTTCAAAACCTGCGTTGGCTCCATTGGAAGTTGGATGAATGTTTCGAAGTTGTCCTTCTCGATTACTTCTCCTGTTTTCCGTCAATTGGGAGTCGCTATTCTTATCCCCATCCTCTAACCTTCTGCGCACAGTCGTTTGAACAAATAATCCGCGGCGCGTAATGGTTGCTAGACTTGCTGCAGGTAAGGCAAAAGCCTCGAGATTTTATGCCCCTGATATAAGATCGTTTTTCTCAAACGGCCGTACCATGGTTCAATGAGACGGAAAACGAAACACAAACCACCCTGACACCAAACGTGCTCCTGTATGGTCGATTTTGGATTAACTTTGACGCTTGGCGGAGCCCCATTTGAGGGTAGCGTCGAGCGATGGCGTGAGGAGAAGGCCATTGCCATTGATTGCGCCATCCGCGCTACGGGGCTTCGGCAACGAATGTCTGCAGTGGACTACACATTTCTCTGTCACTGTCATGGCGTAGCATGAATTGTAAGCTACTTCACACAGTGGAGCGCTCGAATGTGCTCGGATCCGTCCCGCACGGGATCTGGGAGTGCAGAAATCTTCTACAAATCGTGTGATAATGCAGAGGTAGGCTCGAAGCAGGAACCCCTTTCGAGAGTAATCGAGCAGAGGTGGCAGCAGAAATAACATCACAAAACGAACGGCCAGTTGATGGTTGGCGATGATAAATGGATTTTCTACCGCACGCTCGCCCTCCTAAACACCCACCGAGCTCACCGACTTTGTCCGCCTTGGCCCATGGGACTGCGTTTCATAGAGCGGACTGCTTTTCCATTATTTCCCGTGCGCCAGCGAAACGGAGAGGAAAGTCCGATTCAAGCTCTAGCGATGAGATGGCAGCTTTTATTCGATCTCATTTAAATTGCTCTCCATGGCTGGAAGCTGGACGCTTCGAAGGGACCTAATAGGCCTACAATAACAACATGTCTGAGGCCCGGGAGCACTGTTGTGAGCCCGTTTTGTGAATGGCACTAACCCAACGGCAGGCACGTTAAGGCCAGGAACGATCGGGGGACGGATATAGTGGTCCGCTCCCTGGTCCGCATCGGTATTGCGGAGTTTGGCTTCGAAGGAGGAACAGTGGTTCGATATTAGTTTTACGATGCGCCTAATTGTGGGATTGAAATTCCGGCATTGCGAGCAGCGATCACCGATTGTGTTACTATGACGACAAATGGGTGTTCCTCCCGGCACGAACGTTTAGGTACGTAGCGGCATCGGTCGCCTCGGGTCAGGTAAGCTGCTAAGCAGCTTTTAGCGGAAAGCTGTCGGAATCTGGCGTGAATCATCGCAGTTGATGCTCTAGGAAGACTTTAAGAGCACAATGTAGAAACAATAAAGCTGATTCGTTTCGGCAGAGATTGGTCATTTATTTATTTACCATATGCGAAGTATGGAAGATTCCTATAATTTTTACTTTAAGAGCGCCAAGATAGCGAAGCATACAAAAACTGCATAACATTTTTGCCAAGTCAACTGAATCTCGTTCCGCACCGTGCTTGGCTCTCGTAGGATAATTTTGAATGATTTATTAGAGTGGTGCTTCAAATAAGAACGTGAGCAAATTTAAGATTTTTCTTTTGACCACATTTTTCTTTTTCCTACTTTTGACCATAAAGGATTGAAGTTGTATTGAAAGTAGGAAAAATGTTCCAATAGAATCGCTGCGGCGAAGCAATCGGGTGAATTGGCTGATATTACAAATGTGCAATACGCTGCTGAGCAATTTATTGTAACAATAGCCAAACTGAGGCAAATAACCGATCCAATCGACCTGTGAGGAAGCCAGGCTTTGTCGAAAATCGATAAATAGTACTCTTCACGTCCTGTACCAGTGCCCTACTTTTGCAGAACTTCGAGTGCCATTGAGCGGTTAAAAAGATTTCCAAACCGCTCCAGGCTCCTTGAATACCGGAAAAATTGTTCAAGAAACTGTGGGGAAAATTTGATCCTTTCCACACTGAATCAGCAGAGGCAGCAAAGTAAAATTATCGATCCCCTTTCGACAATCTTTCGCTCGAAATGAATTTAGCCCCTCGTCCAGGTCTTTTTACTTTAGCCGGAGGCAAAGCAAACTTGTCATCGTGGGTGTGTTGCCAGTGATTTCGATGCAATCGGCGGTTTTAAAGCTTGCCCGAGTTTGAAACCATTTTGGGGGGTGTTTGAGAGAAGAAGTAGAATGATAGCCGAGCGACATAACAACGGAGCACGATAAAGTGGCCCGGGGCATTGTAATAGCCGGAGTGTTGTTTCGTCAGTGATAAGGGATCCTGAGGGTAAGTTTTCGTTCTGGCGGACAACGACAGCTAGACGGAGCGAACGACGAAAGGAATGCAACCGTATATGCCTCAGGACAGCAAAAGGTAGACCTGGCCCGTGGAAAGTTTTCCCTTAAGGCTTGAGCAAAACTTTTCGTCCACCGGCCACAAACCTCTGCAACCCTGACAAGGACGGGGAAAGGTCTATTCTTTCTCCATAATAGGCATGGATGGTGGGAGAACCTTCTGGGAAAACGAATGGAACTTGGATATTTAAACAAACTGCGGGCTATTTAGATCAGTAAAGGAACACAAAACCAGACTTTTCTAGCACTAAGCTCTAGGTGCCCGGACGCCTTGGAAACGCTGAGAGACCAACAATTTAAACAATGCTCACCGACCTTACAAAGCCAACAGGAAAGGGCCTTACTGGAGTAGCAACTGGGCAGCTGCATAGATAAAAGATGTTTTAATAATGTACGTTGCCAACAGAACCAACAAAATGATACCCAGCGGAAGCAATGTTGAGTATTTATTTTCTAGAAGCTACAATTTTGGACCCAGGATTCCCCAAATACTCTTGCCTTGTTTCGGGATGCACCATTCCAGGCAAGTGCTCTTAACATTTACCCATGGTAGTATATTACAAAACTAAGTAAGGAATAACCAAATGGATAACCAAAAACCTATAAACCAAATGGAATATGAGGGATGTGCCCTTTCCAGGCAGATAGAAAAGACCAAATGCAGTTACATACAGGTGGGTCACGTTCAAGCTAGTTCATGAAATGCAACAGGAGAGTGGATTAAAATAATGAAGACAAGTACTTTCACCTTTTGAGCAAACTACAAATCGAATAATTTCGAAAGCTGTAAACAGATTTCAATCGGAGGCAAGCGGAGGATACAAGATGCATCGACATGAGGCACTGAAGATAATTTAAAGTCTCCTCAGTACTGCAAAATGTTTAATAACAATGCATGTCCATTAATTTGAGCGATGTCCCCAACAAAAAATGTACAATAGATTGAAACTAGTCGAAAAAACAGTTCCAGCGAACAACAAAATGGAAGGTGTCAAAAGTGGAATCCACATCAACACCAACTTGTTAGTGGAGGCAATAAATCTTCCTCTTTGCGGCAAAAATGCCATACCGAACCCGTATGTCATTCGCACAGAAGATGGAAAGATTTGTATAACCGCGCAAGGCAGTCCAGCGGGAACAAACCACCTCCCCGTGGAGAGACGGAAGGAGCGCTCCGTAATTGTAAATCATTTTCGCGTCATTTACTCTGGATCCATCTGTACACCCGGTCCGTTTCACACCGAGCCAGTGTTTTAGCGGCTTTTCTTTTCTAACTGGCCTTCCTACTTAACTGAAAATGTGCCAAGTTGCAAAGTTTACTTTGAATTCCATGAGCCGCAAACAGATGCAAGACGTGTGTGCGACTGAGCGTTTGGGGGCTGATGGATGAACTACGCAATATCCCGTCCGTCAGTTATGGACAAGCTGATGGAGCTGCGGCCTGCGAACGTGCGGCAGAAGATGTATGGACGCGTTTTATGACCTCTCCTTTCTACATTCATTCCATTCAACTGTTTTAATGTTGCCCATTCCTCATCGTGTCATTTGCCATCGTCGGTCGACGGTATACGCGGTATACAGACTTGACTTTACTTTCGCGCAGCGGCGTAGCTTGTTCGAGTTAAAAGGCTCCCTGCGCACCACAGCAGTATGTCAGAAAGACTTCGCTATGATCGGCAACACTTTACGAGCCGCCGGCGTACCGTTGTCTCGTTAATGAAATTAATACTGCGCGAAATGGGAATGTATGTGGCGGAAAGTGCATCAAATGGTCTGTACAAAGAAGATCAAGCCGGTAAAACAGGCAGGTACTGGCGCTACAGTTTCGCATCATTTGCGGAGCTTCCCGGAGGGTCTAAGACAACGACGAAATTCTACACTTGGTGAATCGATTAAAACCATTGATCATATAAAATAGGATTGAAATGTCAAGGCGACCTAAAACAAAATGGCAAGGCTGTTGTAGGTGATGTGAACCTTTATCTCAGTAGAACATACTATTACGAATTAATTGAAGAAAAAGGAACCGAAAGCTTGTTACAGCCCAATCAAGCCATTTTGGCGCAGGAAATAAAATTTTAACAGAGCACACCAACAGTGTAAATTGAGCGATATACCGTTATGCCGGAGCGATGCCGGAATTACAATCAAAATAAATTGCAAAATTCCAACGAAACAGTTCGATAGCAGGTTGCTTCAAGGAAAACAATTTTCGTTATTTTAGAACCAGTGACCTCAAAGGCAAGGCAGGCATTGCTAGCCGGTATTCAGGGAATGCTTTGTAGTTCAGGACCGTTAGGACCCAACCGAGCGAGGGGTTGCACTGAAGGTTCCTACAGAATATGTCGCTTACTACGCTTACTCCATCACATCGGTTGGGAAATTGAGTTCCGGATTCGGCGGCCTTCCTCGGTACAAGAGGTGCCCCGTTTCGTGCGGCGCTCGGATGGTTCTTTCCCATTCGCTTGCCTTTTTCTTCCTTCCTTTCGACTGACATTAGTGACTACGTCCGGACACAGTATCCTTTAGCCACCGTCCGGAAGGGACTCGATCTTACACCACGATAAAAAACCCGACCTGACGTTGTCTCGTGCATCGCCGGCATACTATTCAGATTTGAAAAGGCAGCCTTGCCTGGCTGGCTGAAAATGGCTTCATTCAAGGCACGCTTTCGAAAGCATCCGGCTTCGTTGGACGCCTTACGTAACATGGACATTCTGCAAGGCGACGCTTACATCGCTGGTCGGTATCGAAATTGGCAGACGAGATGCTATACCGCGATGGACCGGATATTTGCACGACCGGATGCTACGGTACAGCTGCCTTTTGGATGGAGACAACATGTCTTACCCGTTGCTTCAGGCCAGGGAAAACTGAACGAACATGAAAACGAGTCCCAAGAAAACCTGGGAAGCCAAATTCTATTGTACCGTCATTGTTGGACGGTTTCCAACATATCGAAATTTGTTACATCTGAAAGATTTATTGCCTTTGAGTTTATGTTAAGCTGCTGGTGTAAGTTCTTTTGAGATTTTTAAAGCTTGTATTTTGAAGTTTCATAAGTACACATAAATTTGCACGAAATCAACTTAACCCAACAATCGAAATTTTAATGGCACAACTTCATGACCAAATTTCTGTCAAACTTTTCTGTGACTATCAATTGATTTTTGTGTGTGTGCAAAGATATAGAGCATTTGAGAAAGACAATTGCTATCCATCTTTCTGAATTCCCAAGCTGGACAAATTTTATTGCTCTTCCATCCAAGAAATGCGCTTGTAAAAGCTGTTCATAGTTGGATTACAATAATCGATCGTGCTTGCAGATAAAAAACTCAATAATGCGTTGGCTTCAAATGTGATATTTTCTGCTAAACATGCATTTTCCTTTTCATCCATGAAAATGGACGATATTGGAGACAATGCAAGAAGCAGGGTGTAAAGCACTATCAGAAGGCGTCAACAGATTGAATTCAGTGCCAACCTTTCGACGACAAACACCATCCGCCACCACGCGCTGATGGCATCGAATGGAAAGTGCACTAAACGCATTGTTCGACATCAAACCCTGAAAGACACGTTCCTAGGAACTCATAGATCTGACACCAGCGGTTCCAACACTGAACCTGGAGAACAAAAAAAAAAGTTTCACAAAAAGCGTGCAGTGCAGCAGTCAGGCAGTCATTCAGTTATTGGAATATTGCAAGACGCTGGTAAAAAGAAAACCGAGCAAGTAACGGGAAACCGGCGAAAGCGAAGTGGTCCACTAAGCACTTTTGCCATTCTCACGTCATAAACTTGCTCTGTGAACTTCGAGGAAAAACGAGGGCAGATGCCATTGGCGGTGGACATGAAAGCGTTTCGATGGACGGCGGTTATGAAGCAGCAGCAGAGGTGGATTCTGTGCCCAACACTAGCATCAGGTTGACCCTGGGCTAAGATGTGACAGCCGTGACGACGTTCGCTGTCGGCGATGGAATCATCCGAATAGCTGTCGGGCACGATTGATGAAAGCAAGCTTTCTGGTTTTGGGTGGGCTGATGGGAGCAACCATTAACCCTTTCGTTTACCACGCATCCCACCACGTTTTTACAACTCCTCCGAGTTTTGCCAAACGACAGGCGAGCGACTTCCGTCCGACTCCAATTCACGAGAAGAAGAGATGTGATTCCGGTCATTTTTATCAGGACCTCAAGCCATCGCTTGCCACCGTGTGCGAAATCATTAATCGAGGAGTGTTTCGTTCGTTTTCGTTCGCTATCCGCCCTGTAATCATCGCCGGAAATAACCTAGCACCGGAGGAGAAAGAAACAGACCTCACGTTAGTCCCGTCCCGTCGTTGATTGATCTTCACAGGCGTCGACTAGAATCGTGTAAAGCCGAGGAAAAAAGCGATGTCGTGATGAAAGGTCAAGCTTAGTAACCTCAGAGTTGCAGTCTCATCTGTGCTGACGATGTCAGACAAACGTGAAACGGGAACAGAAGACTCAAATTGCTGCCGAAACAAAATCATTCGCACCAATCACCAACATTCAGTGTGATTCCGTTTAATCAGTATCACTCCTCTGGAAAGTTTTGGGACTTCTCAGCGTGTGCGGTAGACCGCAACAGAAGTGTCCACTTGCTGTCCGACCGGTTGTCTCGCTCGTAGCAAGAACAGACACAACATTGTGTATTGAGCCAACCCAAACATGAGCCTTCCACTCTCTGTCGGGAGTTTGGATTGCTAATAACTGCACTGTCCCGGCCTAAAGAGGTAACGTTACCGAGCGTCAAAGTGTTCGTTAGAATCTCCGTAGAACCCACCAAGTCGTGAATGATTTCAAAATCAACTTGGCAAAGTTTATCTGGCCGGCAGATGTCTACAAGGTGGAATCCCACCAGGCACGGGATAGCTGATAGCGTGGTGTGGGAACCGTAGTGGTTGCAAATTGTCAACGAAATACACGCGCCAGCTGCTGCCCCGCAAGACCGATGCCATCGGTTGGCAGCAAGAGCCAGCCAGAGCAACTGCGAAAGATAACTTTTCAAATTCCCAGCTTGTTGCAGGGCTCTTCGGGTTTGCCAGAGCCCTTAAAGCTCCATGGATGGGTACTGGAGGCGAGAGTGGTTGTAGTTTTATTTTGCGGCACTGCTGGAACTGCTGCAGAACTTCATCCAAATTGAAGATGCAGCAATCCACCGAACCGAGACACGGTCTGCAATGTGGGAAAAGTGGAGGGAAAAGTTAGCGGATTCCACGGTCAACCATACTTCGTCTTAACGACAATCTGCTGCAGCCGTGGGTCTACTTCCGCTTGGTGGCAGAACAATCCTCCATTTCGAAGAAGGGACCTTTGAGCCAAAGTCAGAAAAAGTTGGTGTAATTTAATTGAAATGTATGAATCTCCAGGGGCATTTGCTTAACTCAGTTAAAGATGTTTCACCTTGCTTTCGCACCTTGTCCGCTTGATGGAACAGTCAAACTAGATCAGTAAAATTCACGACCGCATGTTGAAGCGGACAGCGAAATTAATTCGATGCGAAATGCGAGAATAGTGTTGACGGCTTTTATGTAACAGTCGCTTATACAATTGTACCAACTGATAAGCGAAAGCAATTTTTGACAAATTTTACACCATTAACTTGCTTAAAAACAACAAAAATCAAATAATTTATGAAATTTCCACAGGAGCACGCGAAAGCAAACCCAAAGTTTTGCTGTCTTGGGAGTTGAGACTAACACTGGGAAAAAGGAAGAAAACGGATCTAACCAAGGACAATTCACAGCAAAAGCAGATGGCAATAATGATATTGCAGATTCTTGGCAGTTTTTTGTTCGACTTTGAGCAGCTAACACCGGAGATGCTGCATTTGCTTGCCTCGGGAATTCCCACCGCTTCCGTGTCCTATTGGAAAAAAGAAGGGTGAAGCAAAATCAAGCAATAACAAAGAATGCAAGGACAAATCTTTTGCGCTAGTCGAACCGGGCTGTCGTTCGATTTTCTTACGGGTCATAAGAACCATTGAACGTGGTACGAGAAGGCCAGCGAAGTTTGCTGCAGACCAAAATCCAATTCCTGAAACTTCTCACCAACCGTGAAACATCGACGAAAAGCCCGACCGGCGGAACATACTCATGAGTTGGCAGCAAATCAGAAATGCTATTAACTCCCTCAAGAGCCATATCATTCTCGACTTGAAAATGGCGTCCACAAGAAGAAATAAAATCTGCGCACAGCCATCCGAGGAATGTCGAGCACTTCTTCATATTTTCCCACACGAACAGACATGTATTCCCACAGTCACCCAGTTCCGGTCGAGACAAGCATGACACGAACTCCTTAGAGCTTCCGTTGGAACCGGAAAGCCCAAGTTGAACACGACTGGTTTTTGGACGATTGCACACAGGGCCTATCTTCCGGATGCCAAAATTGAAAATCGTGGTTGAGCATAAATTTTCGATTAGTCGCTTGCAGTGTCGGCGAGGATTTGCAACACCGGCTGAATTACACAGCCATCGGCAAGATGGCAGGAACATTGTTCTGTCTTTCGGAACCAGGCACTACTTCTTACCCACGAGTCTACTGTCGAACTCCATTGTGTTTGTTGCAATTTATCACAACCAATTTCCGGGTCTGCTTTGTACAGGCACCGGAAAATAGCCGGTAGGAACCGGCCTTATAAGAACATTCATATTTATGGCTAAACTACTCGACCCATCACAGACGGACTACAAAATGTCCTGATCAAAATTCCAGAATAAAGTGGTGGGACGGTTCCGTTTCACTTTCGCCAAAAACTTTTCCCCTAGTCGATTTCATTTCTCAGTGTCTTAACCAAATGTAACAAACGTTTATCGATTAAGGTACCATTGTCTGGGGGTTGACGTAACGCCGTGTGTGAAGTTATGATTAAAAAGACACGCGGGCTTCAGCATTTCCACCATTAACTTTCGACTAGCCACAAAGGTTGATTGCGTAACTTTTTTTCTATTTTGGCTGCCTTTTTCATTTGACTTACTTTAGAATATGCCACCTTCAACTGAACAACCTGGAAAAAAATGGTGAGAGGTATTTCGGTGTTTGACGATGAGCCCCAGGAAGTTGTTAAAGTTTGATTTCACTTTCACCGGGGTTGCGCAAGCGGGTGAAAAAATCGGTATCGTAAAAAGCGATAAGGTCCTATCAACCATCCGGCAGTGGTCTGTGTGGAAAGGATGCGGAATTGAACGCTAGACACCCAAAGCAGACAAAATATTTACGACCTGCCTAATGGACTTATGGAATGCGTGCCGCAGCGTGTTCTGGCTGCTCCATCGTGTTGACCTTTTTTCCTTTCCTCACCATCCTGGAGCGATATCGCTTGTGCGTCAACAGTTAGGCACGTTGCCTTCTTGTTTTATTCCTTATTCATTTTGCTTCACTCTCGCTAGTGTGCGTGCTTTATTTTACGTCCACGAGTGGCAGTTGTTGTCGGGTTTTTATGTTCCCAATTTTATTGCTTTATCTAATGGAATGACGAAAAGCCTTTTAGGTAGAACGGATGGCCAGGAGGTGCTGATTAAAGCTACCATAACGAGTGAACTATGTGGTTCTAGCTTTCGAAGGTCGATGGTAAGAGCAACATGTTTGATTTTTGATGAGTCATGCGTCCCATCTTTCGGGAAACTAACGACAACCGGGCGTCTCCATTATTTGGAGTAAATTTTTGGGTGTAAAATGATACGTGAGTCTAACAATCTTTTTCCTCCTCCTTCGCCTTTTTTTGCAATTGCTACAAACATATGATATTGTTTGTAGTTCCTTGACAGGGTCCTTGACTAAAAAAGTTAAAAAAATCCTTTTCTATTTCACTGCAACCGAAAGCCTGTGTGCATGTGTATGTGCTTCGTAAAGCACCTGCATGCATGGAAGCTCGTTATTCTTGGACAGCAGAGTGACCACACGGAAGGCAGTTGGAGCGATGATTAATGAACACTGAAGGAAAGTGAAAAGTATACTCCACTCTTTGGCGTTTAAACGTTGCGATATGTTAGCTTTCAATTGGTTACAATTCCGGTAGAATACAAACAAGGACGATGCTAAGGAAGAACACTTTTGAGGCCAAAAAGGGCAAAAGAGCACCGATAGACAAATGTCGTTAGAGACGTCAACACCTGTTACCGCACAATTAAGAATCATTAGTTTTGGTGTATCAGAAAACATAAAGAGATATATTCACGCAAAAGGATTCATAGATAAGTGCATAAGATCAGAGGATTTCGATGAAATTTTTCACATGAATATTTATAAGATTAGCCAACTTTTCAAATTTTCTCAGTAATTAACAGTTAAGCAAAATGAAAACAACGAACATTTGATGCCAGTTTTTTTAGTTTCATAAACTATTTGGAAATTTTCCATCACACAATCGTTTTGGCTTACGGCTAAGATACACATTTGTTTCAAGAAGTTTAGCAAGCACAATCATGCAAGAAAGAGTAGACAACGTTTCACCCTCAAAATGCACGCCTGATTTATATTATACCTGTACGGTAAAGTTTAGGCTCTAATCGCTCCATTTACTCTCTAATCCAGTTGTAATCCAACGATCCCCCCAACAACCCTTTCCAATTTGAAAAATAGTTCTGGTTGGTTGAAAAGTTGCAAAAAGGATTTAATTCTTCTTTGCAAACTTGATACTGCTTCAGTGAAGGATTTTCACAGCGGACGCAGCTAGAGTGCATTTGTGAAAATGGTTTGTTTATCCAGCAATTACGTAGGTTTCGTGAGTTGTGTTGAAAATAATTACCCAATTGATCTTACTCACGTCCTAGTAACGCATGGGCGGCTTTATGTGCACCTCAAACGGCATTCTGTACGTTCAATTAATACTTAAATTGATTACTTTCCAGCAGAATGAACTTAAGTTTCGCATATCCAAGTTGCTCTAAAAATTTCTCTAATGCGCCATTGACTACTCATTGCCAATCAATCAAAAAGTTCCCGTGTCTCCCTCAGTGCATTAGTCTAGCATTGAGTTACGAGGAAATTAAACCCCTGTTCAATGGCCAGGGAATTGAGTTTTCTTTCCTATTGATATAGATGGTGGGTTTCACCCAAAAGTGTTGGTGCACTGGCGTTTTGGCGGTTTTTGTGAGACAAATGAGAGTGTTGTTTGTCTTGATTAGATACAATACACCAGTGCATTATTTAACCACAGGCGCCTCGGGCGTTCGGAACGCAACGGATGGAATTAAGTGAAAGAAGGAAACCATAAGACTTATTTCCGACACTTTCGCATCGTTTAACAGAATTACGTTTTTACATTATTGAATATGACTATTGCTGTTTATCGATGATCATTTGGAGTACTACAAAATGCTTTATCACTATTCCGTCCCACAAAAGTAACAAAACAGAAAATTCAATGATCATATTGTCCAAACGGAAGCAATTTCACGCTGGATTGTGAACGCCTAGAATTACTCGTTAGTGCTGATGTAATATCATGGCGGATTGGGTGGCATTCGGTACCATATTTCATTATTATTTTAATAACTTTCGTTTCGCGATAGACACGAGCCAAGGTGCTGTTTGGCTGCATGGCTGCTGCATGTTTGGCTGCTAAACAATCAACAACCTACTAGGTTGGGTGGGTGGTACTGTTGCCGGTAAGACTTGCTGTCATGAATAAACATTAATTCCAAAAAACCAATCC
The DNA here is from genome assembly GCA_914969975.1 of Anopheles atroparvus. NCBI lineage: Eukaryota > Metazoa > Arthropoda > Insecta > Diptera > Culicidae > Anopheles > Anopheles atroparvus. The sequence continues at coordinate 44,202,931 of CAJZCY010000001.1, read as the reverse complement.
CAACAGCGACACCAGCTACAACATATCTCATCGACATAATTCTCCTACGCCAACCATGTTCCAACGCAACTCCATTCCATGAACTTGCCTGCTCAAACGACCATACGCGTCTAACATTTCCCGTTGGTGTTGGCGAGGTGTTGTATGGGAGCAACGAGCAAGTAGCCAAGAAGGCCAAGCGCCCGGAACCGCTTCATAGCCCATCGTTGTGACAATCTTTCCATTTCACCGATTTCTGCTCGCCGGCTTGATTTTGGCGGGATAACCGGCGGCGTCTAATGAAACCTTTCGGATTCACAAGCGTGACAAGTGCGCTTGTTTGTCGTGATTATAAATTTCCACTTCCATGCCACTGATCTAATTAATCTTGAAATAATTGACAACGCGATAAAACGTAAATTCGCAGCGTTCGCTTCGTGCTTGGAAGCCTACTTGTGGAATAGTTGGAGGTGAAAGTTAATCGACAAATTTGCTAACGGGCGGGAGGAGCAGCGATCAAAGGGGTTGTTGTTTCGGCAAGAATGGATTTCACTGATGCTGGCGTTATTTTCACGATAGCCAAGGCAATGTAAAGTGTGCCCGAAGCACAAACTAGTTCATCGCCACAGCGTGTGTAATGGGGGATGAGGTGGTCGTCGCCGCGAATGTAACACCCTTGTGTGTAATCGTTCAATCATATGGAAAACGGGGTAGTCGGAGGAGGATAGATATTTAATTTATTTAAAAGGGAAAGAACATTCGTGTTGGAATGTATTGTTTATTTTGGTCCGGATAAATGGTAATTGTTTATTTCGACAAAAAGAAGCAGAAATCAAACTCATCTTTAACATCACGACACTGTTGGTGATGTTGGTTGAAAAAAATACAGAAACCCTGCATGGACCTGAACAATCTTTGCACCGTTTCCTGGACGGATGCTAGTTAGCGGTAAAAAAAATTAATCAAATAATCATCTTCAGAGGGCCAGGAACAATTTTTTACAATAGGTCTGCAGGGAGCTCTCATGTCTTTCCAATAGCCTGTCAAGAGATCACCCTAACCGTGGAAAGAAAATAGAAGCCTAGCTCGATGCGATAATAATCAATTCTGTCCACACGCGCGAGCCAGCAACCATTATTCCATACGCTGTTCACCAGGACCGAGCTCAGCGCTGTCAGTGTGTTACTCGATCCGGAAACTTTCCCCCAGACGCCACAGAGCCGCCAAGCCGTGGCAGCCGCGGCGTCAGGGCGCTACAGGCAAATACATATTTAATGAACTTTGTAATGGTTTGATATAATATGTAGCACCACATCGCAAAACGGCGTTCGGCATGGAGAGTTCTCCCTGCGCTTACGGATCGATGCAGTCTATTACTCTACCAGTACAACCGCCAGCGACATCGCTGTTCGCCGTACCTTCCATCCACCGATGTATTCCCTTTGCTCGCACACATGCCGCAATCATATTCGCCGTTGGTCGTGCGATCGAGTAAACAGTTCGCCTTGCATGCGCGCCAAGAGGTCGACTCCACGAGCAACACGTTCTGCGTGGGTGTCTCACAATTGGCCAGGCATACATTCTACATTTGCCAACCGTCTGGCTGAGTTATCTATAACGTATGAGGTTCGATTCCCTTTCGCCGTCCCTGAGCAAATACGCCTTGTAGTCGGTGTGCACCGTTGAAGCCTTCTAGTTTGCGAATGAGTTAATGCTTGACTTGAACTATGATAAAAGTATAAACAACTGTGATCAACAGGGTTGTACTAAAAAAGGTAAAGATAAATCAAACAATTAATCACGCGCCATTAAAACGTGGTTGCATAGGAATACCATTCACTTATTTACCTGAAATAGATACTAACACTTATGTCGAAAACACTACAAATCAAAATACACGAAGAAAACATAACAACATTATATTTTGAATCCGTGCAACTTTATCAATTTAGTTCGTGCTAGTCAAAACTATTGAAGATTTCTCAAAATCAACTCCATTCGCCCGATGTAGTTTTGCAAGTGCCAATAATGTTCGTTCTCCGTAATGAAGGTGCGGTTTATGCTTCATACCGGTTGACATTCAAACTATTCCCTCCATACGGCGGAACTAGCTTTTACTTATCCATGAATATCCAAGAAGGCAACCTCACGAGTCATAGCCGATGGCACTATTTGTACCGTGCCATCCAATATGGAACGGAACGAGGTTGTGGTTAGGTTTTAACGGTGTGCATCGCATCGACGGTGACTTCTAATCATGGCCAAAGCTTTGTCCATGCACTGTGAACCACCGACATGAGGGACCTTAACGTGGGTTCATAATAAATAGCTTTAGTCATTGCTATCGATTCTACATGCATTTTTAAATGCAACAGGACCTAACGACAACAGCGGGAACAATGTTCGATCGAAGTACGCGACGAGTAAGGAAGGAAGTTAAAGTGGCTCGTGGGAGTTTGTGGTGTCTAGATGACAAGATGAAAGTGCGATAATTAAGCGTTGAATAAATGATGACGCGCATCGCGAGAAGAAAGTCACCTGCACGAGGAAGATGTGCAAATAGCGATGGCAAAGCGCCGAAATGGTGTGAAATCATGGGTTCAGGAAAACACGAGAAAACGGATTAATAATTCCTGCTAGAATAAGGAGCATAATCGAAATATGCATACAATTAAGAGCGTGGTAGTCATATTCATGGATTATCGTGCTCTTTGTAATAACCTGCGAGACAAGTAGGTATTGACTATTAATTATGGCTTTAAGATTTCATAGTGACACTCAAGGAACGAAGCCTTGCTTTGTGCCGAATAAAAGCTTGTTAAAATTTGTCCCCATATACTTCAGGAAACATTTTATCGTGAGTAGTAAATTTACGCAAATTTGTGATGCTTCTTCTGTTTTCACAATGGAAGAGTTAACTTACTACTTCAGCTTCATCGGTAATACATTGCCTTTATGAACGTAACACTTACCTAAAAATGAAAAGAAAACAATGCATTATAAGATGGAGACATTGAGATGTGTAATTGTAAGCCTAGAATAATAGAAAAATAGAATTTCGTAACAAGATTTTACCATTTGTTACAACAAGATTAAACCGAGACGAATTTAAACGGCATTGTTAAAATTCTATCAACAAAAAAGCGTAAAAACTGTTTCGATCAAGATCGTTCCGTTTTACATTTCCTGTTGCTTTTTTAAAGTTTCCGTTCGCTGCTACTCGGCAGACCGTGCAATTGGTGATTTTTGGCTTATACGCCAGTAACAAATATGATCATAAAAAAACAACGAAACAAAAAAACCAAGTAACGCCCACAACATATAAATCATGAGCTAGTAAAAAGAAAGGGTGCAAAATATGATGGTGTGTCCGTACATTCTTTGTTTTTGAATACAGCAGAAAGACTAAGAACCGGCGAAGGGAGGTAGCAAGAGGCGCGGAATGAGGTGCGAAATTGATAGTGGTTGAGACCTATTGTTTTCACTAGGTTTGTGAATAATTTTGCCTGGCGCATATGTTGCTAAGTTCACAAACGGGTAGATGCCATTCCTATGATTTTTTTCCAGTACACTCCAGCTTTCTCCTTCCCCTTTGTATTAAAAAGTACGACAATGCACTTTTTGAGAGCCGATGCAACGCAAACAATGCTCCTGTGCGCTGTTGCAGCAGCCAAAGGAAACAACTTCCATTGCATTCCTCGGTAGCCTTGTCGTCATTCACGAGAATCCTCGCACAATGCTCATTTCACTCCTCCGGGGTCTCAAAAGTAGCAGCATTGGAAGAGCATCATTGAAACAATGCAAATTCAACATCTGGTTTGTTTCATCAGCCTCCCCTCTGTACTAAAAAAAAGTCCAGCTAGAAAGAGTAGGTAGACAACGAGACACCCTAGAAAACTCGATTATAACCCCCCAAAATGAATGTTGCGACCAATAAAAAGGGATGCAAACATTGCAACCGATCTGTAGCTAAAAACTTTGTGCCATATGGTATGAAGGGTAATTGGATAGCTTGCATAACATTTCGGCAAAAATTTAATTAACAAATGCGCAGAAATGCTTGCAAACATCATCAAAATAGCTGTTTTTATCGCTCTTTAATCTACACTACAGATTTTTCAACTAACAGTTTCACTTTCAAAATAAATAAAAAATCTTAGATTTTGGCTATGCACCTTTGTCGCACGCATTTATGTCGAGTTGTATTTCTAAACTGGTTGTTGGTGAGTAAGGACCTCTTCATCATACACCGTACACATGTCCAGCAGCTCACATCTAGAGTTGACCACAGTATTCAATTATTTTCCATGCTATTAACTTAAAAGTTTCTCGTTCTCGTGATGATTTTCCAGCATTGACCACACTTTTGGCTTCCCTCCCAGCTGTCGGACACATGAGCCTGACGTTTTTAGACGTTGATCAGCTTGTAAAGCAGCCTCCGAAACTAAACGACTAAATGTCATTACCTTCCACGCACCATCTCGTCCCAGGCATTCTGAGAAAGCCCGGAAACTGAATTTGTCACGTGAGAATTTGCATCGTGCCATGGTCATCGTCTCAAAGCTTTCATCGCTCGAGCCAACACAACACGTTGCTTGAGAATGTCGTTGCGATTTTTCAGGCATCCACGAGACACCGGCAAGGACAGAGCCGAAAGGCATACTCTCGTTGTCCGAGAGAACTTACTTGGACGCGTGGGCTGCTAGTTGTGGCATTACGAACTCGAGCTGCACACAATAAATGCATTAAGGGCGAAAATTGAATAATCTAATTTTAAAATGGAGATATCTTAATCTCATTAGCAAGCACGCCGGGCTGGACCGTTGTCAGCAGGATTTTCCTGACAGGCGAGTAATAAATATGATTACATCCCCATCGGTCAGCTCCAAGTGGATGAACGAAAAGTGTGTTATGGTTCGGGGAAAGCGGTTCCGTCCTTCAGGCATCGGTCTTGAGCAAAGATGCAGGCCACAACAAAATGCTCCCGAAGTGGCAAAGTGATTTTGTGAAGCTTCTTGTAGAACACATAAAACAATAGTAGCATCTGAGTTGAGTTTCAGCCTTTAGTTATTGTGTCAAACACATGTATTACACCTTTATTTTTAGAATATCAATCCATGTTCGTATAAGAAAAAGGGTAAAAGAAGGCCAGGCATTCTTGGAGTAGGCTGAATGTGCCACTATGCAATATATGGTTGCCATCCACAAGTGATTTACCATCGTCGGACCGAAGCGGCGGTGTAATTTATGGTTAATGGGCCTATTAATCTTCGGTCCTATGTGCACATTTTCACCTGAAACGCTTCGCTTTGCGCAAGTAACCGAGCCGGTCTTGCTCTGCGCAACATCAACATCTACCACGTGCGTTGATGGGATCGCTGAGCACGGAGGAAAATAATAATCATTATCGGTAATCATTCCATTTCATTGCCTCTCGCTGGCACCGGATCTCCTCTCTTGAGAGATGATTGAAAATAGCCTTCCGATCGTCGAGCTGGCGGTGCAACGACGCACCAAGACGTCCCGGCGAGGTTTGTCTGTGGTGAGCCAGGTCTTTGGAGTGTTTTGCAGCCTATCCCGTAGCAAGAGTGAGTCGATCATAAGCTCTTCACAGCAAGCGGTATCGCTGAAAACCTACGCTTGCGGAACGAGTATGCGGATTGCAAGTGTGCTTCTGATAGTGCTGGTGTAGCTGTGAAAATTATGCCAATGCACCATCGTGCACCAGCGAATAAGCGATCGTCTAGTATGACTTGGGGGGTGTGTCGTTTCTACCTCCTCACAGTTGAAATAGAAATGATGATCGCGGCCGGAGTTGCATGGCGAGAACGAAAGGATCGTGTGGCCGCGAGCTGATTGGGTGATATTTCAAAGCATGGTTTCGAATGAGCAAGAATTCTTTAAAATGGATTGTTGGATTCACGCTGACGGCTTTGGCGAAAGACTTCGTTTGGCAGAATTATTGATTTAAAAATTGTAGGAGTTACAAAATATTTTCGTTTAAAAATTTTCAATCATTACCAACCTTCTAAAACTTCATTTGTTTACTAAGCAACACAAAACCAGTTAGATGCCGGCAACAGCCAACCTAAGAGTTCAAACACCTAAATAATAGTTATAGTTTCCAAATTTTTCTGTTGGAAGATAATTATTATCCAATCTCCCCAGTTGATGGACCCAATGGATGAATTAACGGCACGATCATAAACATTCGTCCGAACAGATATGCAGATATCCATACCTCATCGATGAACTTCGTTTGATAAAACGACGATAGAATTTGCGCAGATGTTTTGTGATGATGATTGACTTTTATGGCTTTTTTTTAGCTCAAGAAAAATTCATTTCTATGGCTGTAAAAATCAATCACGAAACTATGCTTCAACCCAATCCATCCAACTGCTTTATGATGAAGATATGAACATGAATTCTCTTCGTCATGTTCTTCTAGTTCTCTGACTCCTATAACATCTAATGGTTGTTAAAAAGGTAAAAGATTCAAATTATTCTTAATCGACGGAGAGCACGTTCGTTGCCTAGCCTTACACCGAGCATCGGAATGTAAAATCGACGTTTACGACTTGCTAAATATAACAACCAACATGTTCGCAGCTCCTCCTGAAACAGCTTATAGGCTGATTAGCATTCATCGTGCTGCTATGCCATCGGCAGCCGGAGATGGAGCCGAGCAAAATTTCAGCGTACTCGGCATCGATTTTAGAATCCAATTTAGGGTTTTTTTTTTCATTTTTATTTCGCTTCTGGAAGCTTCTCATATGTTTATCTGTGCGGATCATTTTTTAAGAACGTCATAGTTCGTGCTTGAAAATTTTCATACGATGCGGATTCAGTGTTATCATGGGTTAAAGAAACGGCCAAGGAACGTTCAGCAAGTTGACTAGCCGAAAAGGAAGAAGAATTTTAATGTTATGAAAAATATTGCAAGATATGTTGAAACTCGAAACACCGATAACACCGGTTAAACTTTTATGTTTGTTTTTGTAACAAAGAAGAAGTACATTATAGTCTACGGAAGTTTTACGTGGATTCGGTTTACAAAAGTTATTAAAATAATTTCATCAATAACTCAACTATTTAACAAAGCGAAAGATAAAAAATAAAATCCATTCAAACGGGATTACTTTAAGTGTACATAAGACTTAAAAGCAAAACTACCACCTTCTCAAACTGGATAGAGCCTTAGTAGTTGGAGATTCTAATAAAAAGTCGTTTGTTTCACCGCACTCCCGGATAATGCCACAAAGATAGAACGACAAGATAGACACTGAACAAAAACAGTGAAAACTTCACTGTGTGCTTCCACTTGGGTGAAAATTAACGTCAACGAGTTTTGGTTGAGAAAAAAATGAATGAGACACAGAAGAGTTCACCGAGATACGTCACTGAAGCGAACAGCGCACAACGAACTTTGAGCGTAGCGTACAAATTAAACAAAGTCGGAACTCGCCCGTCTCGTTAGGAGAACTTTAAACTTCTACAAGGGATGAAACATGGAAACACAAACATGCGGACAATTGCGCACGGACAGAAAGAGACGGCCTACATTTTGACGGCCCTCGTATAACTTGCTCTGCTTTGGATTCATCTCCATCTCCGACTGTTGTATGACTCGACCAAAGATGAATGAGATCGGAAAGCAAGAAATGAAAGTAATGAGTTTTCCACGCCATACAGCCACGGTCCACAACTTTGTCCGAAGTGGGGCAGGTGGGGGACTTATGGTCAACGAGTTGTCCAGTCGTGGCCGCTGCCGAGTGCAATTTGCAGCGACACAGAAGCCATTTCGACGGCCACGCTGTTGAGCAGTTCTTGAGCGTTGAGTGCTGATGGCGAATCGTAGTTCAAGATTGCGGGATAGTTCTTGAAGTCATAATTTTCAATCTCAGCCAGTTTTAATGAGATTGAATTTTAATTTGTTTCGTCGGCGTTGGAGCAAATGAATTTTGCTGCGAGCGAGAATTTCAATCAGCCGCAAGTCATTCGCAGCGAGTGTTCCAAGTGTTGGAAAATGTAAGCAGGTTAGTGCTAAGGACTCTTGACAGTGCGATATTTAAATTTCAGTCGGTCAAACAATTTAAAATATCTTACTTGATACACACCAAACAATAAAGCTCCCTGCAGTTTTGATATTCATATGATAATATTAAGAGGAGTCATTCACGTACAACTCATATCACAATTGGATTCATCGTACTTTATCCCGAATCATCGTACTTTAAAAACGCTTCTCTGGGTGTACTAAGCCCCAGAGTACACGAATGAATCAGTGCACATTTTCTTTTCTACTTTTTATCTCCCTGTGTTGTGCTGTGCTTTGTTTATCTGCCGAATGAAACTATCAACGATGCAGCACACCATAAACTGGCATTACCGAAATGAATGTGGGGAGATAGTGACGCTACCACGCCACCAAAAGTAGTCAGCTGGCAGGACGGAAGCTTCACCTTAATCGTATGCCTTTTTCTGACTAGCCGGAACTGTGCAGCTTTTCGTGCTTGAAGTGGCAGGAGTGAGCAACACGTGCGATTGGTCTCGCCTTAACGAATAGATGTGAAACCCGCAAGAGTTCTACTACCACCTCACTGGTAAATGGTTACATATGTATGCAAACATGCACATTCAATGGATATATTCATTCATTCATGCAGCCATTGAAGGCGACGTCGCAACGTGCAAACACGGACCCGCTCATTCATTCCTTCCTGGTGCTTCGCTGGATCGCGTATATGTTGACACTTGCGTAAAGACAGGACAAAACATACTCTGCACCGGGGCCAGTGTTTGCGTCTCCACCAGACCCTTCACATTTCCAGCTGCACGAATTTTCCAAATCCTGACTCGAGGAACATGACAGTTGGATGGCAGTGTTGTCCGTGGAGGAAAGTCTCCTCGGTCCCTTCTCCTAATAGTTAGCTCCCCGGGTAGCGCCAGCTCAACGCCATCTCCCATCACGAGAAGCATGCAAATGCACATGGAAAAGCTCGACTCGTCGGGTGGCGGCCTTGGTATGGAAGGAAGGAGCAAACCGTTGCAGCCAACCATTTGCCAGAACGGTAGTTTGAACGCTTGTTTGCAGACATCCCGGCAGCTCTTGGGAGTTTCGTTGACAGGAATACAACCCCCCCCCCCCCCCCCCCCCCGCAACCTATCCGTCTTTCGGCGGGCCACAGCGTGGCATCACCGTGGAACAGTCCTCTTTGTCTGCGTTTGCCGAGGACAGAAGACAATACAAATGCAGCGCCTGGAGCAACGTAAACACCCCCATTAACGATGAGTCGTTTGTCAATTCGCTGCTTATCTACCGGTGCATGTTTCTCATTTCACATTTAGAAGAGCTAAAATGGATGCATTTCCTTAGGTGCTCCGAGCCAATTGCGAAGAGTTTCGAGAGAAAACATCAAGCATAATTAGACGAGATTTCATCGTTTTTGAAGGACTGCTAAAATATTTCTGTTTTGTGAAACACTGTTACACGACTTTTTGGAATGCATCAACCTTCTACTCAACGAACAGGAATCCACCATCAATCCATTTTGTTTCTGCTACTGATACCGTGCACTAGATGGGTGCATTAAAAGCAACTTGATGCGTTAACTTCCACCGCTACAGATTTGTCTGAAGATGCCGTTTGGGGACTTGCTTGCTATCCCGGTTTATGACGAGATGCTGCTAGTGATTTATGGTATCTTTTCTTCCACATCTTCTACAAGCAGCGACTTGTCCATGCGTTGCACAACGTAGAATGATAGCGTATTCAGGGTGTCAGTTTTGATATTCCCTTTTTTTCAATTTAGCAGACACCAGAGTGAGCATCGTAGTTTATGAATGTTCGCAGCAGTACAAAGCAGCGCTCAAGCTAGCAGCAAACAGGACGACGGTAGCTCGCGAGGTATAGTTTTTTTATTCACATGAAAGAAATCCTTGTAAAAAAATATTTCAAAGGAACCGCTTCCTGGAAGATGTTTTATGATTGGTGGAAGGGTGTCAAAGGTTTGCAAAAAAAAAAAAAATGGTTCGCGGAATTCTCGCCTCGTGATCTCGTGTCTTAAGTCACATTTTAACAAACACATGCACAAAGAAGACGCATCTTTGTATCCGCAACTTGTCGTGGCAATCTTAAAACTTGCTATTGCTGTTTTTTTTTTAAATCCTTGCTTACACCATTCGGCTCAAAACCTTTGGCAAATCAACCAACCGTTATCAGCAGGCTTTTTCTCCTTGCAGGCAACAACATGCAGGCAAAAATGCATTGACAGGGGCTTGCAAGGAACAAGGACGTCTTGCGTTCCAGTTGGCGAGACGCTCAAAGCATAAACAGATAACAAACACGGAGCCGGTTTGAGTGTACTGTGTGTGTAACCATCGGCTGATTGAGAAAGCAAGGAACGGCAAAAAAAAAAAAAAGAAATAGCGCGTGCCATTTCCAAATGTGTGCAGCACATGGGGACCGTAGCGAGGAGAAGAATGCAACGAGCTAATGAAACCTTGCTATCTGTAGGTTGCATTTTTTGAATGCTGAAAAACTTTGATCAAATTTATCATCATCCAGATTTGATACAAATTGGAAAATTCAATATTTAAAAAGAATTTTTTTTGGTCGAAGAAACAGTGGTAATTGGGTATGCAGGCAAAAGCAACCAACCTGTTAGCAAGCGAAATCATGATAAAAGCTATAAATCGGTTGTGCAATAAATGCGTTTGCACCAACGCAGTAAACTGCGTTACGCTGCGGGAAATGTGGCTCAGTGCAAATGGAACGACTCGTTTTGAAATAAAATGTTGTCATTCCTGCGGTACTTGTTCCATGACAGTCTTATCTCAAATCCATTCAATCACTTCTTACATCTACGCTGCATTAGGGAAAGGAAAATGGCTGGTTATACTTTCAGCTACGTTGAAGGTTTTATGCGCAATGCTTGATAGCACTTTCAATGTTGCTATTTCATTTGCTTATTCGTAGAGGTAATCTGATTTTACCGACCTGAGTTTACAAACCAATAATATCTTTAGCATAAGCACAGCACTAAATTACATGTTGAAATAGGAGTGAATGAGTATATTTTAAATTGAATGATACATGACTAAGCTATGTTTTTGGTAAATTAGGTACGAGTTCATTTTACTCCAAGGAAAAAAAACGAGAAAATTCCATCCGCAAAACATTTCGAATATTCTGAGGGCCAGTATAAACATTACTCTAAAGTCATCCGGGTTCTTGCCGCGTGCCATTACTCTTACTACTATAATATGGAAAATAGAACCAAGGAAGGATTGAAAGCCTAGCTTTTCTTAGCATCTTACAGACCATGCTTTTAACATCGAACAGTACACCTTGATGAACAAACAAAACCCGGTTGAAGGAAAGACCGTTCGCGAATGCAAGCTAAGGAGAAACAACACGGACGAAAGAAGCACCGCACCGTTGAAGGATGGTGAAATTAGCAGCAAAATTTAATTGTCCATAAAACGAGCATTTTATGAGCCACATCGTCCACATCAAAGCAACTCACTGCAAAAAAAAAGGTGGCTCAACAGTAAACACACGGAAGGCATAGACTTGGACAAGCAAAGTAAATAAGGAAGGCATACCAAAGGGGAGCTGCGCATCAACACCGACGCATGGCGTGATTGGCAAACAACATCGTCGCGTTGGTTCGCTGAGAAACCCATCCTTCCGCTTAATTACCCCAACGTGAACCGGTTCACGTCCGCCATTGTACTTAATACGTTCATGATTAACAGCATACTTTTCTTCATGACCAAAACCTGGACACTAATGGGGTTTTCCCGGCGCTAGCTCGATTGGACAACATGATGGTGCGAATTGAATAAATGGTGATCTCTTGCAGATGTTTTGCAACCCCACGGTCGATGGCAGACATAATTTTCCATCGCATCTCATACTCATGCGTTTTTCACACTTCGGAGGAACAAGAACCTCCTTGAGGCGGGAACGAAATTCGAGAACCCACGCATCGACATGATGAGAAAACAAAGGAAAATGAAATGTTTCAAACACTTAAATAATGGTCAACATGGTATAATGATTAACGAAAATTATTAAACTAATAAATTAAATTAAACAGTGATACCAAAAAATAGCAAGCGTTGGCGTTCATTCTTTTCCTTCAAGCAGCCTTCGTGATTGAGAAGCACAAGATTAAGCCATACGTTTAAAAATAAATATCAATAAACACCCGATGGGAAAAGGTTGGAATGCTAAGCGCACGAGGAGATCTTCAAAGCAGACTAGTTGGAACGATCCGTAGGATGGCATATTCCCGTGACCGCGCATTAATGAGAGTCTGGACAATCCAAATGCCTGTATCGGATAGCAAGCCGGAGAAGTGAGCAGACAACCCTGCCTGGTGTGAAAGATTTCCCGGGGCTGTAAAGGGTACTTTGATGTTGAGGTTGCAGTTTATGGAGTGACGATGATATTACCGACGATTCCTCTGCATGCAAGCCGCCCCGGTTATCCCCGATCCGAACAGTTCTATCCTATCCGATTCATGTCCATCCAACACGCGGATGCTGGTACATGTTCAACAACCAACCGGTACGGGACGGAAGAACAAGCCAGTCAAGTTGATAGTGCTTTGCCAGAAGCGTATAGCCGTCGCTGTGTATCCATTCCAGCGCAACCCTCGAGCGCAGATGAGACTTGCAATTACTTAATTACTTTATTAGCATACGAAGACCCCGCTACATTCGTTCAAGGGGCAGCCTTTGCGCGGTTCCACATGTGGCGGTCCTGGAAATCGACCGAGCCAGCGAAAACGAAAAAAAAAAAACGGATGGCAACGGCTAAGTGTTTACACTGCAGAAAAAAGAGAAACGGAAAGCCCGTACATACCAAACGTGGCGAATATTATTAACTCGAACGCATGGTAATTAGCGATTAAGATTATGGTCGGCAGCAGGTTTTATCACAGTCATAATGCAAATGAAGAGCTCAAAATCAATTGAAAAGGAATGTATGCAAAGGCCGTGAAGTGCAGAAACTGGGGGACATTTCAAATGATTCGCGTCAATGAGAAAAAAAGGTGAGTATTTCTGATGTGTATTTGTGTGAAGCAGTGCGTAATAGTATTGCTTCATCGTGCCTTAATGAGGATTATGGTGTCGATTAATTCTGTGAATATTATTCCACTTTAGGCTATCAGCGATCAGACGTTTCAAACACTGATTTAATATCTTCATTGTAGAGTATTTAGTTGTAGTACACTTTAGTTGATATTATGTAAAAAAAGATGTGTTATAAACTGTTTACCCCTTTCACTCGTATGAATTTGTTTTTGCCATTTAATACAGTGACGACAAAAATGTAAAAAGATAACATGTCCGGCAACAAATAGCAATCAATTACAAATATGCAAATGTACCTCTTACTCCATAGAAGGTATACCAATACGTGCATTAACCAGTTCCACTACTTCCAAAAGAACCAAGTCAGTTTGATATGACAACTCACGTACAAGAATGCACTTAGTATATGCACTTCTCGTTACTTCTTTCCTGTGTACTACTGAACGCTTGGCAATCGTTCCCCCGTGTCCTGGCTGTCGTCGTAAATCTATTTGATAATCTCAATTAAATTGAAATAACTCTTGCGACTGCAGGGCACAGCCGTTATATTCACATTCCTTTCTTGGCCGCAATGGTACTGCAATCCGCTGCGATAGGTAGCGCACACAGCGGAACTGCTAACAGCCCTCGGAAACCTATTCCCCGGCGGAAAGGCATGAGAACAAACTCGCCTTCGAAACGACTCGCTCGGCGACACTTTTGCGATAGTAGCTTTTGCTGGAGAAATTAATGGGGAATGAGAAGATCAAGCTTATGATACAGCACACGGGCCGATATTGATCACGAAAAGATGGTCGCCGGCAAGAACACGGCCCGCAATAATTGGTTTAAGAAATACGAGCTCTGATTTATGCCGTGCCTCATCGGTGTGCGGTTTTTCTAGCGGATAGCATGATTACTAGCGATCAGAAGGAGAGAAATAATATTTCTTCTATATCATATTTACTGAGCTTCCGGTGGCAAAGAATCACGTATGCATCTCGGGGGAGATATTGTGTTGAGCTTTATTTTGCCGAAAATGTATTATCAATTCATTGTGATTATTTTATTATATAAAGCTATAAGGATTTGAAAGAACTTCAATGAATTGAAACATCGTCAGCTGAACCATTGCATGTTCCCAGAATTTCCGAGCATTGTGCAGGTTTCGTTAGCAAGAACCCAGGAGCGATCCAATTACTTCGCCTGTCACGACAAGGTAAATCAGTTAGAACATCACAACCCAAACGATCGATCCGCTTTCACTGCTGGGCTTGGCACACAAACCTGCAGAACGATATCCGGCTGGTGGCAAAGTGTTTCCGTGAACAAGCGAAGCAATTCCGTTTGATCTCCCGACCGAGCTGGCTCGATCAAAGCTCTGGTTTTTTGATGATGGCAATGTTTGTGTCAAATGCCTGTCAATCAGTAGAAGAAAGGCTCGATGATTACGCACGCCCCAGCTCGGAGTTGGCCTTGCTTTGCTTCGGGAAGAAGTAAGCGCCAAATTGGTTGCTGCAATCAATGTTTGATCTGGCGAGGCCATGCTCAACAGTTCACTTGATCAAATGCTCAACTTGAGCAACTCCAGGAAATTTAACAAACTGAGATACGATCTACAATGAATAATGTCAACGGAGCAGAGCATTGACAAAGCACATAAAACTAAGTAAAAGAGGTAAGTTTCCTTCTGGGAAACATTTTTGATTTTTATGGAAATTAACGACACAAAGCCAATTCGTTTCCTACTCTATTGAGAACATAACTTGGTGCTCCAAAACACCCCCAAACACATTATCTAAACGATTAACTTTTATTTCAACCGTTGTCTACTTAATGAACCAAGCTGTTTAAACGTTACAAACGACCTGTTTCAGTCAATTTATCGATAAATCGCCATGCTGTTGACATTTATATAATCGATTTTACCATGCCGAGATAACGTCAAAAAACCTAAAACCTGCATAGCGCCACACACCCTGGAAGCTAATGAAGTGTGAACAGTTTCACCTGCCCATTGATGCGGCTGATGTATGAACAAATGTTTTCATAGCTCACAGATTTCCGACACTTTTTTATGCTTTCTATTCATCCGCATCACCTCTTCACTCTTTTAGTATTTAAACAAGCAAAGTTCAACCCTTCATCCTACCGTTCCCCAACTTCCTAATCCTTTTCACTTGCTGACAAGGGACCCATTCCTTTCTTTTGTTATCGGTCAGGTCATGTATGTGTGCCACTATTCTTTCCGAGTGTATGTTGGTAACATGTGGCCACCACAGAATCCGCATCCTCATCACCTCCATGGCCACTTTCCGGGTCGTGCAGTCCAGAGAATTTTCGGAAAATGGGCTTCCACACGCTAGAACGCGAAACTCGCGCGGAATGTTGCTCCCGCGTGGCATGCTTTTATCAACCGCTCGGAACGGTTTCGTTGTCCCTAGTTGGGAAAAAGCGTATTTCACGCCAGACCGCCTGATGAAACTGCAAAGGTTCGTGAATATTTGATTTTAATTGAAATGGAAACATTCCTAATCTGAGTCCGGTGGCACTGGGCGAGTTCTGCGTCAATCCGTGGCGGCATGAGTTGACTAAAATCACTGAACGCACAGGATATGCATCGTAGACGAACAAGTAGGAGGTGGGGTAGAAGAAGAACAATGGGGGACCCAAACGCAAATGTATGCATGATGGAAAATCGAGACATGACTTTTCGTGCGATTGAAATCACTCGATGCGATGATTGGTTGCTTTCGGCAGAAAATAGTTTTCCGAAAACGTTCATTAACGCGAACAGTGCAATCTGTTCCAGCGCTGACTATTTGCGAACATCTGGAGGAATGAAACAGGCACCTTAAAAAACGCGTTTATAAACAACAAAAGTTAAAATGTTACAGACCACTTTGCATGTGAAATTTCTGATGCATGATGCCAGGAGCAATTATCTCAGAAAAGTTGTCTGATTTCAATTATTCCAGTAAAAGAATTGACACAGCTGAAGTACCAAAAGTCTGCAAACTTTCTTAAAATAACGATTCTGCCGGAGGGAACCTGAGGAAGAAAATCGGCGCCGAACACACAGCACGGCACCAGAACAGAATCACATTTCCTTCACTCATTTTCCAACTGTAGTACCATCCGCTATTGCGATGGCTGATGTTTGCGACGAGACGTACAACGTCGAGGCTCATTCGAATGGTAATTTCATGTATCAGATTGTTAATTAAAATCCTATCGATCGGTGCCCTTTTGCGATCCTCCGACAACGAGGAGAAAATCACAGACCATGTCCATGGTAGCCTTGCTTTTCTGGACCAATGTGCACCAATGTGGAGAATACCAGACAAGGCCAAGTACGGGATAGGACGAACATTGTCTCTGCTACTCGGGGTTGCTGACATATTCAAAATTCACTCAACACTCCCGCAAATCTCGCGGAGGTCATGTACATGGTTCAAATGCGTGATTTCGTGATTCTGGAGCATTTAACGATGAACGTCTCCGACTGATGCCGCTGGACCTCAGGCTGAAACGACGAGCGACATTGCAAGCGTCCACCGTCGACGATTTCTGGGGTCTAGTTTCGCACCGTACCAACGAGTAAAGGCCACCTTTCACCATCGCCACGACAAACCTAACGAGTTGCGCACACGATGAAAGTTAATCATCCTCCCGCACAAGCCTCGATCCAGGAAACCATGTCGGTTGAGGCCAGTTGGTCGAAGGGCGGATTGAGAGCAAGCCGTCTCTCGAGCACTCAACACCGTCCATGGTCGTGCAATGCACCAAAACCATCAATCGTCGGTCATGGCCAGCTTCGCAAAATGCAATGTAAAAAACCACCATCGGCAGGGGGAGGGGAAAAGCTTGACCGATCGTGACGTGACTGAGGAAAATCACAAGCACCGTGATGGGTCTTTTTAATTCTTTTTGTTGACGCCACCACCAAGTTGATGGATGGTTTAGCCTGGACAGAGCATAGTGAAAACTCGGCTTAGAACCGAGTGGTGCTACAAACTTCAATCAGTCGCCGCACACAGGATAAAGTTATGATTTTGCAAGTAGAAACGAAACAGGGAATGGAGAAATAGCACAACGGAAGATAGGAAACGGAGCGTGTATTGGCATTGTCCACTAATTACAAGGGCACGCGCAAAGGAAACAAGAATAAACGTAATTCATAAAGGTAACGCGTTCGCCTGGTCGTCCAATGTTACAGTCTTAAAACTCGCATTAAACGAATAGACTGCTAAATAAGCTTTTACTTCACTGGTTTAAGATTAACCATAGTATTTCCCGCGCCGGAAATGAGACTTTTCATAATTGCTTCTTTCGATGACGTCTTCGATAGCGTGGTGTATTTCGTCACGGAGCACAAAACATGCAGAACTATAAAACTACTCAAACATGCAACCAACGGTGAGGCGACGGCAATAGTGTTTTCCGGAAAGTTCGTAGTTCATAACGAACAAACCTAGAATGTTCCTTACACCATTTTGCACCACTTAAGTCGGTCCATGTACAACTTACTCTTTATTTTATCAGAAGGAAGGCTTATTTAAAAACAATTGATATGTTAAGTAGATCTAGATCTAGAAGAAGAGTTTTCTAGATATGCTAATCTCTTCTTATTTACTTTTCACTGTCAGATTAGAACTGCTTTCCAAATTAAACTTTTCCATTACACATTTATCCTTCCTCCTGGTTTGGCTGGAACCGGATGACAATAGAATTGACCATCTTTTCCACAGTCCGAGTTTATCATGCGCTTGTTTGAAGAATCGTAGGGAAAAAATGTTCCAGACGGGTCTCGGGGTTCTTCTTATTTACACTCTCATTGCGCACTCGAGAAAGTACAAATCATCGAGAGGATTCCGGAGTGTTACTATTTCACACCCAGTGCAGTAGTTGCAGAGATCTCTGTGAGGTGCAGAGTGCTTGTTTGTTCACTTTAAAGTGTTCTAATCTCCACTTACCATGAGATCACACACAGAACCAGACGAGTGCACGCAATGCTGCACGCAATGAAGACTTGGCTTGTGTCTACTAGAATTGCATCGGTTTAAAGATCGTTTGGATGCACTGCACGTCCAGTGGCCCAGAAGCGGGAAGGTATAAAAAAACCCCGGATAAAGTTCTGGCGCCATGAATTAGCAAACATAATACCGCAGAGCTCGGGCGGCCGACACTTACAACCCTTTATCCTGCAGGACACCTTCTCGCCTCTTGCTGGTGTCATTCGTCTACGTGTCATTGCGACAGAGCAGACGGAGAGAGATTGTGGACCGAACGCCTCGACCATGGCAGATGATGAGCCCATCGTTTTAAAAATGGGGAGACTTGTGGTCTTCCTGTGCAGCCTTCGAGGATTTTGGTTTTGCAGAAGGGAAGAAGGAGCAGAACACTGCAAACGATTCCTATCTGTTCAGCTGCTGTTTGTGTCACACACCTATACACACCGATGTCTATGTCGGACGGCAAGGACACATCCCGGCGGATTCGTTCTAACAGAGGAGTCGCTCGGTATAAATTGAATTCCGAAAGAGTTATCGTCCAGAAGGGCCATTGAGACAAGCATCTAGCACGCCGTATCCTCCCAAAGGGTGTTCCCATCCTCGTCCCCGGCTAGCCGAGGTCCCCCTGCGCACCCTGGTCCAAAGTGGCTCGCTCAGGTCCGTCGTTTTATCGCTCGACACCGCAACCGCAGCATTGCAATCTTGTGCCCAAATGCCGGATGTTGACGCATAGTAGCGGTGTACAGTGTCCTGCAGAGCGTTTTGGGTTGGTTTGTTTCGTTACATTGGTATTGGTTTCAGCCTCTTTCTCCCGGCCATTAAACATGGTCGGAGCATATTTACCATTCTTTGCCTCCAACTCGAATAGACGGCAGCGGGAGAACTATGTGAGATTTTCCTGGCTACACACACATATACTCGTACAGGTACACAACAATCCGACCCGCTCTAATCTAATCCAATAAAGCTGCTGGATCCTTTCCGTCGAAATTATCCCCTGGTTGAGACTGGTTGGGTTTTAACGATGTTGCTGCCTTCAAAGAACCATACCATTATAACAATTGCACAGACGATTATGATGGTCAAGATGATGATGATGATGATGATACTGGAAAACGCTAATATTTGTGACGGCATTTTCTGGAACCTTTTCCTAGCCGCACGGGATGCATCCAAACTGAGAATCCTAACCTCCTCAGTCGGTGAACGATGAAAGTGTATATTTTCGGAAAAAGGATAAGATGTTGAGCCCTTATCGTACAAAGAAAAATGGAAGATTCAATGAAACGACTGCAGTCCAAGGTATAAAAACCAAGCAATAATTTGAAATGCCATTATGTT
This sequence comes from Anopheles atroparvus, assembly GCA_914969975.1. Taxonomy (NCBI): domain Eukaryota; kingdom Metazoa; phylum Arthropoda; class Insecta; order Diptera; family Culicidae; genus Anopheles; species Anopheles atroparvus. The sequence goes on along the minus strand of CAJZCY010000001.1, from coordinate 44,183,507 downwards.
TATGCTCAATGCGAATGCAAAATTTTGTTGACGATGATCATTTCGTACCATTTATTTCCCGACCCTAACGCGACACGGTGAAGAAATAAAGAGTGACCATTTTCAATCATTGCTCGAATTCTTTGCATAACAAAGAAAAAACATAATCAAGGATAAAATGTTCGTAAAGGTGATACATTAAAAAATTAACTTTAAAACTGACATGTTATGTGCATGAAACTCAAGAAACGGACTTTACGATACGAAGATCACCGTTAACTAAACTACACACACATAATCAGCAGCGAAAACTGAAACAAGGCTTTAAAGCGCATACAAAACAAAAAGAAAATGAGGCTGCGAAGCGCCAAACAACACGCTGACAGAAAATGATGGAACGAAAAAACGGCACACATCAGTATGCGTAATTATGTTATTAACATATTATTATGAGGTTTGTTTCTCCTGGGTGGGCAATGAAAGACGGCAACAGAAAGCGGTAGACCGCTGGACGAAAGCAACCAACCACAGCACGGCGTCTTCAGCAACGAGAAGTTGGTTGAGGCTCGTCGTGAGGAGGATGTTGACGAAGATGACATCTTGCATGATCTTGCATGTACGATTCGAATATAACAGCAAGAGAATTTTATTTTTTTTTGGCTCTGTTGTTGCCATGGTATCCTCCTTTGCGGTAAACCGAAAGATATGAAAGATGGATCTCGAACGCGACATCGATGCTGTTGCACGGCGGAAAGTCGGATGTTATGGAATGGTAGAGTATAAATAAACCCAAGAGGGATGGAAGCCAGCGAAGATAGTTTGCATCGGCGACATGTCCGTCCTACCTCTTGTTCCTCAACTGATGAACTTATCAACTGGTGAGGTAAACGGTTTTCCCTTCGAGCAAAATGTTCCGTTTGACGTTTTCATTCCGACGGAACGGTTTCGATTTTCCACCAGAGTTTGTTTGTGTCGCAGCGTGAGTGGTTTCGTGTTATTTTATGCTTATTGCTGCTCAATCACCACCGTCATCGTGCTCACCCTTTTTCATCTTTCGGTCCCGCCCTACGGAACATAAATGGGGGGGCAAGCGACCACCCAAGTGACACACGCGAAGGAGCGAAACATAAAATGCTGCACAGTTCAACCCAAACCCAATTCGGAAAGACAGCCCTTTCATGTAAAGGGAATATCGAAGACGAGCCAACACCTCACCTAATCGATGGCACCAATAAAATTCACCATAACTCATCTACCGTTTATGAATGGACATTATGTTGCGTGTCATGCTGTTGCTCATGCTTTCTTTTCAGTTTCAGGGTACACTCGTGTTGTGAGTCGTGCACAATGCGACGTCGGGGATTGTGATGGATTCCCGGTCGTGGTGGGCCAATAAATACCGCCACCTAATCGTATGCCCCCCAAAAAACGGTGTTTCTCTAGTCCACTTATTACCCCGGCCAAACGACGGTGTGGATTGGTTTGCTATAATTCAGCATCAACTTTCCAGCAACAAGGTGATGACAGCGAAATGTCTGCGAGCAAAAACGGGCGTACATGATTTTTTGTTTCTCCGTCTCGGTTGTTAGCCAAAACGTGCACAAGCGTACAAGGCTAAACGGAAACACTGAGGCGGATGGAATATTTTGCTTTTTGCCAAGTCTCGCAGTCACGCAAACCAGAGTGCTTTTCTGCATGTTCTCTTAAACCTGCCAGTAGTCAATTTGAGGTCCTTGTTAGCGCGCGGTTCCCAAACGGTCAGGTTTTTTGATTGAATTATTTTCAAAAGTCATCGTTTGTCAATATTAATGAAACGAATTTGATAAATTGTTGCTCTTTTGTCAGACAAACGCACTCGATTTTTTGTCGGACAATATTTATCAATTTTTTGTTATTTTTTTCCTTTGTCCTCTAGGGATTACGATATAAATGATAAGTAACATTCTTTCAATGGCCCATAAAAAGATAAAAGAAAACAAAATATTTCCATATCGGTTTGGCAGTTTATAAATAAAAATAAAACATGTAGTTCTTCTTGTTGGGTCCCATTGAATGGAAAGAGAGGGAAAAAGCCGGAACAGGACACCATTTATGGAGCGGCTGTAAAAAGAAATCAACGAATGAAGGGAAATTATGGTAAAGTTGTAGCACAAGACGCATTGGATTTTGTGTTCATTCACATGGTTTTCCTTTTAAAACATTTTTATTGCATTCATAAGCGGTCAATTCCATTCCGTTTATTGCAACTGTTTGTTGGGCACAATTTACAGCCGCTTCGAGTCGATGAGCCTCAAACATGGGGTGAACTGCAAGCGCTGCCCTCCGATGGATAATTTTTAATCAAACCTTGATTTTGGCTCATCAACGATTTACGTGTGGCCAATTCGTTTTTACGACTGTCCGTTTTCTCAAGCGAAAGCCCTTTCACCTCCAAAAGCGATGATGAAACGACACAGGTACAGTTATGATCATGCAAATACCTTCTGTCCGCTCGGTTGGACTGAACCGAGTTGTGATTTCATCGCAGCGTTCTGAGGGTTTTTAATATGCTTCCAACAATACGAGCGCACCAGGAATCCCAGCAAATCACACCAATGCTTACGGATAACCATTCCTAATCAAGGCAGATGATCCCTTGCGCGGAACGCGGCTGAGGAAGCAAAGTGAAAAAATCAATAAAACACTGTTTCCATAAAATGGTAATCATCGATAATGACCAACAATCAACCCACCAATCGGCGAGCTGAACTCGGTCAGCATGGCCGGAAGATTGTATACATCAGCCGAAACTTTTGCAAGAAGTCAGAGAAATTTGTGGACAACACGGATTGGAAGGCGCATGCGGGATGTTCTTTTTTCCGTACTTTGTCTAATACAATGAACACAATACCTGCCTAAGCAAGACGCTCGAACCGATGATCCCGTTCGCTGGAGTCATTGGCAGCCTCATCATCACCGCTGGCAATCAATGACCGAAAAGAAACCCACAGCAACGGGAGACCCCCGGAGAATCAACCATTCAACGAACCTTTCTCCCGTGCGTGATGCTTCCCTGTGGTGTTTCGGGGTAACCTTCGGTCGATTATGTGAAGAAAAAACTGATCAGAAATCAGCTCCCCAATCGGATGGGTTTAATGAACTTGTTCTAGTTCGGAACCGGGCACCTTCCAGCCGGGTTGTTTATGGATAGAACGGAGCATCAACAAGCGGTGCTTTTCGGTGGACGGAAGTAGAAGAAACAGAATAAGTTTAAATGCATCCAAAACGAGACTCATTAAGCGGTGCTTAACGGGAGACTAATTTTAGAAGATTTACTATCATCGAAGCCGCCCTGAAGACAAGTATCATGTCATGGCCGCCAGTGGCGTGCTGCGATATGGCAGGTTTTTAACCGGGCTCAAGGGGATGCTACTCGTAAACAGTACAAGGTAGCCTTCAAGTAAAAATAGTTTGATTCCCTAACAGCTTCGAAATACTTTCTCATGCCCGACAGAGATGCATCATACAGCGAATATACATTTTCTCCCAGAAGTGTCTCAGGGTTAACATATGAAATCAAAATCAAAGTATGAAGCGCCATGCAGCAGAGCTGAACGGGGAATTTATTATGAAAACGAAGCGCCAGCGTGAGCGATTTGTTTATTTACTCGTTCGTGACATTGCTCGAAAGTCTTAGCGTGCGAACTGTTAATCCGCCAGTTAATGCAAGTTGATTTTTCGCAACACGGATTTACGCATGCTCACACGTCCAGGTGGATGCAAGAGGTAAATTTGATTTATGTGATTCCGTCCAACTGCATGCTCAATAAAAAGCGGTATGCCATAGGAAAATAAGCATTTAAATTCCCGAGGCGTGTGTTCGTAAAATGTGTTTATGTTAGGTTATACAGTTAGCAGGATACCTGAAGGTACGTAGCATTCCTAGGGATTGTGTCGATAGAGATACGATTCAAAAAATGCCTGGTCGAGCGTATTACTTCCCAGAATGATTGAAGTTGGGTGATGAAAAACAGAATCAACAACCCGAGTGGATTGGAAACTAACAACCACATCCTTCCTCGAGTCCTCCCCCTCGGGAAGCTGTCCTACAGGGGATCAACTTCGGTTCGCAAACCGCGTAGGAGTGCAGCCGTCTGTGGTGGTATGTTTTACATTTTAATTCGTATTTCATTTATTTCCATTTCACCGCCCTCGCACCGAGTCACTAGCTCCTTTTCTCAAGTTAACATGGGGCCGGGCTATTTTGTGGTTTCACCGACATGTCAACCTCATTCGCTCACCATCAACCCTCCTCTTCCCACGAAAAGGATTATTACACGACACTGCAACAGTATGTCGTGTGCAGCGGATTGACTTATTTATTTACCGATCGACGGCAATGGGCGAAATAATAATAACAATTCACACTTCGCTTTACGTGAACGAAACAAAAAATTGCCTACAGAATTGCACAATCACTGTACGACAGACGATCAAGCGGAAAACGTAAAAAAATCACAAAATGTCATAAAAATAAAGCTATCTGAAGTGCCTGAGTTGGATAATTGAGAAATTTAAATGCTGCTCAATCCTTTTACGCTTTTTACGCATTGCAATATCGGATGAAAAATGGCCTGCACGGGACATTAAAGAGTGGGTGAATGAACACAAACACGATTGGATTTGTGCAAAAGAAGGTTTTTGCCAATATGACTTGAAGTAACATTCTTTGAGAGTGAAGTGTAATAATTCCGTTAAAAGTATGCACCCTAAGTTCAAACTGGTTTGTTTCATGAGGGAACCAAATGGGGATATTTAAATCATTCTAGATTATACATCGACATACAATGTAGAGTACGAAAAAGTGTTCAGAAAAATTGGATGATTATTGTGGGGAAGCATAACTTACAGTCTATCGGTTTCCGGCGGAATCTTGCGGGGCACCTGGGTCAATCCACGATGAGAACAGTCCACCGTCGTACCAGTGCAGGAACACAGGCGTGGACACCGGTTTTCGGCACCAAAATATCCTCCTCCGCCACCACCACCACCCGCACCACCACCTCCGTACGGTTCCTCCGTCGAAGGGGACACGAGAGCCAGCACGATAGTCACGGTGAGCAGCAACAACATTTTGAACTGCGGTCCGGACCAAATCTCTCGCATTGCCATCATGAAGAACGAAAAACTGCTGCTGTTGCTGCTGCTGGAACTGCCACTACCGTCTGCCAAAATCGGCTCCGTAAGGGTTTCCTTCATGCAGCACGCCTGCCCCTTTTCGCAACCTCCCGCGATTCCAGCGATCACATTCACCTGCACTTTTCCAATCCACTGCACTAACGAATGAAAACAATCGCTCGTTAAACACTTCCTCGTTTGCTCTCTACCGAGCGTACACACACACACACACACACACACACACACACACTTCACTTTGTTCGATGCACGCGGATCACCTAGGGAGAAAAAATTAATTAATTAACGGTGATTATAATAACTTTAATTCGAACATTTCACACTCTTGGCACTGCGGGCTGGCGCACTTTTCTCCACGTGAGCAAAATCCCAATCCTGGCGTTAGACGACAAGGCAAATATTGGTCCATATGGCTCAATTCTTGCCCTTTTTCGAATTGGATCGGTTCGGCGGGGTTTTTTTTTTCTCACAGCTTTCAACACGTGACGGCGACAATGGCTATCGTACGGCGTCGTACCGCGCAACTATTCGACGGGTGCACTATTATGTGGAACAGAAAGAAGGGCCACTATACGTCTCCATCTGTTTTCCCTGTTTCGTAAGCCGTACGCGTCTGCTATGGTTAAACCACAACCTGAAGCCCTGCATCCGCGGAAGGGCACGGCTCAATTTGCAAAAACTGGTCCCCGGTTGCACCGAAACGACGAAGGCACACTAATCACAGCGACTAATTAAATTATGAAAATTTGCGTTCTCCGTCCAACTGCCAGTTGCACAATCGGAAGCGTAGGCGAGGTCATCCACGGTTCACTCACAGAGTCTGTTAGAGTTTGCTATTGACATTTTCAGCATTGGTGTGAATTTGGCCGAATTTTACAGAGCGGACCAACTCTAGGCTCTACCGGTTAACTACAATCACAACCAAACGGGTCTGCTTTTTCGGCTCGAAAAAACGACGCTTTAGAAGAGTTGTAATTAAAAATGTTTTCCACCATCTGGCAATTTTCAAATGCTCCCTCACACGAGGGTAGACGATCCAACACATATGCATTCATACAAAATTAATTTAAACGAATAATTCGGTGGTAGATTTTAATTCTCGTTTTTCAACTCGCAGCCTGTGTTGTAGCGAGGTACGGGTTGGAATGGAAGCCCTGTAAAGAAACGAAAAAAAGAGGAAAACTTAGATAAGTCATAAATGGATGTTTAAACATAGAAATCGCCTAGGATGTTGGAAACTTGTAAAATATTTGTGAAATAGATAGCCATTACGAAACGTTAAAACAATATGTTTTGTTCCTCTTAGGCACCTTAAAACTTTTCTAGCTCTTGTCACGACGTTTATTTATGTAGTTCAAGATTGTTCCCTCTTCCTATAAATTCATTTCTTAATCCCACTGTCTGATGTGTTGCCCTTGAAAAATGAAAAAGTGTGACACATAACAACATACTCGTGATTTGTAGCGGACTTAGTATCTCATTCTCGCGTACCAATTGAATACAGATGGCGAAAGGCAGTTCGGATAAACGCTAAACTGTCTCCACTGGATTTTTTTTTCTTTAAGTGACGAAGTGACAAATTTCAACCATGTGTGCATTTTACACTCGTGCTACCGCAAAACAAAAAAAAACTTATTGAAAAAAAATCATAAGAAGCCTTCTCTTTTTACCGGGAGGGTAGCACGTGTTGGCAATGAAGCAAACTAAGAAGATAAAAATAACTAAACTAATGCAGCGTAAGTTATAACTATGCGTTGATAAAAGAAACCAGGATAGCATCTACGCATACGTAGTTTTTCCCACCAGTTAATGCATCTGCCTTTCTCTACTCTAGACCATCTCCTACAAACTAGCTGCTAGACGTCTCCTGGAGCAACGAACTCTCTAGCACCTGCCCGGCTTCCACACCGGGAGTTAGTTTACATTTCGTGCGTAAACATTTCAAGTTCGTGCTCTTCTACCGGTAGGTACATTTATTGAAATGTTTGCCTCCCGCTATCGCTCCAGGACTTTCTTATCAGTTCTCAAACTCGATCCATGGCATATGCTTCAATATTTGAATACCGATAGTGTTTCCAGACTACAGCTTTCTTTTGCGATACGCAACAGAGGGTGGGTGAATCGATTCAGTTTAAATTTTTCCATGAAACACGGTAGGGTGCTATGTATTTAGCGATTATAAAGTTTGTTATGAAACCATAGCGTTACGGTAGACATACGAAAACCATTCCTTTCGATAATGAAACAAAACGGGAATCGATAAATAACGAAAAAAAAATGCGATAACTAGGGTGGAAAACACAACGGACCACAGGGCTTCCGGGAGACGAACCGAGTGTGGTTAGGTTGTCGATAACGAATTATTTCGCTCTACGGACACGAGCCGGAGAGTAGACGCAAATGTTGATACAATGATAGGACAGCGACGTAGACCGGAAAAGTCACATCCTCAAATAACACATCTCGACCACGACACCAAAGCCCTTCGAAGACGACGCGGGGACCAAAGGGGCAAAGGGGGTGCGGCGGGGGCAATTCTGGTTTTGATTTCTTGCTCTCAACAGTGCGTGTACGTGCCGAGCAGGAACTTTCGCAAAAACGTGCAACCACAATCTAGGAAAAGTTCGGAAGCGACATTAGAAGTCTTCCTGCACTCTGTTTCCCGGCCCATTCCTTTTCGGCAAAAACCTGCAGCACTCTATCAACCCTCACACATCTCCACTCGAAACACATTGCTTCATCATGGGCCGTGTGCCGGTTCATATTATCAAACAACACCATCTTGCGGAGTACGGTTTGCCGTTATCAAAGGGAACGAGAAAAGAAGCCGTGCGTCTTCACCGGGCGTCCACAAGCTGCCTGGAATGTGCGTTGGAAAGTGGGTACACGGGGCACGGAGGATGTGCGGAATGTTGACATCTTTTGCCCGTTGCATGGTTTCCGAACGTGTAATTATGTTCCCCAAGTCGACACCACGGAAGTCTTTGAACATCTTTCCACATCCGCGTGTCTTTGCGGTGCCGAGTAGAACATCGTGTTTTCGTGTACTTTCCGGCGCTCGAAAGCAAGCACAAACAGAGCGCAACGCTTCGATTGGCCTCGAATCGCAGCAAAACTGTCGCGCAATCAAACCTCTGCACCCTGCCAACCTCTCGAGTGAGGGTTGTCAGCACACAGCAGAAGGTTGTCGCTCGGCGGAAGACACAATTTTCCAAGAAATGATTAAATTATTTCATCATCCGAAGGCAAGTGCACTTTCCGGTGCGTTATCGTTATAAGACGATCTATCTAGGACTTCCATTTTATTCCTGAAAGCAATTAGACAATCATTACCTAGCACGTAGGAGCAGAAGAGGCGTTGCTCTTGATATGCCGCTGCAATCCCTAGCCAACAGATAAAGCTGGAGAAAGCTATCTGGATCTGATGTATGTGCTTGCTCCGTGTGCCATCAATTGCAACCCGCCATGGTAGAGATGATGGCTCTGTGTAATCCGTTAAGCAAAAGGAAACTACAAAATCGAATCACATCTTACTGGACCATCGTTTCTTCCTACTTCATGTGTATCAAAATCCACACATCGCACAAGGACACACGACTTACCTCGGGGGATAACTGTCACACTGGTAGCAATTATTCCCTTAGTGAGTGTGATACGTGTCAAGATAAAATGCTGAGATGTCGCAAGATTAAGAGCAATCACAATCCTAAAGCAAACTGTTTCGCTACGTTGTGCTTAAATTTTAAATGCCTATTCGAACAACGAGACTCGTAGGTCATCAAAAGTCGGTTTTTTAAAATCAAAGTTCAATAAACTTTAATTGAAGAAAATGAATAACAGTAGTAAAATAACACTCACGAAAAGATAACATCATTGTCAGTCAATATGTTTTTTAAAAGGGTACCCAAAGCAAACTCTTACAACTTACCCTAACATGGTGTAATAAGTTACATTTGTAATGGCATAAACTGTCATTGCAAAGCAAAAACACGCAAAATTGCTCATTCGTTACTCTTATTTTAATTCGACTTATATTTGTAACACATTGGTTTCGTATCAACTGTTGTTCTGCATCGCGACTCAATCATAACGATCGATCGATAACAGCAACGTTGTAGCATAAAATCGACTCTCATCTCCAAATCAATTCGCTACTGCACATTGCTAACCGCACCAGGCATCCAATCTTTGCACAAAACTTCCCCGGGGTTTCCCTAAATTGATAAGCAAAGAGCACTGTTCCCGTCGTATCGAGCGTTTGGTCATTTTTTCGCCATCTCCAGCAGCAATCTCCGGGCGAAAACGTGTCGAAGAGTTTTCCACCAGCGCCAACCTATGAGGAACCCTCGGGCGAGCGCTTCTACGTCCTTTTACTTGCACTCATCAGCGCGATCGACGCGAACAGAGGCACACGCTTTGCCGATAAATATACAGGGCGAGATTAAACAGCGAACGTGACCAACACCGGTACCGGGGTGCTTAAACAATAATTTTCCTCACTGTTTATGAAAGCATTACTCCCTCCGATGCGGCAAATCTCGCTCCCTTCATCGTTCCATGCACCCCCCAGGCTAGGATGCTCGCTGCTCGCACGAACGTAGAACCCTGTTGGAAGTGGCCGATCCGGGAGTGAGCGAACCGGCAGATACATTCCAGATAAGGCCCCGGCTCGTTGGCGTTCAATCAAAGCTACTGCCGGAAGGCTGACTTGAGTCCGCATCAAATCACCGGCCCTTGCCGCATGTTCTGGCTACTGTTGCGGCTAACTCCCATCCCTTCCCACCGGACCCACACCACAACCACAGATCGACCCCTTGGGGCTCCGGCAGTCACGACCGGACATTAAATCGGATGCACTCGAATTTGGATCCCACTCGAGTCGTTAGGCCGAGTCCTCCAGGACGGTGCAGCAGCAGCAGCACAAGAGCAGCGGTCAGGGAAAGCGAGATGCTGCACTCCTGAACCTGGGGTTAAGAAGTTTGGCCTCCCGAGGCATAACAGAAGCGCCTGTTCTTTCTCACCCACATGCCTGCTGACGAAATACGATGTACGTGTGGCAGCATGTTTGCTTAATGACTGGATTGGGATGAAATTTCACTCGAAAAAAGGCCACTTCAGAGCTCCCGGTGAGGCAAATGCCGCCGAATAAATAAGTATCGCTCTCCCACTACATGGAAGCGAACGGCAGACCAGACCTGAGGTCGGGAAGGCCAGAATGCGGCTTTTGAAGGGCCCAAGAGGTTCCTTGGAAGCAGACGGTCTGCGTTTTGGATAGAAGTAAAAATAGAGAAACTCCTTAAAACATAAACCAGATAATTGGATTAGCTTCAGGAAGAAGCTACAACCAAATGAGAGTGCCCTATCCTTCAAAACAAAACAGTTTTGATTCACGGCTAAAAAGGTTGAGTTCGTAGGGCAATGAAGCAGCGCTTGCATGCGTGAGTCTGGTGTTGAGCAATGTAATGGATTAATTATTAAAATATTGTTCCTAATCCAGCGGGAAACTGGATCACTAGGCGGCGCATAAGATGCCCGAAATACCCAAGACGCATGATTTGTGACTCTGTGATCCAGTTGTTGAATTTTTAATGGAGGAAGATTCTGCCCAGTAGAGTACCCGGTGTCTTCTCATGCTACCTGAAGCTTACATATTTTACGCCGTGGCGTTGCGTGCGTCGCAATAAACAACTACTTCTAGAGCAAACGCTGGCGTTAAGCTACCTAACATTTGATAAAAATACCGTCTTACGAATACATAACATTTGATAAACATCCCGCCTTAAGACTATAGGTTATTTACTTTTTGTGCGCCCATCCCCAAAATAGCAATCCTTTATCCTGTATGATACTGCCGGGGATGAAGGCTGCGTCAACATGGTGGTCCGGGTACACAGAAGCATCGTCGGCTAGCTACGCTAATTCGTACGAGTGAAAGCAACGGTTGGATTTATTTGCCATTATCGCACTGGGTAAATTTACATTAACCTTCACCAAACTTTGTGGACGAACCTCTGCACCTCTGTTTATCTTTATTCGCCCTTGCATCCCGACTGCTCTTCTTCGTTTCCGTCAATACGGCAACACTCGTACGACCTGCAACTCTTCGGTGCGCAGTTTCATTGGAAAACTCTCTGGCACGGACAGTGGGAGCTGATGTTTACCAACTCGTTACGAAGCATTGACGAACTGGCAGGCAGGATCGTCAAAACTGACATCATGCGCTTGTCTTTGTTCATGGCTCAAGGGGTTTGCCGCTGTCGTTACCGCTTGTCAATCAGGATATGTAGGGATTACTGAATATGAAGACGTAATCGGAGGGCTATTGCGTGTTGCTCTACGGCTTCCTTGCGAGGATCGGTTACACGTGCTACCAAACTACCAGTCGGGACGAGCACCTAGATATACGAAAGAAAAACCATTGGACGATGGCGAACCTTTCCCAGTTGTAGCCATGCGCTTAGGAAAAACGATTTGGGAAACCAAAAATTATAAAAATATCATCATTTAAAATAGTGACCTTCTGAAGGAGTTGTGGTCATTATTGAGGTCCACAGCTTTCGAAATAAAGAAGTTGGAGAAGACGCACTTTAAACTGCTGTCACGCACAACAGGAAACCCAAAAATGCTTCAACATGCTAATTGGTAGATTAATGCCATTGAGAATGGTGAATTTGATCACTTCAAACGCTTTCCTCTGCGCCACTTTAAGAAAAGCCATAACAAAGATTGTGCACTTCAGACGCTTGGGTACTGTTACAAGATGATTTTTTAAGGTTTGTTTCCTAAGAGAACCGTATTTCATGATGTTATTCTTTCAGGGGAAATGCATTCTTCTCTGTACTCTATCGAAAATATCTAGTGAGCAACAGACCCTTCGCCCTCGTCAACGATAACAAGGGCAGGCACGGGACGCGCTCTACGCTTTTTAAACTTAATCCGGATGTATGAGATTATTTTCTTACGCCTCAGCGTTACGTGCTGTTGCATGGAAAGGAAAAGATTAACAAAGAATGCAACGAGAGGATCTCAGTCTCCTCAAGAAGATGCATAAGACCGACGAAAAATGGCTCAACGTAGAGGTAGGACTGGAAAGTAGCAGCAATGCAGTTGTAACCACATAATTCAAAGGAATCACGGGAACAAGCAGAAGAAGCTACCAATGAAGTGCCCTAAGTTACCGAAGTTAAAGAAGCAACTAATTTCTTATTGCACAAGTAAGTTGACTTGAAACATTTGTAGATATTTCTATTTGAGGAATGTAGATTGTACTCTGAGGTCGTTGCAATAAAACCATTCCTAGTTAAACGTGCAACCAGCGTGCACCCGTTCTGGATGTAGAATATCTTCCCTGTTTTTTTCCTATGCTTTAACAGACTTCAAACAGTTTCTGCAGAAGCAAGGGAAAACAAACAATCAACGTACAAAGGTAGACGGGAAAAGCAAAGTATTTTCCTGGGCGAAGAAAAAAAAGAACACAACGTTTAGCTGCAACTACTTGCTGCGGATTTTTATGATTTCCCCGACCGGCTACTGGAATCAGCTTCAAAAGTCTTTGTTTGACTTCTAGATCGCGGAACTATTTGCTTCCGCAGTTCAGGATTGTTAAACAATTGCGAACAAACCCCAAACTACCGTCGTTGTATCCGGTCCCGAAGGTGGTATTTAATTTTGAGTTTCAGCAAAACTAAGTTAAGAACAGCATAGCGCATCTGGTATTGCATCAAGCAGTTGATTGGCCTGCTCAAAAAGGTAAACATCAAGATGAAATGCACACTTTTTCTCATTCGGTGTTCATCCTGCAGATTTTTTTTCTCTTCTTAAACCAGAGTAAGCTTCTTTAACGAATGGCCATAGAAAAACATCCGCCCTTGTCACTCATTGTGGATCAAGCAAGCAAGCAGTGAAAAAAAACCCTATCTTCCGAACCAATACGATTTTGGACAACATGGCAGACAACGGTAAATTTTCCGACCGCCCTCGCGGCGAAAAGACAACAAACGGCCGGACACCCAAAAATGTAGTTTCCTTCAGTCGAAAAAGACCTCAGGCGTCCGTGCCAGACCAGGCCGAAGCTAACCATCAACCCCCGATACCGATCCGGCACGGCTTCCGTTTGGATAAATCTTTCTGCCGTATTATCGTACCAAACGCTCGAGGTCTATTTCCGGATCGGATTTTCCCGTGCGCCGTTCTTCGTGGGCTTTAGCGTTGAGCAGGCTTTTCTTTTCCACTCCTCAAACTCTGCAGTGCTGACTGTGGTGCACGGTTTTGCGACAACAACAATTTGAATTATTAATGTAAACGAATTTGTTTTGAATTAATTTACGAGATTAAACATTAGAGCCGAAGAATATTCATTCGCCGTTCGGGTCGGGACCCGTGAGACAATCCGTCGCCACGAGGCAGTTTCCGTCTGCGCCTGATCCGTTTATTGAAACACCGAAAGGAAGGAAGCGCATGACAAAGGGACAAAAGGACTGCGGTATGGCGAAGGGAAATCCGACCGAAAAGGTAGGGACAATGTGCAAAGCGTACGGCTTCAGAAAAGTGCGTTGGACGAACGACCAAAGAATAGCATAATGTACACACGGCGCAATGAAATGAAACGGAGGGGGGGAGGGTTATCAAAATGCATAAAGCGCAGCCCTTTGAAAGTGCCGCGAAAATATGATAAACGAATGGAACGCGCTGTCATTCTCGAACTTGCCGACGTTATTTGATCGGTGACCAATGAGTTTTTAAGGCAAGGCAAAAAATTATGTCAATCATGTCGAAGGTAAGCCCTTTCTGCGCCAAAGTTTTGTTTTTTCCCATGGTAGCAACATGCGTTATTAACATGGAACTAGATTTCCTTAAAATTTGTGTTTCAATGTTTTTTAATCTTGTTCTTCTAAATGAAATCGAACAAAATGTAATAGCTTACGAGATTCAGCTAAGTTATCAATCTAACGAAAATAATATAGTCACCATTCATGCATGACTATCCCATGCATCCTGCCCTCGGTGACTCACGAGTACGCATTTCCCACTGACCTGTCGGAGGATTACCGCATGGACTATGCGCCTCTTGGTCCTATGACCGTTGAATCCATCCATGTCTGAAATATGATGCAGATGGTTTGGAATCCCCAGAACTAATCCCTCGAACCGCCAAAGGGCCCAACCCACCGTGGCTGATACAGAGGTGAACCCTTTCAATTCTTGTTTTACCAACCGGAGGAAGCCCTCTTCAATTCGGTCGGTGGCGTTTGGCGTAGGACTTCGACGACCACCCTTATGCCTTTTTAGTACTGGTGGTGGCAGTGGCGGTGGTAACTCGATTAAAATTTTTACCCACCGTTAACGGAGAGGGGTTCGGTCCCGCTACTGGTGCTGAAAAATTGGTTTTTCCTCTCATTAATGTATTCACTTCAGACTTCGTGCTGCGTTCACGTGTAGTCTTTCCAAGCTCATCATGCTGTCTTGCTTTAAGCTACGAATCGTCATCATCGTTGAAGGACGCACGTATGTCATGCAGCACACATAGCATTATCCTTCCGTCCACTAACAACCCTTTTCAGTCGATGAAGTTTGATCCCTGTTTTCACGGCTGTTTTCTGACGAAGCCACGCGCAAGGGGATTCATTTAACGCTAAGGTCCTCACGTTCGGCAAGAGAGAGATTTGGAAAATTCTTCCCCGACGTTTGACTAATGGAAGGGTTGGTCACGCCAGCAACCCATCTCAAACGGGGTTGAGGGGTCTTTTTTTTTGCCGAATAGTTGCATTAGGAATGCTACAAATGAAATGCGCGTTAATGTGAAAATCATGTTTAATGAGTGACATTTCAAAATATTTTCTCCAGCCGTGGAGGAACACCCTTCGGCAGTGGGGGAACAAAACTGGTGGAAATAATTAGGAAATCATTCTAACCGGCCAAAAACAGGGAAATGAATGTTCCATTGCGCCGTGCAAGTCATTCAGAACCTGACGACGGAATGATGAAGGTATGCTTCGCAGCAATTAACGAAGCCTTTATGTCCTGTTGAAAGGCATCTTGAAAGAATTCCATGGTATTATCGCACATTATAGTTGAATATTAAAAACAAATTGACCAAAAACATTCATTTGACGATGTCTTCAACGGAGGGATCTTTCGATTTTATTGTCATCCCCTAGGAATTGTGGCAATCCAAGCTTCTCCTTTTCATTTACGCAATTTCATTAATTTAAAAATAAAACATTACATGTACACAAACAACTTAACGATGTAAAAATAAACTTCCCTCAAATTCAGTACTCTATATTATTCTATAACTCTGTCTCTTCTCTCTCCCTTGGTGATCACACTTGGTGAGTAAAGCAGCATCTGACCAGCAGGAACGGGGTTTCCGCTGGCGCTTTACGAAACTGCTGCGGTATTTCTGCAGAAAGTGGAATATCTGTGCCTCCACCCGACTTTGCATCTCAAGCAGAGCAGCATCACAGCCAGCCTCAACACACTAATCGGTATGCAGTTGATGCAACACTCTATCGTTTGTGCCTCGCACATAGCAGCATCGTTCTGCAACTAACCCAACTAAATGCGCAGGATGGTTTCCTCCTCGTTATAGGCCGTTTTGTCGGTTTTTGTCGAGCAAACGCTAGAACCGGCGGCATATTTTCCAAAGACCTCTTTAGCCTATCTACGTTTGCTCTTCCAACTGCTGGTGCTACTATTTGTGTGATTTATGCAGCAAACGTTATTATTTATTTCGGTTTTATCTTTATTGCAGAAAACACAGCTCGTAAAACAAACTCGACCACGGTTAGCAAAACCCCAGCCACATTCAAATCCAACCGGCGGCTCGTTTCGCCAGTAGGTTGTGGCTTATTTATAAATTGCCTTCGTTGGTTATGTTGAAATTGGCCACTTTCCTGTGAGCTTCCGCCTTGGCTTCGTCCCTGACCGGAGAAGCATTTAACTTCTTCCCGCAGGGGGTTCGGAATTGTCGGTTCCCCCGAAAATAACGGTGACTATCTCAGGACCCGGTAGTTAATTCATTTGATGGCGATAATGGCATGCAACCATTTCCATCGCTGCTTACCGAGCCGGTCACCGACTTTCACCACCCAAACTTTGTGGTCCCCAAATCGACACCCCAGACCAGCCTGTCGGCGGTTACGTCGATCAACCAAAGGTCGCCATAAAAACGCAGGAAAACTGGGGAAAATCCTTCAAAACAATCCCTTGCTTAAATATGACCTGCCAATTCCGATTTCGAACTAGAATTCTAGAACTTCTAGAAAAACTATAAAGGGAGCAAAGCATGAATGTAAATTTAAGCACACCACCCATTTCGCACTACTCCTCAGTAGGGCACATAATGTTGGTAAGACACTTTCGTTTATTCCACGTTCTTAGAAGTTGGGCCATCAATTATCGTCGGATGAACGGTGGGTTTAGGTTTGTGTTTCATCTGTCCTTTATCTGCTTGACGATCAGTCACTTCCTCTCGCGTGTAAAACGACACCGAGAAAGAAAAAAGCGTTGGCTCTTTAAAATGCAGCGCACCGTGGCGTGTTGTTCTTCTGGTTAAGGTCGTTGTGCGTCCGATGGGCGCGTTCTTTGCGGTCGTAAAATTCGCTTCCCATCCCCATCGGTGACCGTTGCCACTCCCATCATCGTCGTGCCAATTTATCGAAACGTCCGTCCAATCGAGCCACTTGCCAACGGAAAAGTCAACGAGGGTCATCACTGTTGAAACCAAACGAAAATGTCTCTGGTAGTCCTGTTTTTATGAGATAGACAATGCAAAGTATAGATCTCGTTGCTTTTATGTTCGTTTCTTGACGGCTCTATTTTTAGTATTGTTTTGTTTCGCGAAACGTTGATTGTCCATGTGACGAACTCTCCTCAGCATTCCACGTCCCAACACGATCTTAAAGATTGATGATGTCGCGCGAATTTAACAATTCTTATCCGTAAAACGGATAAACAGTCGGATAAGCCGTAAAAATACCTTCATCCTAATCCAACACGAGTGCCATTTTTAACTTGAAAGCCAAACCTGCTTTTGATGAAACCGGCTGAACCTGCTTTTACGTATCTGAAGTCATCGAAATAGAACGATTCGAACTCCCGACCCGCAAATGTGATTATCAAAGTCGATGAACCTGTCGAAAAACTGAAACCAATCATGATTCGTTCAACCTTCTTCCTCGAAGAATTCACGACGCAAAAGTTGTAAAATGTTCGTTCTTCGCTCCTGCGAAAGCTTTGCGGGCGTTTGATAGCACAGACGTGCATAATCATCATCATCCGTTCTTATGGCAAACAGTTAGCGTTTCTCAGTGATGATCGGCAAACATCGCGAGATCCACAGATGAATAGGTTTGAAGAGAACCGCAACGAAAACACGATTGGCATCTAGACACTAGAGTATTAACCACTTGAACAATACAGCCAAATAGTGTTTTTTGATCTCGAACATACATTCATAAAGTGCTATTACAATGGACGTGCCATTTTTTGAACGAACATGACATAATTCCTATTTCAGTAAATTGCCAATTGAAGCATCATAACCTTGCTTTCATTTAATAGTATCAATACCTGAAAGACGCTCTTCAAATGGATTATACTTTAATTTATCTAGCTTATCAAATCAAATTAAAAAGCGCAGGGTTAATTTAAGAAGAAAATCAATTGCATAATCTAATCTCATTACAACAACTTCAAAATATACGTCAAGCTCCATATCCTACATTTTCTTTTAAATTTTACAAACATACTGTGGTCAAATTGAACTACGGGCTTTGTAATTTGTTATTATACATACAAATTGAAATACAATGTTAAATTGACGTGTATTTCTCTCGATTCGCCGCCTTGTTGCACCATTCCAACCTCTCCACAATAAGAATGTTTCCTCCCTCCGTTACTCCCGCTTTGAGCTTACACAAATGTCCTTTTCACAGGAATAGTAGACTTTTCACGAGTGCGCAACTTCGCTTTTGTCAACAACTCAGTGTGGCAAGGACCTTCAAAACGAATAATGAACCTTTCCTTGAACAATTTTACACATGGCACAAAACTCACACACTCCATCACAATAACCCAATTTTGTGTTCAATAACGAGCAAAGAGCCATCTTTTGTGACTGTTAAACCTACACCGCGTGTGCGCGCGGATTGGTGAAAAATCATGGAGGAGCACAAGAAGCTCGCGAAATCCTTATAAAAAATCACACAATAAAGTCTAGCCTTACAGACCGCATACAACATAATAAGAAAAGCAAACCCCGTTAAAGAGAACTGAGGAGTGAAAAAATTTAACTTACTCTGTCTAGAAGACTCTTTGCGCAAGAACTCCTCCCGCACAATCGCAGTTCCCAAGCTTCCTTTTTGCCAAAGATCTGATCCATAATTAATTCACCTTTCAGAATGCGCCAAGTAAGAATTTGAAAAGGCTAGGACTCGATTCCTTGAAGCCGTTTACATGAGAGGCGATGAAAGAAATGCTTTGGGTATGGGGTTTGTGGCCCTACAAACTATTCATAAACTCCCAAACACTCTACCACGGGGCCAAAAAACCAGCCCGGGGCCATTTCTAGATCCCGAAGAACACCGACAAAATGCGTCATTTCTGCTTCAAAAGTAAATCGGATGCATTCTTTCCGAAACAGAAGCTTTCCTTCCAGACCAGCACAAATGAATAAATAACATCAGATATACAATTTCAACCACAGCGAAACAAGCAGGAACGCGACGCAAATTAAAATGCCCTTCAGCAGAAGCACGAACTTGTTATTTGTTCCCGCTTCACCTGCGCGAACAAGGTTGAAAACATCCCACCTCGCTTTTCCAGTCGATACAAACGAACAGATGGATTCTTTCGAAAACTTTGTGAGACTTTGGTTCGCCCACACAGACACACAGCGGCGCAAACTGGAGGATGGAAAATAGTTCAAAGCACACAGTTTGGGACATTGCCTGTCTCTAGACAGAACCGAGCTCACCTTCTGTTTGCTACCCGTTGGTTCGACATACACATTTTTGTTCCCGCTTCCAAAAAATCTCTGTTCGAAGGTGCTCTCAACAGATTCCAGATTTTCAGAACTGTACAACCCATTCCCCTCGCTGAGAGCAAGCTAAAATTACTTCCGGTAGCCAGAGGGCGTGTAATGGTGGGAGTAATTCATGTTGGAGAAAGTAAAACGAAAAATCTAGCATCCTCTTTCCTCCTCCCACCAACCACTGCAGCTAACACGGTTTCCGTTAGCATGCATCCGCAGCCAGTAATCAGTTTTATGATGATTATGCTGTAACGGCAGTCTTTGCCACACAGCTACACCATATTCGTAAAGCTCATGTTTTGCCCACCACTTCCAATCGGCAACAGCAAGGGGGGAAACAAAGGCTGTCGTTGTATTACGAGCAAATTGTTCCGAAAGGGCCTCGGGGGGAAAAGTACGGAAACCCTCCCGACAAGAGGAGAGGAACTTACTTCCCCAAAAGTGACACGAAATAGCAAAACTAGTGCCTTGTTTGCTTGGCAGTCATCTTAAAGAAAAGTTCGTCTGCAGGATTTTTCGCACAATCGATTGGAATGGATTTCCTGCGATAAACAGAGTGCACCGCGATGGATGAGTGCCAGAATGTCTCCACTCCAATGTGCTTGCCATCCTCATTATAATCATCGCCGTCGACGACGACGCCGTTCTCATCTCCAAGAAACGGCAGTCCGTCGCCGGCGGGGCGTCTTCGAGAAACGAATTTTAATTTCCTCTTTCACCGCAGCACATAGCCTCGTTTCACCCTCAATTTACCCCTCACCCAAACGCGCACGATTGTCACTTTCTTCCTGTATGTCGCAGGGCAATGGTACGTCGATAAGGGCGGAAGAGGATACGCTCGGAAACCGCACCAACCTGGCGGCATTTTCACTCCCACATCCGAGCTACAGGGGAAATGCAACCGAACGAATCTGTCGCGCCGAACCACCGGAAGTCCGGAAACGCTTTTGGCCTTTGTCTCGGCATTCCCGCTCAACTTTTCCCGGGGAAAGGCCAACAAGGGGGAAGTAAAACACGGTTAGCGAAGGAAGATTGGCGTATCTTCTTTTGGCGAGATCGCACCAATCTCTTCCCTTTCTGCGCCACTCGTTGCCACTGTTTGCTTTTCCCTTTCTATGGGGTCCTACCTTCTCGACGAAAAATGAAACCGCAGCACACACCTCCTATCGGATCCATCCAAAGGTTGCCTTCGCTGCGATAACGCAGCCAAACGGCGACAATAAAACGACATGCTGTTGATGATGATTGTGGTGTAGGCAGGGATTTTTTTATTTCTTTTCTTCACTTCCGTTTTCTCCGCAGGCCCAGCTCAGGAATGCATTTCCATTTGTAAAAATTGAAATTATACCAGCGTGACGTGTTTTGTTAAATTTTTTTACGGCCGTGGCCCGTCGTCGGTGGGTACGTTTAGAGTAAAAATATGTTTGCTTCCGGTGAAGAGGCGAAGGCGAAAGGAACCATTACACTTAGGGCAACATCGTTTGCGAGGGCGGATTTTCAATAATAGATGGTAGGCAGCATCAAATGTTATTGGGTGAGATTACACTAACAGCAGCCAAGAGGCATGCTCGAAATCGAAATGAGACCCAAAGAAGATTGGCTTAATTTGAATGAGCAAACACAATCTCCAAAGTGCTGATTAACAATAAAGATATCCTAATCGGTATTAGACTTCAGCGAATTGGAAAAATGCTACGGTATCCGCGTGTAATTGATTCTT
Organism: Anopheles atroparvus; assembly: GCA_914969975.1. NCBI lineage: Eukaryota > Metazoa > Arthropoda > Insecta > Diptera > Culicidae > Anopheles > Anopheles atroparvus. The sequence continues at coordinate 44,162,598 of CAJZCY010000001.1, read as the reverse complement.
TGCCGGAACATGCACTGTTAGAAATTAAACATACATAGAATACTTATTGAAAAATTTTGCGCTCCGAAAGAAATTCGTAAGAATTTTCTAACAGTTTCTTTGCATCTTTTCCAAGTATCTATTGCAGAATCCGTTTCATTATTTAATAGTATGCAATTTTGTTCAACAAACCAAACGATCATAATGAAATGTTCAGTCGTCTGAAATAATTTTGCACCAGCCCAGACAAGAGGAAAAACACTGAAAAACGCCGAACTTCATGTGTATGCCCAACTTTCCACCGTTTGTGAAAGCCCCACCGCATTTTCAGCCCAAACGTCCGAGAGCACAACCAATGTCGCGGTTTTAATTATCCTAATGGATCGTTCGCCCAGAATTTCGTGTGCCATCTCGAAGCGATGCCATTGAGATCATAATTTGCCATGGCTAGAAGCCCGCTTCGAAACGATGCGCTTATGTGTTACATCATCACTCTCTTCCTCTCTCTCTCAATCGTCATTTTAGCCTTCAACTGTTTTCCCATTATTGAACCGCAAACCTATAAGTTTCAACCGGTGGCAGTCCACGAAGTTTCTTGCCCAAGCACCAATGGACGATGGAAAACAAGCAAACAAGCGAACCACAGCAAACACCGCTGCTGCAATGTTCGCACTGGACAGTGCCTACGACGATTGCACCAACTGACCGTCCAGTTTGACCGGTTTCGAATCCGATCGCCATGGCACGATAAGACAGATGCAAAAACCTGAACGAAACCCAATTCCATGCTCAAGCTCCCGTCCGTTCCGATTGGTCTCAGCGCCTAGCTTCGCTTTCACCCCCCGCACAAACACAATCAGAATTGGAAAACAGATTTATTTTTAATCCGTGACTCGTAAGCTGTGGTCTGGTGGGGAGAGAAATAACCGCTTCTTCCGATGTTTCGTTCTTTTTTCTCACCTCTTCTCTTTTCTCCTACCCGAATAAGGTCCCGAGGGTCAAATGTCGATTTACCCTTCACCCATCATGGCCATTACGCCGTAGCCTTCCCTTTGCTGATGATCCGCAAAGTCCTGTTCCTTTCTTTCGAGCGAGATTTATAATCTATCATTTGCCGTTCATGTTGGAAGACGAAAAATGTAGGAGTTTCGAGCTGTTCTGGAAAGCTCGCACTCATTTGCCCTGTTGATCTCGTTTAGCTCGTAAATCAGATTGCAATCACATATCATTCAACGTATGCCTGTTTCTAGGAGTTTTGAAGCTAATGGTTGAAGAAAACAGTACAAAAACATGGGTTTCGTGTATACCGAAATCAAGGCAGAAAGAAATACATATCATGAAAATAGAAAAATTAATTCTTTTGCAACAGGCTGTACTAACAACTGTGTTTAGCATCAAACAAGAGCAACCCGTCCTCCACAGAATGCAATCGAATAAACCGAGGCAACTTGTTTCACTAAACCAACAAACGAAAGGAACTATCGTAGGTAATCCGCTTCAGCATGATCCCGTTGGATCGGCAATAAGAGCTCTACAACGAAAGGTCAAAAAGAGCAACGAAATCCTTAAGCCAATTTCGGGCCGACTGAATGCTGTTGGGGGAATCAGGAAAAAAAGGAACAGCTGGGCACAACACATTGCATGATGGTAGCCAATTTTGAAAAGCTATTTAGGATATGCCAGCCTATGTCTAATGTCTTTTACAAACGACAAATGGTTCAACGGATTACCATTGTGTCACAATTCAACAAAAAGAACAGCAGGGATACAAAGATCGTTTCCAATTAAGCCATAATGTGCTTTTGCCCACTAACAGGGAACCAGGACATTGCAACGATGCACCAGAAAGGATTTCGATGGCTAAGTATACGAGTACGTCAAAAAGATGACGATCCGCTAGAGCGAAACGAAAAGTTTATAGCAAAACGAGTAATTTTCTTTCAAGTAAAATGTTTTTGAATAGTTTCAATTTATCTCAGCGCCTTTAATGACTCGGAACCAGCCTTTCAGATATCTAATCTTTCTGTTTAACAATGCCAAAGTACTCGGTTAAGCTAGGATTAGCTAACAAAGGACCAAAGTTTCTTTCGACAGGCCCATGCCAACGAGAATGGTGTGTGCTTGGGGTTAGTTGGATTAAAGTTATTTAATTTTGGGCCGGTGCATGTACACGGAAGCTGTCATAGATTATCGTCGTTTATCAGGCTCTGTGACCAAGCCTGGCAACCAAACATCGGACGCTAGAAACGATAAGAGAACACTATACAAATTACAATTTAAATCATCCATATTTTAATACTCCTTCGCCTTCGATCAATCCCAAATGGAAAAAGAAAAGAAGCTAGTTAAAGAGCAGCTAAATGGAAAGACGAAACAAAGGACATCACAGTAGACATCTCAACCGGTTTGAAGGATCAATGACATTCATCTTTACGTCTATTGTACTTGCTGACTGATGCTATGATGCTGAGAAGAAAACAGCACCTCAGTCTGATGTAACTAATGACTGACCACTCAAGGATCCGCAAGTAGACCGTGGTTCCTCAATCGATGTCAGTAGTTGGCAAGCAGATGATGATGATGATGCTGGTACGAAGCGGACGACTGCTGCCAACTCTCACGTGCTCGGATGCCTCGTCCGAAACACCCTGGCGGAGGCCTTTGCTAATTTATAAGCACAAATTGATCCGCATCAAATCCAATTTAATCCGGAACCATTTGTTACAATTGCCTACGAGACGGATGCCCCCGGGAGGAACGGAGAAGGACGTAGGGGTACTTCAAGGGCCAGTATTATACGCAATGTTAGTCTTCACTGTTTTCGAGCCCATGATGAACGGATCCATCTGACCGGTCGGCTGGGCCGGGCTCGGCAGGCCTTGCTTTCGTTCTCGTTCTTCACCACCGGTCTGAATTTCATTCATAATATCGTCGCAGGTTCTTCAACCGGCCAGGCCCCATCGTAGCAGACACTTTGAGGGGCAGCTGGCGGGGCTACAACGCTTGCCAGGAAGCAGCAGAAGTAGTAAACAAATGCGTTCTTGGCCAACATGGCAAGGATGGAACAGGAGAAGAGATGGCGTCGATCCGCGGAGAGGTTGATTGCAAAACGTTCGCCTTGTCGTTCGTCCATAGGAGGGCGGTCCGTCACGTACTTCGAGGATAAGAATTGATTGAATTAATTTTAATCTAATTCAATATGCAAAACATCTCGACCCCGACGCCTATAAACATGCAAAATTTAGTCTTTTCTCTCATTGCTGGTGGAAGTGGTTGGAAGATAGAGCAGTGTGTGTTGAATTTATTAGCGCGGAAAGGGTCTGCAGTGCAACACGAAACACCGCTGCGAGTGCTGGTAACGGTAAGGATTCACCGAAGTCTGCCCTTCGTACGAAAAGCCAACAACCGAAAATGTGACCATCCAACTGCGGTGACTGAGCACTTAAGAAGCTTCCTGCCTTCATTTGTGAAAGAGAGAGGGAGATGAATGTCAGCTTAACGAGTAAACAACCGCAACCAAGCCGAGTTGCTAAGACAGCTGCATCGAAGGGTCAGCTCTCACCTCAACATAGTACAACCGGCCCAAGTTGGTTATCGGCACTAACGACGTTAAGCTTGCGATCTCACGAAGTCTCCCTACTAATAGCCCGTTGGGTCGCTCCTAATGAGATTAATGAAGAAGGTTCTCGCAGCCCCATTTTGCGGCAGGAAACTACGGTTCTCAACTCAAGGCATGCCAGCCCTATCACAACTTAACGAATGTACGCTGTCGTCTTAACTCCCTCGATATCCAACGCCCCACAGTCAGTGTAGTGTGAAAACAACATCAACGAGTGGTAGCTTGGTGAGTTCAACAGGAGCATTAGTAAATCCGTCCTCGCTTTCAAACCCTGCAAAGCATGTTCCCTTCCGATCCTTATCTATGCACTTACTCGACTCATTGAAAGTGGTCTACCGACCATGGGTCACAACACCAAATAGATGGTTCGATTATTTGGATAACGATTTGTAAATAAAGATCAAACTTTCGCCCCACACTTTCACCCACGCACGTTTCAGGCCCATTTTGCTGCACTCCATCAAAGTTCGATACGATTTGATTGCGGACAAAACTTTTGCAGGCAACGACACCGGACGAGAAAGTTATTAGGCGAGAAACTTCGACCGTTCAGCAGAAGTGGCTGAGTTGAGTGACTAATTTAGGGTTTCCGTGTGAGCCTCCGATGAGAGGAAATGGTCAATGATTAAGGATGCTTAATCAGAAAGGTTTATGAAACCATGAATTGAATTAACTTAAGACGTTGGCGGTGTTCTATTCAGGGTACACGATTGCGTGGAAACTTCATGGGGTGCATGCCCAGTGTTCCAGTCACCAATCGATACGACATCCTCAGCGAGGAGGAGATCATGGACGAGGCAACTTCACCTGCGCAGCTAAGCCCGGCCAGCGTGCCCGAAAATATTACCGCCAAACGTAACGACAAAGTTACATCCAATACCAATAAACGTATCCCACCGATCGTGGTATCAGGCAGCTCAGTGGGCGCTGTACACAAAAGCATTGTATCAGCGGGTGTGGTACAGTATACCACGAACAATACACGGAAGGGAATAGTGGTAACATTCACCAAAGTGGAAGATTTTAAAACGGTCAGGCGGGCGTTTGAAGACCAAAAGGTGTCGTTCTATACGCACCAGTTGTTTGAAGATAGAACAACAAAAATAGTACTATTCGGCCTCCCAGCAATGGACACGGAAGAAATTTTTTCCGCACTGAAGGAACACAACATCAAACCAACGGCGGTAAAGAACATGTCCATTAAAAATAAAAAATACTCGGACCAGGCCATGTACCTACTACATTTTGCCAAGGGCACAGTCACCTTGAGTGAACTGAAGAATATCAGAGCGGTAAACCACCATAGGGTTTACTTCGAATATTTCAATTCGAAAACGGGACCCATGCAATGCCGTAACTGCCAAAAATATGGCCATGGCAGCGCCAATTGCAACCTTCCTCCGACATGTGTTAAGTGTGCCGGTACGCATACTTCAAGCGCTTGTCCGCTAAGCCTATCAACACTAAACCCCGATGGCAAAATTTCTGCAAATAAGTTGGTGTGCGCCAATTGTAATGGTCATCATACCGCTAACTACCACGGTTGCGCATCACGTCCTCAACCAAAGACAAGAGCACCACCACGTAGAGCTTTTGCGCTACAAAACAACACATTCCCGGAGCTACCACGTACCGCAGGACCAACACATCCCGAGACGCGCCCGAGTCGCCCCCCTGTTAACTACGCCAGTACGTTCAACGCACAGAAGGGTCCAATACCAACAGACGACTTCTTCAACATGGAAGAAATAGGGATTATCATCGAAGATGTATTCTCTCGTATGAGCGCTGTCCGCTCGAAACAAGATCTCATAACAGTTATCATAAAGGTAACAGCAAAATACTGCTTCCAAAGTGTGTAAGTTAAATTCACTAAAGATCTTATCATGGAATGCTAACAGCATTATTGGCAAAAAAGATGAATTCTTCGATTATCTGTGCAAGGAAAAAATCGATATCGCAGCCATCTGCGAAACTTTCTTAAAACCCAACATCCGTTTTTCACACCCGAAATACAGTACGCACAGAATAGATAGGCTAGATAGCGCAAAAGGGGGTGTAGCTCTTCTAATAGCCAAAAATATCCCACACAGTCAGTCCAAATCGTACAATTTGAGGGCTATCGAAGCTGTTGGGGTGACTATCATGACCAACTCAGGCGCAATTGAAGTTTTTTCCGTGTACAACCCTGGCGCAAACAAAAACAACGCTGGTGTTATACAGGACATTCGAACACTCTCAGGTAATCGCCGCAGTAACTACCTTATCTGTGGTGATTATAACGCACGGCATAGGTCTTGGCTTTGTCAAAAAGCGAATAGCATGGGAAAAACCCTCTTCGACGAAGCGCAAAGAGGTTATTTTTCGATCCATCATCCAGCGAGCCCCACGTATATCCCATCCGACGCAAATCGTACCCCCTCAATTTTAGACCTGGTAATCACAAATATGCCCGATAAACTATCCACCTTACATGCTATATCTACCTTTTCCTCGGATCATTTACCGATCATCTTCAAAGTTAACCAATCAAGTGTGCCCCGTCGGATCAGTAATAGTATTCCAAATTATAGTTGTGCCAATTGGGCCTACTTCAGAGAAATAATTAACACCAACACCGACTTAGTGAATCTGGACCTGGGGGAAATACACTCCACCGCTCAAGTCGATGAAATGATCAAAAAATTTACCAACGGAATTATTCACGCACACAACGAATGCGTTCCCCGTTCCATCCCCGACCAATACAACGTCATCTTACCTCCTGATATTACATCCAAAATCAAACAAAGGAATTCGATACGTCGCCGATGGCAAAGAGATAGACGAAATTCTGTGCTTCACGCGGCCTTTAGCAGGCTAAATGCGGAAATTAAAACGGGGATAAAGCAGCTTCGAAATTCCGCTTGGGCAAATAACCTTAGAAAAATGAATCGCTCTCCTGATAATAAGCAGATGTGGAAGTTTATAAAAATTATCAAAGGGGGAAATAGTAACATCCCACCCTTCAAAGTAGATGGCAAAACGCTGCTCACTAATAGCGACAAATGTGAGGCCCTAAAATTGCACTTTAAATCGGCAAACCTAACGTCATTCTCTGATAGGAGTCCGCTAGACGCCACTGTCCAACACTCAGTGAAGTCTTTTATGCGCTCAAATTGTTCCTCCCATCTGGACCCTGGGGACCTGGTGACGCCTGGAAGCATAAAGAAAATAGTAGACAAACTTAAAAATGAACTATCCTCCGGTCCTGACACCATAAACTTTCGCACACTCAAGAAACTCCCAAAAAAAGGTATTGTTCAGTTGGCTTTCATTTTTAATTGCTGCTTTAAATTAACTTATTTCCCAGTAGCTTGGAAAAAAGCAAAAGTAATACCCATCCATAAACCTCAAAAACCGCCAAATGACCCTAGGAGCTATAGACCCATCAGCCTGCTAAATTGTATCGGCAAAATTTTTGAAAAATTAATAGTTCATCGCATTAATAACCACCTCAGAACCAATAATATTATCCCGGACCACCAATTTGGTTTCCGAAAAGGTTTATCAACCACCCATCAGCTTGCTAGGCTTACCCATGAAATAAAAGAGCAACGCAACAATAAGCTCTCGACAGGTTTAGTTCTCTTAGACCTGGAAAAGGCGTTTGACACAGTCTGGCATGATGGCCTTCTCTTTAAACTCATTAAATATAAGTTCCCTCCGATCATAGTTAAATTGATCCACTCCTTCCTATCAACTAGAGAATGCGCAGTATTCATTAACTCAACCAGTTCAAAAACGTTCTCCCCACCGGCAGGTCTTCCTCAGGGCAGTGCGCTATCCCCTTCTCTATTTAATATTTTTTCTTCTGATATCCCCAAAATGAAAAAAGTAAAACAATATTCCTTCGCTGACGACTTTGCCATCTCTTCGTCTAGTAAGAATCCTAAGACAATAATCAAAAATCTTAACGCCGGCATTAGTAAATACAACTCGTACTGCTCTAAATGGAAGCTTAAAATAAATTCCAATAAAACGGAGGCTGCTTATTTCACCAGATGCACAAGTGCAAATAAGATTCCAAATAGCTGCATTATGATCAATAACTGCGTGGTCCCTTGGAATGACCAAGTAAAATACCTAGGAGTTATATTGGATAAGCGCTTAACCTTTAGGAATCATATTGAAGCAAAACTCATAACAGGAACCAAAGCCCTCAGATTGCTTTACTGCTTTATCAATAGAAATTCCAAACTTTATACAAAGAATCAAGTACTCATATACAAATCTATAGTTCGACCATTACTGTTGTATGCTGCACCGGTCTGGTCGGATTGCGCAGCCATCCATATTAAAAAAACTACAAGTTTTTCAAAACGCATGTCTCAAACGCATTCTCAACCTGCCCCCTTGGCATAGTACAAAAGACCTCCATCGCCGAGCTAACATTCCCACAATATTAAACTTTACCTCCATGCTTAACACGAATTATGAGGTAACGTGCAGAACCAGCCCCATGAGGCATATAAACCATCAAGTTAGTTAGTCAGTAGGTTTTGAATTACTATTAAAAGTAGTCTTAAGATTGTTATTAGTTAGGCTAGATAGGTAGGATAAGGATTTTGTATTGAAATAATCAGACTGGCCGGGTTTTTTACACTTTTTCCCGCGAGATCACGTCCAACACAATTCGTATGCATTTTCAAGCACGTCTAGTGACAAACAAATTCAAAATCTATTGCGTGAAGGTAGCCGAATATACCATAAACCAATGTAAGTCCAACAATATTGTGAAATACTTCGAAATAAAAATTACTACTACTACTACTCATGGGGTGGAAGCCGCTTTTTTTTGGTGATCCATCACAAATGTTACACCTCTATCATTACGATGGAAGAAGCTAGCAAGTGTTGGATGGAAAAGAAGTAAAACAGTTTATAATTGTACATTCGTCTCGAAGGTAAAAATGAATATCCGGGACAAAGAATAAGAATACGATACTGTTTCAAAAACTTTTCCCTTCCTCCAATCAAACGTCTGATTATTATTAAAAATCGGATATCATCCATTTGCAACAGAAGTGGTAAAGTAAACCATCCACATTCCTACGATAGAAAGCACTCTGAGTACTGAGAATATGGTCGTGCAAATCCCACGCCAGCACGAATGGCTGGGAAAACTCTCCTGCAGAAGAGAAACAATCTTTCAGCAGATCCATCGGCTTCTTTTAACCGACACCGACACCGGCAGCGCAGCGCAATGCATCATCATGCAAATGTGCCATTTCATTTCGCAGCGGATCATTTCGCCGCGCAATACTGGTAGTAAACTGATCGCCGAGTACGATCGGTTAGCGTGCCGAAGGGAACGCTGGATCGGATGGAGTATAAAAACATGGTACGACGCTTTACAGGATCTCACGTCGAGAAACCGATCCAACCGGGGCCTCTTCTTAACACATCGTTACACAAGTCGGCGGTTCTCGGAAAAGGGAAAGCAGGTCTCGTATCAAGTGAATCATCTTGCAACATTGTGTAAACAGATTGGATCGGTTTCTGTTGCCTCGTGCAAAAAAGAGCTGACATATCTTAAGCACGCACTGAACAACATAATTTACAAGAACTGTTCAGCCACTAGCATTCGTTGGGCTATCCGTTGTATGAAGACCAAACAAAGCGATCTTATAACGGCAAACAAATACTTCATGGGATGCTGGCTGGAACATCAAATGGATAATCCGTCGATGCCATGTCAGCAAAATGTTCTGTTATTTAGTAATCATTTAATGTTGAAAGAGAAAACTATTTTATTTTTCGCTTGCGTAAGCATTCATAATTTCTTTTGCTGGGAGTAAATAATGTCTACCCACTTCTTAACCCACCGACTTATATAAATTACTAACAATAGGAGCTCGGCTTTGACATACAACTTTATTTAAATAACCCATCGACCGGTGAAGTCATGAAGTCAAACGATTCAATTAAACATTCCTTCCCGCTATGATTGTCAAACTGACTGTCCCTCGTCGCCTTGTGAACCACACGTAAGAGGAAAGAAAGCCTCAAAGGCCGTCGACCCACCATCAATGTCACAAGTGGATCACCCCCGAGATTGGCTCCCCTGTGTGCTGGAACGGAGGCACAAAGGGATTGCTGCAGCGCATTGCTGCTGCTGTCCTGCTCCGCAGACCCGCATAACATACAATCATTCAAATAAAAACGCACGACAGGAGTCTTACTCCGACGGCGGAGAATTGTAAGGGATGACCCTCCGAATGTCGCCCAATCTGAAGTATCTCCAAACATTGGCTCTTTCATTCGAAGACGCATCGAAAAGTTGCTTCACCCAGAGTTCAGCATAGGTGCTCCACCCGTCACGGAATTCCTGGTGGCCAGAAACTCAGCCCCCACGAACGCATGTGAACCAAACACGCTCGGTTAGTGTGATTGGCAGCCACATTCTTTAATGGGAAGTGATTAATCATATATTCAATTACTTTGACAGGCTGATCGGGTCTGGAGGTGATGCGCGCGTGCGATAAAAAGGGCCCACAAACAGGTCTTCTCGGGTCGTAGCCCACATTTTTTTGGTCGTGCATGCGTAAGAAGTATTCGCCACGCTCCTGCTACGGGATTAATGTACGAAGATAATCACTACTCAAACTGTCCTTCTGTGAGGTTTTTTTTTAAGTTCACTGCTACATGCAACTCCATGGAATATTTCTGAGAGCATTTCGAGCCCCACCAAGACGCTGCACCAGCATTTATGAGCGAAGCCACTTGAAGCCCACACTGTGCTGGGTGGAGTATTGCTTTCCTACCTTCTCATCCAGCAGCACCGTGAACACATATTTTCAAAATTGATTAATCCATCCAGGCATGGATCCATTCATCTCCACTTTCTTGTACTCACGGCCTAAGGTGAATGGAGAACAAATGGAAACGACACCCAAAGCCTGGGCAGGGGAAGAACCGCCACCACTGCCTCTAGCCTCGGTGCATTCGAACTCTGCACATGGGTTGTACATTTAAATTTTTAAACAACGGTACCTTGTGCATACTCCTTTGGACCGTTCCCTTCTCACGACCACTCGAAAGTACTGCCAGCAGACCAAAAACATGCTCAAGAGAAATCCAAAAAGTGCCTGCCGAACGTGATGGCCTGTCTGCAGCGCACATTCTTGACACTTCCTCAGGCCACCCTCAGGCAAGCCAAAACCGATGCGAGCTTTAACAACACCAACGAAAATTGACAGGCCCGGTGCGAAGGAATAGACCACCGACGCAGTGAAATCGGAAGATAAGAAAGCGAAAACAGGCCGTATACGGAACGTTGTTTGACCAACATTGCCGCACAAAAATTACTCTCTATCTGCTGACTTCGTAATTGACTGTAACAGAATTAGACAATGTGTTCAGAGGACCCTGGCAGTTAATCTCATTTTCATGCATGTCTGCTTCAAGCAAGCCCAATCAAATCATCGCTTCAAAGCTTCGTCCCGATAGCGTACGCTTCCAATTGGGAAAGATATGGCCCTACGAAAGTAAGGTCCTCGAAAGAAACGAGTACATCTCAAGTGGTACGGAAGCTCTCCACCGACAGCTGTATGGAAAACACTTTGCTCCACTTGTTTAATTTTTCCTTATCGACGGACGAGGGGGAAGAGGCAAGCTGTCTTAGTGAACCCTGCCCGTCCACCGTCAACGCTCACAGAAGCTGTTCTAGGAATATGCCGTACGGTTCGTTTAGCGTGCACTGAAATGCTGCTAAATTGCGAGCGTCTTTAGACGACCGACTCCCGGCGTAATCCGTATCGTGCATGCTGGTTGATTGCCAGTTTGGATTCCTACCGTAGTTTGAGTTGAGTGTATTTTCCCTTAAAAATCCCCAGCCAGCCGGAAACATGGCTTAGGATACTTTCGCTTGTGACGGTTTGAACAGAGATGGGAATTCATTGCATGCGCTCTCAATCACAAATTAAAACTGGTCTCAGAAGCGCAGAGAACAGATAATGCTGTAGCTACCAGCAGAAGATCTGGAGAATCACGTTCACATTTCGAAAATCTTAAAAAATATGCAACCATCGGCAAGATGCGTACACATTTCGACAATGTATCGATGTAATGAAATGGCTAGGATTTTTCTCCTTCATCAGCGCTTTGTTTCATGTCTTGATTGGCAATATTCTAAACTGATTTTTCTAGACATCTTGAGATCGCGTCCGCAATGTACGCGCTTCGCGTACGGTGTGTAAAGCACTTCATTGCACTTTCCTTGTTCATGCCTCTTTTACGATTTTCCTCAGGAAAGATTACATTGTTTACATTAACTTGCAAAACGGTACTGACTGTTCTGCATATTCAGTAGTGTCGTAATTCATAATTCTTTTTGACTGTCGTTCCACTCTCATTCCAGCGATTGCACACTGAACGTCTAAATCACGGGGGTAAGTTGCTCGTACAACCACACTCTAGTTAACTATCAGTCTAGCCCAAAAGGGCAAGACAGCGGCAAACTTCACCATTTTCAAGTTCGGCGTCCCCACGAGCTTCGTTCTTTCCGTGAATCTTTCCGTTTACTTATCTGTCTCGACGCAGCCGGTCCCAAAGAGGGAGGGTTCCTCAAGCCGTAAGCCCAAGAAGTAGCCAGTATTTTGCCGTCAGATAAAAAGGCAAAGAGAAGGTAAAGAAGATGCTAAACCCAACCGAGATAGCTGATTTGAATATCTTAATAAATTGAAAAAGAAAAAAATCTTTCATCCTTCTCCAACGTTCGTGGGAGGCAAAACGTAAATTTGGGACTACGGAATCACCATTCGGTAAAACTCCTATGGAGGGGCGAGGAAAATCAACAATCCTACCGGCCGACAACCCAAGGCAGTGCCGTGGAAAAATTTCGTCGTGCTCTTCCGCATCCTAACTATTTCTGCGAGGCACAATCTGGGAGGAAATGGAAATTAGAAGTTCTGTCTTCAAAGGAACAGCAAGCTCTGTGAACTTGCAATGGGCTACGTCATTGCTTTCGGCTCCCCAATCCTCCACTACCGCAGGGTTAAACCATGCATTAGATGTTTAGATCTGACCGTCGTCGTACCAGGGGTTTTCTTCGATGGGACAATTTTCCACACAATTAGAATAAATTTGTTTCCTGTACCTAAGCTAGCGTAACGCTAACAGACCTTGCCCGGATCGGTAGTACAGTTGAGATAGAAGGCAGGCCTGGAGTTTCCCTTAAAACGTAAGCCCTAGTTTGCCAACACGAGTCTAGCCTTACTTTCACATAAGCGCACATCCAAAAGTATAACTCTCTAACTCGCCGATGCTGTGTGAATCTTTCTCTTGACGCCATCAACTAATTATCGGGTGCCCGATAAAGCCCGATTTCGGATTCTCTTTGTTGTTTTTACTGATAAGAAGTCAGTCTCGGTCGTTACGGATCTGACGTAGCTGCCAAAGATTGTACCGCTCACGTGTCCTTCTCTTTCTTCTGCGAAATACCGGGTTCCTTACCTGAAACGAAATCAAAAGAAGAAAATAAAAACGCTTTTTGTTCCTTTGGAATGGGTAGCTGTACGACAATCGATGTGCGAAGCAACGCAAGGAAGGTGTACGGTTGAAAATGTATTCTAATCTCCGAACAAATCAGGTTAATTGTGAAAATCTCCAGGTTTTCGGCAACATGGAAAGTACCCGTGCCCTGGAAGCTGCAAAGTAATGCCGGTGCACGCCCAGTCTGGCACGTGCAAACGCAGACAAATGGCCTTGCCACGCGAATCCATTTGAATAACGAAGCGTCGCGCTTGTGATAATATCACTAACATTTTTATGAGCCCATAAAACTCAACGCCACCAGCGAGCCGGAACTGCGGAATGCTGGGAGCCGTAGGCAGGAAGTCCGTGGCAGCAGTGAAAGTGAAATGATAATGTTTTGATGCAATTTTCTTCCAGCGAACATTTGGATCGCATCGCACGGGTTAGTTTTATTTTCCTTTATTTTCGCATCGCTATCCGGTGGCGCGTTCATGAAGAATTAATCTTATTTTGGCCGTTATTGCAAACAGGATGGCCATAAAATGTTTGCCTAAAATCCTCCTCGAGGACATTTTTAAATTCAAAACAGCAAAAATCAACCAAATCAAACTTTCAACGTCAACCAAACATGCTTTGACAAAACCAACAACCACATTGTACGACTCGTAGGATAGCACCAAGCATACCAAAGCTTCACGCTTCACAGACAGGTTTGTCAGCAATGGCAAATCTAGAATCCGTAGGAACGGTTTACGAAGCTGGAAAAGTTCTGTTTTATTGGTAAACTTTCTCATTGTGTCAAACTATTGATTGCTATTTATAAAGCCTTCAATACGTACGATATGAGATATGCAGAATACTCATATGAGCAAGAGACAGCGGTCGGGAAGGGCCTTCGGGGCAAGTATTCTTTATAAAAATTCAGTTTTCGAAGGCCGTACGGAATCTTTTGTTCGTTCTTAGTACCTCTTACCCGTCCGGCAAAATAACTGCGAAAAAACCTTCCGAACATATCACAATGGCTCCGGCAATCACCGTAATCTGTCAACCGTGCAGCGAACGACCATAAAAGGTGGAATGTTTGCAAAGTTCATTTGAAGTTTATTTTACCTAGGCGCCCTTCCGGCCCATGGAAATTCCTTCGGTTCTGGAACGAAGGAGAAAGATGAGCAGAAGTAGGGAAAAAATCCGATTCTCGGCCTGTAATGCATCAGGTAGGGAACGCACATACCTTCGGACCGGTGAATAACGATAGCAGTAGTAATCGCTTCGGATAAAGTGAGGAATTTTTCGAATCTCTGCGAAGCGCAGTACATACTCAAACGCCTTGAATGCTCCTCCCCTTACATCCACATCACTTTCCGGGTTAAAGAGCACCACATTACTCCAAACATCTTCGATTCGGGAGCATGTTTTCATTTTTTATTCAACCTAAAAGGAGCCTTCCCTGGGCAGAGGCATTCATCCCTTATGGGATTGACACAGAAACTACGGTTTGCGATGGACAACATTTCCGATTCATATTATTCCTTTAGCCGTTGGTTGGAAGAAAAACAGGCAATCGATCGTACTATTCAGCTACAACTGTAGAACCCTGAAACCAATCGATAGGATAACGATGTTCCGAAATTTATTATTTATTGACATAGAATATTTCAATTACCCTAAACGAGTTTCAACCCTTCGGGTAGCGCAAAAGTTAGCTTAAAAAATAAAGGAGCATAGTAGATGTTCCTGGATCTTTTGTATTATATTGTATGAAACATAGTATTATCGATCAATGGTTGTGTCGTGATTGAAATATGAGAATGTCAACCATAGAAAAACATGTTATGAAGTTAACTTCGCAAAAACTTGAAATTGTCGCCCATTGCATAATGACTAAAACCGTCATTATCAGTTACCACATCATTGCTTAGTATCTTCCCTACATTTAAAACCATAACTCTTAACATTCCTTAAAGCCATACCATTCACAACCGGACCCACATTCCTTTTAAGTGCCCTTTTTCTATACTCTTGCCGCAGCAAATAATTGCCACCAGTTTTACGCAAGTCCCTCCCTCACCGACCAACAAGCTGTTAGAAATGTATCCTCTCTTGGTCACTGTTAGTCGTTTTACAAAATCTTAAATTCATCGCTCAGCAATCCCCGCAGCGAACCCATAGGAGCACAACGTTACGGCACAGCATAAAGGACGAGTTTTAAATTGATTTTCCTTCAGCGTAACCGAATCATCAATAAAACGCTACATACCAATTTCCCCCCGCGCACTCACACACGCTTTGTTCTGTTTCCTTTCTTCTTTTTTGTCGCCCTGAAATATTGTGCGCACGATTCGCGTAGTCTTTCATCCTGATGTGATTGTCTCGGGGCATGGTGTTCGTTACCAGTGGTACCGCGAAGTACAACCATTCCGGAGAAGATACTCCCAGGAAACGCGCGCTCGTCACGACACAAAGGACACGTGACAGGACCACTGTTCTTGAGTGAAAAACACCAAAGCCGTCTTTTTCGTCGTGTCGGTCCATGGAAGAAGGAGACGCACGCTATCGAAGACGCGTGAGGAAAGAAATGGCATTCCTAGCAGACGATGGCTGTAGGTCGGGGAATACCAACGTTATAACGGAAGGCGGTGACGCGTTTCGCGTGATGTCGGACAGATTCCAAAGGTGGTTTCCTCTGCTATCAATGTTTATCTTCCGAGTGCTTTTTTCGGTACGCTTAAAACACAGATCACGTCGGAATGATTACAGGCAAGGTAGACAAACATGCAAAACTTGAGATCGAAACAAACCGAAATGGTTTGAATATGCGGTTTCCGAACTTGCCTTGCTGGGGATGAACGTTGTGCGTTTTCATCCATTATGGATAGGCGACGTTTCGCTTCAAGAACGCCTTAGAAACGTACGCTTTTATTGTATGTCTGCTGCAACCGCTTAGTGTAGTACTGTTTATTGCTACTGGTTTCCATGGCAAAAAATGTTTTACAAATTGAAAAAATGTGTGCACGAACGTAATAAATTTGAAATAGACATTGCCATGGCTGGCATATAAGTTATTCGGTATCGTACGTGAGCTGGTTTTTAGTGTGATGGTCCTTATACTTTGATGATCCTTAAGGAGTTTCGCAGAACAAGTGAAGCGCGTTCTCGGGCAGCATACCTCGAGAGAGTATGGCGTGCTTTCATAAATTTCCGTCAACCTTAGCTGAGAGCATCATCAATCACGGCCTTGGCGGGTAGGCTCGTTGAGTGGATCTTAGTATGCTTGCTTCATGGCAGTTTTCCCTTCCATCACGATACATTCCCACATCATTCTCACCACATTTGCATGGAGCCTACTTATGTATTAATCATCTAAAATTCTACCCGATCCGGGAGAAGACACTACACATCCGTACTCCAGCCATCGTCTATAAATGAAATTAAACGGCGTATTAGGCAATCCACGTGAGTACCCGGAGTTGTTTGTTGCTATCTGGACCAAATGTTGATTCAACGATAGTGTGGTTCGTGGACTAGTACGAAGAGCACCTGCCGTTTTGAGGCAAGCAATTAGCAAAGCTACCACCAATCATTTAAGGAAACCAACCCAAAGCCGCATTAAATTGAGCACTCAAATTAGGCCGATATTCGGGGTATACCTTTACAGGGTAAAAAAGTTGCTCAACGGTTGCGTCGTGGAAAATTTTCACCACCACCGGAGCTAACGTGTGTCCACCCGATGGAGTAAAATGTTTCCACTTCCGAACACTTCCTACAGAAGACACGCCGAGAAACACCGGTGCGATCCAGAAACTGCCAGTTCGATAATTATTTGAATTTGAATAATGCACTTTTCGGGCAAGCATCGGCGGGCTCAAGACCTACCGGAGGAACAGGCTTGGATAGAAAATCCGCAACCGGAATCGTTGAACGCCGGTTGGCAGACATTGGCGAATATTAGCATAGTACATGCATGCTGTGTGCCATCGTGCTTTTTATCCCGCACATGGATGCGAATTGGCCGACGTGGACAAGGAAAAGCAAAAAAGAAAAGCAAAGTGAAAACCTGCTACCATCTGAAAAAAAAACACAGTGGACACCGGCAACAACCTGAACATAGTTCCTGGCAGGTGTGGATCTTCGGCTAATGATAGCTTCCTATTGTCGGTACCATCGCCGTATTGCAGTATTACCTCTGTAGCATAACAGCCATCGAATGCCCGACGCATGGACGATCCAGCTAGTGAAACCGATGGTCGCCTTCCAACAAATTCGAACTCGACGCTATAGTTTCTAGTCGATATCGACATCCTTCAGTTCCATCATTCGGGTGCGGCAGTGAAACTAGTTATCGACACTCTATGCAATCGATAATCAGAAAGGGCACTCTTCGTCCACCGGCAACCGAAGTTTCAGTGGATATTACAGTGTTTACAGCATTTATGATTTCTTATATACCAGTAAGAGCTGCCTGTAGCTTAAAATGAGCAAAATCCGTCTGACTTCGCGTCCTGCCCAAGCAAACATAAAAAGCACACGCTGGCACTACAGAAGGATAGGCTTATGACATCGGCGCACATGGAATCGTTGGCACGGTGGTTTTGAATATATTGCATAGCACTTTTTTCGACTCAATTTTCTACGCCGATCCGAGTAATGGTAAAATTTCACACCCATTATGTGATGATGATGATGATGGTGTGGACAGCAGAGCTCGAAGTCTATTGAGCACACGTTACCTGGTGAAAAGATGAATTAAAAACTCAAACTATCGACATTTTCGCGCGAATCGGATGAACCCGTAACCCGGATAACGTAGTTTTATGAAGCGATGCTTATCTTACCTTTTACCGACAGTCTGTCCAATGAAGTGCGGCGAGTTTTGCATGCTTCCTTTCTTCGTTTTTTAACGAGTCACAGCATCCCGGACGTAGTCCCCAAGAAGGAACGTTTGCAGCATTATGTCTATGGTAAGTACCCGATCAACTTACGGAAAAAAGCAAGCGCATACGTGAGCATTCCGTCGTGCGCGAATACCTCTGCTAATAAATAACCCGGCATCTTCACACAAGTTAGCAAACGGTTCGTGTTGTGTCCATTTTTGGGCGCATGAGAAAAATGCTAATTCAATTATTATACATCTCATACTTCGGTCGCTTCGGACAGTAGTTCGAGCGGACGGCTTTTCCCTGAAGGGGGAACCGTCTGCTAACGTTTTCACGATGGTATAAGCGCGACTAAAGAGACGATGTAGGCTTTTGCCTTTGGCCCAATAGTCCGCAGTGCCGCTGCTATTATTTTTAGCACCATTTTACCAAATTGAGGCTGTGTAATGGTTTCGTGCCCATTAGGGCATCGGATTGTCTATCCTTCATTGAAATGAAATAAATTATTGCATAGCAATTGCAAAATTTGAATCGAATTAACATAACCCGGAAAGCGCAATTAATATGCTACATTTCCTGTTCATTCCTCGACTAGAAGATTCTTAACGTAAAAACTGCGACACGACTATTCGAGGAAGCATTACAAATGTTTATTGTGCCGAACATTTATTGCACCGGGGGAAATCATACAAAAACCTTCTAAATAATAATCTTCTCTCTTTGTTGACTTACGCGCGACCAGAATCACTAACGCAAACAAAAGCAGCATCTTCTGCGCTCGGTTCACAGAAGCAGGTAAGATGGCCATGCAAACGCCCCAGAGGTCCCATGACCAAATGCTCCCTATTCCCGTTGGCAGTTGAGAATATCCAAGAAATACTTTTTACATTTCCGCAAATAAATTCACCTGCGACGTCTTCATCAGTACCAATTCCACCATGCGTACAAATCGTCATTCCAAACCAAAGCGAGCAGCACAGGAGGAGTTGGAATTGAAAACCTCACGGCAAGAATCGGCGGAGGGATTTTCCCTTGAAACGGAAAAAAACCGTCTGATGGTTGGATCATGCCGAAACGCTTCATTGCGCGAATATATTGGCGACCGTACGGACGCACTACATCACATATTGAAAATTGATCGACGAAAAAGAATTGGTTCCATGGCTTACCGCTCCCTCGGGGCTACTACACCGACAGACTGTATTTGTACACCGTGTACTATTATCATCTCTCAACTTCACTTTTTACATCCGTACATCTTTGTATCCCGCGAAGGCTGTCCTAGGCCATCATCCATTCGCTGTACGTATTTGCTGACGAGGCAGTAAGAAAATGTTTCAAATCCTCCAGAGGGGTGAATTTCGAATAGGAATCTTCGTTCCTTCCTTTTTTCTGGACGGTGCAGAGCACTTTCTTATCCGGAGATTCTTTTCGTCTTAGAGTTTTTTTTTCTTCTAAGGCTCTTTGCATTCTTTCCACCCTCGCGGCTCCGTAAAGCCATTCATAAGCCGATGGCTATGACTTTTTTTCTTCTTCACTTGAATCCGTCCTAGAAGGAAGTTTGTAAATAACTTCCTACTGGTGCGCACCATTTCCCCTTCGACCAGGCGTGCACATTTTTCCAATAAAGACTCCAGGGGTGTTGATTTTCTGGTGCTTTACTTTTCCCGTTTTCACATTTCCCGAGTTTCACAAACCCGTTGGACTTGACTTTCCTTGACTGTGAATTTTCTTCTCCGTTTCCGTGATTTTCCCTCATTCTTTCTCTCTCATACCGGGGACACGCCACCAAGACGGGGAAAGTTTTCACATAATTTGCCTTAATTATATTCGTTTTTACCCCTCGTTAGTAAGGCACGACTCGGTGTAGCCCATTGGTTTATTAAAAAGTGTCGAATATCCTTTCCGGGGTTTTGGTTTCACAGACTTGCACGGAAGAATATTTTTGAAAAAGAAAACTTTCCCTAAGTTCTGGTGCTAACAAGCAGTCTAATGGACTGACAACTCAAAACAGCAGCGAGTCATAACGCAAAATACGGAAGCCGATTGGGTTTTCACAAGTATTCTTCCTTGCTAGTTGTAAAATAAATTGGAGGAATTTTAAGAATTGGACCATACATTTAATTTCGATTTCAATTTTTTTCAATCTCACAACATATTGTCCCTCCAAAAAGCCATTGAAAACCAATACCAATGCACTACTCCTCATTTAAATCAATATAATAACCAAGACAAAAAAAAACAAAACAAAACAAAATCGAGAACCAAGAATCTTTGAATATTTTCCCATTCTACACTGGAGACAATTCAAAAACAAATCCACAAGCAAAATAAGAGGAAGCAAACGGAAACGGTTCGGCGTCGAAAAAACAGCGACAAATGTGCAGCTTAACACATTGACTTTCACCATCATCGCCACATCATCATCTTCATTACCGTTGGTCGCTGCAAAGTTCACCCGTCTGTTCTTTCACGCTGCTCTCGGTTTATTTCCCATCGGTTTCCCACCGTTGTTCGCACCGTAAGACCCTAAGGAAATGTAAACAACGCGCGCCAAAGCGTCCAGGAAGCAGGGAATAACACTGGAGTGAACGTTACCACGGCAAACGCGCGCTGTTCAATTTTACCATAACGACCAGTAATTTGAGACCGGTTTGCGTTCCTCATTAACGCGCCCGTCAATTGCTCCGGTCGTTACCTCTCAAGACTCGCTCGCTGCAGGGGCAGCAAAGTCGAGCACATGCAGCAAATGTCAACCAGTCCCGAGAATGCCACGAACCGATTCAGCTGCCTTTTAATAAAACCCACCGGTGGGAAAGTTTCAGGCAAATGAGATTTTCTTCATATTTAAACGAAAACTTTTGTGTACCCAGCCCTGCTTTTCATCTTGCGAAAGGAAGCGCCAGGCGAGAACTTTACCGCAAGTAACGCGCACGTCCACCGGGGAATATCTACTTAAGGAAGTAATTTGACACAAGATATATTCGTCCTGTCAACGATTCAACCTTTGTTGCCTACGAATGTCCTGCGTCTGCAGGTCTGAGGTCCGGGCGATCGTGAGCCTTTCTGTCGTTTGGGGTGGTTGGTTTCTGCTGTCCCTCTTTTAGCTTCGCTAGTCTGCTACGACGTCACGCCCATGTGTGGGACAACTTTTTCGGGGACCAACGCGTAGACCTTAAGTTCATATGCACGTGTAGGTGCCGGGGGATATCGTCTTTCTCGCTCATCACAGGACAAGATCAAACAATTTTACACGTTCAACGCTTCCACCTGGAATTATCTCATCACGCGCAAAAAAGGTGGCACAAGCGCGCACAGCAAATTCGATACTGAGGTCGAAGGGGAGCCTTGACGTGCCGCAGGAGGCAGGGGAAAAATACTATAGTATTTCCTGGAACTTATGCAATACGAGAGGGCCATCCACTTTATAAGCTTATTCTTTCCACGTACGTTTCATAAAGATTCATTAGTCGCTTTCTGCCAGGACGGAGGCAAAAAGCTTTTTAATAAAATCTCTCCGTTAACGCAATTCCATAGAGTAGGCTTCTCCGTGCATCGTGAAGAATAAAAGAATAAATAAAAAATATTTTAATGATCCTTGAGGTAGACATTTTTTCACAAGCGAGCTTTCCCCACGGGGGTTTGTTCCATCGGGGAAGTAAGCATCCACAATCACATTTGTCTTATCCAGGATATCATTTTTTATGTCGCCCCCCTAAAGTCGTCCACTGCTTCTCGTTTCTTCCACGCATCCATTAAGGCACACACAAACAAATTCTCACATGCCAAGGAAACACCACATCGTTAGTTGTGTACCTACTGCTCAGCGATAAATTATGCTACCGAACCGTTGAACAGCCCTACTATACCGTCAGGACATGAAACAAGCAATCCATTCTTCAGACTGATCCCTTGGCGGCGGAAGCTTTGTCGAAATTTCACAACTGTTGCGCATGTGTTTCTCAAGACGAGTTTTCTTTTTTTTCATACAACTTTATCTGAGAACGGGACAAACACAGTAAGAAAAAACCTCCCTGCTAGATTATTTCAAAATTGTGAAAACAGCATCGATCTTTCCTTCACATTTTCAACATTTTCCAATTATTACCTTTACCTTATGCGTACACTAACCGAACCGATTAATCTCAAGAAAATTCTAAATGGCGGAATTTCGATGAAAAGTTCTGCTTACATAAACGGAACGTTAATATACATCGGTAAATTGGATTACGTGTGTGGATCATCAATTCTGATTTGCTCCACTCCGTCGTTTCCTCTACGCATGCCAAGCTATCGTAATCGCCTTTCACCTTTAAATGAGAACGGAATTACCGAACGTAACGAAATTGAAAACTTTCCCGTCAAACTTAATTAAGAAAAAAATGATACCTTCAACCAAGCTGGGCCATTTTTCGACACATCCTCATTTCAAACCACCCGCCTGAAGATGCCGCCTCTGTCGAACTTCTCTCATTCTTTTTCGACAAGCAGCCGAGCGATGGCAGATTCGGTTCATACGAGTTCTTACGCGGCTATGAAACCTCATCCACCGAGCAGATCCTCCTTTTTTGATCCCCTGACGACAGGAAGAAGAGTGAATGATATCACCAATTAGGCCGTAAATACAGTCCCGCCCGGGAAGCGCTCATTCAAACTGGCAGGCAGCTTCACGGGCGAGAAAGTTGGTTGGAAAATATGGCACCGGTGCTGTGCAAGAACAGGGCTGCTAGGACTTTAAATATGAACCAGAAAAATCTACAACAAAGAAAGAACAAATCCTAGGAAAAGAGGAATATTTTTCTCTCGCAGAGCTTAACAACATCGCACGGTATGGTGCGAAAAGTTAACCACGTTGTGTGGCGCCCGATTCGCTTTTTGCTGACAATATTATTTGTTGCCTTTATTTAAACATTCCCCTTCCTCCACAACAATGATGACACCAAAAAGGGGCCAGGAAAGTGAGCTGCTGGCGGGGTGCCATAAGCAATTCCACGATGCCACCGGGGAAATGGTTTCACAGCTTCACCACAGGGTGGCGCCCACGTGGTGGTGCAACGTGTTGCAATTGCGCTATTGTTGCCCACCGGAACCTAACAGTTTACATCTTTCACTTTTTACTGCTCTTTATTAAACGGCCGAATAATGTGAACGGTTTATTTGATATTCAGGCATTCTTCGCATCAGTTCCCTTTTTCATACAGCGGTGAATCGTTGCTGTTAAAAAGTCATGTACGAGGGAAGTGGTGGAGGTGAGCTACTAAGCGTAAATGTATGGTAAAAATAGGACCCCCAACGAGGGATTGGCAAAAAGCAACAATGTTTAATATAATAGCACAATAATGGTGGCTATAAATTGACACTGCATGGCTTCGACCACCAACACAAATAAAAAAAAAAAAGTTTAAACCCTGACCTCCACAGATTCAGAGTTGAAAATTCGTTGGGAGAAGGCCAAGCAAACCATTGTTTAGCATAGAACTATATGTGCTTTTTTGTGTGTTCCTATGCAGATGTCCGTTCTATTGCTTCCACTCGCCTTTTTGGAAGAGTTTCTCGGGAGTTCACAGTACACAAGAAAACTGCACGGTTGTTTTATTTGGTTTTCGGAAAGCTTTTGCTGGTCATTTTTACGACACATTCTCCTTTTCACGCCGAGGTGGTTTTCCAACTATCAACAACTCACTCAATGCATCACCGAAGCGACCGGAACAACAAAGGTCCTACGGATGTCCTGTGATGTACCGAGCATAGCGGAAAACATACAATCTGCCCGGAATTGAAAGATTCTTCCATCCTCTTTCACACCGAATGCGGCACGGGTGCTTTTTATGACCTCTACAATCCACTATATTCACTTCTGTTGGTGCCGCTTTCCCGCGGCATCTTCGTCCGTAGAGCCGTTAAATTTCCACTTTCACAGCACGTTGGGCACGATGGTTTCGTTATTTTAAACTAAGCCCGGGGTGTCCGTCCTACCCGCTTGCCCCGATCAGCTGTATGTAGGGTCAGATTCACACCATTTCTCATAGGGCGGCCCCCTATGAGGAAAGCCATGGTGGTTCGTTTAACCGAAATGTGCACGAGGAGCAACGAAATAAACGACCCATGCAAGGAGCGCGCTGGAGGACACCTATGGCTGGCCGGTTTGGGCTCTGTTGTCCTGTGTCCTGTCCAAGTCTGTCAACCGAAACATAAATTATGCTATTTCGCACAAAAGCAACTGGCGACATACGATTTCGGGGCACGGCACAAATCCGTTGGGCCAGTGCTGTTTGCCGGGCTGCTGGCGCTAATTGGTGATGCGAAAGTTTGCGGACCGCTTTAATTGTTGTCCCTGTTGGCCCAATTTCGACGGGCCGCTCCAACAGCGGGAGGTAATTCAACCCGGAAGAGCTTAAACTGCGCCAACTTCTGCACCCTTTAAAGCGGATTAATGTTTCGATCGCATGGGGTGAGCTTGTGCGCATCAATTAAAGGCAATTAATACGATCATTAACGGTGCTAGGGTAGCACGGAAGACCGTTTTTAATTCATTTCATAGCGGTTTCGATTCGCTTTGGGACGGATTTTTCCCCGATGCAGCTGTTGCACTGCAAATGGAGTAGTTTATTTTATTTCGAGTTGTATTTTAACCTTTACAAATCCCAGTCGTTCCCAGCGCTCGCCTCTCGCAGCATGGGGTTGACTGCAATCGTTGCAACTTGCTCTATCAGAAGCAATTTGCCACGCACGGGAAATGAAATGTGATCTTTAAAAGATTAATTTATTGCTTTAGGACACAATACCCCGAACGGTTGATTATGCCAGAAATATATTATCCTCCTTATGCCAGAAGCAGATTATATTTTGGAAGGCATATTCACAAATTTAATGTTGTCCACTTTAGACCGCCCAATATCTTCTGATCTAACTTTCATTTACTTCAATTGAACGGCAAAAATTTTACGATCCATCCTTCCAAGTCATTTCATCACAAACAACACACCTTTGAACCTTCCGAAATACACCTTGCATATACGACACATTCTCCAAAGATGTCGAAACAAAAAGTCTCCACGGCAAGCATCGTCTGGCTCTTAAGCGTTTCGTGGTGTGTTGCTCTTCCTCATGACACGTCGGGAAATCGGTACCTCCCTACTTCAAAACTGTCCAACGATCTAACCTCCAAGTTGCAGTGGGAAATCCTGCACATATCAAGGTACAAGTTTACGTTATGAGAAAAGGAAACGTGGAGGCGGAAAGCTGAATGGCGGCCACAGCACAACCGATCCACCGCACCGATTGATTCATTAATTATAGTTTTCCGTTTCAAAGTGCTTGACTCACCAACGTCACTACGGTGGACGAGGACGAGGTTCGTGCGGTGGAACAGAATTGCTTCCGTTTCCGAATACAATTTTCCAGAGGAAACAACATTGCGCTAGCGATCCGTCTGGGCCAAAGAGGAGAAAAGGATGTTCGGCAACACCGTCATTTCTAGCGGAGGTTACGGCAAGGTATAGCTGGAACACCTCGTCTATGTGCGTTGGTTTATGTGTGCAAATGAGTGTTGGTATAACAGAGCTATGTGCTTTTGACGCCTTTAATACTTTCTACAGTTTTCAAGATTGCATGTGGATTAATTAAAAAATACCTGCTTGAGGATACTCGCTACGGTATAGTGCTGATTTCGGGTACTCTTTTATTCATTTGCTGACCCGAAATAACAAAGTGCAAGTGATTCATAACACATTCAACGTCTAAACCAGCAAACCGCGGTGATGGCAAAACAACGATCAAATTAAATTACAACCACTTTGAGCGCACATTTTCCAGCCCGAAGGTTCCATGGGTTGCTGCTCGTTTTTTGCCCGCTCACAGCGAGCTAAAAGGCCTCGTTTCTTGGGTTAGGGTATCCACAAGCCGCGGTCGCGAAGATTCAGTCATGCAAGTATTTCATTAAATTATAGCTCAACCAAATTTACACCACACCGGAAACGGCGGTTCGTTGTTTACTTTTTTAATGATTTATACCAACAGACTGGAAAATAACCCGGAGTCGTGCAAACATGTTTTTCTTATCCCATGCACTTAAAAGCTCTCCTCGATTCGGTGAGGCTGTATGAGTTTTAATGAATCCAACTAACTTAACTAAACTCATTCGAAGTAAGGCTTTCGCAACCGGATGTGGCAAGGGTTAAAGGTTAATTTCATGTTCATAAACTTTAGTGTTAAGCTAGAATTACAAAACCACTACACTTCGGGCATTCAGATACCAGGAAATGTTAGAAAAATGTCATAGAAAATTTAGATAAAAATCGATTCAAAATTATTCTCGTGAATAGTTTGAAAATAGTTATCCTTGGATACATTCAATTAGTCATAACGTGCTTCTTCAAGATCTCACATACTCTGCCAACAGTGTTTTATGCTCAATTGTTAAAATGACTTACGAGTCAGCGAAAAATGAGTTGGGAGGTAAAGATATACACTTTTACCCTCTAGTTCTGGTGCAAAGAACGACGTTCCATAACTCTAGTCTCGTGCAGATCGTTACAGTATCTTATCGCAAAAGTATCATTAAGATCTAACAATATGATAACTCACCACGTTCTCACTCACCCTCCGTTCCCCACCCGTCAACAGGTCTCTTTCTTCAAGAAGAAAATAGTTCTAATACCTACACCAACCCTCCATACCTCTCATTTACTTTCAGACGAATGAAGCAAGTTCTGCCCTGCCGAAAAGATTATAACTCGAAGCAATTTCTTGGGCAGCGTCACGCACCGGAAGTCGAAA
This sequence comes from Anopheles atroparvus, assembly GCA_914969975.1. Classification (NCBI taxonomy): domain Eukaryota; kingdom Metazoa; phylum Arthropoda; class Insecta; order Diptera; family Culicidae; genus Anopheles; species Anopheles atroparvus. Next base: position 44,135,832 of record CAJZCY010000001.1, on the reverse strand, counting down.
ATAAGCGAACGGAAGTGCCCGAACATAAAGCCAGAGCTTCGAAAACGATCCTTGACGGGTGTGGACGCTGTACAGTGGTCACAATCGCGCAATAAATAGACCCGTTTGACTTTGGCAGCATAGTTTTCGTCCACATAGGCGCGCAGTCAGGCATTGAACGGCCATTTCGCAGTGTAGCGGTTAATCGTTAGTGGAATATTTCATAACGAGGCAGGACAAGATTTATGGGACACCATGCAGTCGACGCTCGCCACCGTTTGTAGCTCCAGATTCTACGTGGTGGGGGATCTCACATATGGATGTAACGCAAAGTACGTGCCCGTTTGCAAGGGGACTGGCGGAGTAATAATTGCTCACTTCTCCATCCACCAAGGCGTGTGCGTGTAAATCGATCGCCTAAAGGGTCTTATTTCGAAATCAAATAAATAATACGCTTCGCACACGAGGGGCGAAAGGGAGGAGCGAACGCCCACTGAAACAAAATTGAGTATGTTATTCCTCTTTCATCGAAAGAAGTTGTTAGCTTAGTCATGGGTTGAAAATACATGCGACATAAATATCTACCAGTTTTGAACTTTGAAGGAAACCGCGGACTTCTACCAATTGGGGTTGTAGACAATACCTGTAAAAAGGAAAGAAAAAAGTTAGTTTCTGAAAGAATAATACATGTAACTAAAAATAGAATAGCCCGGAAAACTGCAAAAAAGGTTCGAAATGGTGCATGTGTCAAACACCAATAAATTTGATGAGCTATTCTTAAACTCAGACATTTTTGTCGCAGTTTCAATTGACGGTCAACCGAGCGTAAGAACATGTTGTTTCCTTTTGTCCATTTTAATTCCGTAGTAGCTAAGATACCGCCGAAGAAGTCTGCTGCAAACCCTCGGCAAATTTCATTTCTCTTCCTCACAAAAATAAGCTTCTTTTCAAGTTACTTTATGCTCCTGCTCACCGTCAGTTCGTTAGTGAGGGTCAGCGTTAAATCAAACAAATCTAAAGTGTGCTCCTTCCGCACCGACGACATCAAAACGATGTCGGATGGAGGTGTCTGAACTAAACGCCATTAAAATGGAGCAGTGAGAGAAATGAACACAATTTTGTTTAAAAAAATGTTTTACCAAGGGTCGGAAAAATCATCGAGAGTCCTCAGGGCAGCACGGTCAATGACTTGGAGCAGGACTTAGATCTTTTGTTTAAATACTACGGCAGTCTGCCATTGGACAAAAAAACGCGCTTCTTTGAACCGATTTTATTTTTCTGTTACCATTCGCATTCTATTCATTTCTGAACGCCGCAAATAGAACATGATCGGGGCAAAACTTTTGAAAGAATCTCGGCTCCTGTTGGAGCTGGGAGACAATTTGTGCAGGTTGACTAAATGCTTTCAACTGCACTGATGCGCAACGCCACTGCGACGCCGCATCGACGTTACTTGACTATGATTCTTCTTTCAGAATCTTGGATTTCCAAAAAAAATTCTTTGAACAAGGACAACAACACTGCTTACTAGGAGGGGGCGGTAAAATATCGTAATCCTCGTGCAACACGCACGATATCCTTTAGATGTTGTCCTTTCTTTTACACCGGATATAACGCTACACAATGGCATAGGCCAGACGGAAGTAATTTAAGGTTCTATAAGTCGTGCTTAGGGACGCCGTACTTGTTTTTCTACCACCCTTAACACATGGAATGAATAAGCGAAAATGCTAAAAATCCATATGATTCTTGTCATATGATTTTTGCAATTCTTGAATACTCAAGACCAAACAATTTTATTGAGGCACAAGTACAGCTGTAAAAAAAATCTTTTTTTTTTGTTTTCTGCATAACATTTTGTGCATAAACTAAGGTCACTGGAAGACAAGTTCGACCGATGATTGATGTCAGTTAATGACCGAAAAATATATGAAAAGCCATTAAAAAAGATTTTGAAATCTATATGAATTTTTGTAAACACCAACGACAAAACTTATCGCTGACCCAAACACTGCACAGTTCCATAAGATCCATTCCATGCAACAAAGCGATGCCTCTAGTCCGCATTCGCCTTTTCCAAGGTCCTAGCAACGCTCAGCCTTTAATATGTCCTAGCAAAGTTCGTCGGTTATCTGATGCTGAAAGCGCAAAGAATGTCTGAAACGTTGACATCGGGAAATAAAAACAACATCTCCATGGATTTCAGTATGTTTTACTCTTGTTGTTTCACTCTTTTCTTCTTCATGGGCTCGTTGTCGACAACATCCTGGAGCGAGTCAATTCTAGGACTCCCTACGATGTCGTGCTCAGTCTCTCGTAAGTGATTATTAGTTTCTTTCATCATGCTGCGAAGCGAAGATGATTTTTTTTACTTCTTTATTGTGCACAGAAATGGAAACTCAGATCAGGAAGTAACAATCACTTGTGAAAATTTGCAATACGAACTGACCGCTTTAGCTAAATACATGATAAGAGCTGGTTCATTGAAAGTGAACTGACAAGGAAGTTGGTGATGCAGCACAAAAAAGTTCGCAGCTGTGACCAAGTTGGAACAGTAGTGCGATGAAAGAGTTAAGAAAAGCTGCTTAAAATCATAATGTTTCAGGAAAGTGGAATCATGGAAAGCCAGCGAACGAAGTAAATGAAGATAATGATGATTATAATAATTTTTATCCTTTATCACCACATAACGTGAGAAATGTGACACTCTCACACAAGTTTCCCAGTCTGAGCCGAGCCACATCCTAATGATGGGAGAACTTTTCAGTTGAAATAAAAAAAATAAAATAAAAAAAGAGTTAAATAAATTTGGGATGGAATTTCAAAAACTTGGAATACTTCACATTTTCTTAATCCGAATGTAGATTTTTTCTGTTTGCAAGCTGTTTAAAAAACATATCAAGCTTCTGGATAACCTTTATTTTTTTCTTCAATAGCTGGAAAATGATTTATAACCAAATTATCTTCTTTAATTATGATGAATCCAAAACTTGATACAAAAAAAATACAATCAGATGGGAGGTAGTCTTGCGGTAGTCGATTATCTGAAATTGAATGACATTTAACAGACTACCGATTTCATCATCAAAATCAACCGTACAATGACGTGGCGTATAGCAGGTGCAGCGCAACACGTACATGTTCGGCTATGCTCAATAATTATCCACCACAACCCTTTCTCTCGTCTGCCGTAATGATGATGATGATGATGATCTCCAATCGCTTCCAATTTCAATTCCAATTCCACTCCCAATAGCACCGAAAACAACATGAAACGCGCAAATGATTGAACAGTTTTTTACGATCCAACACATCATCCCACCGGCATCGGGTTTATTTTATTTCGTTCTTGTACGTTTATTTTATTTTTTCCATACCAGTACATTCTGCGGTTTATTTTTCCAACTGCCGCAGCAATGTTACGAAAAAGGAACGGTTGGAAAAAAATTAAAAGAAGAAAACAACCATAACAATCCTTCCGCCAAGCAGCCAAAACATCGTCATCATCCGGTCAAGGCTGCCCCGCACGTTTTTCCCCCTCGGAAACTCCTACACAAGATACAATCCATCCTTCATGTTACCACCATGAAGCGTGAATTTTAACCATGGAGGATAGCAGCATCACTACATAGAGAGTAGAGGCAGAACTTTCAACACTTTCGTCCATTGTCTCACTGAGAAGATGCTATGCTTTGTAACCTTCCATCGCTTTCCGCAGCGCAGCGTACGACGGGAAGGGAGGTCATTCCGGTTCCGTAACCTTTGTTCGCTAAGTTATGATTTATGCGACTTGTGCGCGCTCGTCTCCATCCATGAAAAGCCCGGGCATCCCGTTTCCATCTGCCTTCACTCGGTCATTTGCTGGACGAAAAGATTTATCTACCAAAAGCCATTCGACTGACTGGAGGGAGAAAGAGCGATGAAATAAAAGCATCGAGACGTCGAGAATTGGACACCAAATCAAACGAGATACATCCTCCCTCGTCCGCTTGCGTGATCTACCGTGACCCTTTCCGCCTCGGTCTGTTATGCTTGTGGACCGAGATTTCTACCATCAAACCGGATCATCACACCACACATCCGTGCAGTTGACCGCAACGAGTGGCGGGTTCCACTGCCTGAATTCGATATGGGCTGTCATCGACCGTTTCCCGCAGCTTCTCGTTGTCAGCAGGTTGTTGGGGCTTTTTTTCTATCGCTATATCCCTTCGGAACTAACGGCGGAAGCCAGGTCTCCACGAATGGTGGCAGTATAACGACACACGGTGGATGAAGTTTGATAGCAATCCATTTTTATGATGTCAACCATGTTATATTACGCCGCAGAAGATAGATGTATCGCTCATAGTATTATGTTTCTACTGCCTCAGTTGCCTTTTCCTACTGACCATTGGTCTCATTATAGATGACCGTCGCGTTACTAATCTTGGCATATATGAGGGGATACAGCAGAACCGAGCAGGCGTGATACTCCGTCGCTCACAAAAAACCTCCCCGCATCTGAAGGATCTCTTGAAGATTGAACTCTTCTTGCCCCGTGCGAAGTTTCCCAAATCACCGCTTGGTACCTTGAGTATCGTGACATACATCCCACTACCGACGAGGTCACCAACTAGAAGAGCCGAGAAGCCTCAACTCTTGCGGAATCGACCATGAAGGAAGCAATGGTGGACATATTTGCTATCGGAGCGCTTTCTTGCCGGGTTCAAAATTGATGGCCAACCTAATGGGCTCTTCCTTTCTCGGATAAAGATAGGCCCTTCACTACAACGCCAGCGACTCACGGGCAGAACAGTTTATACCAGGAAGGCAACGTCGACGATCCGAGAGAAATGCGAGCACTTGATTGATTTAATAATTTCGGTCGTACGCAACAATAGCAACGACAACGGGGCCAGTGTGTCCAAGCTTAGTGTTCTTCCTGTCGCGGTCTTTTTCCACAGGTTTTATCTCTTTTTTCTACACCCCTCCCAGACAACATGGCACATGGCACATGTCACCGTCACGCACGATGACAGATAGTTGACACACAAAATGTATTAATCTGATGAATAGATAAATTGCGCTGATAACGGCATTATCACCACACTCGGCAGCAGCCCTCGGTGTGGTCAGGAGCTAGCAATTGGATTAGTCTCAAATAGCGAGCAGAGAGTGTCTGTGATGGCTATATCCAACCTTTATCCATCGGTCAAATATTACTGGCAGACGTAAACAAGCCGACGGAAGGTTTGGGCCCTGACCCCTATCTAGTCCACTTGCGTCCAACGAGATCTCCAGTCGAAGAGAGATGATGCGAGGCGAAGCATGCAGAGTAACGAAAAGAGAGTGATAGGCTGTTCAAAAACTTGACATTTAACTGCTCAAACGCCAGCCTTAGCATATTCAAAAATATTGTATGTCCGAGCTAGGAAGAAAAATTACTTCACACAAAATCGATTTCCTCCATTGAATTCCCTGATGTCACTTTCAACAGTCAATTTGTTGCCACCTAGCGAACGTCCCACGAGAACCCATGCCTACGAAACCTGCCGCCATCCGGTGACAGTTTCGTAATATCAGTCAAACTAATTACCTATCCGGAGTGCTACTTCACATTTTGGGTCATTTGTTTGTGCTCAGCTCGGCGGTACTCTCGCTCTAACGGCTCGAAGTAGTTTGGAAAACAAATCACTCCCCTCTTGCTAGCCTTCGCCCTCCTAACCATCAACCACCAAACGTATCCAAAACGATGGTCACCATCGATTTCGGGTCATTTGTCTACCAGACCACTTAGTATGTTGGCACGCCGCATTGTTCGCTTTCTGCACCCATCTCCGAGAGCTTCAACGGTGAATGAGATGCACGAAGGCCGAACCTCCGTTCCAAACACATACAAGTTTTTGTTTGCTGCACCAATTGAAATAAAACATAATGTTTGTCCGATGCGCACGTTTGGCCCGGCGTGAACCGTTGTGAGTGGATTGGCGGTCGTGGTTCCCGGCGCAATAATAAGTGGGATTTTATACTGGAACTCCAGTAGATCCGATATGGCAATCCATGATATGTTTGCCCTCCATACTATTGTAACTGCATTAAACTTTGTTACTTATGTTCGTTTGCGGGCGTATGAAGCATTGAGCGTGCGTTTATAGGTGAAGAGTTGGAGTCGAGCCTCTCTAAGCTCGTATGCTCGCTATGCCACCTGAGGCGTCCCACAATTCACCCATTGGCCCGAAGCAAGCCCAGCCGGTTGAAGCGCGGCGGAAACAAGTTTCAATCGTGAGAAGAACTTGAAACCCAAAGACGCGGTTTCTGCTGATGGACGTTCGATTCTTCCTCGTCAATGCGTGCGTCAACCGCGAATCTCGGTTTACCTGCCCGTCAGGAAATCAGATACTGCCTCCAGTGATCTCCACCGGCTACCCCTACTCGTGGATGCACCTTCGTTCACCTCGCGGTCAAATCAATGCCCTGACCAGCTCCGTTTCGCGAGCTCACCTTGATTTTGTTTCAATTTCAGTCCACTGTCAGATTATCTCTAATACTTCACCGCATCGAGACCGTACAAACCGGATTCTACGTACAGCGTTGGCCTCCTTATGGACCGTTTTTCTACTCCACACTACAGTGCCTCACTCTTGCTTTCAGGTTTTTTCTTATTCTTGCCTGTTGCATGTGCGCCGCGAAAACGGTACCACCGACTTGAACACATTGCAGAAACAAACCAGAGACAGACCGCAGCTTCTCGCCGCGAAGCTGAGCGTATGCGAGTGTCTTGTGTCAACCCCAAAGAAATGTATATCCGATTAAGACCACAGCAGAGCCCAGGAGGACTCGAACGGAATAGCTCGAGCGGTTTGTCCATTGACCCTCGAGTGGAGTGTGAAACCGACGAAACAGATTTCCTGCCACGATAAATTGAGAAATATACTTTCAACACTCTCCCCGACGCGGCTGGCCGGTGTTCTATCTTATTTTTCTGAGTTTTCCTCCTAAGCGTGGCAAGCATATGCGCAACACCCTTCTAATGTCCTCTAGCTCCCCGATATCCTCTCCCCCAAGGCGTCGTGCGAGTTTGAGTTGAATTGAGCGAGTTTATTTACACGCAGAAATTGATTCATGTGCATTCTACCGTCTAAGGTGTGCCACTGTTTTTACCATAGTCTGGTGAAAGAAGGGGTTCCGTGGTGGTTTAGGACAGAGCAGCAATCGCAGATGCTATCACGGGCTGTTGTTTTTTTTTTTTTTTGTCGACTTCCCGTGCTTGAAAAATAACGCGTCGTGGTTTTCTCCAGACCTCCAGTAGAAAAAGGGAGATTGAGGGGATTTGAGAGAGTTTCTCGCAGGAAATAAAGTCCATCTTCTCGAGATACATTTGATGTGTCTCTCGTGTGTCGCCGATGAATGACTTTGTGTTGCATACGAAGATAAAGAAAGGAAAAGGAAAAAACACTTTTTCCCTTCTTTCTTCTCCGCGAGAGTGCAGGAACGTTATCGTAGGTGTGAAAAGTTGTCCACTCGGGTTGTTCCACGTAGCATGAGAATGCGCAAAGCGGAGGAAACGGTAAGAAATGAACCTTTTCCCAGCATCAGGTGGAGGTGTACAGCAATCAATCGGACACCGAATTCTTAATAACAAACGAAAGCAATTCCGGCAACAAAACATTCCGGCACACCGGTGAAAACGACGACAAAAAGCGGTGCAATCGCATGAACACAATCGTGCCCCGGCGTAACAGCAGTAACAATTGGGTTAACAAAGGACGAATGCGATTCAGGACCAAGAGCACCGTATTCAGGCTGCGCACATATACACAGCGACACATAAATTGCTGATAGAAGATCTTTGGTGCTGAGCGAAGAAAACGAATCTATCTCCACTGGAACCCTTCGGTTCGATTCTTTGCTCAAACTCGCCCCGAGCGCCACAAGAATAGGGACAAAGAAGGATCGAATGGGTCACAAGAAAGAAAGATCCTTCGTCATCGACAAGGCGATTGCGTTAAACGGTTCTACACACAACACAACTTGGTTCTTGTTCCCAAGGAAAACCTCTACGTTCACATGCTTGGGTCACGCTCCGCCCGCACACTTCCAGGTTGCCCACAGAAAGACGCTGGGCTACGCTGCCACAACCCAGCAGGTGTAAGTTCCTTTTTGTTATTTTGTACCGCTTGTACCGTTTATGTTTTGGTCAACTATAGGCAGCAGTATAGCCTGAACCACTCTTACAAGCCATCCCTTTTGTAAGACAATTTTTATGACTTTTTCTTCGGAGCCCTTTTCTACCCCACGCCAGTTTTACTGAGATCGACTCCGCTGGCACACCAACTCTACTCCCTTCATTCAACTATCAACTGGACAGCGTATT